>OY728119.1:271763183-273013183 GCA_963277665.1 Viscum album | reverse complement strand
AGAGGGCACTCTCTTCACCGACGTTTGCTAACCGCTCTAGTCCCCAATGGTGTTCCTAGAGTCAAACTATTGGTAGAGGAAAAGATGTAGAGCCCAAGGCTCTCCACAATAGCAACACAAATAAAGCTATGCGTAGCACCAATATCGTAAAGAACTAAAGATAAAACTGAGGCTACTAAGATCGTACCTCGAACTGTAGAAGAGCCAGGATCCTACTCTAGATGGGTCTGCTCCACTGCAAAGGTCTGGCCTGTACCGTGACCCTACGGCCCCGGCTGACCACTCTGAGCTGATCCACTCTGTTGTCGTGAGTAACCTGGTGACTGACCACCACAGCCGCGACCTCCACCTCAGCCCGCACAGCTGGAAGAACTCTAGTTTCTAGACTAGTGAAAAACTGGCGATGCATCTCTTGAACACGGGGTCATAGAAGAACCCCTACCACTAGCTGTAGGTGAGAAGACCTGATAAAAATGCTGAAGATAGCCCATCTTGTCGTAAGATCAGCAGTCCATCGGGTCTCTCTGACACTAAGGCCTAGTATTCCCGCTCCTCCCACACTCGTAGCATACTACCTGGTTGCCCAAAGATACATTCCTCCTACTCTGATATCCATGTGAAGACTCCCTATGGCGCTTCCTACTATCAATAAGAGGAACATTGACTCTCGATCTCGAACCGACCTAGCTCACTACTCCAGAATCTCTCAGATTGCGCTCAGTGATCAACGCTTGGTTGACAAAAGATGATATTGAATTCAACCTGAATATTTTCACCTATGAGTGGATGTCGTGCCTCAGAACATCCTCAAACCTTCGTGCAAGGAAAAACTCATTGCCTCCTAGAATAGGCGTGAAACGCTGCAGCTCAGTAAAGCAAGACGAGTACTCCCTAACAGAAAGAGTACCATGATCTAGACTCCTAAACTCCCAGGCTAAATTGGGCCACAAGTTCTCTGTGTAGAAGTAATCATAGAAGATGTGGTGAAACTCATCCCAAGTCATACTCTATTAGAGTCATGACTGTCAGATCACCTCCCACCACCTCTTGGTGGAGTCTCGGAGCATATAGGTGGCGAGCTTGACCCTCTTATCGAGACGTATCTCCAAGTTTCTTGAAAATTGTCAGCGTGGCCTCTAGCCATGACCTCGTAGCCTGAGGTCCTCCATCCCCTAAGAATGTAGAAGGATGCTGCTGCCGGAAAACCCACGTCAACTCTGCCATCGACGGGGAAGGAGGCAACGCTCCCTGGAAGGTCTGAATCATCCTGAAAAAGTCTTCCCTAATCTGTGCATCGGCGCCTGCAACTACTATAACTTCTGGTGACAAGGCTGGCACAGTAGAAGGATCTTCAAGAGGTCCCTGATCAGCCATATCCGGCATCTGATCATCATTTGGAAGCTAACGTACAACCAGAGGGAGTCTCAGTGGCGTAGCTCTAAAAGGTCAAAAGAAAACCTTAGATCAGGATTTTCAAAGACTGATAACACAATAGTACAAGAGGGGAACAGGGGAAGGAAACACACATGTTTTAAAAAATACAACTACACACCATGTATACAAACTACATGGTGTGTTATTTTAAGCCATTCACTTGGGCATGTACTTCTGCCACAACTAGTCGTGTAATTCCCCAACCAGACGGCGTGTTGTCCCCACACACGGTGTGTACTTGAACTCTATTCCCCTGCCTGAGTCTCCTTACACGACTAACCCACATAGTCCTCTTAATCCTAGACTACATGGCGTGTTCACAAAGGAGACAACGTGTACTAAACAAGGTCTCAATGACCCGTGTGGTTAGTTACACTGCCGGCTACACAGTTCACTCTACACGGCGTGCTCCCTGAGAACACGGCGTGTACTTGAAGGATTTCACCAACTTGTCTTTTTCGTGACATGACCGGGTACTGAAGTTACATGGAACTACGTGTGTTAACAAGACATGGTGTGTAAAGTCAAAGTGTCATCCATCTGTGTCATTATCCACACGGGTAGACATACGCTTACTACAACACGGTGTGTACCTAACATACATGGCGTGTTCCTGAAGATTTTTCACAACCCCATGTTTCTGCCTCCACAGTCAGTGACATGGTTTAAAAACTACACGGAGCGTATTAATAAAGCACATGCTGTGTATTCTGGGTTTTTCCGGGAAGTAGCTCAGAAACTGCTCTGAAGCCTAGAAAACACAGAAAACAAGAGTTAAGGTGCCAAATTACGATCCGTGAGGTCCCATACTCCTCACAAATCAAGGATTGGCATCCTATACATTTTATAACAAAGCAACCAGGAAATGATCCACCAAATTATGGTCCATGAGGGCCCATAACACCTCAAGAACCAAAGTTTGACGTTCATTTAAAAAACCACTTATACAGAAAATATCCCTATCAAAAAACAGAGATTCTATCAAAGAATCTATCACAACAGCATGCATAATCTACACAATGTCTATCACAACAACATGCAATCGCTAATTCATCCTAGATGGCATGACAAGAATCCATGGAATGTGGTTTTTAGCAAGTTCTTATATGATGCATGAGATGGCATACCCTCATCTCATCGGGTTGCAACCGAAATAGAACCTGAACAATATCTACAATAATAGCACAAATCATTAGATTCAATCAAGGTGAAATCATATCAACTGTAAAAATTGGAAAACCTGAATAAATTGCAATAAAAAAGGTAGATTGGCTTTTCCCTGCACACGGGTTTGTCACTCCTAGGCACAACTTATTACCAAGTACCAATTTCATCCTATCCCTGACTATAGGCTCCAAACAGTAAGCCAAGAGAAAATAAGTCCTCTGATACCACTTTGTAACGCCCCGATTTTGGAAGCCACCCATAGGCGCTCCGTACCCGGTTGGTCACATGGTCTCAAGAGCATTTCCCCGAACGCCAGAGGTTTCCGACTAGAATAGAGGGCCTTGGGTGTGATAGTGGGTACACTATTCCCTCATTGGTATAGTACACAATGGAAGAGAAGACAATAAACAATAGCCGAAGTAGTAATCAATCCATACACAAGTGAAAAGCATAAGACTAAATATGATAAATAGCACGAGCACACATATATATAAATGATGCATGATAAATATATGCCTAGGAAAACAAAAAAACAAGTCACAATGCTGAATACAATACTAAACCAAGTACAAAAGAAAACATAAAGGCAACTCCTCTACATATCAAGCCTCGTCTTGGTCCCATGATCTCCAACTCCAATGCAATCAAGTACATGATGTAGAAGGGCACTTGCCCTTGTCTATAGCTACAACAATATTTTCTGTTTGGGCCCAAAATCATGAACCAAACAGGGTGTGAGACTAAATCCCAGTAGGAAACCACCCGAAGATCTGTGCCTAACAGTCAGTGAGTATATGGCAGGTAATAGTACAGTAAGCAGTAACAGTAAGCAGTAACAGTAACAATAAGAAATCTGTAGATCAACAAGCAGCAGTGAAGCAAACAGGTAACCACAACTAGGAATCCCTCTGGGAAGAACTCACAGCCATCCCCTCTAGTCATATACAAGAAGTACCAATAAACATTTGGGTAGTACACTCATCCTAACCCCTCTGGTTTAGTCATACGAAAAATATAAGACTGTCTGCGGAAGCACGCTCAATCAATTCCCCTTATAGTCTAATGTAGTCAGGGACTCTCTGAGAAAGATCACATATTAAAATCCCCTTATAGCTCTAAGGTCTAGAGAATCTCTAAGGAAGCTCGCCCGATCAATTCCTCTTATAGCCTCAGGTCTATCACTGACTCTCTGAGGAATATCACTCAGTCAATTCCTCCTATAGCCTGAAATGGTTTAAGGAAATTCCAACAATACAAAGACTTTCTGGGGAAGCTCACTCAGTCTACCCCCGTATAGTCTATAATGCTCAAGAATCTCTGAGGAAGCTCACTCAGTCTATCCTCCTATGGTCTATAATGTCCCAGACTCTCTGGGAAGCTCATTCGGTCTATCCCCTACAATCTATAATGTCCAAGACTCTATGAGGAAGCTCACTCGGTCTATCCCCTTATAGTCTACAGCATCAGGTTCTCACGGTCCCATGCCAGTCAGTGCATAATACTTCTATAAGTCCAAAGTAAACCTACAGAGCTACTTGGATGACCATTCTACAACATAACAAGCATGTCAGAGAACAACACTTCATCCTATGGTCACAAGGCATGGAAAAGAGGTATAACAGCCAAAGGTTGAACAAGACCAAAAGGTCGTAAACAGAACAACGCATGGAAAAACATCCTGCATATCAATTATCCTTATACATAGCCAAATTACCTCTACCCAAGAATACAAGAAAGGCAGGAAAACAAAAGGGGAAAAAAATAAACACGAAATACCACGTCCAAGTGTATTGATGGAAATTGCACATAAAACTCAAAGACTTAGAACAGAAAGGCACAGACCACCTATCTTTATGCTAGGAGATTGATATACTTGAACCACGAGGATTGAGTCTCTTCTGAATGTCGTAGATCTATGAAAATGAACAAAACATTCAACCCACGATAACATGGAAAAGACGAGGAATTGGAAAACAAAGCTCTAGGAGAAGGAAGAGATTACCGTTGCGGTCCCAATGCAATCAACAGTGGTCGATTTAGAGAATGGACGGAGCCTCAGGGGCTCAGAGAAGATTCAAGCCCGTACGAGATGCTCTCAGTCGAAGAAGCTGGAGAAGAATACAGTTCTGGTGATTAGATGCAACCGCAGTCTGTTTAATGAAAAAAAGAAAGTACATGGTGTGTACTTTTGGAGTACATGGCGGGTACTAGGATTTTCCGTACTCCACTTTAAGAGGCCTCCACATCACCCCTATATGGCTGTGTGTGTGTGGCACGGACACGACCAGCACACGACCCCGTGTGGAAAGGTAGTACATGGCGTGTACATATAAAGTACACGACGTGTACTTAAAAATTTTCCAAAAACTCCACTTTTCTCAAAAACTCCAGAAAAAGGAAAAACATACCTGAAAAGAAGGTCCAGGTTCTTAAACCAGTTCCGAAATCCACCTAGAGGCACCTCGTACCCAACTGGTCACATGACCTCAAGAACATTTCCCCTAACACCAGAGGCTGCCGACTAGTAGTGAAGTACTTGGGTGTGATATAGGGGAAACTATCCCCTCATTGGTAGCGTAACATATTATAAGATAAACATATAACAATAGAGGAAGCAGTAACAATATCAAATAACAAGAAACAATAGAAGATTGAAGAAATAAACACCTGTAGAAAATATATATATATATATATATTCATGGTACATATGTCTAGGAAAGTATCCAAACACATCACAATGATGGAATACAGTACTAAGCCAGTGTAGAAAAAAAACAATTAAACTCCTTAGCATCACAAGCTTCATCTTGGTACCATGATCTCCAGCTCCTCAACAATCAAGTACGTGAAGTAGAAGGGTGATTTCCATTATCTATACCTTCAAAAATATAATCTATTTGGGCCCAAAATCATGACCCAAATTGGGTGTGAGACTAATCCCAGTAGGAAACCACCAAAAGATCTGTTCCTTATAGTCAGTGAATATATATAGTAGAAAATACGTAAAAAGAAGTAGTAAATAGGGAAGTACTCAGCAGTAAACATTGAAACTGTTTCAAATCATTCAATTCCACAAATCAAACAAGTATCTAATCCAAGAAGGTAACCCTTTGGAAAGTACTCTCAGCCTAGCCCCTCTGGTTAAACCAAAAAAACACAAGAAATCCTCTGGGATGTACACACAGGCTAACCACTCTGGTTCAGCTTAAGCATAGAATCTCTGGGGAAGCAGTTGCTGTCAATTCCCCCTTTAGTCCCATAACGGTAACTAAAGGCTCTATGGGAAAGAAATTCTATCACATTCCCCCAGAGGCCTGCGTCTAGGAACTACAAACACTCTGAGGTATCACTTACATCAATTCCCCCAGTGGTCTCGCATCGTAATGGTAAAAATAGACACTCTGGAGAATCCATTACGTCCATTCTCCCAATGGTCTACTACACCAGGTTCTCACTGCCCTATGTAAGTCAAGCTTGCATGTAAATGCATGTCGGCCAAAGTAAACCTCAAGAAATACTTGGATAACAATCTACAACATAAAAGAATGACAGATAAATAAAACTCCATCCAACAATACTAGGCACGAGAAACAAATAAGGTATCCTAACAGGATAAGAAAGACCAAATGGTCATAAACAAATATCCATGGGAAAAACACATAAAAAATCATAGAAATTAACCCTATTCACATTCAATTAACCTCTACTCAAGCATACAAGCATAGAGGGAAATCAACAGGGCTAAAATAGTAAACACAAAATATCCCGTTCAATGGTATTGGGCACGTTTTCAGATATAAATCAAAGAATTTCAATGGAAAGGCACGCACACACCTACCTAGGCATTGTAGGATCAATATAAGTGAACCTAAAGCCTTGAATTTACCAAGAACAATTTAGATCTACAAAAATTCTAAAAAAATTAAATGAAGATAACTTGAGAAAGATGAGGAATTAGGAAACAAAGATCTCGGAGAAGGAAGAACTTACCGAGGTGATCACAACACAATCAAAGGTGGTCAATTCGGATAAAAAATGCTCAATCGAGGTCTCATGGAATGATGAAAACCATTCTCTCACTCTCGGATGAACCAAACTTAGAAGGAGATGGTTATGTCTGTCAGATGCAACCCCAATGCATTTAATGAAAAAAAGAAAGTATGTGACATGTACTTGCCTTTATCTTCCCCCGCATTAGGCGGTCCCTAGGTCACCACACATGACCATGTGCATGAATGCTACATGGCCATCGCTCGACAACCAATGGTAATTGAGTACACGATGTGTACTCATAATGTATATGGTGTGTACTTAAGAAATTTCAAGAAATTCCCCTTTTTCTCAAAAAATACTAGAAAAGGGAAAACATACCTAAGAAGAAGATCCCAGTTAATATACAAATGTCCATAAAATATGATCTAATACTTCTTTTTCACTGCCATACTATTCAAATTGAGGCTCATTAAATGAGTTTTGATATGAAATATGGTATAGGACAGACACCTGGATTGAAATTTATAACCATTTGAATTTTAAGAAATCAGGGTATACAACTAAATCCATTGATTCAGAGGCCCTTTGGGCATTTATGGTGGAATAAAAGTGGGTACAATACTCATAGAGTTGGTACCAAACATAAACAACATATAGCCCATCACAGGCTTCGATTTGAAATGTGGTAGAGCCAAACAAACATCCAAATTAAAATTTATGGTCCTCTTAAGTGGTTATTTTATTTTTTACTTTTGATTATATTTTTTTGTTTTGATTATTCAATGATTCAAATCTCACATAGTTTTATCTCATTTGATAAGCTTCTATTTGATTAGTTGTGAAGCTAAAATTTACTCTTGGATCAGAAGTTATGGTCATTTTATGCCGAAGTCTGTTTTTGAACTTATTGAATATTTTTTTTCAGTTTAAAATTATTAATAAATAATAATTATAAATATTTATTAATTTACCTATAGTAAATAATTAAAATTATAAATAATAAACTGTATTTTATTATAAATAATAACTAATAAATAAAATTTTTGTGAATTTTTTTCTTCAATTTTTTGGGGGTTCTGAAAAAACCACCGCAAATTTTTTCTGAATTTTTTAGAAATTTTTTTAAAACATTGAAAAAAAAATTATATACATTTAGGGGTAGTTTTTTCAAGGAGGTTTTTAAAACCACCACAAAATTTTTGATCGAAAAATATTTATTGGTTGTTTTGAAAAATGCCATGAAAAAACCTCTAGTAAAACACTATTTTCTTGTTGTGAAAATATATTGCATATCATAGTGAAATCATTTGCTTTTCAAAATTTTTATCATCAGTATCATTAGTATACCTTTTTTAAAGCACCAACTACAACTTCAAATTCCAGAACTTATTTAACTCTTATTAAAGATTTATACAAACCTTACCAGGGAATCCCAGTCTAATTTATATAAGCTTATATATATTAAAACTGATGCACACATGTTGAAAAAAATAAAAAAAAATCCTTAAATATGTTGGAAAATATCCCCCAGTGGATTTTCTGTCTATAACTTACATTTAATTTGTCTATATAATGCTCAAGAAATTACTAATATTTTCTGGTCCCCCTCAATCATGTAGACTAAAATATTCTCTTCTCTCCCTGATTGGAAATAAATAGATAGATTCTATTGAAAGGCATGTCATCGTCGTCTTAAAAGAAATGAGTCATTAATAATTTCTCACTACCTCTACTTGAGCTTTCCCAGTGTAGAAAATAATAGAAATTAATTGAACTCTATGCTATAATGTATGGAGATGTGGATATGAGGATTTATCTGGTGTTGTCATTGATGTATTCTTCACATTGGACTCATAGAGGCATCATGACCTTATTGTCTTGTTTTTTAAAAAAATTCCCCTTGATTGTAATATGTTTCCTCTTTCCCAATTGTAAAGAGTTATTCACATTGTTTTGTTCAATAAGGGGGGTTTAACCCCCAACCATTAAAAAAGGCTATAAATAGGCATATAATAATACCAACTTATAGGTTTATGATGAAACATTTGAGCATTTTATTTCATGAATCTCAATAAATAAATTAAAAACATTCATGAATAAAGTGATTCTCTATTTGAAAATTATATCATCCCATTTAAACCAAAAAACCCATGAAAGTGGTTTTGGGGAGACTCAGTTACGTACATTAGTGTTGTTAGGGAATGGGATAATCACCTATTTTGTTTGTATCAAATTCTCCAAATCCTCAATCAGATGTATTTTTATAAGTATGTATGGGATTTGTTCCTTGTATGGAAAAAATTAATCACTAAGTTACCTTTCACCACCTTCTCCTTTAGTAAATGTTATTACATGTTAGTGTTTTTTGATATTTCATGTTACATTAGATTCTTGGATATATTTTTAGAACATTTTTTTATCACATCCATAACCAGTTAATAAGCAATTATAAAATTCATATCATAATGTTTTGTATTTATTTAAATCATTTGTGTATCTTCGTAGGATATAGAAATATACTCAACCTCTATGAAATTCCATATGATATATGATTTCTTTTCTACTAATGAAAAATGATACTCTTATTGTGGAATTTTTATCATCAACATTCACATCTTATTCTGTATTAATCCCTATAAGTCCAAAAATTATTTTTTCTTTTATAGTAGACAATCATTGTATGTGCTTATTATATATCTTAAAATTTTCTTTTCTAATTTGAGACGTGACTCGTTATTATTTTATTGATACCTAAAACAAAATGTGAAAACCTATGAATTTTTTTCTTTTAGGTAGTCAAGTAAAAGATACTACCGATAAATTTTATGAATTCTTTATTATTTACATTCATCCCATCTTAATATTTACCCAACATTATGTCCATACATATTATTGCAGACACACTTCTTTATCCTTCCCTGATAAATATCTTATAATGACTCCTTGGAATACATTTTTTGGTAAATGAGAATGTTTTTAATAATTTGGATAACTTGAAAACCTAATAGAATATTCATGTACCCAAGTAAAGACATATTAAACTAATTTTTTTGTGTGGAAAAGTCTTCATAAAAATCTTCTCATTACTAGAAAAATAATTTCATCAACAGGAACAATAAAAAATTATGATGCATTTTTGGTCTTCTTTATTTATAATTTATTATCCAAATAAATTTTTTTGATTTATATGCCTCTCAAATAATCATTTGTATTGAAATACCAAGCTCTTATGGCTTCATTCAAACCATAAAGATACTTATTTAATATGGATACATTGCTTCTATATTTATCAGGCATAAAAATCCAATGTTTCTCCATGTAAGATTGTTACTTTTTCTCAACATTTAAAAATATTGACTTTAAATTCATTTCAAATAAATTAATATTTATTATAGATATAATTATAATAAAATATTTGACATAATAAAGCCTATAAATAAGGGAAAATGTTCTATCTAATTCAATGAGTTTAGTTTTTGAGAATCCCTCACAATCACGCCTTTCTTATTTCCAGCATTATCAGTTTTAACATTTATTTTTTTTGAAAACCCATTTTGTGAAAATGATGTTTTTCTACTTATTCATGAGAAAAATCGCCTATAATTAATTAGTTTCAATTTAACCCATCTTGTCATTCATAGATTGAATCTATTCTTTGGTCTTAAAAGTCATATCAATAGCATGGGGATTAAATTTTGAAAATAGACTATTGTGAGAACATGTTACAACCTGTCTTCTTATTTTCACCCCTTGAGTTAGATTTGTAAGTATATTTTTATAATTAAATTGTTTTGCCAATATTTATTTTATCATCCTATTTCTTGAATTCAACATGTCATAACTAGAGTAAACAAAATCTGTATCATCGTAGTGAATTTCTATATTTTCTTTAAGATGTGTAGCATGTTCCAAGGTGACCAAATCATCCTCATAATCACACATTATTGGTTTTTTGACTTCTTATTTGTTTTAAAAGTTTGTTAGATAATCATATTCAATTATACGATGATATTTATTGTTGCATAATTTATATGATATTCATATTATGTGTGTAAGAAAAGAATATTCTATCTTTAGCTTTGTAAGAACCAGGTATTTCACTTAGATCTGGATCCTTTAATTTTCTGTCTAAATATTTACTTTGCACCTAATGCGGATGCCTAATTAGTTAGTAATGGTTATGAGGGTTTCCGAGGCTTCATTAGAGCCTGTAACCCATCATTTTAGAGGAATTAGACTCTGCATAATGTTTAGAGTAAACCTTGCGTGTTTTCTGCACTGTTTTCCAAACCACGAGGAAGGTATTTTTTTGGAAAGTGGAACCTCGCATGGTTTACACATGGATATGCAACCAAATAGTGTGCATGACCATTTTTCTCAGGTAACTGTGTGTGGGTGGCATGTAGTTTGATCAAAATGTGCGAATGAAGAATTTTCTGGAAGATCCGTCTCGCACAGTTTGCACACAGTTTGACAAACCATGTGGACAAACTATGCGTAGGCTAAAAACCATTGTAAAATTTCCAAAATTCCCTTAATTATTTATTAATCTTCCCCCTTCGACCTAATCTAAGAAACATTGGGATTTACCTCCATTTTTTTACCCATTTGGAGCTTTTTGATGGCCAATGATAGGGATGAAGATATCTCCTTCATCTGACATCCGATCGAGCTTCTGTTCATCACATTGGATGCGCAATGGTATGTACTCGAGTCCTATTTATCCATGCCTATTCTCTTTCAATCTCGACCTAGATGTCCCCATGTGTGCGTTTTTCACCTTTTCTTAGATCTACTCTGATCTGAGGCAAATAAATGGAGGATACTAGGGGAGAAGACTCGTAAAACCCTAAGGTGGGTGGTCTATAACTCATCCCTAAAGCTAATTGTTTTTGGAGTATTGTTGTGGGGCCCACTAGTTTCGTTGGAAACTATTTCTGAAATTAACATGCCATGATTATGCTTGTTAGAATCGTACGGTTATACTATTTCCAAATATGTGAATAGTTGTTAGTGGTTTCTCCCACAACTCAATCTGCCAGATGTCAAAAATTGTTCCATAGTTGGGTTTTTAGTGTTTTGGAATATTGGAGACAATATCCAGGTGTGATTTTACATGTCCTTTCTAAAGGCATGTATTCTTATTATAAATGGATTTTCATTACTCTAAATTCCATAATGAAATGTATCATGTATTCTCACCACTTGACCTACCTATGGTAAGTGATTTCAAATAATTATTACTTGTGAAATGTTAAATAGAAAGTATACTAATTATAAGACTTGGCATTAATAAAATAGATTTAATAAAGGTTACATGCCTGTAAAACCCCTTTCCATGTTGATGGAAGGTAGTGGAGTGAACCTCAATAATTGATTATTCCTTAATAGTTAACTAAGACTTGATTAAATGGTTGCAACACTGCTTGTCCTATCCACAGTAATGGAAGACATGACATGGACCAATAAATAAATGGTTTCAACTCTACTTGACCTATCCACACTAATTGAAGGAAAGAAATAAACCAAAAGAATTACTACATGATGAAAATATCAAATAAGAATATACTGACTTGATCTCGATGTGGATTCTAAGAGGAGAATACCATGGGACTCAGGAACCTCATTCTGATTCAAGGATATGGTTTGCATAGGTTGATACCCACCTAGACTCTGGTTCTTCTGTATTCCTTAGATGCATGTTGTACTACTGTTGGGTCCCTTCATTATTCCAAGATACCTCAGATACACTCCTTGGATCTAGCAATGAATGGTTGGTGTCATGGTGAAATCCCATAGGGCCCTATCTTTACTTAGCCCCATTTTACCTTGGTCGATAACCATGGAATCAGTAGGCACCTTATTGTGGAATTCCATGGATTATGCTCCTTGGATGACACTCTTACCCGTTACCTAGACTCAGATAATGCTGAGTTTTCTTTCTATGAGTTTATGTTACCATGGTTTTTACCCTGGAACTCCCTCACTTGATATCATTATCTGGTTTCCTTGTTACATCTTGGGACCTTCACTACTTATACTATCACGAGGTGATGTTAGTGTTGGTTATGCCATATGCTACCTATTGACATTAAATGGTAAATGATTAATTAATGATCTAGTTACATGTTTAGACACTATCCAAGGGCTGAAGTAGGTACTTGGTTAATTAGTTATATTATACTATTTTCATTAATTTATATATTCATTCCAGCACATTTCTATTTTCAATTACACAGGACAGATGTTATTGACAATATTGGTGTTTTCCCACTGATATTTGTCTCACACCCTCTTCGGGTTCCGTTTGGTACCCGGTGTAGATTACATGGTTGATGGTACTGAAAAAGGGAACCATGCAGCTTCAAACACTTGATTGTGTGTCGATAGGAAGGCGTTTGATAGAAAATGACCAAGAATGACCTCAGGATGCTTGGATTTGAATTTTTTTCTTTTACTGGGTGGTACATGTAATGCCTATTTTCTTGTATCCATGATTTCAAATTTTCTAGTGACATGACATTACATAATCATTGTTTCAGTTGAAACAGTTATTGTTATTCTTGTTTATCTATTGCATATGATTACTTCTGCTATTTATCTATATTAATTTCATTATTTAATTTTACATTACATTCCTTCCGCTAGGCTACACTCTGCTAATGAGGGCAAAGTCTTCCCATGAACACACCCTAGGCCCTCATTGCTAGTTGGCTGTGTGACACCCCAGAATGATAAAGGGTTAAATGTCTAAAAGTTATGACTCATGTCAACAAGGTGGACCTTCCTTTTTGAGAGCCTACCTGATTAGAAATCCATAGTTAAGTGTGCATGACCTAGAGTAGTGATCAGGATGGGTGACCTTCTAGGAAGTTTTCTAGGGTGTGTGTGAGTGAGGACAATGCACACTGGAAATGACATGTGTCAGCCCGTGGGGACTGTCATTATTCAGAAGACCCGTTCGGGCACATGGGTGGGCCCTTCGGTGGGGACAACGTGTCTGCGGGGTAACTGATGGTACCTAGTGGTCTAGGACCCGACGACCATGTTAAGGTGGTGTGTCTGTGCTGTCACCGGGACCCAGTTGTTACATTTGGTATCATAGGTGGTACCCAAACATAAGTGTGGTGCACTTCCTAGGTTGAGATATAGGGCCCATAATGAGGACTTTGTGCTCTAGGGGGGGGGGATGTAAAACCACCAAATGATAAAGGATTAAATGACTAAACTATATGACTCATGTAAACAAGGTGAACCTTTTTTTTCATTAGCCTACCTGATTAGAACTACACAGTTAAGTGTGCATGGCCAGGAGTAGTGATCTGGATGAGTGACCTTCTGGGATGTTTCCTAGGGTGTGAGTGAGTGAGGACAAAGCACACTGGAAAGGACAAGTGTTGGCCTGTGGGGACTACCATTAGTCAGATGACCTGTTCAGGCATGTGGATGGGACCTTGTGTGGGGACCACATGTCTGTGGGGAAACTGGTTGTACTTGGTGGGCCAGGACCCAACAACCATGTTAAGGTGGGGTGGCTATGCTGTTACCGAGACCTAGTTGTTACTTGCAGCCTTTGGCATTTGGGAAGATGCACTTGTGGCCATGTGGCCCACTGCAACTGGGGGTACATGTGGGCCAGGACCCGATGACCATGTTATGGTGGGGTGACTATGCTGTCACCGGGACCCAGTTGATACAGGCTACCTTTGGCATTCGAGAAGATGCGCTTGAGGCCATGTGGCCCACTAGGCTCGGGGCACCGGTTAAGTGGAATCCGAGACCGGGTCATCACAAATTGGTATCAAAGGTGCTTTATTTTCTTTCTTTACTATTTGAAGACAATATATTGGAGAATAATAATTCTTGGGACTTGGTCATAAGCCGTGGTTGGGCATCAGAAACCCATTTTTGGGGTAAAATCCATGTTACCCAAAATGACTAAATGATATGAGTCATGTCAACAAGGTGCACCTTCCTTTTCCAGAGACTACAAGATTAGAACTCCACAGTTAAGTGTGCATGGTCTGGAGTAGTGATCAGGATGGGTGAACTTCTAGGATGTTTCCTATGGTGTGTGTGAGTGTGGAAAAAGGACACTAGAAAGGTCAAGTGTTGTCCTGTGGGGACTGTCATTAGTTAGATGACCCGTTCTGGAA
The DNA here is from genome assembly GCA_963277665.1 of Viscum album. NCBI lineage: Eukaryota > Viridiplantae > Streptophyta > Magnoliopsida > Santalales > Viscaceae > Viscum > Viscum album. Next base: position 272,998,433 of record OY728119.1, on the reverse strand, counting down.
CGTGGGTGGGCCCTTGGGTGGGGACCACGTGTCTGTGGAGAAACTGGTGGTACCTGGCATGCCAGGACCTGACGACCATGTTATGGTGGGGTGGCTGTTCTATCACTGGGAACCCGTTGTTATAGGCAGCCTTTGGCATTCGGAAAGATGCGCTTGAGGCCATGTGACCTACTGGGCTCGGGGCACCTATTAAGTGGAATCCGGGTCCTGGTCATCACAAATTAGTACCAAAGGTGGTCTATTTTATTTTTTCACTATTTATAGACAATATATTGAAGAATAAGAATGCTTGGGACTTGTTCATAAGCCGTGGTTCGGCGTCGGAAACCCATGTTCGAGTTAAAATCAAAGTTACCAAAAATTGAAATTGTTGTTCTATTTTCCCTATTACAGTTGATATTATTTCACCATTGGGTGACTCAATTGTTGTGTGGGTGGGCCCTTGGGTGGGGACCACGTGTCAACAGGGAAACTGGTGGTATATGGTGGGCCAGGACCCAATGACCATGTTATGTTGGGGTGACCTTTCTATCACCGGGACCCAGTTGTTACAGGCAGCCTTTGGCAATCCGGAAGATGCACTTGAGGCTATGTGACCCACTAGGCTCAGGGAACCTATTAAGTGGAATCCGTGTCAGATTCATCACAAATTACTATCAAAGGTGGTTTATTTTCTTCCTTTACTATTTAAATACTATATATTGGAGAATAAAAATTCTTGGGACATGGTCATAAGTCATGGTTGGGCATCAGAATCCAATGTTCGGGGTAAAATCCAAGTTACCCAAAATGAATAAATGATATGACTCATGTCCACAAGGTGTGCCTTACTTTTCGGGAGGCTACCAGATTAGAACTCCATAGTTAAGTGCGTATGGCCTGGAGTAGTGTTCAAGATGGGTGACCTTCTAGAAAGTTTCCTAGGGAGTGTGTGAGTGTGGAAAAAGCACACTGGAAAGGAAAAATGTTTTCCTGTGGGGACTGTCATTAGTCAGATGACCTGTTCGGGCACGTGGCTGGGCCCTTTGGTGGGGAACACTTGTCTTCTAGGAAACTGGTGGTACCTTGCAGGCCAGGACCCGATGACCATGTTAAGGTGGGGTGGATGTGCTGTCCCTGGGACCCAGTTGTTACTGGAATCCTTTGGCATTCTTGGAGATGCGATTGAGGCCATGTGGCCCACTGGGATCGGAGCACCTCTTAAGTGGCATCCTGGTCCGGGTCATCACAAATTGATATCAAAGGTGGTTCATTTTCTTTCTTTACTATTTTAACACATTATATTTTAGAATAATAATGCCTGGGACTTGGTCATAAGCCCTGGTTGGGTGTCGGAAACCCATGTTTGGGGTAAAATCCAAGTTACCCAAAATTGCAATTTTTGTTCTATTTTTCCTTTTACAGTTGATATTATTTCACTGCTGGGTGACTCACATGTTGTGTGGTGTGGTTTATTATTAATATTTGGTAATTTATTTCATCCTTAGCTCGATGATATGAGGGAAAGGATTATTTTGAAATGCATTATCATAGGATCCTAAAATTCACATGTTATGAATATTTCTATGCCATATAGGTTTATTTCACAGCTTTTAATTTCTTGAGATGTATATTATTGTTTAGTGATATTGTGATAGTTTCTTTTACTTGTATTACTTTTACTTCGATTGAGTGATTTCCTATATCAATTCATGACGTGTATGTGACCTCATTGGTTGGGATGAGTAATTTACCAAGTCAAGCCATTATGCTATTAGTAAATGGGTGTAGTTTTTGGTGATAGGTGTATGGGCACTGATTCATCAGTAATGACTATCCATTTTAAAGTGAATCCAGAAATAAAAAATGAATTGGTTGCACATCCTTATTTTTACTTGTCATGTTTATGAATGGTAAAGGAGTGAACCTAATAATTAACTGCAAAATGAAAAAAACATATACTTGAGAACATACCGATACCTGGTCGTATAAGCAGCCATTTTGGGTAGTATGCCTTGGGTAGTAAGTTTTTTTATGATCTTTTTCTTCTAGGGATGATATATCCTTGCTTCTAAGATTGTTCTAAGGTGTGTTCTTGTCATTTATAGACCAATTTCATCATGGCATCCTTGTGTTGTTCGCCACGATGGTGGTGACAACCATGCTCCCGACATGTTGGGTCCTGAGCCGCTAGTTTCACTTTTATAAGTTCCACATAAATAACCTCCTACTGTACCTAATACAGAAACTAATTCCCATTTCCATGACAGTTTTCTACGTCTGGTGTAGTCTATGCAAGGTTCTCTATGGGCTGCACCTTTGATGGCTGATCTAACCCACAAGTTCCAGTAGCAGCATCCTTCTACTTTTTCAAGGGATAGAGGATCTTAGGATAATGAGTCTTGGATAGGGGAAATGATGTAAATAATTGAGAATCTAGAAATTATTGTAGAGAAGAGAGTCAAGCTTGCTATAAACATGATTCAGGATTCATCCAAGCATTTGTGAGATGTTGTTACCCGGGTCGGACGTTATCAGGTCATGTTATGGGTTGACTTCAAGACTTCCTTCTATGATCAGTTCTTTACTCGATCATTGAGATCTGACATAGCTAGAGTGTTCATGCATCTTGAGCATGGTTCTATGCCAGTTATGGAATATTAAGCACACCCCACTGATTTATAGCTCTTTTAACCACTTCATGATGGTGATGAACTTCTGTGTGCTAGATGATTTGAGGACGGTCTCCAATACACCTTCCAAACTTAGGTTAATGTCTTTCACCTTCTTACCTTATCTGAAATAGTTGATAAGACTCTTATCACTAAGAGTAACCTGAGGGACAAAGAGATTACTAGGTTTAAAAGATCAGTGCTGTGTCAGGCCAGTAGTTCTTCTGGTGGTAGGAAACGTTCCCTTGAGGTTTATCATCATGGTAGTGGCAGCCAGAGTATCCAGTTTGATATCTCTATAGTGTTTCATTAGTATAGAAAACTAGGTCATAAGAAACCATAATGTGATAGAGACCGTATAGAGTGTTAGTATTTTGGCGGTATGGGTCATCTTCAGTGCTTTTGCTGGACCTTTCCACTAGCTTTGAGTGGAAAATTATCAGATTCAGATCCAACTTTTGGAGCATGTTCTTTTATGCCGTGTCAGGAAGGGAGTTGGAATAGCACCTGAAGGTTTGTCCTAGGTGTAGGTCATGGCCGTGGTAATCCGATCCATGATCACTAGCAGTGCAAGAAGAGAAGTTATGATCGTGGAAGTCCATCTGTTGCACGGGGCCATGGATCCGGTCATTTGAATGACTTATAGCCGATATCTGAGGATCGGGCTGTGGTACAATCCACAGTGTGGGGTACTATTCTGGTAGCCTATACTATTGTCACTTCCTTTTTTGATATAGGTTCTCTAAAATCTTTTATTTTAGTATCTATTGTGGAAATTCTCAATCTATAGATACAATATCACTATGATGTAATGACCCTTGGTACACCGTTGGGAATACAAACAGAGGGTATAGACCAGTTTAGGGACTATCCCCTTGAGGTTAGAAAATACCATTTATTGTGGAATATCTTTTTTCTATAGATGAGGGGCTTCAATGTCATTCTTGATATGGACTGGTTGGTCAACAATCACATATTTTTAGACTATTATTTCTGAAGAGTTTCTTTTACATCACTAGAAGGAAACAATTATCTTTTCAAAGGCGATTGGGATGTCCATGCTGGGAGAGCAGGACCGAATCATCATAAGCTAGGTGATGTGACCACCTAGATAGAAAATAATTTCATGGTGGATCAGGGTTTTCTTCAAACTGATTTCTCTCAAGTAGTTTATTGTTTTAGGGAAGTCTTTAATGATGAATTTTATATATTACCTCTTGAGATATAGGTATAGTTTTCAATAGATATTGTTCATGGGGTAGCTCTAGTGAATATTCCTTCGTACATGATGGTATATACTGAGCTTCAAGAGCTCAAGAAACTTATAGAGGACTTATATTCCAAAGGAATTATATTTCCCAATACATCCCCTTGGGGTACACCTGTGCTTTTCTCTAAGAAGGTGGATGGAACTCTCTATTTATGCATGGATTATATATGGCTGAACCAGATTACGGTGAAGAACCACTATCCACTTCCATGAATAGATGATCACTTTGACCAGCTCCCAGGAGCAAAGGTGTTCTCTAAGATCGACCTGAGATCAGGATATCATCAGGTGCATGTAAGACCCTCAGACATACCACATACATATTTTCAATGCAAGAATAGTCTGTATGAGTATCCTGTTATGTCATTTGGTGTTACAAACACACCTGTCATTTTAATGGATTTGATGAATAGGGGTTTCCATCCCTATTTAGACTCTTTTTTCATTGTCTTTATGGGCAACATCTTGGTGTATTGTCACATTCATAGCAACCATGCCAAACATCTTGAGATCATTCTGAGTACATTGAGAGAGCATCATATATATGAAAATATTTCTAAATGAAACTTCTTGATCGAAATGGTCCACTTCTTGGTTCATATTAATTCTGAATAAAGAGTATCTGTTGACCCTAAAAAGGATAATTCCGTAGTCTCCTAAGAGAAACATATGATTGTTTTTTATATCTAGAGTTTCTTAGGGAATACTAGATATTATAAGCATTTCATATAGGATTATCAAATATTTCATAACCTCTTACTAGACATAAAAAGAAGGGTGTTAAGTTTCTATTGTTAGAAGCATGCGAGAAATCCTTTCAGGATCAGGAAGGGAGGATTGTCATGAAACCAATTCCCATTCTTCCTAAACCTAGAAAAGATTATATCGTCTTCTACAATGCATCAAGCATTGGCCTAGGAGCCGTGTTAATGTGGGAATACAAAGTAATTATGTAAATATCTCGTTATTTGAGGCCTCATGAGAGAAATTACATGACACATAACCTCATGCTAGCAGCATTTTTCCATGACTTACGTTACTGGAGACATTATCTCTTGGTTGAGCACTTTGTAGTTTATACATATCACAAGAGCCTCAAATATATCTTTTCTTAGCATGTCATGGACCTCCGATAACTAATATGGGGAGAATATCTACAATACTTTGATTTTGAGCTTCCCTATATGCCTGGAAAAGGAAATGTGGTTGCAGATGTGTGGCATTGGAAAATGCAAACACAGGACGTACATGAAGCCAGCGATAAATGAAAGTTAATGGCCCTCTTTTCTGAACTTCATATAGAGTTTCTTGATCATCACGAGCAGTTATACCTCTCAGCCATAATAGTTACCTCTTTTCCCACTAAGAGGGTGAAGAGTAAGCATTTTTTAGATATTGAAGGTTTGGTTCTCTGTGGGAGTATACCATTAGATAACCCACCTCCAGATTGGTTTACAGATAGAGATGAAATCCTGTGTCTCCATGGACGTATATGGGTTCCTTCAGATGTGAGAGAGGATTTGATGAAAGAGTCCCACACTTACAATGGGTAGTTCAAATAGGAATCTCAAAGATGTATCGAGATATGAAACACTAGTATTGGTGGCCTTGGATGAAGCATCAGATTGTAGGATTCATCATTAGGTGTTCTACCTGTCAGCATGTGAAGACGGAGTACCAAAGAACTGTAGGCCTATTATAGAAACTTCCAGTCAAAGAATGGAAATGGAAAGATGATTCTAGGGATTTCATATTCATCTTACCTAGGTCTCCGAGGGGTAGATATGCAATCTGGGTAGTCATTGATCGACTAACAAAATCATCCCACTTCATTCCTATTTGGGATACTTTGTTATTTGATGAGTTGGGAAGAATGTATGTTTGTGGGATCATACAACTTTATAGAGTTCAATGTACTATTGTTTCAGATAGGGATGCTCTTTTCACTTCACAATTTTGGAGAGGTTTGCAAAAGGCTATGGAAAATAAGGTGATTCTAAGCACAAATTTTCACCCTTAAACTGATGGAAAATTAGAAAGGACAAAACATGTTTTAGAGGATATGATCTGAGCATGATTCCTTTATTTAAGTTGTTCTTGGGAGAAACATATCCCTATCATCAAGTTCTCCTATAATAACAGCTTCCAGGCAATGATTCAGATGGATCTTTTTGAGGCCTTATATGGTAGGCCATGTCGTTCACCCTTGTGCTGGCTAGAGGTAGGTGAAGAAGCCCTACTAGGTCCTCGTATCATTCAGGAGACTTCAGAAGAGGTTCATCTAATCAGGAATCCTATGACTACTGCTCAGTCTTGACAAAAATATTATGCCAATCTACATCGACGACCTCTTGAGTTAAAGTTTGGGGATCGTTTTTTTATTTGGGTATCACCCAGGCTAGGGCATAGATGGTTAGGAATGCAGAGAAAGTTATGGCCTCGTTACGTCAGGCCATTCGAGATTCTAGAGAGATTTGGGCCTGTAGCTTATCGAATTAAACTACTTTAGAGGTACCATTCCATTCACGACATCTTTCACGTCTCATAGCTTCTCCAATATCATGTTGACCCGTGTCATACCTTTGATCCTGAGGAAGTTGAGTTAGTTGTCGATGCTACCTTTGAAGAGTATCCTGTACGCCTCATTGACTGAAGCACGAAGGCTCTTCGTGGAAAGTATGTCCCCTTCATATGAGTGCTATGGAAACACGGTTGAGTACAAGATGAGACTTGGGGGAGGGAAGACGACATACATTCCCAACGACCAGATCTATTCTCAGGCAGTGTTTCTTTACCCTTGGAAGGAGAACTCGGGGGGGGGGGGCGAGTTCTGTTAAAAGGGGATGATTGTGAGAACCTTGTATTTAACTCATGTATGAATCCTCTAATTTTTTATCTAAATCATTACTTTGGACCTAATGCTGATTCATAATGAGTTAGTAAAGGTTTCAAGGGTTTCCAGGGCTTGTTTAGTCCCCGAAACCCATCTTCTTGGAGGAAATAGACTCTGCGCATGGTTTAGACTAAATTGTGTGGAATGTGTTTTTTCAAACAGTGTCACCTCATACTGTTGGTGCAAGACCGTGCATCCAAACCATGAAAAAAACCCCTTTTCCCTAGTAACCATGCATGGGTGGCACACGGTTTGATAAAACTACACGAAGGAATTATTTTCAGGCAGAACCGTCTCACATGGTTTGCGCATGGTTTGACAAACCATGCACACGCTAAAAACCTTTGTAAAATGTCCAAAATTCCCTTAATGATCTATTAATCCTCTTACTTCCTACTAATCCAAGAACCATTGGGGTTTTCCTCCATTTTGACCCATTTACAACTTTTTGAAGGCCAAATCTAGGGATCAAGAGATCTCCTTCGTCTGACATCTGATCGAGAATTCGTTTATCACGTTGGATGCACAATGGTAAATACTCAATTTATCTTTAGCCATAATTATTATGTTTCACTCTCGACCTACATATCACCATGTGAGTACTTTTTACTTTTTCTTATATATACTCTGATCCGAGGCAAATCATGGTTTGATACCGGAGGAGAAGACTCATAAAACTCTAAGGTGGGTGGTCTATAACTCATCTATAATGGTCATTGTTTTTAGAATGTTCATGTGGGGGCCCACCAGTTTCATTGTAAACTATTTCCTAAATTAACATACCATGATTATACTCATTATAATTTTATGGTTTTGATATTTCAAATATGTGATTAGATGTTAGTGGTTTCTCCCACAACTCAGTCTGCCTCATGTTATAGGTTATTCCATAATAGGGTTTTCAGTGTTTTGGCATATTTGAGCCACCGTTTGGGTGCGCCTTTACTTGACCTTCCTAAAAGAAAATTCTCTTAATTATAAATGGATTGTTATTACTGATAATTGAATAATGTAATGTACCATGTATGCTCACCACATTACCCACCTAAGGTAGGTGATTTCAAATAATTATTAAATGAGAAATGTGAAAGGGAAAGTATACTGAGTATATAACTTGGCCTTAATAAAAGAGATGGAATAATGGTTACATGCCCATAGCACCCCTTTCTATTTTTATGGAAGGTAGTGGAGTGAACCTCAATAATTGATTATGCCTTAATGGTTAACTAAGACTTCATTAAATGGTTGCAACGCTACTTGGCCTATCCACACTAATAGAAGACAAGGCTTGGACCAATAAATAAATTATTTCAACTCTACGTGACATATCCAAAATAATGGAAGGTAAGACATGAACCAAATGAATTATTACATGATGAAAATATCAAATAAGAATGGACTAACTCGATCACACCTTGGATTCTGAGAGGAGAATACCTTGGGTCTGGGGAACCCCATTTTGATTCAAGGATTCATTTTTCATACGTTGATACCCACCTAGACTCCGGTTCTTGCCTATTACTTGAATTACCGATAAAATACCATTGGGTCACTTTAATTATTCTAGGATACCTCAAATACACTCCTTGGATCTAGCTTTGACTAGTAGGTTCCATGGTGAAAGCTCATAGGGCCTTGTATTTTCTTATCCATATTTGAACTTGGTCGATCACTTTGGACTTGGTTGGCAACTTATTGGGGAATGCCTTGAATTACATTCCTTGGATTTTACTCTTACCCAATATCTAGACTCAGACACTACTGATATTTCTTTCCGTGAGTTTACGTTACCTTTGTTTTTACCTTGGAACTCCCTCATTGGATATCATTATCAGGTTTCCTTGTTACGTCTTGGGACCTTCACTACTTATACTATCACGAGGTGATGTCAATGTTGGATATTCGTCAAGTGAACTATTAAAATTAAATGGTAAATGATTAATTAATGAACTAGTTACATGTTTATACATCAGCTGAGGGATGAAGCATGTACTTGGTTATTTAGTTATATTTTACTACTTGATTTACTTTATATATTCATTCTTGCACACTGCTATTTTAAATTACATGGGCCAGATGTTATAGACACCATTGGTAGTGGCCCACTATGATTTATCTCACACTCTCTACGGGCGTTGTTTGGAACCTGGATTAGATTACATGGTTGATAGTATTGAGAAAGGGAAGAATGCTACATCCAATACTTGATTATGTGATGATATGATGGAGTTTGATAGAAGATGACCAAGTTGAATCTCGGGATGCTTGGAATAGACTTGTTTTCTTTTACCTGGTGGAACATGTTATGCCTATTGTCTTGTATCCATGATTTCCAGTTTTCTAGTGATGTGACATTACATCATCAATATTTCAGTTGATAAAATTATTGTTATTATTGTTTATCTATTTCATCATTTTGATTCTGCTATTTATCTATATCGCTTCCATTGTTTATTATTCCATTACATTCCTTCCTCTATGCTAAAATATACAAATGTGGGTATAGTCTTCCCATGAACACACCCTAGGCCCTTACTGCAAGTCGATAGACTTTGGAATTTGGAAAGATGTGCATCAGGCCATGGGGTCCATCGAGCTCGGGGCACCCGTTAAGTGGCATCTGAGCCCAGGTCATTACAAGAGTTATCCTCAAACATTAAAAAATGTTACCATTTTTATTAATTATGAATAGACTCCAAAACTCTATAATGTGTTTTATATTTGGTTTTATCTTGAAATAATTTTTATAAGGAATCATATATATGTTTTTTTAATAATGACATGTTTTAATTCATTCCTGTGGTAGTGGTAGCTTTGTAACAAAAAATATCATGAAATTTATTGCTCAGTTACAATGTTTCTAGCCATATGAATAAGACCTAATTTTTATAAAGTATTTGGTGAACTAAACTCATTTCATATTCAATTTGTATTAATATATATTTATTTTCTTGAAATAATAACTTATATTTTAAGTTCTTATCCTCTTTATAGAAAAACTACATTTCTTTTCATATAGTCTTCTCAAACATATAAACATGCACATATCTTGAGATTTGATGGACATAAAGATATTTTAAGTCATCATGGTAAATGAATCAATGAACGTGTTTAAACTCATAACTCTATCTATTCAATTTGGGGATATATTTCGATAAATATCCAACTGAACTAACTACAATGGTCTTCTAGTCTGTATATTAACTCCCATATGAAATTTTCAAACAATTTTCCCCTTTTGACATGTCATGCAAGTAGTAATAGTGTGTAATTTAATGAATAAAGAATTTATCAAGACATCTTCCCTTATTAACATTTTTATTTTCTTTTAGAAAAGGTATCCAAGTCTTATATGCTAGAAATTGTTCCTAACTTGAATAATCAGATATCAATATTTTATTCTTATCCAACATGGACCAGGTTACCTTATATTCTCTAATATATTTTTCAAATATATCCCAATTTCAATCTCTTATTAAAAACATTTTCAATAAAAATATCTTCATTTATATCATCCCAGTTTTGTGATGCACTCAAAAAATTAGGATTCTATCCATCTATAAATAGAACATTTTTGGTATTAATAATATTCTTCCCAATTTTTTCCATTCTAATAAATTTAATTTTAAATAAAAAATAATTTTAAATTGTGATATATCTTTCTTTATATCATTCAAGATTTAACACATGTCATGTGTTAAGAACTCCCACTATCCACAATCAATGGCTTCTAAGACTTACAAGATTTAAATGAATCATTTATAATATTTTTATGTTTCCAGAAATGATTACTTTTTTGATCAATAACAATTCTAAAAATTGGATATAATTTATTTGGTATGACTATAAAACTCTCCTTTGAGATGTATCCCTCTTTATAACACCCTCCAAAAACTTATTTTAATCTATCAAAATAGTTTTTACTTAAATTTTATTCTCAAAATTTTTAAACTGATTATTTGTACTAGGATTCTATAGTATCCTCATTTGTTCGTAGTCCCTTTTTATCTATAGATATATGTTCTACCAACCAATGTAATATTTATATTCTGAAAAACAAAATAACTGGCAGTATCCTTGAAATATTGTTATTTAGTATGTTATCATAATTGTGTTGTTTTAAATCTTTATTTTAATACATATATTGAGAGGATTCCACAAAACAAATTAATAATAACTTCTTTGGATGTTTAAGGATGGTGTGGAAATTTTAAAATAATTTTTCTCCTCCTATATATGAGATCATTCGATCCTTTATTCAGACATCTAATTTTCACTATAGTTTCCCTAGAACATGATATAATTTTTAAGAGTTATATTTATAGAATAATCTTATTTATAACCCATTTATTTTTAAAAATATTGATTGGTATATTTTTTGTTGGACACTTATTTAGCTACTCACTGTCTTTTAAAATCTTATCAAATTTGATAGAGTTTTCACTACTTCCCATTATTGATCTTTTGTAATCATGAATGAGATATTCAATTTTCTTCGTATCTTCAAAAAAAAACATTATCTTCAACTTGAAAAACTTTTCATTACAAAGGATGATTTTGGAATTCATATCATTAGTTATGTTACTTTCCTGATCATTCTCATGTTTTTAATTCTAAATTTTGTTAGCAATAATTTATTTTTAAATCTGAATAACTTTTACTTTATCAAGGTTTTTCTTGAGATGTGAATTTTTATATCCTAGCCTCCCAATATCATTTAGTCACATAATTATCTAAATTATAATGGTATATTCATTTTTATTTTCATTTTTGAATAAAAAAATCATTAAATTTTGTGGTTCATCCTTTGATAGTGAACTCTCTTCATCTTCATGAGCTATACTGATTTTTTTGGAAGCTTCTTTCTTGGTTACCTCATCATCAGAAATTTATTCCCTCTTATAAGTACCATCTTAAATGTATAGAAACTTTATTCGAATGATCTTGGGTGGCATCATCTCATTATCATTAAATTAATACCCATTTCTCATTATTTAACCCCTTTTTGGGTAGTATCCCTTGGTTGTATCTTTCCATTTAGTTTCATTTAAAATTATTAGGGGAAATTTAGTTTAGATGTGACTAATGTTACAATAATTTAAATGTTCAATGGGTTTCTCCTTGATAAATTTCTACCACATTTTTAGGTTTCTTACAATCAGGGAAATAATATCCACAAATATTTCCAAATTGTATTCCCCACATGAGACATTATGATCATATTTAATATTTATATTCTATAAGGATTTAAATAATATTTATTTTTCTTTCATTAAATGTATTTTTAGATAATGTACCATTTTTATATGCTAATTGATTAATGTGTTTTTAAGTGATTGACTATAAATCTATCATGATCATTGTTTTTGAGAGATGATATTTTTTAATCAAATTTTTCTACAAGGATTCTCATGAGTTAATTCACATTTGATGATTTTTTAAGAGTTTATTAATATCCTCTAATAGTGATAGAAATTATATTAAGCATAGTAAAGAAATCATCAACAGATTCATATTATTTCATTTTTATAAATTCACACCGGCTTCTATGTAGTAGAAGATTTTACTTATTTTAACTTTTTATCTCTTTCATGAATGCTGAAAATCTGGTCCATGATTTTATTATCTATTAAGAAACACATAAAGTTTTAAGATCCTTCTTAGATAAAGAGGAAAATAAGGAATTTATTTCATTTACATCACACTCAAAATTCATTTTTATTGGAGAGATACCATGGAGTAGTATGACTTGGTACTAAACAACCATGTTGAACTGAATCAACGAAATCATGGTCAAGGGATAGAAGATTGAGCTCCATATATTCTTTTTAAATATGAAATCACATACTATAAAAATTTGGAACTCATTTCCTATTAACTAATTTTTCTAGATCCATAGTAGTTTCAAGAGAGATATAAGAGAAAAGATAGTATCTAATACAAATTGATATGATTAAATAATGTTTTAATAAAAATGAGGGGGTGAATTAGTGATGATACCATCTTTTAAAATCATCACAACCCTCATTATTCAGTAGTAATCTCCCTAACTCAAAAAAGTGTAGAAAATTAATAGATGAAGTAAAAAATTTTATTAATAAGGTTTACCTAAAATGTGGATGACTGCATCCCCAGTATAATGTGGGTTTTTAAAAAAACAAGATCCCTTTTAATATAAGTATGAAGAGACATACAATGATATATTCTTAAGACTACTATAATTTATGGCACTAATTAGTTTAAGAAATGCACCAGCTTGTTACATAGAGAAATAATAAATTCTTTTGTAGAAAGACCATCGGTAAAAGAAAGATCCACCAGTGGACTCTATGTTATTTACCTTCATTATCCTCTCCTTATCTACAAATCATATTTAGTTATTCTATTATCATAGTTTTAATTCATAATAATTATAGAATTTTATTCTCCCCATATTTTTTTCTTATTCATATTATCTCTTTTAAATGATAGGAATGGAATAAATATTAATTCTATTAATTAAATTATTGAAATCCTAAATTAAATACCAAAAATCATGATTACATAATTTTAAATTCAACAATAAATTCATATGAGTATTTTCTCCATAATAATAAAAACATAAAAAACTCTCATTCGATCTCATGAGCTTACCTCCCATGAACCTTGATTATTTTCCTTAATTACCAATGATCATTTCATTTAAACTAGAAAATAATATTCTAGAGAAATCAACTAAATTTTGATCTTTACAAATGGTCTTCAAATATACATAAAATTACATATAAATAGTGTAAAAATTCCTCACATTTTCGACATTTAATACCCAAAAAATATCTGTATAAAAAATTGATAAATCTCTATAAACATCATAATCTTTATGCTTTTTTAAAAAAATCAACATTTAACATTTACATCTATTTAATTATAATATTTCCAAAAAATGATCTTACATAAGAAATATAAAACCGTGTGTATCGCCTCAATGAGTTTCATATTTTTCTAATCCGTCCTCAGAAGTATCTTCTGTAATTTCCAAAATACTATATATCCAATGGGAATAAAACATTTACCTTACTAATTAACTTTAAAAACATATTAATGACTTGAAATTTATTATGTATCATAAAAAATATATTACATATTATCAAAAATATATTTCATATCCTAATGAAATTTTTTCTGTTACTGAATTTACATACCCAATAACATAAATCATTCTTTTTGACATCACATTTAATATTTTACTTATCATCCAAAATATGTTAGATATCCATGTTAAATACTTTTTTTCAATTTATAAATCTCAAATTTCATATGTATGAATTTCTCACAACTCCACCTTAGAGTTCCAGAACTTCTCCAACTTAGCTTATAACATCTTCAACCATGCTCAGGGCATCACCACCTACTTAATCTCAACACGAATGTTTAAATAAAAATCTATATAAATGAAAAAAATAAAAAAGCATCCTAAATTGGGTTTAAAAATTATATTATGGTGATTTTTTGTACATAACTGTTAAGGTTTATTTTTAGTGAATAATAAAAAATATTGTTTTTTCATATACTGTAAGTTTTATGAAATCATCCAGATATAAATATGACTCAGAGGTTTATCAAAAAACTTTATATGAAATAAAAAGTATTTAATGAGTTTAATAATTTATTTTAAAAATTTTGATGAATATTTATATCTATATATATCAAATTTCAATGTAAGAGTTATATTTTAAACTATTAGAACACTATATTTTATTCATTACTTTGTATTGAATTTTTATAATGTACCATTCATTTTTTGGTGTGTTTAAATACCAAATAAACTGATATTTTTTAATCAAGCACTAAAAAATTTTATAATAATCAATGATATTCACATATTTGATCCTAAATAACAAAATAATCATTACATTATAATAATATACTCCTACCCCTTTACAATAAAAGCATCCAATCTATACCCCTTTCTCCTCAATTAAAAAACTATTTCCATTAAAAATTATTTTCCCTAATACCTCTATAAATTTTCATTTTCATGGTACTATGTCCTTGGAGTAGCAAAAAATCCCTGTATAGAAGGCTTCAGACTCAATCCAAAGAATGTGATGTAAAGAGAAACGTAATAGTTCCATTGTCTTAGTTTTCATTATTATTAAAGATTATTTTTTCTCAAAAATATTTTAAAACTCTTCTTATTTATCTTAAATGATTTTATATACATGATATTAGCTCCCCTTTAACCATTTTTTGATGCTATATTACATATTCCCTTTCATAGAACACCTTTTTATAAGATGTTTCTATATCGAAATATGGTTTTTAATACCCATGTATTCTCATTGAAATTATCCTTTTAACACTCTTATAATACAAGTGATCATTACAAGTATCCCTAAATTAGTAGTTCAATTATAATATAATTTTTTTTATAAAACTAAAATATTTATTTTTCTTCCCCAACTATTGAACTCATTTAAAAACATCTTTTAATCATGGTTCTTTTACACTACCTAAGTGGATGATGATGTTTTATTTATCACTTATCCCTTTCAATGACATTTTTAAATTTGGTTCTCATGATTAAATAAAACATAAAAAATAAATTATTATCATGTTTATAATTTTTTAATTGTAAAAAAACCAAGATATTAATTGAAATGAAAATAAATAATCATATTCTTTTTGACCATCTAAAATAAGTTTATTGTGGAATATCCAATGAATTGAAACTATATACAAAACTATTTAAATCCATGAATTTTGAAATGGAATCAACCACATACCCTGACATTTTGGAGATTTTTGAATCTGTGGATAATGACCATTGGCTAATACCACACATCAAATCATTTTTTGAATTATGAACCGGGAAACCTCAAAATGGCTGAGGAAGTAAAATTTATTTATTAAATGAATATTACATGATAAAAGATTAATTAAAATGAATAATAATAATGATATAATCATAAAAAATGTTTTAAAGAAAGAAATTAATAAATATAACGTTATTATTAACATGGTTATAGGATCATTATCTAATATTTTGACCTAAATCTTAATGAACAATAATATGAATAGTATTTATGTGACCTTAGGAGAACCACCTTGTACTCCAGATGTTGCTGAATATAATCATGGGTCTAAGGGTTTTATTGTGTAAGGATTATACCATCCTATATCACAATATACAATATAAATAAAATAACTATAAATCAAAAAAAAAATCCACAACCATCAGAGTACGAAGATAAATAAAACTTATGACCAATAATAATATGTAGTACAACAATATATATGTTGTCATACAAGAATAAAGACTAATCACCCACTAGGATGATCAAATATTTAGAATAAACAAAATAAATGGAATAAAATACAAGAGGCTCTACTACTAACTCCAGTAAATAACTCAAAACAAACCTATAATATCCACCAGGCTAAACCAACTCAATTCTCAAACACTACTCAAGCATCCCAACATTATCAGGAAACAATAGGACTCTACCCTAAATGTCGTGTGCCTATTACCTACCTAAAAGTAGACGTAAACTCCTTATGAGTTCCAAGGTTTCTTTATAGTTGGTGAGAATAAAATCCTTAATAGGCCACCCCTAATGACAGACCTATTATCTATTGTCTTAAGTGCATTCTCGTGAAATATTCTCAATATAATAGATTCAAAATAAATATAATAAATAAATAAATAAC
The DNA here is from genome assembly GCA_963277665.1 of Viscum album. Classification (NCBI taxonomy): domain Eukaryota; kingdom Viridiplantae; phylum Streptophyta; class Magnoliopsida; order Santalales; family Viscaceae; genus Viscum; species Viscum album. Next base: position 272,981,929 of record OY728119.1, on the reverse strand, counting down.
CATCATTAATGTTTAGGTCCACGACCCTAATTGAATATACCTGGTTCGATCAGTGCAAGAGTGTCTATGAGAACATCAATGTGACCATTCCATCTAGTATCAAAATAACCTCAAGGGACTATATCATATTAAGTATCAGAAATCACCCCAATGAGAGTTTTCCATAGTATCATGGAACTCCCTATAAGGGTAGTTTTTTTATTCATAAAAACCCACCCTACAAGGGATGTATGTAGGTATCATTCCATCATTACCTATGGATACATAATGACCTGATGTCTGAAACTATATTATATCACAACCACCTACATGGGTGTATTTTGGTATCAGACCCTAGTAATGTCAAGATACTTAATTATTTGATTCTAGAACCTATATCATATCACAACCATCTACAAGGGGGTATAATATTATGAGAACCTAATTTACTAGAGAGAGATAATTCTATGATTCTTGAACCTATATCATATCACTAATTCTAATAAGGTCATATATAGGTATTAGAACCTCATTAATAGAATAAACATAATTCCCCAGTTCCTAGAACTATATCATATCAAAAATACCTATAAGGATGTATGTAGGTATCACACCATAATTACCCATAGATAGAAAACTCATTAGAACTTGGAGCTCAAATATTTCACAACTGCTTATAAGTGAATCAACATGTATCAATACCTCATTAATAAAAATATACAAAACTATTTTTCACCTGAACCTATATCATATCACAACCAATTACAAGGGAGTATGATGTTATTAGACCCTCATTATTCAAAGAAACATATTTCCCTAGTGCCTAACCCAATATTGTATCAAAACCTACTACAATGGAAAATGAAGTTATGAGAACCACATTACCCGGAGATCCATAACACCCCAACCATTGAAACTATATCATATCAAAACTTCTTACAAGGGAGTATGAATGTAGCATACCCATATTACCTGGAGATACATATCTTTTTGATTCCTGACCCTCTAACATATCAAGACTTCCTCTTAGGGTGTTTTCAATATCATTTAATATAACACTACCTCAATGCATTTTTCCATTTATAAAATCCCAACCACTATATGAGTGTATTTAGTACCCCACATCAAATCATATAATTGGGATAATATGTCAGATCCTAGGAAGATCTTCTAGGCATCCATATAATATTATCATTGGGATTTTAGGCCCACAAATTTGGTTTAAGATCTTGGGTGGCACCTAGACCCATTTATACTAACCAAAAAATGCACCCTCACAGGGTAAATATATAATTAGGGAACCAACTAGGTTACTCTATGTCACTACTTATCCATGGAACCCTACTTGGTGTAAAAAATCTTTAACTTATCTCTCGGGTAAAAACCCATCACTCCGTGGGCATTACATCCCCCAACACCATTAAGGTTTCATAAAATCCTCACTCACCTAATAGGAATATCTCAAAAGGGTGATAGTCTCAGGATCATCCCCATCTGATGTAATTATTGTTTAGCATTAACACCTAACCTATTTATCACTTCAATTCATAACTAGGTCCTACAAATCATAGATAATCTCATTCTATGAAAACCCAAGGGCCTTGATTTTCCTATGAAAATTACTCACATCACTTTCCTAACCATCACATCGGTATCATATCACATCTCCCATATGAGACCTCTAGGTATAATAAATGATGGAATAACATCTCTATTATAACTCACAAGCCTCAAACCATGAGAGGATTTTAGATAAAAAACCCCAATGAAATATTCTCCTACCAAAAATCACCCAATCCAAAACACCATAAAAACAGAATATATATGATAAAATGATTCCACAATCACAATATAAATGGAAATATTATTGGAAATGACTAATCATGGGTCAAATTACAAAAAAAGGGTCAAATACCATGAAAGTCCCTACTAATGGACAATACATGATGTGTTCTCTAAGTACATGACATGCACCCCGAAAATCAGCCATGGTAAGGTACCCTGACACTGCTTTTCCTATACTTCATGAAGTACATAGTATATCCTATTAATAAATGGTGTGTAATCTACAAAGGTTACCTTCCTATGTACCTTAGATGTCCTATCCATATATGCTACTCGAGCATGTAATTTTACACATTATGTTCCTCACATATGGTTTGATTGTTTACATTACTTGGAAATATTCCTCAACATGGGGTATCTGACAATGTACTTAGCTATACGATGGGTAAAACTACACTAAATGTATACTATAATACATTTTTTTATATTTTATCTCTCGTATTTTCCTAGAATTGGAAGAAAACATGACATGTGTTCTGGAAACTACATGTCATGCAATCAAGCATTCCTATCGGGGGTCCCCTATTATTTTCCTAAAACCCCTGTATTTCTCCAAGTAATCATAGATCGACCTCAATGGGGTACCCAACAACCATAAGAGTAATTTAATAGTTAAATATTATAGATATATGAGGAAATGTGGCTAAAAAATAAAAATGGGACTACATATGGATGTAAAACAACAACACTTCACTTGAATATACACTCTATAATTGGCACACATCGATTTGGAATAAAAAATAATCCATGGAATCAAATCCCTCTTCTTATATCTATATATCATTCTACCCCTATTCTATCTTGTCTAAGCATGACACCCATAGGGGGGAATCCCCTGTGCCAGATGCCCAACATGAGTTTAGGCCTTTTCGAGGTAAAAAACTCATCTCACACTCAACTACCAATGTTTCTAAAAAATAAACATTTTAAAAAAAATTACCAACATTTCTAAAAAACATCAGAAAAATGAAAATAATTAAATGATATTTATTTAGAAATTTATTTAGATAATGCAGACAAATGAGGCATTGAAAATTAGAGATGCCTAAAAACATTTATAATTTAGAAATGTTTATTTATAGACAATTCTAGAAAATGTTGAAAAAATGAGGTGTTTATAATTAGAAACATTTATAAGAGTCTCTCATTTAGAAAAATTTTAAAATTTTACAAATTAGTGAAACCTATAAATATCGTTAAATTAGTGATGCTTTAAAACATTAGTAATTAGTGACACCACATTTTCCGAAGGATCCTTGAAATGTATATAAATTAATGTCGCAAAATTAGTGATGTTTTAAGGTACTAGTAATTATAGACACCTCATTTTCCAACATTTTCAGGGAATAATGGTAAATAAACATAATTAAATTAGTGTTTTTTTACAATTTTTTTGGAAACATCGTTATTTTTAAAAGGTGTATTTTTTTGGGAACGTTAGTATTTTTGTTTCAAATGTGTATTTTTTAAGAGTAAAATCAACAACTACCTCCCGATACACCCTACCTTGCTCACCCCTATAGTGTTCTCTCCCCACTCTAGTACAACATCCCTCTCACCCCGCCCTACCTCACCCACTCTACCTCACCAATCCTCATCTACCCCTCCAGTTCCTCTGTATCCCCTCTTAACTATCCCCCACCACCTATCCTTGCCCCGTTGGGCCTCACCCACTCCCCTCCAATACATTTGAATCCCCTATCCCCCCACCAGTACATGCCTCCATCTCATCCCACCCCACTAGTGTTTGCCACCTTATCACCCCACCGTACCCATGCCATCTCAACCTCACCCATTCCCTGTTTTCCCTCTAGTACTTATGCATCCCATATCAATCGTATCCTACCACCCGGTGTATCCCACTCCCCTATCATTCCGCCTCACCACTACAACCATAGGGTCCCTCCCATCCTGGGATAGCCTGATCCACATCACCCCTAGAACCCCTACAACACCCCCCCGCGCGTCCATCCAATCCCATGATTTCATGGTCCACCTCAACCCCACACCCCTCATGTCCACCTACTTCCTCAGTCATTTGGTACTTCCCCACTCACACACACTTGAAAAATCGATCACCTTCCTCTTGGTTGCCCCTACCCACCTCACCCCTCTCATTCTGTCTCCCAACTTCTTCTAGTGAATGCCTCCATCTCAACCCTCATAGACTCACCCACTCCCCTCAAATTCTACCTCACCCCTATATCCCCTAGGCCCCTCCCCTACTATGGTATCCCAATCCACCTCACCCCTATAGGCCCCATATCCACCGACATCCTCATCCATCTGGTACCGCCCTGCTCACACACACTTGAAAAATCGATCTCTTATTTCCTCACCTAGCCTCTCCCACTCCCCTCCCATTCAACCTCACCCCAACAACCCCTAGTCCCTCCCCTCACATGATTGCCTGATCAAACTCACCACCACACCAGCATGTTCACCCCACAACCCCCACATCCCTCCCCTCCCTTGACCACGCGATACAACTCATCCCTAAATCCATCATATCCACTTTCTTCCTCATCCATTTGGTACCACCTCACTCACAAAAAAAAAATGAAAAGTTGATCATCTTCCTCTCTGTGTCCCCCTACCCACCTCACCCCCTCCCGTGCCCTCTCTTTTCCCCCTCCAGTACTTGCCTCCCTCTCACCACACCTGACCTCAAACACCCCCCCATTCCACCTCACCCCTACAAATACTGAGTATCTACCCTCCAATGATCCCTCCATCCACTTCACCCATATATCCTCATGTCAACATGCTTCCTCTCCCATTTGGTACAACCCCTCTCAAACGTGCTGGAAAAATCGACCACCTTCCTTTCTTCCCATGCTCGCCCGATCCACATCACCCTCACAACCCTTGCTCCAACCTACTTCCTCACCCATATAGTACAACCACACTCAAAAATTCTTGAAAAATCGATCACCATCCTCACGACACCCCCTACCTGCCTCACCCCCTTCCGTGCTCTCTCCCTGCCCCCTCCATTACATCCTCCCCTCTCATCCCACCCCGCCTCACCCGCTCCACCTCACCCACCCCAACGTCCCCTCCAGTACCTAACTGTCTCATATTGTTCAGCCTTGCCCAATCAACTCCTATTCCACATCACCCCTACAACCCTCATATTCCTCCCCTACCGTGCTCACCCGATCCACCTCACCCCTACATCCCTCGCATCCACCTACTTTCTCACCTATTTGGTACCATGTCCCTCACACCCATTTGAAAAATCAGTCAGCTTCCTCTTGACCCCTCTGCCCGCCTCACACCCTCCCATGCTCTCTCCATGTCCCATCCAGTACAGGCACCCCTCTCACCCCACCCATCCTTATCCACTCCCCTCCCATTCCACCTAACACCTTTAGACCATGTTTCTCTCACCTCCCATGCTTGCATGAACCCCCTCAACCATACCACCTCATGTCCACCCGCTTCATCACCCATCTGGTACCACCCTACCCACACACACTTGAAAAACCGACCACCTTACTCTCCTCCTATTATCAATCAATCCATATCACCCCTATATCACTCACATCAACCTAATTTCTGACCCATATGTTACTTTCCAACTCACACACGCTTGAAAAATTGATCACCTTCCTCTCAGACCCCCATGTTTGCCTCACCCCTCCTGTGCTCTCTCCCCGCCCCTCTAGTACATGCCTCCCTCACATCCCACCCTACCTCACCTGCTTCACCTCACCCATCCCCTACCACCCCACCATTACCTAACTATCTCCTACCACCCATCCTCACCTTATCCCCTCCTATTCCACCTCACCCCTACAGCCCCCGCGTCCCTCCCCTCTCATGTTCGCGCAATCCACTTCACCACAACAACCCTCGCATCCACCTACTTCCTCAAACTTCTAGTACTACCCTGATCACACACAGTTAAAAAATCAATGCCCATAAGAGTCATAGAGGTGACGTTTCGACTCCTAGTCATTGAAACTGCCAACTCACCTACTTGCGTTATTGATAATTAATTATATTTTCTTATATATATTTACATATATATTTCTATTAATATAAATATATTAATATATATGTTTATATTATATTATATATATATTAAATATATATGTGTGTGTTTATATTATATATATGTGTGTTTTTATATTATACGATTATATCATATATATTTATATATGTTTTTTATTATATATTTTTATATACATTATAATATATATATATATATGTTTATATTATTTGTTTTTATATATTTTTATAGTATATTATATATTTGTGTGTGTTTATATTAATATATCAATGTTTATATATATATATATATATGTCTCTCTCTATGTGTGTGTGTGTAGTTAGCTTCTTTTTAAAATGATGGTACAAATGCCAAAAATGACCACATTTTCTTCAAAACATGACTAAATTTAAAACATTTAATTGTATTATGTTATATTTACACACACACATATATATATACATATATACAGTTCAATATTCAAAAATTAATACAATATATATATATATATTATATGAATATACATATATTAATATATATATATATGTTTTTATTTAATATATTATATTTTATGTATATATATTTTTATATTATATTATATTTATATAATCATTATATTTTATATTATATAAATGTTTATATTTTATGTTTATTTATATATTTATATTATATATATCTGTGTGTGTATGCGTTTATATATATATATATGTATATTATTTATATATATTATATGTTTATATTAATATATTTATATATCTGTGTGTGTGTGTAAATATATATGTGTTTGTATACATATATTTAATTATAATTATATATATATACACACATATGATTACCTATATTTTAAATCACTAGTAAAAATGACAATAAATTCGCCACATTTCCTTAAAAACATGACTACATTTAAAATATATATGTATATATATATATCTATCTATCTATGTGTGTGTGTATGTATAAATATAAATATATATTTATATTTATATTTATATACATGTGTTAGTGTATATATATATATAATGTCGCTAATTTTGAGACGTGTTTTTGGAAAAGTTACCAATTTAGTGACATTTTTCATGAAACGTTTCTAATTTAGCTATGTTTTTCTGGAAGTGTCCCAAATTTAGTGACATTTTGTAGGAAATGTCACTAATTTTGCGACATTTTTGAATGAAACGTTGGTAATTTAGTGACTTTTTAGAAAACATTACTAATTTAGATAAATTTTATGAAAATGTCATTAATTTAGATAATTTTTTAGAAATATTGATAATTTAGAAACACTTCCTTAAAAAAGTATCTATATATAAAAAATTGTGACATATTTAAAAACATTTCTAAATTAAAGTTTTTTATAGTGACTATAAAACCCACTCATGGTCCCCTGAGTTGCATCACATTAAAACTAGGCTTGTGTGACCATGCTCTTACCAAATATCATTTCATCCATACATGATTACCCATGGCGATTATCTTAAAATTATAGAATCTCACATTATCATGGATTAATAGGAGACCACCTAAAAACTAATTTCATTTCACAATCAACAAGAATTAACCCATTCTTTTACCATGCTACTGGATGTATACCCAAACAAAACTGGTCCAGGAATTTGACTGGTCCTGACCTCGATTCCCAACCTTGATACTAATAACTACCTCTCAAGGTGGTCCAACATTCTAGGTCTACGAAGGGTTAGCCTTTCATATGTTGTATACCTAGTTTCACCTCACATACACTAATCTCGAACTCAAAGCACCCACCTATGCTTCCCATCTATAAGGAATAAAAATTGAGATAAACACTCACTCACGTTACTCTCATATGAATCGTGCCTCATCTCATCTATAATTTTCATCTCACTATTATCCTATTCCACACCTCAAGGTTCCCTAGGTACTCCTACCTATATGATTGATCAAAAATCACAATGGTCAATACCAGAGAAACTCAAATTCCAAACACCGAATCTAGGGTCATACATGTACATACTATAACATATCATTCAAATACCACCACCAATCACAGGGAAGTGATACTCATGAGAACCCACACATGGAAATTCCCCCTCTATAATCATGATATCATCCATAGTCATAAATGTAAACAACCAGTATTTCCCTAGGATGATCCATATCAAGTGAACCACAATCACCTGGTCTGGTTCAGAAGAATAGCTTTCCATGTAATATTGGAAAACACAATATAGGTTGTTACTTCCATTTTAAATAACCAATCCTACTTATTCCAGAGACAAAAATAATTACCACCCCCACTGTGATAATCATCAAGGCATCACATGCCTGCATGGACCCACAAGGGTCATCATACATCCCTTTAACTGAGGGGTAAGATTGTTCTCATCATTAGGAAACATAATTCCATAGATCCACATGATATTTCCTTGGATAGAAATATAAAAATATCACTACAATTGAGTATTATGTTATCAAGAACTAATATGAAGAAAATGTTATGAGTATTTATTACAAATTTAAATAGATGAACGTCTTCCATTATTGATAATAATCACACTAGCAGGCCTATATGTCTTATGAATCATATGTGCCTAAATATGATGCATGAGTTTCCTATTTCCACCACATTTCAAGAGTTAAATCGATAATAAGTAATAAATACGAACCTTTTGTTCATCGTTCTAGGTGAAATCATTAAACCATAACATCAAATACAAAGAACCTTAATCCCATTCCCTGGTAAACTAGGATTCCCTTGAGAAAGATGTTTGTGATGTTCGAGACTATGTTTTATCACAATCTATGACACATTACTATATCTATTATCTACCATTCTCGAAATAATAAATACAAATAAATTTGAATCATTTGATACAACTTTGAAACATCCCGACTTGGATCACTATGATACGTATCCAGACTAATCACTACATGAGTTTAGGTATTCCTCTTCATATTCCAGAGGCTGCTGAATAATAGCAGGTGTCTAAGGGTGGTACTGTGAGTCAATTATACCCCTGTATCGGAGTGCAAAAAAATAATAAATAACAATACATCATACACAAACCTTATCCATTAGATCACCCAAAAAAATAAAATATAAAAACAATAATGATATGAAATATAGATGCACATGTTCAGGCATATAGTAATAAAAGACCTATATCCCCATGGTTTGATCCCATATAAAGAACATATAAAACTAATTAAATAAAATACATGAGGAAACACTCTAAAATATGATTCATGGATCATACCTAGCCTCTAATATCCTTTGAGATGAACCAATAATATCCTCATACATTACTCAAGTGTTTCAAATCTACCATGAAACACTACGTCTCCACCCTGACCATTGTGTGTACATGTGATCACGTTGTTCAGACATGTCAAATTGATGATGTTTTTAAAATTGATTTATAGTCCAAATAATACCCTAGGTCATCTCTCAAGAATCATTTATAGGTTTAAAGTATGAGTTTTTAAAAAAAATTACTAAAAAGGGGGTGGTTTAGAACAAAGTTTTAGGAAAATAACTTAATTTAATGAGTTTAATAGTTGATAAGTAAAGGTTGTGTTTTAAGAATTATGAGAGAAAGGGTTTTTTGTGATTTCACTACACACATTTCATGTTTATTGTTCTTATATATCAATTCAGGTTTGAATTAATTATTTAGTTGAAATTATTTTCAATCTAGATTAATTTCTATGATTTTATTTCAATGCTTGATGAACCAAACCTTGACATAACAATCGTATTGACAATGTCCATAATTTATGAATATAATAATAGCTTCCATTGAATATTCAAATCGCAATAAGTTGGGTATGAAAAGGTATCTTGTGTTGTCTAATCAGTACTACACAAGTCACACACTCAAAACCTCTCACCGATCAGTTAGAAATTAAGATCATAACATTTACATGCATAAAAATAAGAATTCAGATATAAAATAATGTAAGATACCTGGAATAAAATGTTTTATAACCCAAATTACTCGAGACTAGTACCTAATATATGAAATGGAACTCCCTTAACATGTGTGTAGTTTCCGTATAATGAATTCCCACAGATTAGCAAGACATTGGGAGGAGGAGGATGTTCGGGTGGATCTCCTTATTCATTTCATCTATACCTATGAGGATACAAAGCTCCAAAACCTCCAAGGGTATGAAAGAATTACTTTGGAACTTGAATTTTGAAACAGTTCCCTCTCTTGGTCAAACATGCAAATGAGGTTCCCATGGTACCTTTTTATAGCCAAAATGGGAAGTGGTTTTGGGAACCCATTGTTGGTCATACCACTTGTATCTCGTTTTTTAGTTGTAAAATGGAATTATCCCGACTTGGAAAAAACTAAAAGTATATTTTCACACCACTTTAATATCTCCACCTATTTGTTGGAATCATTTGGCGGCTGAAATCTTGAGATATGGATGAAACACATCACACCACTTTGGACTGAGGGTAGATTCAGTGGCTTGGACAGATAAGTCCTTATGAGCCAACAAATCACTGAATTAAGATTGGTTTCCTTCATAAAAGTTGTATCCCATGATGTTTTTTATCTTTAAACAAAATTTCATCCCAATTCGATGCACGAATTTCACATAATGTGAAAAATAGTGGAAAGGTTTCCTTCTAATTCAATGTAGTTTGGCCCATTTTTCTTTTTGAATCATATTCAACCCTATAAATCACCTCCTCTTATAATAAAATCACCAAAACAAGTACAATTTCCATTCTTTACAGTGATAAAAATTAATTTATTGAACAATATGTGAAGTTCAATGTGTTATTAAATTTCTAATTTTAAATACAAAACCAGTTTAAAAAAATGGTGTAAGAGTGAAATAAAGCAGTGAATCATGGTGTGATCACACCCCCACACCCAAATGTTTGAACTCTTGGGAAACGTCACATTTAAAAAAATTATACATAGAGATATTTTAAATTTTCTAATGTTTTAACATTTGATGAAAATTTAATTCATGATATAAATGTGATCAAATTAAAAACCATAATGGGGAGTTATTCTCAGTGATCAAGGAAATAGAAATCTAAAAAATTATATCATAATGAAATTTCAATAGATTCCTGATACCAATTAAAGAAAATAATTCAAAAGTTATCCATGCCACTAATTCTACATGTCTGTGTGTGAAAAAAAAAATTATGCTATTCTATCAAATTTCTATCTAGTAAATATAAGTTATTTTAAAATTTTTGTGCTTAGACGATCTTTTCCACCAAACCTTCCACACATCCTTTGAAATCAAATTTCAAGACCTAATAAATTAAAAATTCCCAGAAGTCAAGCCATAAGCTCCCAACCCAGATATCCCCAGATATTTTACATTTCTTCACTCCCCTCAATGTGTATTATTTTTGGTTTTTTAGTTTTTAGGGCGTACAATAGGCGGATAGTTGGTACACACGCATAGGTCAATCTAGTATAGTAATTTAATAGATCAGATAACGAATGAATGTATGAAAAAATATTTTAGGAAAATATATGAAAATTAACCTAACTCATATTTAACTTCTATTAAGTAAAAAATTTTCACACTTCATGGTTAGGTGCAAAGATGTGTGGAAAAATTAAGTGACACAATTTTCCCTTAAAATAATCATACAGAGGACACCGTTCTTCTCAAAGGTTTAAAAAATGATAAAACCATTTACATCATTGATAAAAAAAATTCAAGAGAAAGTCACACTTCAATATTGAATTGTTACTGAAATTCACATATCATTAAAAAAATTGAATGTTAAAACAACATTAAATAGGGAACTTCCTCATGCATTTTCAATAAATTCCATGATTAAGAGGGAATCATTTTCTATAATAAATTTTGCATAAAATATTACCATTCCATCACAAAAATAAAAAGGGAAAAAGTGGAGGGAATATAACAATACTATCTAGAAAGTTAAAAAGAAAAGAAAGAAGAAAGATGATGAAAATTCTTAAGTTACCCGGGAATATAACCATCCCCCCACACCTAGAGAATTTAGTTTCCTTACTGCAATAAAATAGAATGTGGGAAGGAAAGACAAAACATGGTGAGTATTATTGGTATGATGCTTTTTAATCTTGTAGTTCCTCCATTGGGGCCTCTGTAATGGCTTTATGAAAGTGATTCAACCACTTCCCATTGACAGTGAAGGCTTGATTGGTTTCTTCATTTTGAACCTAAAAAAAACCAAATGGATATTCATTAGTAAAAGTGTATAGGCCAATACCACTGGGAATAAGATTACCTAGATGAAACTTTAGCCATGCATTTTAAAGTAGGAACTTCTGCTCAATGTGGGACTAACTATGAAGGATGATGTGGTCATGGGTATCCATGGTTCACTCCTTATAAATATTAGAGTTCTCATTTGAATCTATTATCATTTCCTCTAGTCCCTGAATCTGTAACTTCCTTTGCTCACCTGCAGTAGAATGATTATAATTTCATTTTTTAATGGACCAGTAGGCTTGGTTCTCAATCTCAACAGGGAGGTGACAAATATTTCCAAAAAGTAGCTAATAGGATGACATTCTATTGGTATTTTTCAAAGTAATACAGCAATCCCATAATGAATCATTGAGTCTAAGAATCCAATCAGTTTTTTGAATTAAACTATTTTTTTCATGAATTTGTTTACCTCTTTATTTGACTTATCATCTTGACCAATTCTCTGTGGTTGATAAGAAGTAGACACTCAATGCTCGACCCCATACCGACACAAAAACCATGGCTTTGTTTGGTTGCAGAAATGACAACCCTAGTCACTAATGATGAACCTAGGTAATACATACCTATAAAATATTTGGGTTCTCAATAATTACAAAATACTATTAGAATAATCAATCCTTATGGTGCAAGCTTCTACCCATTTTGGCACATAATCCACTGGTCTAAGAATTTACAAGTTCCCAAATGAATTTGGGAATGTTCCCAAAAGTCAATTCCCCAAACATAAAAAATGCCATAGAATAGCAAGTGTTTCTGTGGAATTTCATTAATTTTAGAGGAATTCCCTATTATTTAATAGTGATGACAAGATTTAATGAAATCATGGGAATCCTAAAATAATGCTAGACAAAAGAGACTGGAATCAAGGACCTTAAGAGAAGTCCGTTGTGGACTAATGTGCACCCCATAAACAAGAGTGTGGAATAACGGAAGGAAACAATGAAAATCTATATAAGGAACAAAAATCATAAGGTTATGATCACTACATTTTAACTAAAGGTAGAGGTCATCCCAAATGTACTAATGAGACTTTTATTCTAGAAGACCAACTATAGGTTCTGGGTACAATGGAAGAGTGGGAGGGTCCGCACCAAACATTAATTTTATCCATATTCAATGAACAATCTGGGATTAATAAGATGATTAATGCTAGTATCCATATAATTGAATCAAGGATTTAGAGAAAGGAATAGAAACTCGGAACCAAGAGAGAGGATCAAAATATTTTGTTTATAATTAATTAAATTAAATTAAAGAATTACCTCAAAAGTGATTCTTTCTTCACTGATGCGTTATGGCACATAGCTATTTGTGTACCATCATTTCACTGTAGATATCAAGAGTATATCTCATCTAGTGGTGATGCACACATGTTCCACATATCTCCATACCTCACCGAAGGAGTCTCTGAGTTCTAGTATAGAAGATCCTTGTGCTTGTGATGTCTTCCTTCGATCACCTTGAGATCCACTTCCAAAGCATTCTCCTTGATCTGGTGGAGGAGGATCACTCCCATTTTTGAGAGAGTTATTGGAGATGAAAAAACTCTACATACTTGAGAGATTTTCTCCATTTTTTCACAACCAATAATGGTCACTTGGCTAGCGCTTGGTTAATAATGGAACAATATAATCTGGAATTTAATTCACTAGGGTGATATAAAGTAATTTTCACAAGTGCCTTAATTATTTTATTAATCATAGAAAAATCCCCTTGTATAATAGTGAAAAAAACATTATTTTTTACTCAAATGCACTTAACTCGTGAGTTGTAATTAAATACTATTTAATAAATTAATATTCAATATTATTATTTATCACCAGACCATTAACCCAATCCACTAATCCTCCACCATATTTATTGATCCTTGAATAATGAATATTTATTTATTAAATAAATATTACTGTATTATTTTCCAATAAATAAATATATAATTATTATATTCACTAAATATAAAATATTTTTTTAATTATTCAACCCACATTATATTCTATCAAATAACTAGTGTCTAAATATATGCAACTAGACATCCATGAATAATTATTAATCCAAAATTGGAAATAATCATTATTCAAATTGTTAAATAATAAATAATATATTATTTAACTCAGATATAGGATAGAATAGGGTGTGATCCTCTATGCCTATTTCGCAGTGGAATTAGGTATAACATCATAAATTCCATGGTTAGTGTCTAGAAACATTCTAAGGAACCTATTAGGCATGAATTTAATGTCGTGATGACATGTAACCTCATACAAATTCTTACCATGCAATATAATCCATTTTTCCAATATCTCTAATCAAGAGGGTTGCATACAAGTGTTATCAACCCATGTGCTCGATTTCCCATTCTTTGTCATCCCATAAATTGAACCTACCTATAGAACACCATGGCCAGGGATTTATTTAGGACATATAATTTCCATCAAATGACCTGAGATATCAACTTCTGTAATGGACGAAAAGGTACAAATCCATTCTTTCATTATTCATTAATATAGTATTACTCATGACACACCCAACATATCCTACCTTTCTGTGAACATTGGTCATCATAGTTTTCTACAATACATATAAGTACACAATTCATAATACCCATTAATAATAATCTTAATGTATAAGGACTAATACAAATATCCACAAAAAGGAAAATCCAATGAAACTAATAAATATGTGTTTCTTAGAGGACGATATCGTTATCATAATATCATCCAAGTCATTACCAAGGGAGTACACCATGAGAAGGTTCCTCAAATTCCTATGAGTCTCTAACCCTAATAGCCTATATCATTTGTGTCCCTTAAAATGATATCATCCGACTATAGAAAAAATATTCAAGAATAGTTTCATGGAACTTCTGGGTTCTCATCCTAGAAAGGATCATCTATGACCTTTTAGTTCCATAACTAATCTTAGGATATTATCACATTCAATGTCATGAAGAATAAAAATAATGTTGTGAAAAAGAGTTTATTAATATCCATCCAATGAATACAAGTTTATCATAATGTGAAATGAAGTTTGTTCTAGGGAACCAACTCCAAAATACTCACAATGCACTAGATCCAATTGATAATTGCCTTCATTCTGCTAGCTATCACATGATACTCTCTCTTTTACTGAGATAGGCCTTTAGTCAAGGGGTCTTACACGTTCTCTTCTGTGGATACTCGGCTCACTGTAACTTCACCCATTTGATGGAAATCCTTCTAGAGGGGGTACTTCCACAGTATGTGCTTTGTCTGTTGATGTAACCTTGTCTATTTTTGAAGAGCCACTGATGTATTATTGTCACAGTACAATGTGATAGGGTCTTTACTACTGGGTACCACAAAAAGATCCTAGACAATGTTCTGAATCTAGACATATTCCTTGGCTACATTAGAATACACCATGTACTCGGAATAGACAGTAGAACAATCTAAAAATAGTTCCATTGAACACTTATAGATCACATCTCCTATATTGAGATGAAAAACATATCAAAACCATGACATCATATCATTATGATCTGTCTAAAAACTAGAATCAACCAACCATCTGATGACAAGATCCTCGTCTCCTCTGTACACCATGAACATATCCTTATATCTTCTTAGCTAATTAAGGTAGTCTAAACAGCAGTCAAAGGTTGTTCTCCACGATCTTATTAATATCATCCTACAACTATCAATGCATAGGAAATGTCAAGTATAGTACATAACATGACATACATGATTGATCCTATTACTGAAGCGTATGGGATCTTACTTATTCTATAATTATCCTATTGTGTTTGGGGACACATTTTCTTAGAAAGACGTAAACCATATGACACTAGAACCAATCCCCTATTGGATTGTTCCATAATAATTATCTTTAATATTTGGTCAATATATGTATTTTGGAAAAGTCCATGAAGCATCTTGGATCTATCACTAATGACTTTGATCCCTAGAATGTAGGCTGCTTTGCCTAAGTCCTTTATAGGGAAGCACTTTTTCAACTAGTCCTTAACAGATTCTAAGACTAGTACAACATTTCAAATAAGAAATATGTCATTAACATATACTACTAGGATAACAACCACATTACCATTAATCCTTTTGTAAACACATGGCGCACATTTGTTTTAAATGAAACCAAATTCTTTTATGGATTCATCAAATTGAATGTTCCATGACCTAGTTTATTGTGTCCATACATAAATGATTCTTAGAAAATTTCAAATCCTTTTGGCATCACCTAGTGTCACAAAACCTTCTGGTTGTGTCATATAAAAATATTCTTTAACGTTCTTATTAAGGAATGAAATTTTGATATCCATATCCCAAATATCATAATCATGGTATGATGTTATGGAGAATACGATTATGTTGGATTTAAACATGGAAAATAGGGAAAAGGTTTCATCATAGTCAATTCCTTGTTGCTGTTTAAACCCTTCAGCTACCAACCTTTCTTTACTTAAATTACCTTCCATGTCTAGTTTCAGATTGAATACCCATTTACACCCAATAGGATTTACATCAATTGGCACCTCAACGAAAACCCCAATATTGTTCTGATATATGGTATCCATCTTAGAATTCATATAATCTTGAAATCTTTCAGCTTCTAATCTCTCTACTGCCTCCTTATAGGAGAGATGTTCATCATTGTCCAATAATAATGAGTCACCATCCTCAGTGACTAGAAAATCGTATCTCTTAGGTTACCTTACCATTCTTACAATCATATGCAATACTTGTGTTTCACGAACCACTTCTTCTATGGGTACTTGTGGAACTTGTTCCTGTACCAAATCCTATGTATGTTGAGCATCAACTTCCTCAAAGTCAATATTTCTACCACTATCCTTTTGGAGGATGTTATCCCTATCATGAAATATGGCTAGTCTAGAGACAATAAGTTTCTTATATGAGGGGTTGTATAGGTAGTATCCCTTTCTTTCCTTGGGATACCCCATAAAGATACACATTGTGCCCCGGGGTGCTATTTTGTTTATTGAGAAATCCTTAAAAAATTACCCATATCCATATACACATATATGATAAAAAATGGGTTTCTTTCCACTATATAACTCAAATGGAATTCCATTTTCTGCATTAGTTGGTACTCAGTTTAATTTTTACGTCATAGTTTACAATGCATATCCCAAAAAGGATAATAGAAGATCTATATGAATCATTATCGACCTTACCATGTCCAATAAGGTTCAGTTCCTCCTTTCACTAAAACCATTCCACTAATCTATATAAGGTTGAGTGAGTTGAGATAGAATCCTAAAATCCCAAAGAAAGTCGATGAACTCTTGGTTAAGATATTCTCCATCATGATACAACAGAAGATTCTTTATATTTTTACCAAAAAGTTTCTCTAATTTATTCTTGAATTCTATGAATTTCTCAAAGGACATGGACTTATACCTCATCAAGTAAATATATCCATTTCTACTCAATTCATCAGTAAAATTTATGAAGTAATAATATCCACCTCTATATTTTAGCAGAAATGGTACACACACATTAGTGTGTACCAATCCTAGAAGATCTATGGACCTTTAACCCTATCCATCAAATGTAGGTTTCATCATTTTCCCTTGTAAATAAGCATGACATCTATCAAGTGGTTTTAGTTTAGAATATTCTAAATAACCATCTTAATAGATCTTTGTCAAACATTTATCATTTACATGACTTAGATGGTAATTCCACAACTGAATGTTATATGAGTCATGTGAACATGATTCGTTATCATTTTATAACACTTGGTTTTCATAATTTAATATTTATAGACCATTATTTAAATGATCTATTCCATAACATTGTTGAGCAAGTTTTGTCTTCAACAACACTCTTTTTCATTAAGGGGGAGATTGTTGAGAAACAAACATTATCTCTTTGTGGCGATTTTGATGTTCACAAATACCATTATTTGTTATTCTAATGATTTTACACTGAGTATATTTTAGTAAATTAATATTATTTATTTATATATTTTTGAAATAATATTTAATCATTTTAATCCATGTGGAATAGTTGACAATGTGTTCAGAAATCACTTTAGCATGTTATGGAAACACTATTCATTCTGTAAGTGTTCAGAAATCAGTTTAGCCTGTTCTGGAAACATTGTTCATAATCTACATGTTTGGAAATCACTTTATCATGTTTTGGAAACTCTGTTCATACTCTATGTGTTTGGAAATCACTTTAGCGTGTTCTAAAAACACTGTTCATACTCTACGTGTTTAGAAATTACTTTAGGATGTTTTGGAAACACTGTTCATACCATACATTGAAGAGTGTAGCGTAAGGATGAAAACTGTCACTTAAGGGTTATCAGAAAAGTATGTTTAAGAAACCATATGTTATCAAAAAAGCGTGGATGAAGAACCCTACAATTGGAAGGAACATTATGTTTAGAAGGTGATAAAAGAATAAATTATATACCCTACATAAGCAAGTTAAAGAGAAAAGTATGGTTTATGAACCTTACATTTTGAACCTTACATTTTGAACCTTACTTTTAGAGAGTGTATGATTTTCAGTTCAACCCTAAGTTTGGCGTCAGAGATTCAATCACAACTGTAACAAGTGACGGTCTTTATAGAGATTATCAGGTTGATTTCAAGCTAGATTAAAAGCCTAAATCTAAAGTGCGGCTTTGACTAATTTGAAGCCGTTTATTTATAATTCAATGGATCGATTTAAGAGGATATTTTCATGGAGAATTTTAAGGGGAGTTAGGACAGCTCTGTTATTCAAATATTTGAATATCACAATTCTATAGGCGACTTTTGTGGAAATTGGAATGGAAAATGATTTTCTTTATTATATATATCTGTGTTATTTTTAATTATAGTGAATATTATATAGATCATTGTGATAGATATGATAAGAACATAATCTTGATTTTTCACTACTACAGTTTACAGAGACATTCTAGATATACTGATCTGCTGCTTCCATGATCTATCAAACTCTGTTTTATGAATAAGAATAAACATGATAGAAGATTTATAGATTCTACATCGAATATCTTTTTGGAGTAGACTATTTTTAAAGTTGTGAATTATATTTCAAGATATACTGCAACTGGATCAACTCATAAATCCTCTACATGAAGATCATTCTTTATGAAGATGATGATTCATCGACTGTCAATTGCATGCTGTTGTAATTATAATGAAAAGATGGAATGTATTTCAAAGAACAAATAGTATTTTACTTTGAGTGACTGAATTCTCATACTAATCTGTGTGTTAGGTTCTATATATGATCTAGAAGGCTTTTTTTAGCTTTAAATTTGTAAAGGTTTCAACTGCCTGCACTCAGTTGTGGAATGGTGTATTGATAAGAGGACCAGATTGTGAAAATTACCATGCTCGTGGAGTAGAGCATTGGTGGAGTTAACTAGGGGACTTCTATTTCTCGAACCACTATACATCTTGTGTCCTTTTATATTAATTTTCAACTTCTTAATCATTCTAATAACGTTAAAAGGATGGATCACGATCTCGTGAAGAAATTTTAATAAACACAATTCACCCCCCTCTTATGTATATTTGGTATTACCCGATCCAACAATTGTTATCAAAGGAAGTTCTATTGACAAAGCTATAACAAGATGATAGTTTATGGATTATACAATGCACAATGGATGATACACGAGAGGGTATGTCAATGGTTCGTGCTCCCTACTTCAACAATGAAAATTATGGATGCTAGAAATCTAGGATGATCACCTACTTAAAGAACTTTAGATACATATTTTACTTAAAAATTATAACTCCATAAGTGATTCCAGAGAAAACTAAAACATGGAGTACTGATACAGAAGCAAAGTGCGATATAAACTAGAAATCTATGAATTCTATAACCTATGGTATTGTACCAGTTGAATTAAATAGAGTATCTCAGTGCCCGAAGTCTTATGAAATGTAGTAGATGATTGCTGTTGACTATGAAGGAACTGACAATGTCAGACATATGTTGTATTCTACTGAAAAATTTAAATTTGACACATTACTATTGTTTAAATGAGAAAGTATCATCCAGATGAATGGAAGTCTTACAATTTTTTTAATAAAATCACTTCCTTGGGTGAGCCTTTCAAACAAGAAGATCAGGCCCGAAATGTTATAAGAGTACTACTACGAAGATGGAATATAATTTCTGGTGACATTAGGCAATCATCACCAGTAAAAAATAATACAATGAGAGAGTTAATTAGAACTCTTATGATGTATGAAGCTGAAATGGAATATGAAGAAAATGACCATAAAGTATTGATCAAGAGAGAAAATACTTCCTTGAAAGTAACATCCCAAAGGAAGAATAGAAAAATGAAAAATGAAATCAAATTGAAATAAAAAAAATTCTTATTCATCAATTTCAATTGTGGAACTGGATCACCTAGCCATTAAGATCAGAAAATTATACAGAAAAAAGAAGGGATTCAGAAAATCCTTCAAAAAGGATGAAAAAGAACAAAGGGGAGTTAGATGATATGATTGAAAAATGATGGTTTACCTCAGACCTGACTGTCCTCAATTAAAAGGAGAAAAGAAGAAGAAAATTTTCAAAAACAATTATTATGAATAGAAAGATAAAAGAGAAATGAAAACCACCTAAAGAGTTTCTAAAAACTCTATTATCTCCTCAAAGTCTTACTCGGAAAAAGTAGAATCAAATATGAAAGCAAACATGTGCTTTATGGCAGAAGATGATGAGGTACAATCTTACTATTCATCTGATTATGATTCTAGTTCTAGTTGCTCAAATAATAAACACACAACCTACTGTAATATGGTGGAGGAGAAATATGATTCCTTATTTGAGAAACATAAATCACTGAAAAATATTCATACTGCTATTTTAGGAGAAAGAGACACTATGCTAAAACAACATCAAGATTTAATTTAAAAAGTTAACTCATCAAACAGAAACTGTACCAATAATGAAACTAAAATAAAAACTCTGGAAACAGAAGTAGAAACATACCAAAGTGCAACTCTTATTTTTACAAAAGGAGAAAATATACGAAATGAAATACTTGGACAGAATGTGATTAAAAATGGAAAGATATGGAATAGGAATTAAAGGCGAGAAACCAAAACTGTATAAGAACTATTTTTTCCCAAGTGCAAAAGGAAAACTTTGTAACTACTGTGGAACAAAATGTCACATATCTAAAAACTGTTATTCAAGGAAACTGCAAATAAGTGGGATTAAGAGAGCCTTTGTTGCATGAAATCTATGTGATTTTATTAATTATAAAAAACAATGTATGTTTGTATTCCTAGGTCTTTTCTAGCTAACAATATTAGACCCAGTAGAATATGGGTACCAAAACAAAATGTTTTTAAATTTCATTGTAGGAAACATGTCACAGAACTAGAAAAACTGAAATATGGCATATGGACAGTGGCTGCTCTAGGAATATGAGTGGAAGCTCATCGAATTTCAGAACACTAACTCAAAAGGATGGTGGTCTAGTCAAATTTGGTGACAATGCCAAAGGTATGATTATTGGCATTTGAATAGTTGGTGATGAAGAAGAAGTCCCAATCAATAAAGTACTCTATTTACATGGATTGAAATACAACCTGATATGTATCTCTCAACTCTGTGATGATGGTTATTTTTTTTATTTTTCTAATAACTGTTGTTCTATTTTTTATGATAAATTGATTAAATTTGGAGCACCCAGAACTGATAATTTTTACACCCTAGACTTAAATTCCTTTTGTAAACAAAAGGTAAATTACTTAAATACTAATATAAATGAATCTTGGATATAGAATATAAGACTTGGACATTGAAATATATATTCTTTAGAAAATTTATTTAAGAAATAATTTATTTGTGATTTTCCAAGTCTCAATTTTTAAAGTGATATATTCTGTGATGTTTGTTTACTTGGCAAGCAGCACAAGTTATCCTTCAAATCTGCTAACAAAATTGCTACATCTAAACCTGTAGAACATATCCATATGGACTTTTTTGGACCTTCATGAATGGAATTCTTGGTGGGTAAATTATATGTATATGTTTTAGTTTATGAATATTCTAAATTTACTTGGATTTATTTTCTAAAATATAAAAATGAAGCTTTTACTATATTTGAATATATTTACAAATCTGTTCAAAAATGAAAAAGATTATAAAACAATTTCATTAAGAAGTGATCATGGTGAAGAATTTATGAATTGTGAATTTAATTCTTTCTACTCAAATATTAATATTAAACACACCTTCTCTAAAGCAAGAACACATCAACAAAATGGAATTGTTGAAAGAATTAATAGGACTATTCATGAAATGGCTAAGACTTTGCTAAATGAATATAGTCTTCTTAACTAGTTCATTGAAGAAGCTGTAAGAACGACTTATTATATAAAGAATAGAGTTTTAATCGGACCAATTTTTAAAAAGGAACCCTATGAACTCTGGAATAACATAAATCTTAAAGTAAATTACTTTAATGTTGTTGGATTCAAGGTTTACACCTTAAACACCATGGAACACCTTGGTAATTTTGATCCAAAATCTGATGATGGAATTTTCTTAAGATATTCTGATATTTATAAAGCTTATAGAGTTTTTAATAAATATTCATGGATTGTTGAAGAATTAGTTGACGTGAAATTTGATAAATCTTATCCCTTTGAGAAAAGGAAAGTCCAAATTGAATAATCAGAATATAATGATAACATGAGACTTGAGAAACTTAAAGGATGATTTTGAAATAGATTTAAATGAAATTCAGTCCATTTCAGAAGAACATGACATTGAAGAACCTAACAGTGTACTACCTAGACAATCTAGAACCCTAAAGAATCACCCTTTAGAAACTATTAAAGGATACATAGACATTATAACAAAAACAATAATTAATATAGGAAATATTTTTGAATTATCTACCTTTCTATACCAATTAGAACCTAAGACATTAGAAGAAGCCTTAGTTGATGAAAGTTGGAACATAGCACTGCAAGAAGAACGAAACCAATTAAAGTGAAATAAAATTTGGAATTTAGTAGAAAGACCTTTGAACTATCCAGTTATAGGAACCAAATGGGTCTTTAAAAATAAACAAGATGTACAAAAAATAATAACTCGAAATAAAGAAAGACTAGTACCTAAAGGTTATAATCAGGATGAAGGAATAGATTATGATGAGACATTTGCACCTTTAGCTGGATTAGAAGCCATTAAGATCCTTTTAGACTATGCATCTCATATGAACTTTAAATTATTTTAGATGGATGTTATGTCTGCCTTTTTAAATGGTTACTTATTAGAGGAGGTTTATGTTGAGCAACCTCCTGGTTTTGAAAATTCACAAAAACCAGATTCTATTTATAAACTTACTAAATCTCTTTATGGCCTTAATCCAGCACCTAGATCTTAGTATGAATGATTATGCTATTTTGTTTTAAAAAATTATTTTAATGTTGGGATGGTAGATCCAACATTGTTTAAGAAAATAGTCAACTCTAATATTTTTTGGTTCAAATTTATGCTGATGATGTAGTTTTTGTTTCAGCAAACAAAAAACTTTGTCATGGGTTTTTAAATTTAATGCAAAAAAGAAAAGAAAATTAGTATGATGGGAGAATATCATGAGAACTATATATATTTTGGAGACTATAAGTGAGTGTGATCCAACTCATTGTGGAATTTTGTGTTTCAAGAATCACTATATGGTCCCTTGTTCTATGAGTTAAGTGGTGAAGAGTTGTTTTCATTAATCTCAGAGGGTAGTTCATCTTGGTTAAACTAATATGTATTATAACATTAATCACCTATTTTTGTGGGTTTGTATAAGATGTGGTGTTGTGAATTTCATTTTTAGATGTTAAACCCATTAGCCAATTAAAGAAAAGAACCAAAATAATGTTGGTTTTCTTCATACCCTTCCATTATATACTTGAAAATGGGATAATATATCCATAGTTATTATCATCAAGTTACCTCATACACTTTAAGGGGAGAAAAATATATGTGTTGTTATCAAATGAGTAACTAAATGATCCAATTATTTCTAATTAGAGATACATGATAGTGGTGGAGTTGTAAAATTTAGATGTGTAGAAAATTTTAAAGCTACACAGGGTGACTTATGATATGATTTACGATAGAGATCCCTAATTCACATCTTGATTTTATAAAGGCCTTATTGAAGCCATAGTATATCATGTAATGTAGATCACATATTTCCATCTATAAATTCATGGGAAGATGGAGAGAACAATCAAAGTTCTGGAATAAATAATCTTTTATTTTGTGTACAATTTTAGAGGATCATGGGACACCCATCTATCTTTGGTTTAATTCTCTTACAATAATAGTTACCAATAATCCATCATAATAAGTCCCTTAGAAATGTTATATGTCCAACTATGTTTGTCTCCCATTGACTAGATCGAGTACGATGAGGCTATTCTAATGAGAGTGATCATTATTCTTGAGTCCATTGAGATGATTCATCTTATTCTAAAATGAATGGAGAAATATCAATGTTTTTATAATTCATATAATGATCATTTCGACCAGCCACTTGAGTTTTTAGTTGTTGAATATGATTTCTTAAAGATGTCATATTGTTTGGTTTCTAATACATTACCGAGAAAGGAAAATCTCTAGCCTATGTATATATAACTATTTGAGATAATTAAAAGGATTAGAAGGGTTTAATTCTAGTTGAAATTACTGAATTTGATATCATATATCCATATTTTCATTTACGTATCTCTGTTAAATAAATAATTTCTTAATCCCTATAATGTGATAAGATGAGACAATCTAAAATTAGATCTCGTTGGGTTGGTAAATGAGAAACATATCTAAATCATGAAACCATTTATATTTTGATCAGGATCCTTCATTGAAACATTCTTGGGTATGAAAGTGAAATTTTGTGGAGAATTGTAACACCTACAACATCATTTTTGTGAAAATAGTTTGGTATATTTTTATTTTTGTGTTGTATTATATTTTAAAAAAATTATAATTTTATAGATTTAAAGGTTAGGGTGAATAGTATCAGTGATGGTGTTGTGACCATATGAGGTGGAGGGGAAAGATTGTAGAAATCAAAAGTTCAGTATAGTATCCAACAAGATCATGAAGAACTATCATGAAACAAATTAATTTTTTAATTGTTGATTTATATTTTTTAAGGTGTAAACTTCTATTTGACTCCCCATTTATCCAAGAAAATTGAATGAGACAACCACTTCATCAACCTCCTATCCTCTTCCTATCCTTCTTGATTAAGGTGGGATTTCTCCCTAAAGTCTTTTAATTTCATTAAGTAAGGTGCTCCTATATTCTCTTTTCTTTATGTTATACCTTCAAAATTACATATTATTCTCTCACATGTCCATGGTGTCATAGGGATCCTAGGTTCTATGATTTTTTTTCAATATTTGGGATCTATCTAGACTATTTGTAACTTATTATTCCCTTTTTTGGGGGTAAACAGAATTCATAAGAAAAATATAAGTATTTTTTAGTCGGTGACTCCTTTTTTCATCCCATACTTTTGAACCATGATTCTTTTGATTATTTCTAAAATTTTATTTTTTATTAATGAGTTTTTTGATACCTATGAGGACTTGTAGTATTTATAAATGTGAACTTGTTTGGTTTGATAATGTTATAGTGGAATGATTTCCTAGAAAGTATATGTTTTCCATTGTTTCATGAACTGAAATTCAAGTGTTTGATGGTACGATTCAATTAGTTCTCCTTTGAGTAATTATTAATTATTTACGGAAATGGTTAGGTTTGAGTTATAATGTATTATAAAAATAATTTTATGATAACCCCCTTTGTTTAAGAAATATTTATCTTGTGTAAATTAGGCTAACCACTTTCACTCTAATCCAATGTAATAAATGAGTTTTATAATTTAAATATAGTTTCTCAGTGAATCCTATAATAGATTAAGACTCATAGGTAGACTTGAGTACCTAAGGGGAACTTTTAATTATAGAAATATAGGCTTAGGAAACATGTCATTCCTATTAGATATGGATATTACTTCATACTATGGTAATATGTTTTCCCATGGTAAGATATTTCTAGTGGATATCTACATCTTTATAGTCTTTCTGACAAGAGTTCAAATTAGGTAAAGATGAGACTTTACCAATTGGATCTATCATGATTATAGTTATATGCTTACGATATATCTAGTTAATTCTACATTGATTCCATATGAAATACTCAAATTATATAGTAGCAATGCTTAGGACACACATGAAAGTTATATTCATTTATTTTCATCTAACAACTGTAAATTATATTTAATGAAAATATTTCTTTGTTATTTTTTAATTAAAGTGATAGTCTTACTTTCATATGTTGTAGTTCAAACTAGTGAGATATGGTTTGTTTCTTATGGGTTTAACGTGGAGTACATGGTGTCCTTATATTGGGATTATTATGTTGATTCCCTATATACACACTTTGGGTGGATGTAAACCTTGATTCATATAATAAATGTAATCGAAAGTCTCCATTTTGATGTGGTGGATAATATTGATATCATGGTTTGGGTTAGAGAAGGTGTCATAGATGAAGATGCAATATATTCACATGGTGATTGGTAGAAGTATGTTTGGTTCATTTTTTGTTTTGGTTTTGTAGAAGATATATCTTATTTCACATCTCCTTATTGGATTCACATCCCATTTCCCTTATATTTCATTTTTGATCATTTTCTATTTTTGATTTTCTCCTCTTTATGTTTTAATGTTATAGAAGTTGTATCATCATATTTGGATGTTTTAGTTTTCATTGGGAATTATTTTTGATGACTTAATTGGTTTTCATTACTTTTTTTAAATGGAATTTTGATATTCATGACCAACCAATATATGGAGGGGTAGTTCTAGGTTCAAGTTAGAATCCCCTTTATTTACATGCATCTATTATTTGGGGGATATAACTCTCAATTTGTGTTCCCAAATCCTAGGCACTAGTTACCAGCCCATAGGGATTAGAAACACTCTTCATGACATGTTACTGGCTGGAATGGGTGCCATGATTTGGTAGCCTAGGCTAGTTCATGAATATTAATGGTGGTTTGAGCAGTTTATCTTCCTTTTACATGATTTTATACAACTAAATCATGTTCATTTTTAAATAATTAAATTTATGATGATAAAATAATTTCACTAATGAATAATTCTAATAAATATTCTCCCTAAAAATTAACTCCCATATTAGGAGTGACATCTAAACATTTCTCCCCAATAATAAAATTGTGGTGGAATCTAGTTATATAATATACTTGTAAATTTTCATATTTTATTTTTATAAAACCCTTTAGTTATTTATACTCAAATATAAATTTTTTTATTTTTTGAATTTACAATTGCTTATATTTCAACACATTATAGATCTAGTTATATCTAATTTGGATTTGTTTATACTTTATGTAAAATTTCATGAATATTATTGAGATGATTAGTACTCTTGTTATCGCAATAGAGAGTAAAATTATCTTATAAATTTACTAGATATTATAGTGATTTCATAATCCATAATGTCCCCTTGAAACTGTCAATAATTGTGGTTAATAATGTTTCTATAAATGATTAGACAACACACTTATAAATTCAATATTATCATGAAATAAATAACCTTACAAATGATATCATGTATTTGGAAATATATTTTCTTGTGTCTATATCTTTATTCATATCTACATTTTTTTATCCATCCAAAAATATTTTAATCATTTCCAAAACCTAAAAAATGACTTGATATACATTAGATCTACCTTAATATCCATTTAACTATTTTCCAATATTTCATTATTGGATTTATGGATAATCTTCTTACAACACAAGAAACAAGATAAATACCTTTTTGGGTGAATAATATAACTATTGGTATGTATGAAAGAATATACCCTAAGAAAGGGATGAATTAGGTTATTTTAGTATGATCATTGTTTTTAGATCTTGTAATGTCAACTTGAGTAACACATTAATATTTACTTTTTTATCTATAGAGTAAATAAATAAGTAAATGAAACAAATTACTTACTTGGTTTCTCCACACTAGGATACATCAATGGAGAATGCAAGGTAATATGAATGTATTAAAATCAAAATAAAATCTCACAAATTCATTATTTTACATGTTTAGAGTGGTCTCAATGACCCTCCCGGTTCATTACTATGAATATTTTGAAATATCACTACTCTCCAACATAAAGGAACCCCCTAATCCTCATAATTTAAAATTCTTCTTCAAGAAATATTGATATAAAAATTCACTAAATATGGTGTTTCTTATTTATCACATTGGTTTTGATATTCTAGAGAGATATTAAAACTCCTATATCACCCTATTCATTGAATTCTCATTTCCATAATTGATTTATCTTCATAATTCCTCTATATCTTATTCTACCTCCATCCCTAAGATGGCCCCTATTTTTAAATTGTCTCTCGAATGTTAATTCCCTCTATGTCATGAATGCATGAAGTAATGTCCTTCAAAAATCAATCAGAAGTTTCCCATTGATTAATGATTACATCTTATATGAAACACCATGAAGTTGCAACATATTTTTTCGGATTTTTTAATTCAAATATCAACCAGGCATCCAATATTTTGTGGTGATAGAACTTTGGATGTTTTTCCTCAAAACAATAAGTGTCATGATCATAGCCTCTTATAGTTGGATATTTTTCATAGGCAAGCGTACTCCAAATCATAAAATGACACATGGATGTATTGAAACTAATCGCACATAAAAAATGGATTCCCAGACCACCAATACTATATCTATACCCCTAGAATGATCCTTGTGTCTCTAAAATTGAATCCCAATACTCTAGGCCCTTTCCCTTGATTATAAAATACTTGGTTGTTTTACAAAAATGACTTCCCCTAAGAAAATTACCAGTTCTAAATACATGATTACAAATTCCAATAAAAGAAAAATTAAAATTGACATGGTTGTATTCTCCACAACATAGTCGAAGCAGTGGTGATGTCCTTCATCAATTTCAATAATCCTCTCAAATATCATTTTGTTTAACCAACTTCAACTTATGTAAAAACATCCTCCATTAGAATTATCAACAAACACAACCTAAAAATTTATAAGGGGAATTTTTTTTATAATATTAGAAAATATAACATTTTATAATGATAATTTAAAAATAATTTTCTCTATCTCTAATTTCTACACTTTATTTGATGATAACTAACTTATTGTGTTCCTGATGCATCACGCAAGGGGATAACTAACCAGTTTATACTTATTCACATTGATTTTTTAATAATCATCTCAGTATACTATTTATGAGATATCCAAGTCTTTTTCTTCTTTATTTCAAGGGAAATATTTATTTAAGGATATATCTGGATTTCCTAAGTCCACCATTTTAATGAATTTTTAACACATTCTTTAACTTATTAATCATGGTGATATCTCTATCAATAAACAATATAAAATTAATAGAAATCAAAAAATAATAAAATCACTATAATAAATCCTTTTAATAAAGATATAATGACCAATTGATGTTTTTTTGTTCTTATGTTTCAAAATTAATAATTTAAGCCTCTTTTTCCATTTCCTCAGTTCTGGTTTCAAACCACATAAACTTATCTAAAGTTGATATATAATTTTTTCTTCACCATTAACCTAAAACCACAGAAAATTATCAATTTATATCTATAAATCAAGATCACCATGTAATAATTCAGATTTTATATAAAGTTATTACCTCTCCCAGTTGAGACATACCCCCAATTCAATGGTGACTCTATTTGAATAAATTTTACCTTTTAAGATTAAATTTCATCAAATTCAATACATTTATTCTCTCTAAATCACTTTATAACTATATAGAATTTGTTTCATGGTTATAAGCTTCCATAACCAGCTTTGATTAAATGAACTACCTTTTTATTAACTTCCTTATTTAATTTTTGTAAATACATTACGTGAAATGTTTAGTTATTCTATAATGATCTAATCTACTCATATGTGAAATTTCCTATTTATTATTTTAATGAATTTTAGTCATATCATCATAAATATTTTTTTCTGCCCTATCTGTCAGCATCCCATATTCATGTGGTGAGTAAATGTGACTCATTTATCATTCTTTGGTTTATCTCATGTGCTAGTATTTAAGTTTCATAATTTATATAATATCAGATAATAGAGACATATAAAAATATGAATAAATATTACTAGTTAATAATGGATCATTTATGTCTTGAATATCTCCCTCTGTGGTTGGAAATAATTTTGAGTTATAAGTTTTCAATTGATGGGAATTTCATATCATTATTGATTTTCCATCTTCTCTAAGTATTCAATCGTATGATTTTGAAGAAATACAACATATATTTTCATGATGGTATTCTTATTGATATGATCCTTTATTATATATCCAAACATTTAATTAGTTCTACATAAAAAGATGTATTTATTTCCCTTTTTATCAAGATACTCCCTCACTTCATTCAAGATCTGTGAAAATGAAATCAAACCAAAAACTATTATGTTCATGTATAAAATGTATTTACCTATCTAAATTATTTTATATATATTTTAGTTTAGTATATATAGTGATAAAAGTTGATAAGATTGATTACTATTATCATTTCTATCAAGATACCCCCTCTTATAGAGTGGTTTATTTGGCATTTATGTGTAAATCACGATTTCTAAACTCCAATAGTATTCAAAAAATATACCATTGTACTCTACTCCATTTTTTCACACACATAATTCAATTTTTTGTTTATTTCTCTTTGCAAATTCATATTAAACTGCAATAAAACATCATGTGCATAATATTTAGTTTTATATTAAAAATACCACACATTTATTACATGATCACTAAAAAAGGTCATAAATAAAATAACACCTCCCAATGATTCGAACACATAATTTATAAATTTATGCATTTAAAATCTAAATGGTTTTCTTTTTTGAATGAAAAATAACCATGAAATAAAGTTAGTTTTTCCCATGATATAATCAAAAAAATTATAAAAATATGTTGTTTTGATTACAAGAAAGAGATATATATTTGAAAGGAATTTTATTCCCCTCCCATAGTCATATGGAATGTTATCTATGCCACATTAATATAAGAACTTATTTCTATAATTTTTTTCATTTCTCCACCACATGGGTTGAAATCTACGAGGTTCAGAGATGCATGTTTCTTTCATTTAGAAATTACCATGTTAGTAATGAAAGGATTCTATTTTCTATCACCAATTAAACAAATATATCCATCATTATTTATAATTATAATGGATATCTGATCGAGTAAAAAATCAATAATATTCGTCATATCTTTCAATAATACCTTATATCCAATTTTATTCTCCATAAAAATATTACAAATATGAGTAATTTTGGATGAACTACCATTTCCTATCTTCACCTATTCAAATATCCATAGATTTTATGTTATAAAAAAACCAGGTACATTTTTGGGTTGTGTTTATTGAAAAATTAATGATAAAACCCTATACAATACATATAGAATCATTACGGGTATGTACGATGGAGTTTAGAGATGTTTATAAGAATTCAGAGATCTTATGTCATATGTTGGAATATTCTGTGATGATTTGGATGATTAAATTATAATTATAAAATGTTTTATAGTAGTATATTTTTTAAAAAAATACCTATGTAAGACTAATCTATGAATTTAATAGTTGATATAAAGTTATTCAACCGCTAAGTAAGGATAAACACATAGAAAGGCAGATGCATAAAATTAATTTTTAGTTCCTCAGAGCCATGTAAGAACAGAAATCTAGGAATGAGGTTATGTGAGAGGAAATAAAGGTTTCAATAATATATTTAAGATCAATTAATAGATTTAAAAATATTTGTAAGAGTAATCTAAACTAATGTAAGAATAATCAAGATCTCAGACTGTATTAAGTTAACGATTGAACAGTATTCGTAAGAGTATCTTATAGAACTACTGGCCATGAAAGAGTAGGATGGAACACATATAAGAATTACATGAAGAATCAAGTAGATACATGAGAAACTCATGTATAATATATATCGAGGATTGTCTATATAGGACCCCAGAACACCCTGATAGAGGAGGGGTGAATAAAGGTGTCAAATTTTTCTTTTTAAAATATGGATCTTGTTCCCACATTGGTAGGTACTCACTAAAAATGTATGATAGTTTTGATCAGAAATCAAACATTAACATTTAAGGAGAAAACACTATAATTTACTTGGTTCACCATTAAGGTCTTGTCCAAGGATCATACACAGATAGTGTTTATGTCGTACCAAAATCCACTAATCTTTACAAGTTATGGAATACAAAAGTTTAGACATAGTAATTTTGTTCTTGGTACACTTACATTAAAATATTTTAGTGATAGATCATTGTGTCCCTCTAAAAACATTCATCAACCCCCCTAGCTCACTGCCTTGGTAGTAGTCTAACTCTGATTATCAACTTAACTCCCATTTCAATGGATCCACATTAAATTCTATGTCCCTGTCTAGCATGAGACTCCTCTGGCACCATAGACATGAGTTGATGCACTCTGAAAGCACGGATCACTGAAAACAATATATGTTTAACACTACCTTTCTTGAAGCTCCTTCAGAAATATCAACCCTTTGTGAAGCACACTACCTTCACTAAACAACCTTGCATCCTCCGTGAACTATGTTGCATCACAAGGTAGGAGTGCTTCGTGGAACACCTCTGTTTTTCATGGGCCGTCCCTGCTTTGTGGACAAATTCTTATTCCACAGACCACCTATCCATTGTGTACCATTGTCAATTCCTCAGAATCCTTTCCTTTTAGATCTACAGAGCCCCACAAACTACCTTTCATGAACTATTCCTACAAATTAATCACCCTTCATGGAATCTTCTCTCGTGAACTCTCCTCCTTTGTGGAATTGTTTCCTTGTGAACCACTTTGGACATAGCTGAATTCTTCCCAGATCAAGGAAGTTTTCTAATGAAAACCACTCATCATAATAAAGTGATAAGTGATCCTTATATAGGAAAATGAATCTATAAATCTTCCTAATACAAATCAACCAAATATTTGATGTAGTAAGAATATAACCACATACCTTACATCACCTTTGAACCATTTTTTCCTTCATGGTATGTGCACCACATTTATTCTTACGTGGTGACTTATATCTTCTACAAATGTAGCCCTTTGTGGCACCAAAAAGACCTGCCTCCTTTTTGAAAATGATAAGCCATCACGATAAATTCTTGCCTCTGGCGAAATACAAGGCTCTCAAAAACCCTTTCCTCCACGTGGTCCGCGTACCATGCTTCATGGAAATATACCACTGCTATGCGGAAATCCTAGATTTTTTATTTTTCCTCTCCATTCCACGTACCTCACTTTGCGGTCCATGAACTATATGATCATTTGTCTTTCAAATTCCATGATCAACCCAATGTAGATTTAAAACAAACATATACCATACTCCATTTTCATCAAAGAAAAACCTTGTGTCTAGAAATACCCTCCTTCGACTTTGTGGGAGATCTACAGAAAAATCCAATAAATCACCTAAAACTATCAAAACATGATATGGAACAAATAACTCAACCAACACAATAAGTCTATGTGAATAGTGCTCAGTGTTGAAAACAATAGTATAATAAAGAATTGGGTTGTCATGTATTATAATTATTAAAGATGTCCATTGAATTTCTCAAAAACTTATAACCACCAAACCACATTTTTTATTCTATTTTTATTCTCCCCCTTTATTTCTCACCTCTCCCACAACTTCTCATTTCTTCTCCACCCTTATAGTATTTAATTTTCCTATTCTCTCTCATTGGGAATAAACCCAATGAACTAGTTATTGAATATGTGGAGTTAAAAAAACCCCTGGGATCGTATCTCCCCCAAAACCTTGTTCAACTACTTCCTTAACGAAGTGATATCTAATTTTGATGTGTTTCGTACAAGAATGATTATAGGATTCTCCATAAGATCAATTGTGCTCTTGTTATCATAGTAAATCATTATTAGATCATTATTCTCTAAAAATCTATCAAACATTATTCCTTCATATTTCTATGAATGTGGACTATTAAGCATGTTTTAAATATAATATATATCCATTTTTACTTAGGTACTTTAGGATTCCAATAATTTTTCTGTACATTATAGGATCAATGGATGTCCCATCCTCATGATTTATCAGTTTTTTCCCAACCGCAACTCGATTCGACATTGGTTTGGAGTCTTTCATGTTGAATTTATTAAGGAACAATCTTACATATTTAAGATGAGTAGTGAAAATGTAATACCTCTTTTGAATCACCTGAATCCCCAAGGTGTATGTGAGTTCACCAATCATAGTCACTTGAAATTTTGATTTCATGTGATTGGAAAATTATTCCAATGATCTCTATCTTCATCAGCCAAACATAATATCATCCACACATAGCAACATCATAAATTGATTTTCCTTTGAATTATTTATAAGGAGATTATGGTCAAAACCTTATCTTTTAAAATTTATCTTCATCAGATATGAATCCAGATGAGAAAACCATGATCACAGTGCCTACTTTAGATCATGGAGATTCATTTTCAATCTATAAACCTTCATTTCATCATTACCAATTAGAAAACCCATCTATTGTTCAATATATACTTATTCTCCGAGGACACTATTTATGAATCTAATCGAGTTCTTTATTAATGGATTTATCCCATGATTCATCTTTCATAGCTTCTTCAAATTAGTTTGTTTCAAAAATTGATAGGAATGAAATCTATGCATCATTACTCATTTTAATTATCGTTTTAAGATAAATTCAATCCCCAATAATGTTAGATTAATCGATTTCCACTCTTATATTTCTATAATGAGGTTCAGATGATGTTTCTTCATCCATCGTTTCTTCTTTTGACTCTTCTTCTGAATCATATTATTTGTATCAACCCAAAAGAATTAAAATCCTTATACTATTTTAGAATCTAAGTCTATATCTTGACCACTGATCATGATAACTGAAATTCTATTTTTTATAACATGATAATCATGGAATTTCTAGAATAATAAAGATAGATAACAGTTGAAATAATGATTATGAAAACTTCTTGATCATTCATCAATGGTATCCACATCAAGGGAAATAAATTTCTATTTCTAAATAATGGATAATCTTATCAAGAATGGATTTCATGAAATTTCAGTACAGAGAAAACACCAGAATGGTTCTCCATCTTGTGTCTATCTACATGAGATCACTTTCAAAACATCACCAAGGATAATCTTATTGAACACATGTTATCCAAGATTCTAGAAACATGATCAATCCAAGATGGATATTTATTTATTCTAGTTGTCAAGAATAGAACAAATTCATCTTTATAAAAAAATGATCCTCCATCATGTTTGTATTTAAATACAAAATTAAGGAATCATTAAAATATGGTGACTTCATAATCATGACAATAAAAGGAGAATTGATATCCCTCACAGATTCATAGATTATCCCCCTAAGAACATGCTTCAGATTTCAACTACCTACATTAAAATAAAAATACAACAACAAAAATCTAAGAGAATGAGGCAGATCAACCTTGGTTTATAAATATAAGTATCAAGGTTGAGGTGTCTTCCTTAACCTTGTTGCTCTATTTACTCTAGTATTCATACTTGTACAAGTGAACATCTATTCTGATCTATGTTGAGAAAACATGAATGTATTCACATACTATTCTACTTTGTATGGAAAATTTTTCTTGTAAAAATATTTCATAGATGATAAATTCTTACACCCCTTATGGAATGTTTCTAGTTTTAGTATTAAGGTTATACAACTTTTTGAAAAGTGGCCATATTTCTTGAATCTCTCACATAGAACATATTTAACACATGAGTTTCCATTTTCATTCAAACTCTAATTCACATTACCTTCATCATGTGGTTTCTTTCCTCATCCATTTTTCACTACCAAAAGCTTATACATCTTAAAGGTGCCTTATTCATTCCAAATATTCTATCCATATAACTAACATTTCATTAGGAACTGTGGAAGCAAGTTTGGATTTTCCACATTGATTACTCTAAGTGTCATTTATATTATTAGTTCTTTAAATTGTACTACCCTTCAACTTCTGGGACAAAATAACCAAGGTATTATCACCATTATTCTTTGATACCTTTTTGGTATGATTTCTTTTCACAATATTCATTTAATTTGATCCAAATGTTTCTTATTCATTCCAATCTAGATTTTGAGATCTCATTTTCTTAGTAGCTTTGGATACATGTTGAGATGACAATGTGCCAATATTGTGACTTCTACAATTTTATACCTCACATATGATATCAAGAATTAAAAATATGACTATAGTAAACATATACTTTTGAACATGTGAATTTTTCTTCTTCATCTCTGTATTCCTCCCCCTAAGATAGTTAACATTTTTGATTTTACATTTTGAGAATTGTACCAAAAATTTAATGCATAATTCTTTAATTTATTTCATCACCAACATTGACCCACAAATATTGGTTACATTGTATCACTTGTATAATGTTGTAGGCTCTTCTTCTTGATTTGTTGATCCCTCTCTAGGAAGCCAGCTTCCATACACTTTTTCTTATCCACCCTACTCATGGTGGTAGTTTTATCATCTCCTTTATTCCTTCATACTTTTCTAGTATTTGTCTTAAAACCTTTACTCTACATGATATTAGTTTTATATACATTAAAAAATTTGGTTTGGATGGTACATGTTAATTATCATCTTCATGAGATAGATCATCAAAATTTATCATGATATTCTTATTGCATGTTGGAGGTTTTTAAACTTTGGAATAATCTAGTGATCATTGAGTAGCAACAAAAACTATTACATTATATTGTGAGGTATCAATATTTTCCTTGTCAAGATTTCCCGACGGAGATTCCAAATCTACGTATTTCATATTGAGGTTTTTTTTCTTATCATCAATCACTATAATATTTTCATCAGCAGAATTCTTCATTCTAAAAAGTTCATCTTCACATATCATAACTTTATTCTGAATAAAATAGTCAAATTCCTTGATCTTCATGGATAATTCATCCAATTGTAGACTCTTGACATCAGATATATTTTTAAATTTCCCTTCAAGATCATTCATGTTTTATTCAATAGAATTTTAGACTCCCTCTTTATCTTCAACTAATTTTAGTTATTTCAAGGAAATTATTTCATGTTCCATATTTGTTTATTAAAAGGCTTAAAAATATCTGGAGAGATTTAAACATTCATAAACTTTTACTTACAATCCATTTTCCATAGCATTGGATTCCCCTTCCAACGGTGTAATCTATACCTGAATACATTGAACGATTTTATGTACAATGGATTCTAATTATTCAGGAATATAATGCAGATAATTTTATAATTTATTTGTTGAAAATTCATTTGATGTTTTAGATTGATCAACACCACATGTTATTAGATCTTTTTATCAAGGAAAAAATTAAATGGCACTATCTCATACATCCAAATAACTTGAGAATGTTGATTTACATGAGGTAAAACTATTATACTTTTATAGGGTGGAATCCTGAGCCAGCTGATCTTTACATTCCAAGACTGATTTATCTTGATTATCATAAAGGCATGAGGAAAAAGATACTAACTATTCTTTAGAAAATAGGTACTTCTTCAAAAGTCTCTTTTATTTATTTTTCCTATTCATCATGGTTATGCTAGATATAGACTTCTGCTCAGAGATAACTGAATATTCATTAAATTGAACATTATTTTTGACTTGATAATGAAATTCAAATCATCAAAAGAGAATCGCTTTGTATAGAGAATCCAAAATAGGTGATCCTTGGCTCTGATACCACTTGTCGAACCCCAGAACACCATGAGAGGGGAGGGGTGGATTAGGTTGTCTAGTTTTTATTTTAAAATGGAAAATCTTATTCCCACATTGGGAGGAACTCGTTAAACTTGTATGATGGATTCGATTAGAAATTAAACATTCACATGAATAGAGACAGAACAAAAATTTTACTTGGTTCAACACTAAGGGATAGTCCAGGGAGCATACAATGATAGTGTTTCAAGCATACCAAAATCAACTAATTTTTACTAGTTTTAGAATACAAATGTTTATAGACATTCAATATATTCTAGGAACTCAACCTTTACAAGATTTTAGGGGAATATTACTACATCCCTCAGAACACTTCCATTGAATCCCCCTATCTCACAACCTTGGGAGTAGTCTAAATCTGTTTATCGACTTAAAGGTCACTTCAATGGATTAGAATTAAAGTCGTTGTCCTTGTCTAGCACGAGACACAATTTTCACCATAGACTTGAGTTGATACGCTTTAAAAACAATGATCACTGAAAAATAGATGCTCAATAGTACCATTGATGATGCTCCTTCACCAATCTCAAGACTTTAAGAAGCTAACTACCTTCATGGAAAAACCTTGCTTCCTCTATGAATTGTGATGCACCATGGGGCGTGAGTGCTTCATGGACCACCTTTGTCTTTCTTGGACCATCCCTACTTCCCAGATAGATTATTCTTCTACAGACTACCTCTTCTCTGTAGACCACTGATGCCTCGAGGACTGCCTCTCATGCATGGTCTATTTTTGTTTCTACAGACTCCCTTAATTTGAGAGCTGTAGAGGCACACAAACCTACTTTTGTGAACTATTCCCACAATCCAATCACCCTTCTTGGAATATTCCTTCACAAACTCTTCTCTTTCATATAATTATTTTCCTGTGAACCAATTTGGACTTCTCTAAACTATTCCCAGAGTAAGGATTTTTTCTAATGAAAATATCTCTTCGTAATAAAGGGATAAGTGATCCTTATATATAAAAATAGATCCAAAAACCTGGCAATCCAAATCAATCAAATCTTTGACGATGTAAGACTTTAACTATGTATCATGCTTCAGTCACAAATCATTTTTCCCTCCATGTTCCATGTACTGCCTTTCTTCTTTCACGACGAGTGATCTCTTCCACAAATGAGGACCTTTGTGTTTCCAAAAGTCACCACCCAATTTTTGAAAATTAATATCCATCCCATAAAATTATTTCCTCCCAAAAAATGAATTTTTCTTGTGAACCATTTCCCCTAAGTGGTTTGTGTACTATGATTCACAGTTTACATAGTGATACTATGCAGAAATACTTCCTTTTCCATTTTCTGTCTCCATTTAGGTACCTCCCTTAGCAATGTACAAACAGTGTTTCAAGGTCTGAAAACCATACTTTGTGACATCCTTTTATAAAATCTGCCCTTTCCAGAATGATAAACTCTTTATTTTAAGACCCATAAGTTTGGAAAACACTGGGAAACAACACAAACTTAAACACCTACACTAGAATATACTATAACATCACTTATCCTGAAAAATACTTGATCAACCATATGTTGGTTGACAACAAACACAAACCATACTCCATTTATAGAAACGAACAACCTTGGGTTTAATATTCTCTCTGTAATTTTTTGTTAATTAAGCTATAAAAATTATCCAAATAATTACATGATGTTTTTTGGAAACATTACTGAAAAACATGGAAAATTTCAAGGGAAACACATTTGATATTTTCCCGAATAAAATAAAATCATATTTTATATTTTTGAGGTTTAAAGATATGATTTCTATGAAAGTTATTCAAAATGATAATGAAGAAAGATTTAATGGAAAACCATTTCCTTATATTTGGTGATATTATAGTGTAAAAATTGGTATAAAAAAGGAATAAGAGTATATCTCTATCACTTAGAAAATAGAAGTTGAATTCCAGAATTTTTATGGAAGGAAAAAACTGAAGAATAATTGGTAGAGGAGGGAATGTTCATAGTGAGATGATTTTTCATGTATTTTATAGAAAGAATAAGAAATATATATAGTATTTTATCTCATTGAGAATTTATATAAATTCATGAATTGGATCAAGTAGGATAATATTGCTACACCAATATAGGGGTAATTATTATTATTGGTTCGTGTAAGATCACGATATTTCCCTCGGAGGAGCAGTGGGATTTCTAATTGATGGTGCACCAAGTTCATGAAATGTTAAGAGGGT
The DNA here is from genome assembly GCA_963277665.1 of Viscum album. Classification (NCBI taxonomy): domain Eukaryota; kingdom Viridiplantae; phylum Streptophyta; class Magnoliopsida; order Santalales; family Viscaceae; genus Viscum; species Viscum album. Next base: position 272,941,763 of record OY728119.1, on the reverse strand, counting down.
TTTGTACTTAGAGTTTTAGTGAGAATTCTCTAAATTTATAACTAATAAGTAGTGAGATTTAGTGAGTTCTTGTACACTTCAACATCCTTGACTATATTATACATATATTATCCCTGTGTGGGTAAAAATTAAAATTTATTGGGTCTCTTTTTTCTTGTTTTATTACCTCCCTATTCAAAATAAATTAGAAATGTTTATATCGTTAACTACTTTGAAAGATAATTAGTAATGTATATTTTATTTTTCCATACCCTGATTCAATGCCTTCTCATGTTGCATTCCTTTTTTGGGATTAAAAAGTTTTATCAAATTGAAATGTTTATGTTGAATGATTTCTTATCTCATTACAAGCCATGGGAATAATAATAAATCATAAAGGAATTTTGATCATTGATGAAAAAAACTTCTAAATTAAGAATTATGAAATACAAAAATACTTCCAATCATTTGACATATATATTTTCACAATTGTCTTATATGTAATTATAATTATTATAAAGGAAAAGTACAATCAGATAATGATTGTAATGAATTTTATATCGACACAAAAAATAGTAATGCATTAGGGGGTGTTTTTCCAACATAATTTAGATTATGGTGATTTCATGTAATTTCTTACATTAAATATTGGAAAAGCTTCCCGAAAATTACTAAGGTGACCCAACAGTATGTTAATTTTGATTTTATGTTTTGACGAACAAGTATGAGGACATTAAAATACAATCAAATGAATATATTGTTTCATTATTTTACCATGTTAGTGTGATTATAGAAAAAATGCATTGAATCAAAGAAACTATAGATGATATCAAGATTTTGACGATTATCTTGATAAATATTCAACATTGATTCTATCTAATTTCATTGATGCAAAAGGAAAAGGATACAAAATATGTTGAATTTGGTAGTATTTATAGAACTATTATTTCATATGAGATGAGGAATAATGTTATAGGTCCATTAGAAGAGATGAATTATCAAGAACTGTAATTCAAAGAAATAAAAAATCTTTTAGTTGATAATACTATAGAAGAAAGATAAGTTGATAAAGATATACCATTTCTTTTCTAAAAGAGTAAAAGTGTATGATAAATGATTATTAGGGAAATTCCACTTGATTATTTTTTTTTGGAATGGTTTGGAATATTTCTATGAATTTTTTCAAGAATGTTTTATATAATTTATAATATTTAGTGACAATGAACAAATATTCAAAGAATATGACAGACAATTGGAGTTCCATGATACAATTCTACTGTAAGACAGTCTTTGTCGACCTAGAATTAAGTATCATGAAATATAATTAAGTAAATGGGAATGTTTATTGTAAATAAAAAAATGTTTTAATGTGTGTGTCATAGAAAAAAATAAATTGATGAGAAAAGTTATGAAGTTGATGATGAAATTAAGGGTGTGGTAGACCTTAAAGTGTAATTAGACGATTCCCTTGAAGATATATATGTTTGGAGATAAATAAAATTTTAAATAAAATGGAGTGGTACATTAATCCAAACTTTTTATGCTGAAACATGAAGAGAAGAAAATAAAGTTAAATACTATTATTGAAAAATTCAAATATTAAAAGATATAAAACTTACAGAATGTTGTTGATATAAATCTTGATGTAGAATAAAATACATATATAATTATTGGATTTGCTAATATAGGGAATGATGAGGTCAAAATAAATAAAGATGTTAAAGGATATTTGTTTAATGTGAGGTGAAAGATAAAGTATCAAGAGAGGCCCATTACACTTAGAATGAAATTAAAATCTGGATTATGTAGGCTATGAAGAATGAAAATGAGAATTTTTGAGATCTAATGAAAAAATTAGAATATTTTATATTATTAAAAAATACATATAAAAAAGGAAAATCATGTGTGAGGATTGATTATAATAAAAATTAGATTACATTGAAGGATAAAATATAACCACCCACTTCTTAGAGGAATATTTATTTGGGATAGACCCAAAATCCATCTAAATTTGTAGTGAAGGACATGATAATAAACGATAAATAATATTTTGTTATTTTTAAAATATTGAAGATAGAAAAAATGTGTGTTCCATAGAAAAAAGTCACTTTAAGGTGTATGATAATTGGAGATAGGTGAGCTAAACATTAGTATACTCTATATATTTTCAAAGGACACCATTTTTAGTGTGAAGGATTTAGAAAGGAATCCATGTATTTCTAATTATGGATATAAAGAAATGGTCCAAAGGAAGCTCAAATTAGTGGAAGAAAATAAATGAAATAGTCATCAATAAAGAAGAATATAAAAACTAAATTCACAACCTTGAAATATGAGGAGGACCCGACACATTAAGAGGAGGAATAAGAATATAAGTCACCAATAGACATGGGGTACTGAGCTTATGCCAGGAAAATATGGTTGATAAGGATGTTCTAATAAAGATTTATTTAATAGTAATGGAAAAGGATTGAGTATATATCCTTGAAATTGGGACCACATCAAATATGATGGGAAGAAAGGAAATTGAAATTATTATTAAATATGACAGGAAAAGTATCATTATAATCAATAATGGCAGGGGATTATAGATTATTATTGAAGGCCTTAGTCACAATTTAGTACATTTTATCCCATTGTGTGACTTAGGTAATGATATAAATTTCACCATGAATCCATTTACATTCATAGGAAGAGACAATGAAAAAGAGATATAGAGAAAACCTATGAAGGGAAATATCTACTTAATTAGTGTAGAATAAGATGTGTTATTCCTATATAAGGGAGAAGACAATAGTTTGTGGCACAAATGTCTTGGAGACATGAGAAAACGTTTCTTAGAAATGTTAATGAAACATGATGAAGAATATTATATTCCTAACAACACACATGATCTCATTGATACACGTGATTTTTTTAAAACAAAAAGCTCATTATAAATAATTATAATACAAGAGAAAATCAGTCCACATATGTGTTATAAATGGTATTTGTTGATGGTTTATGTTTGATAATAGTAATATTAATAGTTTAGAAGATGTTATATGTGATATTCATTGATTATTATAGTATGATGACATGGTTAATGGTTATACGACACTAGTATAAGGTGTTTAATTTCATTACACATTATCAAAGATAGATGGGGGAGATGCTTGGATAGAATATTCTAAAATTCAGGAAAACAATTGGTCTTGAGTTCACTAACATCTTAGTGTAGTATTATCAAATAAATCATGAGATATATAATCAAGTCTTAGAAGTTATAAACTCCTCAAAAAATGGAGTAATTAAGGGAGGAACCATATTATAAACAAAATGGATTGAGTAAGGTTAATTGATAAAGAAGTATTAATGATATTTCAAAAGGAACTAGTTTTGATAATAGACTATTTCTAAATAATGACCATGTTATGTTGGGGGAAGAAACGAATCTATAAAATATATGATATGACTTCAAATAATTGGAAGTAAGTTGTTTATTCTCAATAAAGAGAAAAAAATGTAGAAATTTTGAATCTCTTAGTGCATAAAAATATTTTTCTTTACTACTCATATCAGAGTAATGGATTCAAATTTATCAATAAAAATATTGGTAAATTTTTTGAAAGACAATAAATCCTTATTATAAAAAAAAGAAAATTATTCAATAAACTAAGGTGAAAATTCTAAAAGAATGTTTTGAAGAGTTGAGTAGATTGGGTGGATAGTAGGGGTTGGTGATGATTTGGAAGAAGAAACAAACAATGGGGAGGATGAAAAAATTCATTCTATTATAATAATATTCATAAGAAGAGCTGAAATTAATTAAGAAAGCATTATTATAGACTATATATCTCCAATGAAAACCTGGAAGATGATGTATCTAAAAATGATTCACTTTTATTACAAGTATAGTCTATGTTTTTTGATGTGTCAGCTTGGTATGACCACTACATCAATTAAATTAATGAAGATCTTGATTAAATTGAGAATAATCATACTTGGGAGGTTTTATTAGGCTTCATAATTATAATTTCATTGAAAATAAATGAGTTTTTATTGTAAACACAATAATAAAATCAAATTGATTTGGAACAAAGATAAACTTCATATAAATACATTTTTTATTTTTTAAAAATAATAACTTTAGGTGGTATTGGGAACCAAACATAATAATATAGATGAAACAACACAGAAACCCCAATTCAAAATAAGAAAATTTATAACTTCAAATTTAAAAAATTTAAACATATAGAGTTTATCCTCAATTCTTATGCTTCGGGTATGCCTTGGTCTATGTGAAATCTACCTCGAACCATGAAAACATCATCAAAAAATCATCTAGAAACATCATAACAACATCCTAATCAACCCCATATCAAATATAACTACTATATCTAGCTATCACATTTGTTACAAATAATTGTTCTCAAAATAAATAGATCAAAAAACAATGGTTAAAAGTAATAAAAAATCACAAATACTCCTGAGAAACTATCAACCATGAAAATATATTTACTATCATCAAGATCAACATCAGTTTTAAAAATATAAACCACTAAAATTCCATAGCGGAAACTAGGAGAACTAATATTTAATCTAATACTCTAGTGAACCTAATGGAAAATAAGGGAAGAAGTTAAGACAAAACCCAAAACCACTAGAAAAATAAATGGGGCCAGTTGCAAGTAGGGATTTTGGGATACTAGGGATGAATCTTTCAGAACCACCCAATCCAGATTGAAATACTATCACCCCATACTAAGATGGGGTCAAAATGTAGTATTTAAAAAAAATTGTAGAAGAATAACTGATAAAGTATCAAATAGGGAGGAAAAACCACTAAAGAGACCTTCTTTAAAATCACCAGTTGTCATAATGTTTCTCTCTCACTTTATATCCAAAAAATCACACAACAACATCATTAAGGTAGAAACCAATGAAAAAATAATTAAACCACTAAAAATAATCCACATAACCATCCAAGTAGAACCCCATCTTTTATCTTTCTTAACCACACTCCCTCACACTAATATTGAATAGGTGAAATTGTTTATTTCATTACAGATGACTCAGGGAATATGAAGGAGGGTAAATTACACTTTGGACGTGAATAAAAAACCATCAAAACCAAGAGTATTCAATGATGAAGGAATATGAGATTGTATTGGTTGTAAATCCTTCTCAAGTATGGGATCTGAATTAAAGAAAAACTAGAAAAAACATCACCATGAAAATAAAATAAGAAAAAATACTCAATAATGTTGAGTAGATAAAATTTAGGAGAGGGTATGAAATTAGGGCGAAAATAAATAATAAAAAAATGAAATACCATTAATAATGAGTAAAATATAGGGATGTTATGTTATAGTAAAATAAAACATCAATTTTTCCTGGGGAAACCAAAAAATATTAAATATTTCTCGGGGATAATAACATTATGGGAGAAATAATTTGATTATTATCAATCATAGAGGCTTTGAGTAAATTTCTGTTTTTATAAATGGATACAACAAATGAATTTGAAATTTAGTTCATAAATATTAATTTTATATGGAATAGATTAATGGTTTTATTATTCATGTTGACAAAAATAATTCTTTCCGGTTGAATATGGTGCTTTATGGGTTGAAGAAAACACCACAAGAATAAAAATCATGTATTGATCAATAGTTGAGAAAGAAAAGTTTTCCTTATATAGTGTTTGAACATAATATCTATGTGAAAAAGGAAAAGTTCAAGGGAAATGGTGATTATATTTATTGATGATATAGTCATTGTAAGATCTAATGAATTACAATTAAATTACTTTACTAAATTCATGAAGTGAATGTTCAAAATGTTGATGATTAGTGAGTTGAATTTTTTCTTTGTTCTAAAGGTTCTATAAATATGGAATGAGATATTTATTTACTAGACAAAATATTCCAAATAAGTGTTGAAAAGGTTTTTAATAGAGGTTTTAAATTATCTTATAAGTCATTTTTCTACCTAGATGAATTCTTTGATTGATAAAAATGGAAAAGTAGTTGATGTGAGGAGGTATAGGAAAATCACTAAGAGCATACTAAAATTAATATTGATAAAATGAAACATTGTATTTTCTTCATATAACTCCACACAATATCAAAATATTTCTACTGAAATATATTTATAAGTTGTAAGGAGAGTTATATGGTATATCAAAGTCATGGTGGATTTTGGTTTCCTTTATAATGATAAATATCAACAAGATTTTATGGGATTTATTTATGTATATTGAGTAGGTTTGGATAATTATAGGAAGTTAAAATAATGTGATACCATTTATATAAGAGATTTACATATTTCTATTTTATAAAAGAATAAATTTTTTAACTATTTGAAAGTAGAAAAATCCAAATACATAGAAAAAAAACTACTAAATGTTTATGGATGAAGAGAAAACATAAAAATAATACAGTTTAAGTACCTTATAAAATTGTGATCAAGTGAAATTTTTCGATTACTCTTCATATTAGAAAGAAAATACATTCTAACATTCAATGATGAAGAATATAATTATCATATGTAACTTTAATTAAGATAAATTTATGCTAGTGAGGCATGGTTGATTTCCACCTATCGACTATTCCATAGTCTAGTGTGATTCTATAATGTGTATAACGACTCTTTGGTCAAATCCTCAGTGATGATACTATATTTTTGGGTCCCTTGTGTTTTCTTTTGTAACTTTTTGAAATGGGGGGTGGGTGGGTGGGTATTTTTTGTAGGGATTAGATTAAATGATTGATTGATGAATTAAATTTAACAAATTAATAAACATTGGGTTTAATTCATTATTAGGCATGTAATATTATGATATCCTTTACCTTTCAGATATATGTAATTAAATTAACACCCACTTCACAATACTATATAGATGATAATTCCAAATTCTATGGGATTTAATCCATGACTTAAATAGGGTTATAATATCAATCAATACATGATTATGGAAGTGTTTTTATGGTTCCATTAATCAATGTAATCTGTATTTTAAACTAGTCATGTTATTAATCCATGAAATTTTAGGTTTTAACATACATAATGTTAACCTAAAGAATATTTGATAACAAAAAACACTCAATTAATTTACATCCAAAAATTATGGATGACCTTACTGGATGATTTAATCGGACATTTAAATGCTTAACAATTTTGTCTTTGTTGTATATGGTTATTATTTAAAAGGAAAAGAAAAATAACAGGACTAGAAAAGAGTTATGTGCTGAATACACACACAAATGGGGAAGAGTGATAAACTCCCAATCTATATTGAATGATTATGTTTTAAAAGGGAATGATTTTTAACCTTTTGTAAAAAAATTTAAGAACATTAATATTACAAGACTGATGGCATATAAGGATAAGATATGATGATAATGATAAATTCATTAAAATTGAAATAAAATTGAAATAAAATTTAAATTATAATAATTGAAAAAAATTGAAGTAAATTAAAAGAAAGCAATGAGGAATGACCTCTCAGGTTAAAATTTAGTTTGGTAGGTCCTCCCATGGTTTTTCAAGTATATGGTCATGAAAAAATATCCTCAATGTGCTTAAGTTCTAACCCCTTACAAGGAGAATATGGGGATGTATTTACACCCCAAGTTGGTTGACTTTTTGCCTTATAGAAATTCCCTATATGTTTTTACAACAATTTGACCCTAAAGATAGATAAATATAGAAAAATAATCTTATTAAATGTCTTATATAAGGATATAGAAATTCTACACCTCAAAGTTGGAATCAATTGAACCTTTTAAACCAATTTTATAGTTGTTTTTCTAAACAATGCATTGTTATCAATATCCATAATTTTTCAAAGTCTATAATGTGAATGGGTTTTAGATGAATATTATTCCATTAAATCAAAACCAATGAATCTAAAATGTTTTTATATTATATATTTATTTTCTACCCACATAATTAAAACATAATTAGATGTATATATTAGGATAAAAGTCGGGAGTTGTGGGATGTTTTCAAATACTAGATAAAATTGTGAAAAGAAATTACATGCATTAATTGGGTGAATTATTGATTGATTTGGGATTTAATATTATTATATAATCTTTAATGGAATTTCTATGGACTTATGGTGGATTATAAAATAATTTGGATTTCTAGATTGTGCCCATAAAATATAACATCATAGATGGTATAGCTTCATTGAAAAATTCATTATCATTATTGTATTGTACAAATGGCCCATTACACTGGTGAATTAACCAAAGATCCAGTTGAATGATTTGTTAGAATTTAAATCAGGAGTACTAATAATAATAATAACACTATATAGATCATTATAATTAATGATATGATCAAAATAATAAAATTTAGTGTAATTGAATGAATTCAATAACTTCTTTCTATATCTATTTATGATTAAAATTTGAACATTAAAAGAAAATTAATAATTTTTCAATAAAAAATAATTTATGGGAGTAATGTAAAATATTGAATGAATATATAATATCATCTAGGGATATTTTAATTATAATATTTGTTTTTCAATGTGAAGTTAAAAACCCCATGACATAGGCATCATCCAAGGACTATTTTGAGAGGAACTGATTAGTTCATAGAGTTAAACTATCTCCATCCATCTCAATGGATTGGGGAAGAAACCTTTACTCTGCTAAGAAATGTTTCCCATCATTGTTATCCGGATGAATATATTTTTCTCTTTAATGGATGTGTAAGGATCATTAATTTGAGTTCATTGATAAAGGTTTATAAATTCTCAATATTGTTAAAGGGATAATTTTACTCAAAGAAGGTTATAAGGGGTTTTCATTTCAATATAAAAATGGGATAAAGTATTTATTGAAAATTTTTTGGGAAGAGAAATTGATCATTTTTTAATATGGTGTTATGTAGAAGATATATTTCAATTCATAAGAAACATATAGTGTAACAAGTTTTTTCAATATAAGATAACTATCAAGTGTTTTTAGTTCCGGTAAGAAGTGGTCTATAAAGTGTTTATGAATCACTAGGTGGTTTCTGGGAAAAAAATGAAGTGTGTAACATACCCTTAAATTTTATTTAATCCAATATAACTTATATATATATAATGAATATTTATTATATTCCTTCATTTATTTTTAAAACTAATATCATCTGTGTGTGTTATTCAAGACTATTTCAAATGTCTTAAAATAAATATTTTTATTTCAAATAAGTTTTCCTGAATTAATTTTACATTTTATTTTGAAACATGGATAATATTGATATAATAAAAACATAAAAATTATATATTCATTTCACTAAATTAGAACAATATTTCAGCAATGATATTTTTTACAAATAAAAGTTTATAGTTAAATTGAAAGTCATTATATAATGAAATGATATTATAGGACATATAGTATACATATAAACACTAAATAGAAATATTATATGAGAATTATGATATATTTTTAATACCCATAAATATATGTAAATATTAATTCTCAAAAAATAAATTATTAATAGTGATGAGATTCTTGAAATTAAGAAATCTTGAAAGGTAATGGTCATAATATTTTTATTATAAAATAATTTGTATCACATATATATTTATAAATAAAAAATATTTTGAAATAAAAAGATATATTATATGATAAATTTGAAATTTTAGAATATAAATAATATAAATAATAAATTATATAATAATTTTGGAATAATAACAAATTGGTATATAATTACTGAAAACAAAAATAATATTTACTCTAGATGAAATTGTGTTTCTAAGTATTATATTACTTTATTTAAAATTAGAAATTATAATATTTAAAATTTTAATATGATAAAATGAAAATAAATTTTTGAATAATCATGTTAAAATAATTTTATTGTGACTTTGTGGTATTTTTCAGAAGAAATTATTTTAAAGTGAATATTGAAAAATAATGTTTTTACATATACCATATGTTTTATAAAATCACCATGATATATATATATGAATAAAAAATTTATAAAACATTTTTATAAAATTAAAATATATTTAATTATTAAAAAATTAAATCTTAATTTCTAAAACAATTAACAAATTTTCAAACCTGTGATATAATTTTTTCTATTAAAAAACTATATTTGAATCTTTAATTTTTATAAAATATATCCAAGGTATCATTTCATATTAGTTGAGTTTAAATTTCAAATAAACCTCTATTTCTAAATAAAATAGTAATGAAATTCATAAGAATCAATACTATACATATACATTATCATAAATAATAAAATAATCAATACTTTATTCAAAGATACCAGTCCCTCTTAATATTATGAACAACACTCCTACATGCTTTTATCCTCACTTACATATAGATTACCATTGCTCAATATAAACCAAAATACCTCTATAAACCCTATTATTCTTTTTTTAAGGCTATGGTATAACCAAAATTACATCCTTTGATCACATGAGATTCAATCCATCATAGGAGACATAAAGAGAAAGGTTAGTGTTCCCATGTATCTCTTACAATTATTATTTGAGATTATTTTTTCTAAAAATTTTTTTACGAATTAAATTACTTATCTTATGTGATTATATTTACATTGTATAAACTCCCTCAAACCCTTTATAAAAGTGATATTACCCATTCTCTCCGATCAAACCCCTTTTCATAAGTTGTTACTATATCGAAATATGGGTTTCAAAACCCATGTATTTTCATTTATATTCCCATTTTACACCTTCTATAAAATAATTGATCGTTAAAATTAATATTAAAAAATCAGTTTAATTAGACACTAATGTTCATATAAAACTCTATTTTTTATTATTTTACATTTTTTTAAACTCTTTTAAAAACTATTATTCACGTATAACGATTTTACATTACATAAGTGAATGGTGATGTTTTGTTTTTCACTTATAAATTTTAGGGATACTCATTAAATTGGATTTAATGATTTAATATGACATTAATAATAAATTATTTTCATGTTTTTAATACTGGAATAATTAAATAACCATGATATCAAGGGTGTTAAAAGTAAACCATCATAGTCATTATCACTATCTAAAACAAGTTTTATTGAGGATGATTATTTGACTTGTAATGATATGATAAACTATTGAAATCTCCCACTTTTGGAATGAAATCAACCATATAAATTTATACTTATAGATCTTATAGATCCATTGGATAACGAATTTCAATTGATACCACTATTTTGAAGTTATTCTGGAAATATGAACTGAGGAGCCTCATAATGGCCGACATAATGAAAAATTAATAACTTAATGAATAATAAATGATAATAAAGAAATTAAATTTAATAATAATAATAATTATTTTTTTTAAATTTTTTAGAAAGTAATTAATTAATATAATGTACATATTCTTGAGGATAGAGAATCATTTAAAGTTATTCGGGACTCGAGGTAAGAGAATATTTTCAAAATATATTAACTTTTCCTAAGTTGTTTTTATATTTGATATCTATAGTTATATTTTTTATATAAAATGGATTTTAATGTATACCTTACTATTATTCCCTATATTTTTTTGGTATTATTTTTTTAGTTTCCTGTATTATTGTTTTGTAGCAAACAAAATTTTGGTCATAAAGGGTTATTCTAGATCATTTTCATCTATGTCATTTTTTATCTACCTCTTTCTACCTCTAAATGTTGAATTAATATTTATCTCCTATAAAAATTTTATTTTCCTCATAGATATATTATATAAATTTTCTTTAATTTCTATTTTTTTCAAATACCGAATTAACCATATATCATTTACTCTATATGGTGTGAGTACCCTATACATAATAATCTAAATTGAAGGGTATTTACATAGAACATTATTACATTTATTCAAATGTATAAATATTGAAAATATATATACTCTACATTTCAATATGGATAATTTTGAATTACATATCTATGTTTATTTTATATTTCTTGTAAGGAACATTATGTATTTTACTTTTTTATTTTTTTTTCATAAAATGATAGCATTGAACTTATAAAGTGATATATGAGGCTTAGTATTGTACAACCCCTCACTACATCAATGGGTATAATGATAAAAAATAACATAGGATAATGGGAAAATAATTACCCTTTATGTATGATTCCTTGGTATAAATCCTAAATGTTATGGTTATGATTTTTGACAGTATACATTGCATCATTGTTAAAACTATTTTTTTATTCATGAAATTATAAATTTCAATTACTATGTATACGGTATGTTTTTGTATTTAATTATATGAATTTTATTTATTAATTTATTCCTTCCATATTATACATTTTTTATTTATTCCATATTATATTCCACTGTACGGTACCCTTAATTGGTATTTTGAGATCAACTCTTCATATGATTTCCCTATTTGCAATTAAGAAAAATGAAGAATGAAAAACCTGGTATAAGTATAATAAATGAAGTGATAACAATTTTTTTTGTGTTTTTATAATGTCCATTATGTTATGATATAATGTTATAATTATGTATATATTTACTCTCTTAAGACTACTAATCTTTTTAATCATGTGAATTTTGATCTATGCATTCTATTTATAATGAAATAAATGATTTCTAAATATTAGTATCTTGAGTCTCGTATATTATTGTTGGTATCCTAGGATGTTTAGTTGGACCCTCAATAACTAGATTTAGAAAAATATAGTTATAGAACAATGTTTTATGATAAAAGTAATGAAGTTATTTTATTTTTAAAAAAAATATATAGAGTATTTTATAGGAATTTTGATAAATGAATATTAATTATATACTATGAATTATATATCATAGTCTTATTCAGGAACTAATAATTATAATTAATTATTTAAAAATGGATCCCAATGAAGGGACTGGAAACCATGTCATCACTCATAATTAGTGTAAGGATTTCCCTAATGAGAAAACTAATGAAGAAAGTGTTGGAGATGAGAAAATTATCACTATATTAGGAAATTTGACCCACTTCATAACAACTACCATTTCCTGTATTGAACAACCTATTTTTATGAATGGTTTAATGATATTAGATAATTCCATGATGTATAAACCTCCATCAATTAATGAAAAACCTCATCCATTGGTGGTTGAATAATGAATTAATCATCTAGAGAAATTATCAATTACATTTAAATGTATTGAAAGGTATAATATTATCATGGAAATATATCATCTAAAGGGATATGACGATAAATAGTGGTCATTGATTCAAAATACTTAGGAGGAAGTCATATAAATATTGGATTGAATTGATTTTGATCCATTATTTGTTGAGAAATATTTTCCTCACGTGGAATGTGTTGATATAGAATGTCAATTTTTAAATTTATGACAAAGGAAGAGGAAACTATTATTATGTATGATTTTAAAAATTCAATGCTAGCATGAAATGTTTTGGATTATCTAAACAATCAAAAAAGTAATATTTATTTCATCTTTGATGATATTCTAATTAAAGTATTAAATGATCATTACTCTCTCAAAATGTATTATCTTAGGAGGTGGTAATGAAAAGTTCCATAAATATTGAGAAGTATTTCTCTAATACTTATATTTACATAAGAAATAAATAGAATAAGTGGTACTTGTAAACATAAATGAAAAAATATGGAGAAAATAAAAAATAATGAAAATAATTTTCAACAGAAAATAATTGTGAGGATAAAGACCTTGGGAATTGATTGAATGGATTATGTGTTTGATTCAAGTGTGTAGATAAGGGACATCAATCTCATGAGTGAAAAGGTCAGTGAGATACTATAGTTCCCAATGCTTCAATTGTAAGTATAATGGAAAATATTATACTCAATTCCTTAAACATCATGTAAATAAACATCAAAAGTAGATGAGGTAGAATGTCTTGTCTTAATCAAATACTACTACTTAATTTGAAGTCCAAATGATGTTATTGAAAATACTATGGTCATAAACTCAATGTTAGGTAACACATTATTTGATTTTGTATTTATAAAAACTTTTATAGGATAAAAATATTGAATCGTCCATTTTTTTATTGTGAGTAAGAAGTTGAAACACCAAATAGATATTTTATGCATAAAAATATTATGTTTGATTACTATTAGAATGAATGAAAGTAATCTAGTTACAAACCCAATTGTTATAATATTGGTTCAAAATGATGAATTAGCACTCAAAGTATAATGGAAAAAAATTAATTGGAAAAGAGGATATGGTTTTTGAGGAAGGTATATGATCTAATATTTTCAAAAGATAAAACATAAAATAACAAAGGATAAACTAGAAGTGTCATAATTACAATCAAAAGTGTATTAAATTACATAATCATAGTATTAGTTTATCATATTCAGAATGTTGGTAAAAAATATTTGTTTTGATAATATTATTTTTCACACTAAACACATCACATTTAGTAAATTATTTAAATTTATATCATTAAAATTAATTTATAAAAGGTATATATTTCGAGAATAATTGATTTGAGTTAGGAAGAATACTTAAAAAGAGCAATAGTGTCTAATTAGGAATTCAAAATATGTATATTTTAAGGGAAATTATGAGTTCTATAGTTTATCCATATAAGAAATGGTTTTGTTTTAAAAAACTCATATATGGAGAAAGGCATATTTGAATGACACCCTCACCGATTTTATACTCATGAAAGTAAATTAAAATTTTTGAGATACAATTTATTTAATGGGGTGGGTATAACATCCTTGAAATTTTCTTTTATATGTGTAAGGTGTATTTTTTCACATCTTTTATTACCTTTTGGAACTTATATCAATCATATATATATAATTTGTGACTATTTTATAAATAATAAAATAAGTATGAGTATTTTAAATAACAGTTTTTTAATTAATTTCACATTTTATTTTGAAACAAATATACTAATGATATAATAAAACCATAATAATATAATTAAGATATTATCTTAATGGGAATATATATATATATATATATTATCATTTTGAAAAATAATTTGTTATGATTGGTTATGGGATTCCTAAATTGAAGAAAGCATGAAAGGTGATCATCAAAATTTCATTATTCTAGAATGATTTATATTATATATATTTTTATGAGTATTAAATATATAGAAATTAAAATATTTATTATATATTAATAATATTATATTTATATTATAAAAAATTTTAATAAAAAATTATATAATTATTATGGAATAAAAAATTAGATATTTAGCCAATCATTGAAAAAGAAATTTAATTTATTATAAATAAATTTTTTTGCCTATATTTTAAATGATATTATTTAAACATTTAATTTCTAATTTTTTTAATCTGAATTTTATAAAGTGAAATTTATTTTTATAATCATCGTATCATAATTAGAGTTTGGATCACATGGTGATGTGATCAACACTTGAGGGTGATTTGGTTTGGATGTATTTATTTTCTAAAATCAATAACACCCTCTTGCTTATTAAAAATAAATATCTCTAACTAATAATGATTCAGAAAAATTATTGAAGAAAAAAAATATTTCTTTACAAGGTTCAACTATAATAATGGTAACTATGTCCCTAATATATGGTTGTTTTTATCATACACACACACTTGTTCCATTTTATTATCAATATGAAACTTCAGGCTAGGTCATATATTTAGACTTTCTATAATTGTTGATAGTAACCAGAACATCTACAAAACTGGCCATTAAGATCGATAGAAATGGAATTTATCAGTGCATGAAAAGCACGAAAAATGTGAGCGATGTTAAAATCCCATGACTTTTTTCAGAACTGAAAAAGTGCTGATAAATGGGAAATTTATCAGCGCTTTAAAAATCATTAATAAAAACACATTTATCAGCACTTCTTAAAGTGATTCTAAAATAATCCTTTATCAGCACTATAGAAGAACTGATAAAGTAGACCTTTATCACTGCTTTTAGAAGCACTGAAAAATTCATTCTTTATATACACATTCAAAAGTGCTGATAAAAGGTTATACTACTGTATGCTGTAACAACACACTACCACACCACTATAGTCTGCTGTTATAGCACACCGAAAAACTAGAAGCACTAGAAAGACACCATATATATTCCCAAAAAACAAGCCCCAATACAAAATTTAAATGAAATTAGTATTACAAAACAAATACCAGAAAAAACACTATATTTTAAACATTTCAAAAACTGCATTATACAATTATATAAATAAAAATTATTACGTACATTAAAAAAAATCATAAATTTAAATCTTACTATGATTTCCATTGACTTTCTTTGTCAAATATATAACAATACATAAGCGGCTTCGAACAAACCACACTAACTCAAACCAAAGAATACACCTGTATAAGAAAACAATTATTTTGTGATAAATAAAAAGAATAAATAGATTAAACATAAATATAAAACAATACATTAATTACATGGAAAATAAATTTTCTGTGAAAGAATCAAGATTACTACTGCGATTGAGCAGAGAGAAAATCATTGCTCCTCTTGAAAAGGTAGTGTAGGTAATTTGAAAGAAGGTTAAAAATACCCCATTATAGGGCGAAATGGTTATAAGGGATAAGAAGCATGAAAGATGGACATATCACCCCAACTCGAACAAAATTAGCCACCTATAGAATAAAATAATTATTATGTGAGTAATACTAAAATAGAATAAATTAACCATAAATATGAAATAATAAATTAATTCAATGATTTTTTTTAAAATTTGTAAACATCAAGATTACATATATGATTGAGTAGAGGGAATGTCATGTCTCTTCTTACAGAGGTAGTGGAGGTAACTTGTATGAAAGTGGTAAATGCACCACTGCATGGGTGAAAATATTTAAAGGGAGAAAAGGCATTATTCATTGGACAGAGCCCCCCAACTCGAACAAAATAATCTACCTATATAATAAAGCAATTATTATGTGAGTAATACAGAAAATAAATTAATTAAACATTGATATGAAACAATATATTAATTCTATGGACAATGATTTTACTGTAAAAACATCAAGATTACCTCTGGGATTGAGTAGATGTAGCGTTGTTACTCTTCCTACAAAGGAAGTTGGGGTAACTTGAAACAAAGTAATAAATACACCACTACATGGGTGAAAATTGTTTATGGGAAAAGAAGCATGAAATTTTGGAAAATCACCCCATCTCGAACAAAAGAATCCACCTATATAAGAAAACTATTATTATGTGAGTAACGCTAAAAATAAACGAATTAAAACATAAATATGAATCAAATAATTAATTCTATGGATAATGATTTTACTGTACAAATATAAAGATTCCTTAACACAACACAATCAAGTTACCTAGTGACCAAGGATTCCCTTTTATCTTTGTTTAATCAAGTTACACAATCACATGTCAGTAACACAATATATTTACACACACAAGTCTTTCCAATCAATGTTCACATAGTGTGCCACTACTTTCACACCCAAACCCCATTTGAAAACATACACACAACAAATATTTTCACAAACATGACTCACACATATTATGTTTATTAATAATTAATTTAAAAAATTTCTATGATAACACTCGAAGGAACCATAAAGATTTACATCAAAAACATACCCATGTTCAAATGAAAATTATACTTTTAAAATCATACTCACCGCATAACTGCATCTAACATAATTTTCAACACTTATATAATCTAATAAATCTATTAACTAATTTATAGAACACTTCCAATTAAGAAAACTAGAGTTTACACAAATTCAAAACAAATTCTATAGAAATTCCCTGTTTACAAATTTGTACATAACTCGAAATCATTTTAAAAACATTTCTTCCATCCTTTAAAAAAAATTCAATTTACATTAAAAAAGTTACAACAAGTTCAACATGGAAATTTTGTCAATTTTCTTTTAAGAACATACTTCCAAACCTATCCAAATTTATATGATTTTGAAAACATGATTTTCACCTTTCAAACAACCCATAAAACCATTCCAGGGAACACCAAACTTAAACACACAGACACACACACAACATAACCATTTTCCATTACAAAACCCAATCCCAACAAAAAGCACACCAAAACCTTAAAAAACACATTTTTCATCACTCAATCCATTTAATGAACAATTTCCACATCCCAAATTTCATTTCATAAAAAATTAATCGTTAATTAAACAATTCACACCTAATACTCAAAAGAGCACTAAAAGGATAACATGCCCAAAATGATCCATTTTCCATTAAAAATATTTTTTCAACAAATGATCACCTTAAGTACCCACTAAAACACATTTCACCCAACTCATAAAATTAATTGAAAACTTCCATTGATCTTTCACAACAAGGCCTATATATAAAAAACCAAAAATTATTTAAAAATTTTATTTTCAACAGAAATTCATGTCACACCATTACCAAAATGATGTTATCACAACCAAAATAAAATATAGAGCATGCCAAAATTAACCAAATGAGAAAATTACATAATCTAAAAATTTTCAGCCATGTAAACACCTACCATAAGAAGGGAAATTTCTAGAAAGTGATGAGATAACCCATCCGCATAGAAACTACAATAAGAAACTGGATATCGAATGAGATGTTCATGTAATTGCAGAGCTGAGAGTAGTAGAGTGGTGTAATTCAAGCTTCGATTCACTGAGGATGATCACCAGCAGGAAGTGGCTTCTAAGGAAATATTATGATATCATGAAGAGTTCACAAATGGTTAGGGTTTTTATAATAGCCCGAGAAACCTTTATCAACGCTTACAAATAAGCGCTGATAAAGATCCATTTTCTTAGCACTTATTACTTAAGAACTCATAAAATGACTCTTTATCAGTGCTTTCTTAACACTGATAATGGTAGTTATTTATCGGCGCTACAAACACACTGATAAAATCAATCTTTATCAGTGAGTAAGATAGCACTGATAAGTTATCATCTTTATTAGTGTGAATAAAGTGCATATAAAGATGATTTTATCATCGTTTATTACTTTAGTACTGATAAAAGATTTATAATTATAATTATAAATAAAAATTTTAAATATTTATATATACTTAATAATCATATAGAAATATAAATATTATAGATATATTCCTTTTTAAATATATTTATTTTAATTTTTTAATTTTTATTTATAATTATAGAAATATTTTTAAAAAATAATATTTATATCATTATATATATTTATATAATTATATTTATATAATTATAGTTATTTACTTATACATATATATTTTATAAATATATATCAACATAAATATTTTAAATATATTCATTATTTAAGTATTTTATTATAAATTTAATAATTATTTAAATAAATAAATATATTTATTTATAATTATATAAATACATTAAAAAAATAATTTACTTATAATTTTAAGTATATAATTGTATAAATATAGTAAATGTCCATTTATAAATAATTTTATTTATAAATATTCTTTTACAAATAAAATTTTCATATTATTAATGAATATCTACTTTTAATTGCATGCATCTAAGTTAAAATTGAGTGAAATAGAATAAATTAAGAATAAGTACACTTTATCAATATTGAAAAAATGGATATGTTTGGGGTCTATGCATAATATATAAAAATTCATTAATTGCGTATATGTAAAATCAATATAACACACATTTGATTCAGGTTAAATTAAAAATCAAATGACATTTTATTATATGTCAAGTACTATGTAATTATAGTCAATTTTTTTAATTCATATTAATTTTTAATTATAAACCATTATTCAATAAACACTTGACTATTTAATGTAAAGCGCATAAATATTTTTTAATATATAAATCATATTTATACACATTAATATATATCTATATGTTTAATATATACAATTTATTAATATTTTGTAATTCATATTAATTTTTAATTGTATACCATTATTCAATAAACATCTGACTAAAAAGGTCTTTGCTTTAATAATAAATTAAACCTTCGGCCCCAGCCTTTAATAAAAATAATGTATAATTAATCTATTCATTTTCATCAATAATTATTTTATTAATATTTTTTTCAAATTTTGTAATAAATTTTTTTATATATAATTTTTTCATTTTATATATTTAAATATTAATCAGCACAAAAAATAAAGGGCTGATAAAGGATGCCCTTTATCACCACTAAAATTAAAGTGTTGATAAAGGATTCCCTATATTAGCGCTAAAAATAATGCACTGGTAACATATACCCTTTATCAATGCTAAAAATAATGCACTCATAAACAATACCTTGATCAGTGCTAAAAATAAAGCACTAATAAATGTTACCTTTTTCAGTGCTAAAAAATATTCACTGATAAAGGATTATATTTATTAGTGCTTTGTTTAGCATTTATAAATATGTCATTTATTAGTGTTTTGTTATAGCACTGATAAATACCAGCGTTGTTAAAGGCATGTTTTGTAGTAGTGCAGATCAAAAATAATCACCAACTTCTTACTCAAAAAACTAATAGAAACCTTCTTTGAAAAAAGATCATTTATATAAGCATGAGTCAACAATATAACATCTAATCTTCATCTTCCTCCACCTCTCCTACTTTGTAAATCGTTGTGGGTTGTTCTCTTGTCACATTTTTCTTTTAAAATTGTGCAAAAATTATTAATCCAACATTTTATTCTTCTAATTATATTTTTTTATATAATCGTTAAATAATCCTAGGTAATTACTATAATGGAATTATGGAAATTCCAATTAAAGAGTTGAAATCACGATTCTGGTTTTTTCTATTCTTCAAAAGAGTCGTGCGAGTTTTCTCACAATGATTCTTAATCCTTAGGAAACTCTAAACTGAACTTGTGAGTTTTCATTCGATGATCCACAACTAAATTTTCATAATTTACAGTGATCTCATAATTAAAACTGGTCAAAAAATTCTTGATAAATCCTCCATCATTTTATCTTCATAAATGATCATCTAATATTCAAACATGAATGTATAAAAATTGTGTGCAACAATCCTCACGTTTTTTACTTTTAATTATCCACAATTTTTGGATTGAATGATTTATAAATCTCTAATAAAATAATAATATTTAAGAAAAAATTTATTGCTAAAAAACATCATATTTAAATGTCTTATTTTCTATTTTTTCAACATATTGATCTTATATGAGAAATAGAAAACCGTACACATCACCTCAGTGAGTTTTAACATTTTCTAATATATCTTCACCAGAATATTTTATATGTTCAGATAACTTAAATACCCTATATGAAATAGAAAATATTATTCATTACTAGTAATATAATACATTTAATCAAAATAAATTACGTATCATCCAAAATATATAACACATCCCAATGAAATATTTATCTTTTTCAAATTTCACCTCAAATATTATATGTTTTTCTTTTTCAAATCACATTGATTACCATACACATAATGCCAAATATATAAACTTATTTTATTTGTTATTCACTATTTATTTATTTATTTATTATTTATTATTTATTTATTTATTATTTATTTATTAGTTATTATTTGTTTATTAGTTATTATTATTTATTATTTATTTGTCTATTATATTAGTTACTTTATTTATTTACTCATTTACTTATTTATTTATTTATTTATTTTTGTAATTTAATTATTAATTATTATTTATTATATCTACTCTCATGCCCATATCCCTGCACAAGCCCATGCTAAAAATTCTGTATTGGGTACGATTTGAACCCCTTTCCTCTTGCGTATTCTTGAAAAACATTACCACTGCAGTAGACTCTTCATCTGGTCAATAAATCGAATTTAATATACTTATATATATATATATATATATATTAATTGAAAAAAATAATACATAAAAAATAGATAGACACTAAATTATTGTCAATCGATAATTATTAATCAATAATGATTATCAATTGGTTTTTGTCTCGAAAGGTTGCGGTTTAAGGGATTCTTCATATTTAACTTACAAAAGGACTCTACAGATGAGGTTCATGGTAATGAGGTCCCATTGTTTCATGGCCTTTCGGAATCAGAAGATTGAGAGGGTATGGCTTTGGCCATCTCTACCATGCCCATGCTTTGGCACGAGTTAGCTAGTTGTGCTATGGTGAGATATTGGAAGCTAGAATTTATGGTTTTTAGATGCAGGGAGGATCGTCCCTTTGTAGTGAGCATTGTTTTTGAACTTGTGTTTTGGTCTGTTGGAGACTATTTTATTATGTTTAGGTCTTGATGTCATGGGTTCTCACTTTTCCTTAAATGTGTTTGGAAAAAAATGTAATTTTCAGTCAAAAAATAATCAATATAAATAATTAATAATTAATAAGTAATTATTATTTTTTAATAAATACTAATTAAAAATTACTAATTAATAACCAGAATATAAATGATTAATAAATTAAGAAATATATAATATGGAAGTAAATGGTCAATAAAAAATAGTTAATAAAAAATAATAAATAGTAAATCATAAATAGTAAATCATAAATAGTAAATAGTAAATAATAAATAGTAAATAGTAACTTGTAAATAATAAATACTAAATACTAAATAAAAAATAAAAAATAAAAAATAATATATAATGTATAAAATATAATATATAATATATAATATATAATATATAATATATAATATATTATACATAATTTATAAATTTTAATATATTATACATAATACATAATATATAATACATAATACATAATACATAATATATAATACATAATACAAAATACATAATATAAAATATTTAATATATAACATATAATATATAATACATAATATATAATAGATAATAGATAATAGATAATTTATAATCTATAACCTATAATATATAACATATTACATAAAATATATAAGTAATATATAAACAATAAATTAATTAAAACATAATTTAATATATGATAAATAAATAACAAATTAATAACAAATTAATAAATAATAGGTAAATAAATAAAAAATATTAAATATTAAATAATAAATAATAAATACTACATAGTAAATAATAAATAATAATCAATAAATAATAAATAATAAAAAATAAATAATAAAAATTTTAAATTAATAATTAATAATAATTAATAATTAATAATTAACCATTAAGAATTAAGAATTAATAAATAATAATTAGTAAGTAAAAATTTATAAATAAATAATTATTTATTATGAAATTATTAATAAATAATTAATAAATAATTAATGTTAAATAAATAAATAAATATAAAATAATAAATGAATAATAAACTAAAAATAAATTAATATTTAGTAAATTATAAATAAATTAATAAATTATATATTAATAAATAATAAAAAATAAAAAATATAGAATAAAGAATAAAGATTAACTAAATTAGTAAATAAATAAATATATAATTAAATAAATGAACAATAATTAATTAATAATTATTAATTAATAATTACTAATAACAAATATTTGATAATTATTAATTAATAATTAATAATTGATATATAATATATAATATTTAATAAATATTTAATAATTAATTAATAATTTATAATTAATTAATAAATAATGAACAAATAATAAATAAATAATAAATGAATAAATATATAATAAATATATAATAAACTAATAATAAATAAATAATTAATAACTAATCAATAAATTAATAATATATTAATAATTAATGTGTACGTAATAACTAAGTAATAATTAAGTAAATAAATAAATATCAAATATTAAATAAATAAATAATTAAATAAATTTATCAATAAATAAATTGATAAATAAATAAATGAGTAAATAAATAAATAAAAAATATTAAATATTAAATAATAGATAAATAAGTAATGAGTAATTTTTTAATAAATAAACTAATATATAAATATTAAATAAATAAATAAATAAATAAATAAATAATAACTTAAATAATATAATGTTAAGAACCTATGAAAACCCTAAAAACACTTAAATGACTATAAAATATGATATGAGACTTCATTTTCACCACCATACCAGTCAAATCGATGATCATTTAATGAGATTTGATATTAAATATGGTACAGGATGGAAACCAGGATCCAAAGTTATAACCATTGGAATTTTAAGAAATTAGGGTCTACAAGTAAAACCATTGTTTTAGAGGCCTTTTTAGCCTTTTTGGTGGAATAAAAAGGGGTACAATACTCATAGAGTTGGTTCAAAACATAATCGATATAGAGCACGTCGCAGGCTTCGATTTGAAATGTGGTAGAGACAAACAAACATCCAAATTAAAATTTATGACCGTTCGAAGTGGGATTTGTATTTTTGACTTTTGATTATATTTTTTTCCTTTGATTATCACATGATTTAAATCTCACTTAGTTTTATCTCATTTTATATGCTTCAATTTGATTGGTTGTGGAGCTGAAATTGACTCCCGAATCAGAAGTTATGGTCATTTTATGATGAAGTCTTATTTTCTACTTATTGAATATTTTTTTTTCAGTTTAAAATTATTATTAACTAATTATTATAAATATTTATTAATTAACCCATTGTAAATAATTAAAATTATAAATAATAAACTATATTTGATTGTAAATATAAATTAATAAAAAAATAATTTTTGAAAATTTTTACTTTCATTTTTCCAGGGTTTTGAAAAAAACCGCCACAAAAAATACTAATTATTTTGGAAGAAATTTTAAAACATTAATAAAAAATATTTTAAAAACATTTAGGGGATTTTTTTTTCACCGCGGTTATCAGAACCTCCATTACATTTTTGATCTAAAAAAATTTAGTGTTTCTTTTAGAAATCTTCCACGAAACAACCACTGGTAAAACACTATTTTATTATAGTTAAAATATATTACATATCATAGTGAGAGAATTTCATTTTCAAAATATTTATCTTCAGTATCATAAGTATACATTTTTTAAAGCACCAATTACAACTTAAAATTCAAGAACTTATTTAACTATTATTAAATCATTTTACAAACCTTATTAGGGTACCCCCACCTAATATAAATTTGCTAATATATATCAAAACTCATCCACACATGTTGTTGAAAATAAAATCACTCCTCAAATGGGTTGTAAAATCTCCCCCTGTGGATTTTTTTCTATAACATACATTTAATCCAACTATATTAAGCTCAAGAAATTACAAACATTTTCTAGTCCCCCTCAATCAAGTAGGCTAAAATATTCTTATTATCTCCCTGATAGGAAATAAAGAGATAGATTCTATTGAAAGACATGTCATTGTCCTCTTAAAATAAATGAGTCATTACTAATTCATCACTAAGTATACTTGAGCTTTCTCTGTGTAGAAAATAAGAGAAATTAATTGATCTCTTTGCTATAATGTATTGAGAGGGGGATATAAGGATTTATCTGGTGTTTTCATTGATGTATTCTTTACATTGGACTCTTAGAGGCATCATGACCTTATTATCATGTTTTTAATGAATTTTCCCCTTTATTTTAATGTGTTTCCACTTTCCTTGTCGTAGAGATTTATTCAGCTTGTTTTGTTCCATAAAGGGTGTTTGACACCCACCTTTTAAAAAATGCTATAAATAGGCATCTAATAATACCAACCAAGAGGTTTATGATGAAAATTTTAAGCATTTTATTGCATGAATATCAATAATGAAATAAAAAACATTCAAGAATAAAGATTTCCCTATTTGAAAATTATATCATCCCATTTAAACCAACACTCCCATGAAAGTTAGTTTGGGGAGACTCATTTGCGTGCATCAGTGTCATTAGGGAATGTGATAATCAAATATTTTTTTTGTATCAAATTCTCAAAAGAATCTATCAGATATACTTTTATAGGTTTGTCCAGGATTTGTTCCTTGTATGGAAAAATTAATCTCTATGTTATCATTCACAACCTACTCTTTCAGTAAATGTTATTTTATGTCAATGTTCATTGATATTTCGTGTAACATTAGATTCTTGGATATATTTATAGAATATTTTTTTCACATTCATAACTTGTGAATAATCAATTATAAAATTAATATCATAATGAATTTTATTTATATAAATCATTTGTGCATCTTCATAAGATATAAAATTATACTCAACCTCTATGAAATTCAATATGATAGATAATTTTTTTTATAATTCTTTGACACATATATTTTACTAATGAAAAATGATACTACAATTGTGGAATTTTTATTATCAATATTCACATCTTAGTCAGTATTTTTTAATCCCTATAAGTCCAAATATTTGTTTTTCTTGTATAGTATACAAAATTGGATGTGATAATTATGTATTTGAAAATTGTATTTTCTAATAATAGATGTACTCCTTAGGGTTTGATTGATACCTAAACCAAAATGTGAAAACATGTGAAATGTTTTTCTTTTAGGCAGTCATGTACCAGAGACTACCGATCAATTTTATGAATTATTTCTTATTAACAGTCAACTATTCTTCATATTTACTCAATATTATGTCCGTACTTATTATTATAGACACTCTTCTTGATTCTTACATGATAAACATCTTCTAAGGACTCCTTGGAATACATTTATTTTTAAATGATAATGTTATTAGTAATTTGGATAACTTGAAAACCTAATTAAATATTCATGTGCCAAATTAAAGACATCTTAAACTTATTTATTTGTGTGGAAATGTCTTCAATAAAATCTTCCCATTACTAGAAACAAAATGTCATCAATTAACATAATAAAAATTTATGAAATATTATTGGACTTCATTATTTATAAATTACAATCCAACTAACTTTGTTTTGAATTAAATGCCTCTCAAGTAGTCATTTGGATTGAAATACCAAGCTCTTGAGGCTTGATTCAAACCATAAATATACATATTTAATTTGGATATATTTATTCTAAATTTATCAGGCATAAAACTCCAAGGTTTCTCTATCTACGATTCTTAATTCTTCTCAACATTTAAAAATATAGACTTTAAATTCATTTTCAAATGCATTAATATTTATTAAAGATATAATTATAAGAAAATATTTGACATCCTCAAGCCCATAAATAGGGGAAAATGTTCTATCGAATTCAATGAAATTAGTTTGTGATCATCCCTCACAATCATGCCTTTCTTATTTTTAGAATTATCAGTTCTAACATTTAGTTTGTTTTTGAAAACCCATTTTTGGATAATAACGTTTTTCTACTTATTCTTAGGAACAATCTACTCTAATTCCTTAGTTTCAATTTCACCTATCTCTTCATTCAAATCTTGAATCTATTCTTTGGTCTTAATAGTCACATTTATATAATGGGGATCAAGTTTTGAAAATATACTATTGTGAGCACATGTTATAACCTGTCTTCTTATTTTCACCCCTTGTGTTAGATTGGAAATGATATTTTTAGAATTAAAATGTTTAGTCAATATAGAGTTTATCATCTTATTTCTTGAATTAAATGTCTCATAACTAGAGTAAATTGAATCTATATCATCATAGTGAATTTCTATATTATTTTAAAGATGTGTAGAAAGTTCAGAGGTGACATAATCATCCTCATCATCACACATTATTTTTCTTTTGAGTTCTTCATTTTCAAGGTCTGTTTGATCATCATATTCAATTATATGATGAGTTTTATTGTTGTATCATTTATATGATATTCAAATTATGAGTATAAGAAAGGAATATTCCCTCATTAGCTTTGTAAGAACCTGGTTTTTCACTCAGATCTAGATCCTTTAATTTTCAGTCTAAATATTTTCTTTTTCACCTAATACAGATGCCTAATGAGTTAGTAAAGGTTATGAGGGTTTTCAGGGATTGTTCAGAGCCCGTAACCCTTCGTTTTGGAGGAAACAGACTCTGTGCATAGTATAGAGTAAACAGTGTTGGATTTCTATATGGTTTTCCAAAAAATACGGAAGGAGTTTTTTTTTGTACAGTGGATCCTCAAACAGTTAGCTCATGGCCCTGCAACCAAATAGTGCAAACACCCCCTTTTCATAGGTAATTGTGCATGGTAGTCACACAATTTTATCATACCATGCAGAGGAAGACTTTTCGGGCAGAACCGTGTCACACGTTTTTCACACGGTTTGAAAAACCATGTGGACAAACTGTGTGTAGGATAAAAAACTTTGTAAAATGTCCAAAATGAACTTAATTATCTATTAATCCTCATCCTTCCACCAAATCCAGGAAACAGTGGGATTTACCTCCATTTTTACCCATTTGGATCTTTTTTAAGGCCAAAGCTAGGGATAAAGAGATATCCTTTGTTTGACATCCAATCGAGCTTCTGTTAATCACACTGGATGCACAACGATATGTACTCGAGTCCTGTTTATCCATACTTCTTCTCTTTCACTCTCTACCTAGATATCTCCATGTGTGTGTTTTTCACAATTTATTAGATCTACTCAAATATCAGGAAAATAAAGGGCCGGTACTGGAGGAGAAGACTTGTAAAACCCTAAGGTGGGTGTTCTATAACTCTTCCATGAACTTAATTGTTTTTGGAGTGTTTGTGTGGGGCCCACCGATTTCATTGGAAACCATTTCTTAAATTAATAATCCATGATTATGCTTGTTAGAATCATATGGTTAATCTATTTCCAAATATGTGAATAGTTGTTAGTTGTTTCTCCCACAACTCAATCCACCACATGTCAAAAATTATTCCATAGTTTGGTTTTTAGTGTTTTGGCATATTTGAGCCACCATTTGGGTGTGCCTTTACTTGAAATTTCTAAAGGAGAGTCTTGTTATTATAAATTCATTGTTATTTATTATAATTTCATAATGTAATATACCATGTATGCTCCCCACATAACCCTCCTAAAGTAAGTGATTTCAAATAATTATAAAATGTGAAATGTGAAATGGAAATTATACCAAGTATATAACTTGGCCTTCATAAAAGAAATTAAATAAAGGTAACATTCTTGTAGAACCCATTTCTATGTCGATGGAAGGTAGTGGAGTGAACCTCAATAATTTATTATGCCTTAATGGTTAACTAAGACTTGATTAATTGGTTGCAACAATGCTTGGCCTATCCACACTAATGGAAGACACAGCTTAGACCAACAAATAAATAGTTCCAACTCTACTTATCCTATCCACACTAATTGAAGGAAAGACTTTAACCAAATTAATTACTACATGATGACAATAACAAATAGGAATAGACTAACTCGATCTCTCCATGAATTCTGAGAGGAGAATACCTTGGATCTCGGGAACCCCATTCTGATTCATGGATATGGTTTTCATAGTTTGCTACCCATCTAGGCTCAGGTTCTTGTCTATTAATTAGATTCCTGGTATACAACCATTGGGTCCCTTCATTATTCTAGGATACCTTCGATACAGTAAATGGATCCAGAATTGACAAGTTGGTGCCATGGTGAAATCCCATAGGGCCCTATCTTTTCTTAGACCTGTTTTACCTTGGCCAATCACCTTGGACTCGGTTGGTTCCTTATTGTGGAATGAACTGGATGATGCTCCTTGGATTACACACTTACCCTTTAGATAGACTCATATATTTATGAGTTATCTTTATGTGATTTTACGTTACCTTGGTTTTTACCCTTGAAGTCCCTCATTAGATATCATTATCCGGTTGCCTTGTTACATCTTGGGACCTTCACAACTTATAATGTCATGAGGTTATGTCAGTGTTGGTTATTCCACATGTTACCTATAACCATTAAATGTTAAATGATTAATTAATGAACTAGTTACTTGTTCAGACACCAGCCTAGGGCTTAAACAGGCTCTTGGTTATTTAGTTATATTAAACTACTTTCTTTACTTTATATATGCGTGCCCACATATTTCTATTTTTCATTACACGGGCCAGATGTTATAGACATTGTTGGTGTTTTCCACTGAGATTTATATCACAACCTCTCTAGGATCTGTTTGGTACCCAGATTAGTTTACATGGTTGAAGTTATTGATAAAGGGAATCATGCAGCTTCCAATACTTGATTGTGTGCTGATAGGAAGGAGTTTTATAGCATAGGGTAGAGAAGGATCTCAAGATTCTTGGAGTATACTTTTTTTCTTTTAACTAGTGGTACAAGTAATTCATATTGCCTTTTATCCATGATTTCAAATTTTCTAGTGACATGACATGACATCATCATTGTTTCAATTGATATAGTTATTATTATTCATGTTTATCTATTGCATTTGTTTTCTTCTGTTATTTATCTATATTTTTTTCATTGATTACTATAACATTACATTCCATCTATTGGGATACAATATGCTAATGAGGGCATAGTATTCCCATGGACACACCCTAGTCCCTTGCTGCTTGTTGGCAGCCTTTGGTATTTGGGAAGATGCACTTGAGGCCATGTGGCCCACATGGCTCGGGGCCCCAGTTAAGTAGCATCCGGGTCTGGGTCATATCAAATTGTTATCCATGGTGGTTTATTGTCTTTCTTTACTATTTGGGGACAATATATTAAAGAATATTAATGCTTAGGACTTGGTCATAAAATGTGGTTGGGCGTCAGACACCCATGTTTTGGTTAAAATCCAAGTTACCCAAAATTGAAATTGTTGTTCTATTTTTCCTATTACAGTTTATATTATTTCATCATTGGGTGACTCACATGTTGTGTAGTGTTGTTGATTATTACTATTTGGTCATTTATTTGATCCTTATCCCTATGATATGTGGTCATGGAGTATTTTGACATGAATTATCATAGGATCCTAAAATTCACTTGTTATGCATATTACTTTGCCATATAGGTGCATTTCATACCTTTTCATTTCTTGATATGTCTGTGATTGTTGAGTGATGTTGTGATAGTTTCTTGTACTTGTATTACTTTGACTTTGATTGAGTTATTTCATATATCAATTCCTGAGGTGTATTTGACCTCATGTGTTAGGATGAGTAATTTACCGTTTCAAGCCATTATGCTATAAATAAATGGGTGTCATTTTTGGTGATAGGTGTTTGGGAACTGATTCATTAGAAATGACTATCAATAATAAAGTGAATCTAAAATAAAAAATGAATTGGTTTCACATCCTTATTCCGACATTTCATATTTATGAAAGGTAAAGGAGTGAACCTAATAATTAAATGAGAAATGGAATAAAACATATACTTGAGCACTTACCAATACCAGATTGTATAAGAAGGTAGTTTGGGTAGTATGCCTTGGGCAGTGAGTTTTCTTATGAACTTTTTCTTCTAGTGATGATATGACTTTTCTTTTAATCTTGTTCTATGGTCTGTTCTTGGAATTTGTAGACCAGTTCTATCATGGATTCCTTGTTTTGTTTTCCATGATGGTGGTGGAAACCATGCTCCAAAAAGGGTGGGCCATGAGCTGGTAGTTTTACATTAAGAAGTGACACTTGAAGCACCTCATATTGTACCTAATCTGGGAACTTATTCCCATGTCCATGATAGTTTTCTATATCTGATGCAGTCTATGCAAGGTGCTCTATGGGTTGCACCTATGATGGCTGATCTAACCCGTGAGTTCCAGCAGCAGCATCTCTAACTTTTTCCGAGGATGGAGGATCTTAGGCTACTGAGTCTTGGCTAGAGGAAATGATGTCTATACTTGAGCATCTGAAAATTTCTCTAGAGAAGAGATTCATGATTTCTACATCCTTGCTTCCGGATTTGGCCTAGCAATGGTGGGATGTCCTTACCTAGGTCGGACGTCATCAGGGCATGTTATGGATTTACTTCCAGACTGCCTTCTATGATCAGTTCATTCATATTTCATTGAGAGCTAACAGAGCTACAGAGTTCATCTACCTCAAGAATGGTTCTATTCCAGTCATGGAATTTTCAGCACACTTCACTGATTTATAGCGCTTTTCAACGCTTCTCGATAGTGATGAGATATTGTGTGCTAGAAAATTTGAGGATGGGCTCCAGTACACCATCTGAACTCCGGTGAATGTCTTCCACCTTCCTACTTAATCTGAAATAGTTGATCATGCCCTTATCACTGAGAATAACCTAAGGGACAGAGCGAGTACTGGGTTTAAATAATCAGTGCTAAGTTAGGCCAGTAGTTCTTCTGGTGACATGAAATGTTCCCTTGAGGTTTATCATCAGGGAAGTGGTAGCTAGAGTATCCATTTTGATAGCTCTTTAGTGTGTCATTAGTTTAGAAAACTAGGGTATAAGAAGACACAGTTTGATAGAGAACCTATGGAGTGTCGAGATTTTGGCTATATAGGTCATCTTCATCACTTTTGCAGGACCTTTCCACCAGCATCTAGTGGAAAAGGATCAACTTCAGATACATCTTCAAGAGCATGTTCTTTTACGCTGCATCAGGGGGGAGGGGAGTTGGAATGGCGCCAGAATGTTTGGCCGAGGTGGTGGTTTTGGCCATGGTAGTCCAATCCCTGATCACCAGAAGCCCCAACCGAGAAGTCTTGATCATGTTAGTCCATCTATTGCACATGGACATGGATTAGGTCATTTTAAGGCCTTATCACCGATGTTTGAGGATTAGGTTGTGGGACCATCCATAGTGTGAGGTACTATTCTAATAGCCTATACTATTGTCTCTTCTTTGTTTGATATAGGTGATTATAACTCTTTTATTTCAATATCTATTGTAGAATGTATCAGACTAGCGATGAAATATAACTATGGTGTAATTACCCATGATACACTATTGGGAATACAGACAGAGGTTATACACCAGTGCAGGGAGTATCCCTTTAAGGATGGATGTTACCCTTTCTTGTGGAATCTATTTTTTCTTGAGATGATGGGCTTCTATGTCATTCTCGGGATGGATTGGTTGGTCAACAGTCACACATTTTTAGTCTATTATTGCTGAAGGGTTTCTTTTACATCACCAGAAGGCAACAATTGTCTTTTCAAAGGTGATTTTGATGTCCAGGATGGGAGAACAGAACCAAAGCATCATGAGCTAGGTGGTGTGACCACCCAGATTGAAAATATTTTCAGGGAGGATTAGGGCTATCTTCAAACTGATTTCTATCTAGTAGTTGATTATTTCAGGGAAGTATTTCATGATGAATTTTATGGATTACCTCTTGAGTGAGAGTTAGAGTTTGTAATAGAGCTTGTTCTAGGAGCAACTCCAGTGTCCATTCCTCCATACAGTATGGAACCTACTGAGTTTAAGAGCTCAAGAGACAGATAGATGACTTATATTCCAAAGGAATTATATGGCCCAATACATCCTCTTGGGGTTCACCTGTGCTTTTCGCTAAGAAGGTGAACATAACTCTCCGTTTATGCATGGATTATAGAAGGTTGAACCAGCTTACAGTCAAGAACCAGTATCTACTTCCATGAATAGATGATCTCTTTGACCAGATCCAAGGAGCAAAGGAGTTTTTTAAGATCGACCAGAGATCGTGTTATCATCACGTGCGAGTAAAACCATCAGACATACCTTATACAGATTTCCATAATAGGAATAGTCTATATGAGTATCTTGTTATGCCATTTGGTCTTACGAACACGCCTTTCATTTTGATGGGTTTGATGAATAGGGTTTTCCATCCATATTTATACTATTTTGTCATTGTCTTTGTGAACAACATCTTAGTGTATTTTTCACATTCGTAACGACCATGCCAAACATCTTGAGATCGTTCTGAGTACACTGAGAGAGCATCAGATTTATGAAAACTTGCAAAATAAAACTTCTTGATTAACAAGGTCCACTTATGGGTTCATATTTATTCATAATGAAGAGTATATGTTGACCCAAAAAAGGTTATAGCTGTAGTCTCCTAGGAGCAACATAAGAATGAGTTTCATATCCAGAGATTCACAGGGATTGCTGGATATTACATTCATTTCATATAAGACTTCTCACATCTTTCATAACCTTTTACTAGACTGAAAAAGAAGGGTTTTATGTTTTGGTGGTTAGAGGCATGCGAGAAAGACTTTTAGGATCTGAAAGGGAGGCTTGTCATGCCACCGGTTGTAATTCTTCAAGAACCTGGAAAAGGTTATATCGTCTTCTACAATGCATGAGGCGTTGTCCTAGGAGCAGTGTTGATATAGTAAGGAAAAGTCATTATGTCAAGATCTTGGTATTTGAGGCCTCACGAAAGAAATTACCTGACGCATAACCTCGAGGTAGAAGCATTTGTCCATGCCTTACATTGCTAGATACATTATCACTTGGTTGAGCACTTAGTGGTGTATACAGATCAAAATAGCGTCAAATATAGCTTTTCTCAGCATTGATTGAACCTATGGAAATGAATATGGGTCTAATATCTACAATACATGGATTTTGAGCTTCCTTATATGCTGGGAAAATGAAATGTGGTTATATATGCGTTGAGTTGGAAAATGAGAATGCATGCTGTACAAGAAGCCAATGATGAATGGAAGTTAATGGACCTCTTTTATGAACATCATATAGAGTTTCTAAACTGTCATGAGTAGTCATACCTATCAGTCTTAATAGTTACCTCTTCTCTCCCTGAGAAGGTGAAGATTAGGCAATTTTCAGTTCCTGAAGGTTTGGTCCTCCATGAGAGTATATCAGGAGATAACCCACCTATGGATTGGTTTGTGGATAGAGATGACATCCTGTATCCATGTGGATGTATCTGAGTTTTGTTATATATGAGATAGGAGTCGATTAAAGAGTCCCACACTTCTAATGGTTATTTCATCTAGTTATCTCTAAGATGTATTGAGATATGTGACACAAGTATTGGTGGCCTTGGATGAAACATCAGGTTGGAGGCTTCGTCACTAGATGTTCCACCTTTCAATAGGTGAAGGCTGAGTACCAGATATCTGTAGTCTTGTTACATTCACTTCCAGTCGTGGAATGGAAATGGAAAGTTGTTTCTATAGATTTCATTGTCATCTTACCAAGGTCGCTGAGGGGTAGAGTTGGTATCTGGGTAGTCATTGATCGACTAACAAAATTATCCCACTTCATTACTATTTGGGATACTTTCTCAGTTGATTATCTGGGAAGAATGTATGTCTATGGGATCATATTAATTCATGTAGTTCCATCTACTATCGTTTCAAATAGGGATGCTCATTTCACTTCACAGATCTGGCATGGTTTGCAGAAATCTATGGTAAATCATATGATTCTACGCATAGCTTTTCACCCATAGACTGATGGAAAATTGGAAAAGACAATACATGTGTAGGAGGATATGATCCGAGCATGCATCCTTGATTTTGGTGGTTCTAGGGAGATTCATACACCTCTCGTCGAGTTCACCTATAATAACAATTTCCTGGTGATGATTTAGATGGATCTTTTGAGTCCTTATATGGTAGGCCATGTCATTCACCCTTGTGTAGGCTAGAGGCAGGTGAGGATGCCCTACTAGGTCCTCGTCTCATTCTGGAGACATTAGAATAGGTCAATCTAATCAGGAAGCATATGACTACTACTCAGTCTTGACAAGAATCTTATGTCGATCTCCATTGATGACCTCTTGAGTGCGAGGTTTGGGATCATTTTTTTCATTGGGTATCACCCAGGCTAGGGAATAAATGGTTAGGAATTAAGGGAATGTTTTTTCCTCATTACTTCGGCCCTTTCAAGATTCTAGAGAGATTTGGGCCAGTAGATTATTGGTTTCTACTACTTCAGTGGTACCATGACATTCACAATGTCTTTCATGTCTCACAGATTCGCCAATATCATGTTTACCCATATAATACCATTGATCATGATGAAGTTGAGTTAGAAGTCGATGATACATTTGAGGAGTATTCGATATGCATCATTGAATGAAGCATGAAGGATCTCCGATGAAAGTATGTCCCTTTTGTACGGGTGCTATGGTAGCATGGTCGAGTACATGATGAGACTATGGGGAAGGAAGCAGACACACATTCCCAATTTTCAGAGCTATTCTCAGAAAGTGTTTCCTTACCCTTAGAAGGAGAACTCGGGGGTGAGTTCTCTTTAAAGGGGAAGACTGTAAGAACCCAGTTTTTCACTCAGGTATGGATCCTTTTATTTTTGATCTAAATATTTACTTTGGACCTAGTGAAGATGCTTAATGAGTTACTAAAGGTTATGATGGTTTTTAGGGCTTGTTCAGTGCCTGAAACCCATATTTTTGTTGGAAACCGACTCCGCACATGGTTTAGAAAAAACCGCGCGAAAGGTTTTTTTTTTGAATAGTGGAACCTCGTACTATTGGCGCAAGACCATGCATCCAAACCATGAAAATGCCCCCATTTTCCTAGGTAACCATGCATGGTTGGTACATGGATTGATCAAACCGTGTGAAGGAATACTTTTCAGGAAGAACCGTCTCACACAGCTTGTGTATGGCTTGACAAATCATGCAGACAAACCCTGAACAAGCTAAAAACCTATGTAAAATGTCCAAAATTCCAATAAGGAAATATTAATACTCCTTCTTCCTGCTAATCCAAGAACCAGCGGAAGTTTCCTCCATTTTGACCCATTTAGAGCTTTTGACGGCCAAGTCTAGGGATCAAGAGATATCCTTCGTCCGACATCTGATCGAGCATTCTTTTTTCCTGTTGGATGCACAACAGTAAGTACTCGACTACTCTTTAGCAACAATTATTCTCTTTCACTCTTGACATAGATATCACCATGTGAGTATTTTTAAACTTTTCTTAGATCTACTGTAATACGAGGAAAATCATTATCTGATACCGGAGGATAATACTCGTAAATCCATAAGCTGGGTGGTCTATAACTCATCCCTAAAGTTGATTGTTTTTAGAATGTTCATGTGGGGGCCCACCAGTTTCATTGGAAACTGTTTCTAAAATTATCATACCATGATTAAACTAATTAGAATAGTATAGTTATGATCTTTCCAAATATGTGAATAGTTGTTAGTGGTTTCTCCAATAACTCAATCCGCCTCATGTCAGAGGTTATGCCATAGTTAGTATTTTAGTGTTTTGGCATATTTGAGCCACCGTTCGGGTGTGACATTACTTGAACTTTCTAAAGGAGAGTCCTCTAATTATAAATTAATTTTTATTACTGAGAATTACATAATGGAATGTACCATGTATGCTCACCTCTTGACCCACCTAAGTTAAGTGATTTAAAATAATTATTAAATGAGAAATATGAAAGGGAAAGTATACTATGTATATAACTTGGCCTTAATAAAAGAGATTGAATTAAGGTTACATGCCCACATCACCCCTTTCCATGTTGATGGAAAGTAGCAGAGTGAACCTCAATAATTGATTATGCCTTAATGGTTAGCTATGACGTGATTAAATGGTTGCAACACCACGTGGCCTATCCATGCTAATGGAAGACAAGGCATGGACCAATAAAAAAATGCTTCCAACTCTAGTTGACCTATCCACATTAATGGAAGGTATGACTTGAACAAAATGAATTATTATATGATGACAATATCAAATAGGAATGGACTGACTCGATCATACTTTGGATTCTAAGAGGAGATTACCTTGGGTCTGGGGAACCCCATTCCGATTTGAGGATACAGTTTTCCTACATTAATACCCACCTAGAATCTGGTTCTTGTCTATTCCTTGGATGCCCGGTATACTACCATTGTGCTCCTTTAATTATTCTAGGATACCGCAGATACTCTCCTAGGATCTAACATTGACTAGTAGGTGCCATGGTGAAAGCCCATAGGGCTATGTATTTTCTTAGCCCTGTTTGACCTTGGTCAATCACTTTGGACATGGTAGGTGCCTTATTGTGGAATGCGTTGGATTACACCCCATGGATTACAATCTTACCCCCAAGCTAGACTCAGATGCTACTGAGTTATATTTTTGTGAGTTTACATTACCTATGTTTTTACCCTAGAACACCCTCATTGGATATCATTGTATGGTTTTCTTGTTACGTCTTGGGACGTTCACTACTTATACTATCACGAGGCGATGTCAGTTTTGGATATGACTCAAGTTACTTGTTAGCATTTAATGGTAAATGATTAATTAATGAACTAGTAACATGTTCATACACCAGCTGAGGGATGAAGTAGGTACTTGATTATTTAGTTATATTGTATTTCTTGCTTTACATTATATATGCATTCTTGCACACTGCTATTTTACATTACCCTGGCCGGATGTTATAGACCCCATTGGCGGTGGCCCACTGAGATTTATCTCACACCCTCTTCGGTAGATGTTTGGTACGAGGAGTATATTACATGGTTGAAGTTATTGAAAAAGTGAAGCATGCAGCTTCCAATACTTGATTGTGTGATGATATGATGGATTTTGATACCAGATGATCGAGTAGGATATTGGGTTTCTTGGAGTATACTAGTTTTATTTTACCTAGTGGAACATGTTGTACCTATTTTCATGTATCCATGCTTTCCATTTTTCTAGTGATGTAATATTTCAGTTGATATAGTTATTGTTATTCTTGTTTATCTATTTCATCATTTTGATTCTCCTATTTTTCTATACCACTTCCATTGTATACTATTCCATTACATTCCTTCCTATAGGATACACTCTACTAATTTGGGTATAGTCTTCCAATGAACACACCCAAGTCCCTCGCTACTAGTTGGTAGACTCTGGCATTTGGGAAGATGCTCTTCAATCCATGTGGCCCACTGGGCTCGGGGAACCCGTTAAGTTGCATCCGAGCCCGGGTCGTCACAAGCGTTCTACTCAACCTTTACACAATGTTGCCATTTTTAATAATTAAGAATAGACTCCCAAGATATTTAATGTGTTTTATATTTGGTTTTATCTTGAAATAAATTTAATAAGGAATCATATATGTGTTTTTACTGAATAAGGATATGTTTTAATTCATTCTAGTGGTAGTGGTAGCTTTGCAACAAAAAATAACATGAAAGTTATTGCTCAGTTACTATGTTTCTTACCATATAAATAAGACCTCAATTCTATCGAGTATATGGTGAACTAAACTCATTTCCTATTCAATTTTTATTAATATATATTGATTTTTTTAAATACTAACATCTATTTTATATTCTTAGCCTCTTTATAGAAAAACTAGTTTTATTTTCATATATTCTTCTCAAACATATTAACATGCACATATCTTGAAATTTGTTGGACCTAAAGATAATTTTAATAATCATAATAAATTCATCAGTGAATGTGTTTAAATTTATATCTCTATCTATTCACATTGGGGATATATTTCCAAAAAACATCAAAGTGAACTAAATCCAATGGTCTTCTAGTCTGGATATTAACTCCCATATGAATTCTTCAAACAATATTCCCCATTTGACATGTTATGAAAATAGTTATAGTGTGTTATTTAAAGACTAGAAAATTATCACAACGTCTTCCCTTATTAACAACTTTATGTTCTTTTATAAAATGTATCCAAGTCTTATATTCAAGAAATTGTTCTCAACTTGCATACTCAGATATCAAATTTTTATTCTTATCCTACATAAACAAGGTTACCTTGTATTCTCTACATTATTGTTAAAATATATCCAAAATTCAATCTCTTATTAAAAAAACATTTTCAATAAAAATCTCTTCATTTCCATCATCCCAATGTAGTGATGCACTCAAAAAAATTATGATTCAGTCCATCAACAAATAGAACAGTTTTGGTTTTAATAATATTCTTTCCAATATTTCCAATTTTAATACATTTTATTTTAAATGAAAAATTATTTTAAAATGTGATATATCCTGCTTCATATCATTTAAAATTCATCACATGTCATGTGTTAAGAACACCCACTTTCAAAAATCCATGGCTTCTAAGACTTACAAGATTAAAAAGAAACTTTTATAATATTTTTATGTTTCCCGAAATGATTTCTTTTGAACAATATCAGTTTTAAATATTGGATATAATTTATTTGGTATGACTATAAGACCCTCCTTTGAGATTTATCATTCTTTATAACACCCTAAAAAAACTTATTTTAATAAATCAAAAAATTATTTACTTAAATTTTATTCTCAAAATATTGAAATTGGTTATTTGTTCTAGGATTCTATAGTATCCACATTTGTTCATACTCCCTTTTTTCTCTATAGAGATATGTTCTACTAGAAAATGTAATATTTATATTCTGAAAAACCAAAAAACTGGTAGTATCCTTGAAATATTGTCATTTACTTTTTTTATCATAAATAGATTGTTTTAAATCCTTATTTTCATACTTATAATGAGAGGATTCCATAGAAAAAAATTTATAATAACTTATTTGGATGTTTAGGGATGGTGTGAAACTTTTTTCAATAATTTTTATCCTTATATATATATGAGATCATTCAATCCTTTCTTCAGACAGCTTGTTTTCACTAGAGTTTCCCTAGAACACGATATAATTTTTTAGGAGTTATATTTATAAAATTACCTTATTCATATCCAATTTATTTTCATAAATATTTATTGGTCTGTTTTTTATTGGGAATTTATTTAGCTACTCAGTATCTTTTAAAATCATATCCAATTTTTTAGAGTTTTCACAACTTCCCATTATTGATATTTCAAATCATGAATGAGATATTCCATTTTCATCATAGAATCAAAACTTTTTATATTCAGCTTGAAAACCTATTCATCACTAAAGGTGATTTTGGAATTTATATCATTAATGATCTTCCTTTCCTCACCATTCTCATGTTTTTAATTTTAATTTTTTTTTCAAGAATTTATTTTTAAATGTAAATAACTTTTCCTTTATCATGGTTTTTCGTTAGATGTGAATTTTTATATTCTAGCCTCAAAATATCATTTAGTTACATCATTATCTCAATTATAATGGTATATTCCTTTTTTTCTCGTTTTTCAATAAAAAATCATTTATTTTTTTGGTTCATACTTTGATAATGGACACACTTCATCTTCATGAGCTATACTGATTTTTTGTGAAGCTTCTTTCCGAGTTACCTCAACATCATAAATTTCTTCCCTATCATAAGTACAATCTTCAATGGATAGAAAATTTATTCAGATGGTTTTTGGTGGAATCATCTCTTTAACATTAAATTAATACCCATTTCTCATTATAGAACCCCTTTTATTGAAGTTTCCCTCAATTGTATCTTTCCAATTAGTTTTATTTCTCATTATTAGGGAAAATTTGGTTTAAAAGTGACTAATGTTATAATAATTTAAACATTCAATGGTTTTTTACCTTGATAAATTTATACCAGCATTTTATGTTTCTTACAATCAGGGATTTAATATCAATAAATCCATCCAAATTGTATTCTCCACATGAGACATTATGATAATATTTAATCTTTATATTTTATAAGGATTTAAAAAATATTAATTTTTACTTCATTGAATTAATTTTTAGATAAGGTATTATTTTCATATGCTAGTTGATTAATGTGTTGTTTAAGTGATTGATTATAAATCCATCACGATCACTGTTTTTGAGAGATGGTGTTTTTTAATAAAAATTTTCTACAAGTATTATCATGATTTAATTCACATTTGAAGAATTTTTAAGAGTTTATTAATATCCTCTAATAGTTATAGGAATCATATTAACAATAGTAAATAAATCATCAACAGATTCATATTCTTTCATTTTTATATATTCACACTAGCTTCGACGTAGTTGAAGATTTTCTTATTTTAACTTTTTATCTCTTTCATGAATGATGAAAATATTGTCCATGATTTTATCATCTATTTGGAAACAAACAAATTTTCTAATATACTTCTCATATAAAGAGGAAAATATTTCCTTTATTTCATTTACATCCCTCACAGAATTCTTTTTATTAGAGAGATACCAAGTTGTATCCTGACTTGGTACTAAACAACCATGTTGAACAGAATCAAGGAAATCATGTTCAAGTGATGAAATATTGAGTTCCTTATATTCCTTTTAAATATGAAATCACATACTATAAAAATTTGGAACTCATTTCTTATTAACTAATTTTTGGTGATCCACAGTAGTTTCAAGAGAGATTATAAGAGAAACCATATTCTATAATACCAATTGATATGATTACATAATGTCTTAATAAAAAATGAGGGGGTGAATTAGTGATGATACAGTCTTTTAAAATCATCAAAGCCTCCTTATTTAGTAGCAATCTCCATAACAAAAAAAGTGTGGAAAATTAACAGATAATGTAAAAAATTTATTAATATGATTTACCTAAAATATGGACGACTGCATCCCCAGTATAATGCAGGTTTATAAAAAAACAATATCCCTTTTATTATAAGTATGAAGATTTATAAAATGATATATACTTGAGCCTGTTATAATTTCTAGCACTAATTAGTTTACGAAAAATCACCATCTTGTAACAAAGATAAATAATATATTTTTTTAGAAAGACTGTCAGTAAAAGCAAGATCCACTAATGGACTCTATGTTATTGACCTTCATTATTCTATCCTTGTCTAAAATCATAGTCAGTTATTCTCATCTCAAAGTTTTCATTCATAATTATTATAAAATTTTATTCCCCCCATATTTTATTATTATTCATATTATCTCTTCTAAATGATAGGTATGGAATAAAAATTAATTCAAAAAATTAAATTATTGAAATCCTAATTAAACCACAAAAATCATGATTTCATAATTTTAAATTCATCAACAAAATCATGTGAGTATTATCTCCATAATACAAAATATATAAAAAAACTCTCTTCTGATCTCATGAGCCTACCTCCCATGAACCTCCATTAATTTTCCATAATTACCAATGCTCATTTCATCTAACTAGAAAATAATATTCCATAGAAATCATCAATATTTTGATCTTAATAAATGGTCTTCAAATATTCAAAAAACATTATATATAAATAGTGTAAAAATTCCACACATTTTCAACTTTTAATACCCAAAAAATCTCAATATAAATCATTAATAAATCTCTATCAACATCACGATTTTTACGATTTTATGAAAAAATCAACATTTAAACATTTACATCAATTTAATTATCATATTTCCAAAAAAATGATCTTACAGAAGAAATATAAAACCTTGTGTATTGCCACAGTGAGTTTCATTTTTTTCTAATCCATCCCCACAAGTATCTTCTATAATTTAAAAAAAAAACATATCCTCTAGAAACTAAAACTTTCTCCTACTAATTCACTTTAAAAACATATTAATGAATTTTAATATGTTATGTATCATAAAAAATATATTACATATCATCAAAAATATATTATATATCCTAATGAAATCTTTTTTATAGTTACCGATTTTACATCCTCAATATAATACACATTTCTTTTTCACATCACATTTAATATTTTACTTATCATCCAAAATATGTTAGATATCCATGTTAAATATTTATATTTTCTATTTATACATATAAAATTTCATATGTATGCATTTCTCACAACTCCACCTCAGAGTTCCATAACTTCTCCAACTTATCTTACAACATCTTCAACAATTCTCCGGGCATCACCACCTACTTAATCTCAAATCAAATGTTTAATTAAAAATCTATATGAATAAAAAAACAAAAATCATCCTAAAATAGGTTTAAAAATTATATTAGGGTGATTTTTTGTATATATCAATCAAGGTTTATTTTTTATTGAATAGTAAAAAATATTTCTTTAGATATACTATATGTTTTATGAAATCATCCAAATATAAATATGACTCAAGGCTTTATAAAACACCTTACACAACATAAAATGTATTTAATGCGTGTAAAAATTTATTTAAAAAAATTAATTAATTTTTATATCTATAAATCAATTTTCAAAATCAGATTTATATTTTATTCTATTAGAAAACTATATTTGATTCTTTAATTTGTATTGAATTTTTCTAATGTAACTTATATTTTTTGGTGTGTTTAAACACCAAATAAACTAATATTTTTTAATCAAGCACTAATAAATTTTTTAATAATCAATGATATTCATATATTTGATCATAAATAAAAAAATAATCATTACATTATAATAATATACTCCTCCCCCTTTCCAAAAAATACATCCAATATATACCCCTTTCTCTTCAATTAAAAAACTATTTCATTTAAAAAATATTTTCCCCAATACCTCTAAAAACTCCCATTTTCATGGTACTATGTACTTGGTGTAATAATAAAATCCTTGTATTGAAGGCTTAAGACTCAATCCAAAGTATTTGATGCAAAGAGAAAGGTAAGGGTTCCATTTTCTGAATTTTCATTATTATTCAATATTATTTTGTCTCAAAACTATTTTAAAACTATTATTATTTATCTTAAAAGATTTTATATACATGATTTTAACTCCCCTTTAACCCATTATAGCTGATATATTACATATTCTCTATCATAGAACATTTTATTTATACGATTACACTATATCAAAAAATGTGTTTCAAAAACCATGTATTCCCATTTCAATTATCCTATTAACATTCTTACAATACATGTCATAATT
The DNA here is from genome assembly GCA_963277665.1 of Viscum album. Taxonomy (NCBI): domain Eukaryota; kingdom Viridiplantae; phylum Streptophyta; class Magnoliopsida; order Santalales; family Viscaceae; genus Viscum; species Viscum album. The sequence goes on along the minus strand of OY728119.1, from coordinate 272,897,593 downwards.
TCAAGTATCCATAAATTTTTAGTTAAATTACAATATAATTTTTTTTATAAAACTCAAATATTTATTATTCATCCCCATATTTTGAACTACTTTAAAAAACATCTTTAAATCATGGTGGTTTTATGCTACCAAAGAGAATGATGATGTTTTATTTACCACTTAAGCCTTTAATTGATATTTTTAAATTTGGATTTAATGATTGAATAAAACATTAAAAATAAATTATTATCATGTTTATAATTTTTTAATGGTAAAATAACCAAGATATTAATGGTAATGAAAAAAATAATCATATCCATTTTAACAATCTCTAATAAGATTACCGTGGAATATCTTATGAATTTCAATTATCTAAAAAACTAATTAAATCCATGAATTTTGAAATGAAATCAACCACATACCATGAAATTTTTGAGATTATGTAATCGTTTGATAATGACCATTGAATAATACCATACATCAAATAATTTTTTGAATTATGAATCGATCAACCTCAAAATGGCTGATGGAAGTAAAAGTTATTTATTAAATGAATATTACATGATAAAAATGAATTAAAATGAATAATAATAATGATCTAATCATCAAAAAATATTTAAAGAAAGAAATTAATAAATATAACATTATTATTAATGTGGTTATTGGATCATTCTATAATATTCTGACCTATATGATAATGAACGATAATCTGACTAGTATCTATGTAACCTTAGGAGAACCTCCTTGTACTCCATATGTTGCTGACTATAATAATGGGTATAATGGTTTTATTTTGTGGAGACTATACCACCGTATATCACAGTAAACTATATAAATAAAATAAATTTGTATCAAAAAAATCCACAACCATCAGAGTACAAAGATAAATAAAACATGCGAACAATAATAACATGAAATATAGCAATATATATGTGGTCATACAAGAATAAAGACTGATTTCCCACTAGGATGATCAAATATATAGAATAAACAAAATAAACAGAATAAAATACACGAGGATCCACTGCTAACTCTAGTACATTCCTTAAAACAAACCTATAATATCCTCCATGCTACACCAACTCGATCCCCAAACACTACTCAAGAATCCCAACATTATCATGAAACATTGGGTCTCTACCCTATATGTCGTGGGTCTATTCCCTACCTAAAAGTAGACATACACTCTCTATGAGTTCCAAGGTTTATTTATAGTTGGTGAGAATAAAATCCTCAGAAGGCCACCCCATATGAAAGACCTATTATCTATTGTCCCATGTGCATGCTCGTAATATATTCTCAACCAAATAGATTCAAAATAAAGTGAATAAATAAATAAATAAACAACCATAATCAATGTTTAGGCCCATGAGCCTAATCGAATATACCTGGTTCGATCAGTTCCAGAGTGTCTATGAGAACATCACAATGATCATTCCATCTAGTATCAAAATAAACTCAATGGATTATATCATATTAAGTATCATGAACCACCCCAATGATATTTTTCCATAGTATCATAGACCTCCCTATAAGGGTAGTTTTATATTCATAAAAACCCACCCTACAAGGGATGTATGTAGGTATCATTCCCTCATTACCTAGAGTTACATAATGACCTGATATCTATAACTATATTATATCACAAGCACCTACGTGGGTTTATGTGGGTATCAGACCCTCGTTACCTCAATATACATAATTCATTGATTCTAGAACCTATATCATATCCCAACCATCTACAAGGGGGTATAAAAGTATCAGAACCTCATTAAATGGAGATAAATAAATATATGATTCTTGAACCTATATTTTATCACAACTTCTAATAAGTTAATATATTGGTATTATAACCTCATTAATAGAATACACATAATTCCATAGTTCCTAGAACTATGTCACATAAAAACTACCTATAAGGATGTTTGTAGGTATCACACCATCATTACCCATAGATACAGAACTCACTGGAACATGGAGCTCTACTATATCACAACCACTTATAAGGGAATCTACATGTATCAAGACCTAATTAATATAAATATAATAAAATATTTGGAACCTAACCCTATATCATATCACAACCAATTTGAAGGGTGTATGCAGTTATCAGACCCTCATTACTTGAAGAATCAAATTGCCCCAGTGCCTAACCATATATTGTATGAAAACCTCCTATAATGGAAAATGAAGTTATCAGAACCTCATTTCCAAGAGATGCATAACACCCCAACACTTGAACCTATATCATATCACAACTACTTATAAGGGCGTATGTATGTAGCATACCCACATTACCTGAAGATACATAACTTTCTGATTCCTCACCCTCTAACATATCAAGACTTCCTCATAGGGTGTTTTCCATATCATTTTATATAACACTACCTTAATGGATTTTTCCATTTATAAAATCTTAACCACTATATGAGTGTATGTCAAACCCCACATCGAATCATATAATTAGGATCATATGTCATATTGTATTTAGGCATCCATATAATATCATCATTGGGATTTAAGGCCCACACAATTGGTTTAGGATTTAGGGTGACACCTAAGACCATATATACTATCCAAAACATGAATTCTCATAGGGTAAATATTTAATTGGGGAACCAAGTAGGGTACTCTATTTCACAACATAGCCATTGAACCATATTTGGGTCCAAAATTATTAACTTGTCTCTTGGGTAAAACCCTATTACTCCAAGGGCATAACGTCCCCCAACACCATTATGGTTCATCGAGTCCTCACTCACCTACTATGAAAATCTCATTAGGGTGATCATCTCAAGATCATACCCTTTATATGTATTTATTGTTTAGAATTAACAATAAACCTATTTATCACTTAAATTCATAACTAGGTCCTAAAAATCAAAGATGATGTCATTCTATGAAAACCCACGGGCCTTGATTATCCTATTAAAATTCCTAATGTCACTTTCCTAACCATCACATAGGTCTCATATCACATCTCCCATATGAGACCTCTAGGTCTAATAAATGATGGAATAACATATTTTTTATAACTCACAATCCTCAAACCATGAAAGGATTTTAGATAATAAACCCCATTGAAAGATTCTCCTACCCAAAATCTCCCAATCCAAAACACCATAAAAACTGAATGTAAATGATAAAATGATTCCACCATCACAATATATAAGGAAATGTTATTGGAAATGACTGATCATGAGTCTAATTACAACACAAGTGTCTAATACCATTTAAGTCCCTACAAATAGACAACACATGATGTGTTCTCTAAGTACATGACATGCACCCTAAAAGTCAGCCATGGTCAGGTACCCTGGCCCATCTTTTCATATACATCACAGAGTACATAGTATATCCTCTTTATAAATGGTTTTTAATCTACATGGGTTACCTTCATGTGTACCATATATGTCCTATCCATATACGCTACTCGAGCATGTAATTTACAAATTATGTTCCTCACATAGGTTACGACTATATACATTACTAGAAAATATTCCTCAACATGGGTTATCTAAAAATGTCCTTAGCTATACGATATGTATACCTACAATAAATTTCCATTATAATAAATTTTTTATATTTTATCCCTCATATTTTCCCATAATTGGATGAAATAAAGACATGTTTTCTGGAAACTACATGTCAGGAAATCAAGTATTCCTATCGAGAAACCCCTTTCCTTTTCCTAAAACCCCTATATTTCTATAATTAATCATAGATCAACCTCCATGGGGTACTCAAAAACAATAATAAGGATTTAATACTTAAAAATTATAGATATATGATAAACTTTGGCTAAAAAGTAAAAATGGGACTACATATGGATGTAAAACAACAACACTTCACTTGAATCTACACTCTGTAATTGGCACACATCGATTTGGCATAAAAAACAATCCATGGAATAAAATAACTATTCTACACCCTATATATCATTATACCTCTATTATCTCTTTTCTGAGCATGACACCCATAGGGGGGAATCCCCTGGCCGAGACGATCGACGTGAGTTTAGGCCTTTTCTAGGAAAAAACCTCATCTCACACTAATCTAAAAAGTTATAATTTTAGTGGTAGAAGACATTCAGAATAAATTTCTAATCAAAAATACAAAAATAAATAATATTTATTGAATTAAATATAAAATTTTCCACAAAAATATGACCACCCAATAATCCCACAAAATTTCTACCCTAGGGAAAACAAAATATTACGAGACTAATGGAATTGTCCAAAGAATATTTCAAAAGATGTCTTCTTGGTAAAAATTACCCTTTTCCCCTCATCAGAATTTGAAATAAAAAATTCAAATGTTTGATAAATTTTGTATCCTGGAAAATCTTGGGTCTTTATAACCAATCTTACATAACACTTCTCATCCCCGAGAAGCCTCAGTGGTTCTTTAACTATATATCCTGATCTTTACAGGTCATCAATGTATCATCCGACCATCGTGTAATAGCTTGTAACATTGATAAATATTCCACTATGTGGATCCTAACATGAGGTGCATTACTAAACAAAAAACCGAGCCACCCTCTCATCACCACCACTAAATCTCCTAACTAAACACATTAATTATATTCAAAGGAATCTTCTAATACAGTTTCTTCCTCACTGCATAAAATCTCTACCTCTGTTTTCCTATATCTATTCCCACTACATCCTTGACCTTACTCACTAGAGGTTCATATCACCATTATTTATCTAATACCCCATTCAATAGGATTGTCCTTATCTTCACATCACTAAATTGGATTCATGATCACGACGACCGATGCTCCATCCATCACTAAATGCAGTGAATCTACATGATAGTCTCTCTCATACTTAAGAACTGACAGAAAACATTTGTCACCACTAATTTATGGCTCATAGGAACATCATCTCAAGAAATCCATTAAAATTAAATTAATTATAAGGGTTACACTGCTTAAACGGCTCGGGGTTAACTTACCACCATATGGATTTACCTATACTTCATCATAAGAAAAACCTAAAAATGTTTCATCAGCTAAACACATGTGATGATCTTCTTGTGCCATGGTTAAAAATTTTAGTTCCCTAACATCATTTCATTCATGAGGCCATCACCACAAGACACATTTCGATTCTCATTCTTTGGCCCATCATGCCCACATGCATCTCATTAGATCCATCAATTCTCAACATTCAGAAAACCAATCACCGATTATCAATTTAACAGGTACTATATGTAAAAAATGTACATTACCTCAATATAATCTATGATCAATGAGTTTACACTCTTGTACCACTCAATCCACTATAAATAACATTAATTTGTTTATATTTTCTTTAATTAATGAAATTTTAAAATAGCACAAATTTTTTATCGACGTTACTAGAAAAGGTCTCTAAAGTAGGTGTCGCTAATTTAGTGATGTTTATAAGAATTGATAATTTAGTGATGTTTTAAAAGGTCACAATTTATAAATTCTTATTAACATTGATAAATTAGGGTTACATAAAAAAATCATTATTTAGAGACACCTCATTTGCCGACATATTTATGAAATTGTTTTAAATAAACATTGATACATTAGAAATGTTTAAAGGAATCTCTATTAAGAAACGCCCCATTTTTTGATGTTTTCTGGAAAAATCAGTAAATAAATGTTGTTAATTAGTGTAATTTTATTGATTTTTTTAGAAGGGGGTATGTTGGAGCAGGTGAGGCGTAGTTGTGTGAGAGGGAGGCATGTATTGGAAGGGGTGGGGAGAGAGCATGAGAGTGGGTGAGGCATGTAAGGGTGACAAGAGGATGCTGATTATTTTATTATTATCAAAACTACAATTTTTAAAAAAATTACCAACATTTCCAAAAAATAAACATTTTAAAAAACAATTACCAATGTTTCTAAAAAAATTCAGAAAACGACAATAATTTAACGATATTTATTTAGCGATGTTTCTAGAAAATGTAGAGAAATGTGGTGTTGCAAATTAGTGATGCCATAAAACATTGATAATTTAGCGATGATTATTTATTGAAATTTCTAGAAAATGTCGACAAAATGAGGTCTCTATAAATAGAAACATTTATAATATTCTCTCATTTAGAGACAATTTAAAATGTTACTAATTAGTGACGCCTATAAATATTGGTAAATTAGTGATTCAATAAAAAATCAGTAATTAGTGACAACGCATTTTCCGAAGGTTCCGAGAAATGTATATAAATAAACGTTGTAAAATTAATGACATTTTAAGGTATCGATAATTAATGACACCGCATTTTCCAACATTTTTTAGAAATATTGGTATAAAACATAATTAAATTAGTGTTGTTTCGCCAATTTTTTTTGGAAAAATTCTTTTTTTTAATGTTTATTTTTTTGGGAACGTTGATATTTTTGTTTCAAATGTGTATTTTATTGAGAATAAATTCATCAACTTTATCGTGGTACCACCTACCTTTCTCACCCCCTATAGTGTTCTCACCCCACTCCAATACAACCTCCATCTCACCCTGCCCTACCTCACCCAATCCACCTCACCCATCCCCTACTACCCCTCGAGTACCTATGTATCCTCTCTCAAATTTCCACCCCCACCTAGCCTTTCCCATCCGGCCTCACCCACTCCCCTTCTATAAATGTGCATAACCTCTCCTCCCTCCAGTACATGCCTCCCTTTCACCCCGCCCCTCTAGTGTTTTCCTCCTTATAACCCCACCCTGCCCTGCCAGATCGACCTCACCCATACCCTATCTCCCCCTCCGGTACTTATGCATCACCTATCAACCGTATCCTACCACCCGACCTCGCCCACTCCCCTACCGTTCTACCTCACCACTAGAGCCCATGGGTCCCTCCCATCCTCTACTACCCTGATCCTCATCACCCCTACATCCCCCCCTGCATCCCTCCCATCCCATGATTTCATGATCCACCTCACTTCCACATCACTCTTATCCACCCACATCTTCACTCATTTGGTACTTCCCTACTCACACACATTTTAAAAATCCACCACCTTCCTCTTGGTGCCCCTACCTACATGACACCTCTCGTTCTCTCTCCCAACTTCTTCTAGTGAATGCCTCCATCTCAACTCTCATAGTCTCACCAACTCCCCTAAAATTCCACCTCACCCCTATAGACCCTAGGCCCTTCCCCTTATATGATCTCCCAATCCACCTAACCCATATAGGCCCTGTATCCATAGACATCCTCACCCGTTTGGTACTACCATGCGCACACACACATGAAAAATTGATCACCTATTTCCTCACCCAGAGTCTCCCTCTCCCCTCCCATTCAATACCTCCCCTACAACCCCTGATCCCTCCCCTCACATGCTTTCCTAATCAACTTCACCCCACACTACCATGTTCCACCCACAACCCCCACATCCCTCCCCTCCCATGATCACCCGATGCAGCTCACCCCTAAATCCCTTAAATATGCTTTCCTCCTAACCCATTTGGTACCACCCCACTCACACACACTTGAAAAATTTATCATCTTCCTCTTGGTGTCCCCCTGCATGCCTCACCCCCTTCTGTGCCTTCTACCTGACCCCTCAAGTACTTTCCTCCCTCTAACCCCACCTGAACTCAACCACTCTCCTCTCATTCAACCTCGCCCCTAAAAACCTTGATTTTCTACCCTCCCATGATCTCCTAAACCACATCACTCGTACAACATCTTTTCAACATGCTTCCTCACCAAAATGGTACAACCCCTCTCTAACATGCTTGAAAATTTGACAACCATCCTTTCTTCCAATGATTTCCTGATCTACATCACCCCTACAACCCTTGCTCCCACATCCTTCCCCACCCATATGGTACCCACAGTCAAACATGCTTGAAAAATCGATCAACATCCTCAAGACGCCCCCTACCTGCCTCACCCCCTTCTATGCTCTCACCCTCCCCCCTCGAGTACAGGCCTCCATCTCATCCCACCCTGCCTCGCCTGCTCCACCTCACCCACCCACTACTTCCCCTCCAGTACCAAACTGTTTCCTACTGTTCAGCCACGCCCAATGTACTCCTATTCTACCTCACCCCTATAACCCTCAGATAACTCCCATACCATGATCAATTGATCCACCTCACCCCAAAATCCCTCTCATCCACCTACTTCCTCATCTATTTGGTACCATGCCGCTCACAACCATTTGAAAAATCAATCACCTTCCTCTCGATGCCCCTACCCACCTCACCCCAAGCTCTCTCCCTATCCCATCTAGTACATGCATCCCTCTCACCCATCCCAGCCTCATCCACTTGCCTCAAATTCCACCTAACCCCTATAGACCATGTGTCTCTCCCCGCCCATCCTTTCATGAACCCCTCAACCCTACAACCTAATGTCCACCAGCTTACTCAGCCATCTAGTACCACCCTACCCAAACACACTTGAAAAATCGATCACCTTCCTCTCCTCCTATGCTTGATTTATCCACATCACCCCTATATCACTCGCATCCACCAACTTCCACATCCATCTAGTACTTCCCTACACACACACGCCTGAAAAATTGATCACCTTCCTCTCAGAACCCCCTGTCTACCTCACCCCTCATGTGCTCTCTCCCCACCCCCTCTAGTACATGCCTCCCTCTTATCCCACCGAACCTCACTCTCTCTAATTCACCCATCCCCTACCACCCCACGAGTACCTAACTATCCCCTACCACCCATCCTCCCCCGATCCCCTCCCATTCCACCTCACCCCTACAACCCTCACGTCCCTCCCTTCTCGTGTTCTCCCAATGTACCTCACCCCTACAACCCCCGCATCCACCTATTTCCTCATCCTTCTGGTACAACCCTACTCATAGAAACTTGAAAAATCAAAGCACATAAGAATCGTAGAGGTGACCTCTTCACTCTCTATCAATGAAACTGGAAAATCACCTGCATGCGTTATTGATAATTATTTAGATTTCGTTATATATATACAAATATATTTCTATTAATATACATATATTAACATATATATTAATATATATGTTTATATTATATTATATATATATATTATATATGTGTGTGTTTATATTATATATATGTGTGCGTTTAAATTCTATAATTATATCATATATATTTATATATGTTTTTATTATATATATTTATACATGTTATAATATATATATATATATATATGTTTTTATTATTTGTGTTTATATTATATTATATATACGTGTGTGTTTAAATCAATATATGTATATATATATATATATATATCTGTGTGTGTGTGTGTGTCTAGTTAGCTTTTTTTAAAATGCTGGTACAAATGCCACAAATGACAACATTTTCTTAAAAACATGACTAAATTTAAAACATTTAATTATATTATATTATATTTACATATATATATATACATATTGTTCAATATTAAAAAATTTATACTATATATATATATATATTATTTTAATATACATATATTAATATATATTTTTTATATATTAGTATACATATATTAAAATATATATGTTTTTATTTAATATATTATATTTTAGGTATATATATATATATGTTTATATTATATTATATTTATATAATCTTTATATTTTATATTATATAAATGTTTGTATTATATGTGTGTGTTTATTATATGTTAAAATTATATATATATGTATATGTTTATATTTTACGTTTATTTATATATTTATATTATATATATGTGTGTGTGTGTGTGTGTTTATATTATATATATATGTGTTCACATAAATATATGTCTGTATATTATATGTTTATATTAGTATATATATATATATATCTCTGTGTGTGTGTAAATATATATGTGTATGTATACGTACATATAATTATAATTATATATATATACATATGATTAACAACATTTTAAATCACTAATAAAAACGACACTAAATGAACCACATTTTCTTAAAAACATGACTAAATTTAAAATATATATGTTTATATATATATAAATATACGTATATATATATATATATCTATGTGTGTGTATGTATAAATATATACATTTATATTTATATTTATATTTATATAAATGTGTCAGTGATTATATATATATATATAACATTTCCAATTTAGCGACGTGTTTTTGGAAAAGTTTCTAATTTAGCGATGTTTTTCTAGAAACGTTGTTAATTTAGCTATGTTTTTCAAGAAGTGTACCCAATTTAGCGTCATTTTGCAGGAAATGTCACTAATTTTGCAACATTTTTGAAGGAAATGTAGGTAATTTAGTGATTTTTTTAGAAAACATTACTAATTTAGATAATTTTTAAAGAAATGTATCTAATTTAGATATTTTTCTTTTGAAATTTTGATAATTTAGCAAAGCTTCCTGAAAAAATTCACTCTATAAAAAAAATTGTGACATTTTTAAAAAACATTGATAAATTACAGTTTTCTAATGTTACTGTAAAACCCACTTATGGTCCCCTAAGTCGCATTACATAAAAAATATAGGCTTGTGTGACCATGCTCTTACCAAATATAATTTCATCCATCCATGATTACCCTCAGTGATTCTCTTAAAGTTATATAATCTCACTTTATCATGGATTAACATGAGACCACCTGATAACAAATTTCATTTCACAATCAACAAGATTTCATCCATACTTTAACCACACTATTGGATGTATACACAATCACAACAAGTCAATGAACGTGACTGGTCCTACCCTCGATTCCCAACCTTGATACTAATAACTAGCCCTCAATATTGTTCAACATTCAACGTCCACTAAGAGAAGACCATGCCAATGTTGTATACCTAGTTTCACCTCACATGAACTAATCTCAGACTCGAAGTACCCACTTATGCTTCCCATCTATAAGGAAAAAAAATTGAGATAACCACTCACTCAAGTTACCCTCATATGAATCACGCCTCATATCATCTATAATTTTCAGCTCACAAGTATCCTAGTCCACACATCAAGGTTCACCAGGTACTCCTACCTAGATAATAGATCAAAAATCACAAAGGTCTACACCAGGGAAACTCACATTCCAAGCACTGACTGTAGGGTCTTACATATACATACTATAACATATTATTCCAATACAACCAACAACACCCAAGGAAGTGATACTCATGAGAACCCAAAAATGGGAATTCCTCCTTGATAATATTTATATCATCCATAATCATACATCTACACAACCAGTATTTCCCTATGATGATCCACATCAAGTGTACCACAATCACCTAATCTGGTTCAGTAGAATTGATTTCCAAGTAACACGGGAATACACTATATAGGTTGTTACTTCAATTTTAAATAACCAATCATAAATTTTCCAGAGAAAAAAATTATGATCAACCCTAAGGTGATTATCATCAGGGCATCACATGCTTGCATGGACCCACAAGGGTCATCATACATCCCTTTAACTAGGGGGTAAGATTGTTCTCAACACTAATAACCATAATTTCATATATCCACATGATATTTCCATGGATATAAATATATACATATTAGTACAAATGAGTATTATGCGACTGATAACTTGTATGAGAAAAAATTTCATGAGATTTGATTACAAATTGAAACGTCTTAACCTCTTTCATTAGTGATAATAATCACACTAGAAATCCTATCTGTCTTGTGAATCATATGTGCCTTAATATGATGCATGGGTTTCATATTTCCACCACATTCTAAGAGTTAAATCCATAATAAAGAATAAATAAAAACTTTGTGTTCATCATTCATGGTGAAATCATAAAACCATAACATCAAATACAAAGAACATTAATCCCATGCCATGGTAAACAAGGATTCCCTTGAGAAAGTTGTTTGTGATGTTCCAGAAAACGTTTTATCAAAATCTATGACACATTACTATATCTCTTACCTACCATTTTCCAAATAATAAAGACAAATATATTTGAATCCAATGATACCAATTTGTAATATCCCAACCTAGTTCACTATGAAATGTATCCTGACTAATTGCTTCATGTGTTAAGGTATGCCTCCTCATATTCCAGAGGCTGCAGAATAATAGCAGGTGTCTAAGGGTGGTACTGTGAGTTGATTATACCTCTTTATTAGAGTGTAGAAAAATAATAAATATCTAGACATTATACACATACCTTAACCATTATATCACTCAATAAAATAAAATATAAAAGCAATAATGATATGAAATATAAATGCATATGTTTAGGTATATAGTAATAAAAGACCTATATCCCCCTCGTTTGATCCCATATACAGAACCTATAAAAGTAATTAAATAAAATACATGAGGAAACACTCTAAAATATGATTCATTCCTCATACCTAGCCTCTAATATCCTTTGAGATGAACTAATATGATCCTCATACATTAATCAAGTGTTCCAAATCTACCATGAAACAGTAGGCCTCCACCCTGACCATTGTTTGTACATGTGATCATGTTGTTATGACACGTCAAATTGGTTATGTTTTTAATGTTAATTTATAGTCTAGATAAGACTTTAATTCATCTCTCAAAAAATATTTGATAGGTTTAACGTATGAGTTTCTAAAAAAAAGTACTAAAAGGGGGTGGTTTAGAAAACAGTTTTAAGAAAATAACATAATTTAATGAGTTCAAAAGTTGATAAATAAAGGTTTTGTTTTAAGAATTATGAGAGAAAGGGTTTATTGTGATTTCACTACACACATTTAATGTTCATTGTTCTTATATATTCATTTATTTTTGATGTAATTATTTGGTTGAAATTATTTTCAATCGAGATTAATTTCTAAGAGTTTATTTCAATTCATGAATAACCAAACCCTGACATAACAATCGTATTTCCAAGCTCTAGAAGGTAGGCATAGAATAAGATCTTCTAAAAAAGATTTAAATCATGAGAAGTTGGGTAAGAAAATTGTTCTTGTGTTGTCCAATCAAAAAAACACAAGTCACACAATCAAAACCTCTCAATGATCAGTTAGAAATTAAGATCATAACATTTACATACATAAAAATAAGAATTCAAATATGAAATAATGTAATATACATGGAATTAAATATTTTATAACCAAAATTACTCTAGACTAGTAGCTAATATATGCAATGGAACTCGCTTGACATGTGTGTAGCTTCCTCACAGCAAATTCCCACCATTTATCCTGATATTGAGAGGTGGAGGATGCTCGGGTGGATATCTTTCTTCATTTCATCTCTACCTATGAGGATACGGAGCTACAAATCCACCAAGGGTATGAAATAATTCCTTTGGAACTTGAATTTTGAAACACTTCCATATCTTGGTCAAACATGCAAATGAAATTCCCATGTAATCTTTTTATAGATTAAATTCGATGTTGTTTTGGGAACCCAGTGTTGGTTATACCACTTGTATATCTTTTTTTAGTTGGTAAATGGAATTATCTAGACTTGGGAAAACTAAAATTATATTTACACACTGCTTTAATATCTCCACTGAATGTTCGGCATCATTTGGAGGCCTACATCTTGAGATATAGATGAAACACATCACACCACTTTTGACTAAGGGTAGATTCAGTGGCCTGGATAGATAAGTCCTTTTGATCCAACAAATGGATGAATTAAGATTGGGTTCCTTCATAAAAGTTGTATCCCATGATGTTTTTTATCTTTCCACTTATGTTTATCCCAATTCAACAGACTAATTTCGCATAATGTAAAAAATAGTGGAAATGTGTCTTTCAGATTCAATGTAGTTTGGCCCATTTTTCCTTTTGGATCATATTCGACCCTACAGATCACCTCCTCCTACAATAAAATCACCAAAACAAGTAAAATTTCCATTATTTACAGTGATAAAAATTAATTTATTGAACAATATGGAAAGTTCAATTTGTTATTAAATTTCTAATTTAAAATACAAAACATGTTTAAAACAATGGTGTAAGAGTGAAATAAAGCAGTGAATCATGGTGTGATCAGACCCCCACACCTAAACGTTTGAACTCATGGGAAATGTCACATTTACAAAAATTATAAATTGAGATATTCTCAATTTTATAATGTTTTAACATTTAATGAAAATTTAATTCTTCATATAAATGTGATCAAATTAAAAATAACAATGTGGAGTTATTCTCAATGATCAGGGAAAAAGAAATCTCAAAAATTGTATTGGAATGAATTTTCAAAAGATTCATGATACCAATCACAGAAAATAATTCAAAAGTTATCCATGCCACTAATTCTACTTGTGTGTGTGTGATAACCATTTAATTCTATTCTTTCCACTTTATATCCAGTAAATATAACTTATTTTAAAATTTATGTGCTTAGACGATCTTTTACACCATACATAACCTACATAAATTGCATTCAAATTTCAAGACCTACTCAATTAATTATTCTAAGAAGTCAAACCATAAGCTCCCAACCTGAATATCCCCATATGTTTTTCATTTCTTCACTCCCCTTAATGTGTATTTGTTTTGTTGTTTTTGGTTTTTAAGGCATACAATAGGAAGATAACAGGTACACATGCATAGGTCAATATGGTGTAGTAATGATATAGATCAGATAAAAAATGAATGTATGGAAACATATTTTAGGAAATTATATGAAAATTAACCTAACTCATATTTAACTTCTATTAAGTAATAAATTTTCACACTTCATGGTTAGGTGTAAAGATGGGTCAAGAATTTACGTGACACAATTTTCCCTTAAACTACTCATACAGAGGACACTATTATTCTCAAAGGATTAAAAAAATGATAAAACCATTTATATTATTGACAAAAAAACCAAATTTCAAGAGAATGTCACACCATAGTATTGAATTGTTGCTGAAGTTCACATTTCATTAAAAAAATTGAATGTTAAAACCACATTAAATTGGGAAATTCCACATGAATTTTCTATATATTCCATGATTAAGAGGATTCATTTTCTATAATAAATTTTTAATCGAATATTAACATTCCAGCACAAAAGAATAGGGAAAAAAGTGGAGGGAATGTAACAATAATATTCAGAAAGGTATAAAGTGAAGAAAGAAGAAGGATGTTGAAAATTGCTAAATTACCAAGGAATAAACCCATAAACCAACACCCAAAGCATTTAGTTTATTTACTACTTTAAAAGATAATGTGGGAAGGAATGATAAAAGATGGTGTATACTATAGGTATGATGCTTTTTAAACTTTTAGTTCCTCCATCGGGGCCTCTGGAATGGATTCATGAAAGTGATTCAGATACTTCCCATTGACAGTGAAGTCTTGATTGGGTTCTAAATTTTGAACCTAAACAAAACCAAATGGATATACATTAGTAAACATGTATGGTCCAATGCAGCTAGAAAAAAGATTACCTGGATGAAAATTCAACCATGCATTATAATGTCGAAACATCTTCCCAACGTGGAACTGACTATGAAGGATGAGGTGGTTGTGGGTAGCCATGGTTCACTCTTTATAATGTTGGGATTTCTCATATGTATCTATAATCATTTCCTCCAGCTCCTGAATCTATAACATTATATGATCACTTACACCAAAAAGATTATAATTTCATTTTTAATGGAACAGTTGGCCCGATTCTCAATCTCTACAGGGAGGTGACAAATATTTCAAAACACTAGCTAATAGGGTGACATTCCAATGGGATTTTTCAAAGTAATATGGTAAGACCATAATGAATAATTGATTCTATGAATTCAATCGTTTCTATTGGTTTGAACTATTTTTTCAAGAAATTGTTTACCTCCCTATTCGACATCTCGTCTAGGCAATTATTTTGTGGTTGTTAAGCAGTAGACACTCAATGCCTGACCCCATACCAACAAAAATACTATTGCTTTGTTTGGTCGGAGAAATGAGAACCCTAGTCACTGATGATAAACCTAGGTAATACAAACCTACAAAAAATATGGGTTCTCTATAATTAAACAATACTATTGGAATTATCAATCCTTGTGTCGCGTGCTTCTACCCATTTTGGAAGATAATCCACTGCTCTAAGAATGTACAAGTTCCCAAATGAATTTGGGAATTCTCCCAAAAGTCAATGCCCCAAACATAGACAATTTCATGGAATAGCAAGGGTTGCTGTGGAATTTCATTTATTTTTGAGGCATTCCAAATTATTTGATAGCGAGGACAAGATTTAATCAAATTATGGGCACCCTGAAATAATGTTGGACAAAAGAAGCCAGAATCATGGACCTTATGAGAAGTCTATTGTGGAATAATGTTGATCCCATAGGCAAGAGTGTGGTAGAACATAAGGACCAGATGAAACTCTATATAAGGAAAAACACTCCTAAGGACATGATCACTACATGTTAACCAAAGGTAGGGGTCATCCCAAATGTACTAATGAGACTCCTGTTTTCGATGGCCCACTATTGGTTCTGTGTATAGTGGAAGAGCAGGAGGGTCGACCAAAAACATTAATTTTATCTATATTCAATGAACAATCTAGGATTAATAAGATGATTAATGATACTATCCAAATAATTGAATCAAGGATTTAGACAAAAGGAATAGAAACTCGGAACCAAGAGAGAGGATCAATTTTTTTTTCTTATAATTAATTTAAATAAATTAAAGAATCACCTCAATGGTGATTTTTTCCTCACTGATGCGTTAAGACACATATCTGTTGGTGTACTATCTTCTCCTTACATAGATCAAGAGTATATCTCTTCTAGAGGTGATGGACACATGTTCCACATATCTCCATACATCACCAAAGGAGTGTCTGGGTTCTAGCATAGAAGATCCTTATGCTTGTGATGTCCACCTTCGATCACCTTGAGAAATACTTCCATATCATTCTCCTTGATTTGGTGGAGGAGGATCACTATCATTTTGGAGAGAGTTCTTGGAGATGAAAAAAAACTATAGACTTGAGAGTTTTTCTCCAATTTTTTTTTCACAACCAATAATGGTCACTTGGCTAGCGCTTGGCTAATAAGAGAATATTATAACCTGGCCTTTTATTTACTACGATGATAATAAATAATTTTCACAAGTTCCTGAATTATTTTATTAATCCTAGAAAAACTCCATGTTAAATAGTGAAAAAAACATTTTTATTTACTAACATTTGATTAACATGCAAGTTATAATTAAATACTATTTAATAAAATAATATTCAATATTATTATTTCTCACTGGACTATTAAATCGATCCACTAATCCTCTACCATATTTATTGATCCTTGAATAATGAATATTTATTTATTAAATAAATATTATTGTATTATTTTCCAATACATAAATATATAAATATTATATTCACTATGTATAATTTTTTTTAATTATTCGACCCACATTATATTTTCTCAACTAACTAGTGTCAAAATATATGCGATCTGATATCCATGAATAATTATTAAACCACAACCAGAAATAATATTAATTTAACTTGTAAAATGATAAATAATATATTATATTACTCCATATAGGATACACTTAGGGCGTGACCCTCTATGACTCATTTTTAGTGGAATTGGTTAGAACAACATACATTCCATGGTTAGTGTCAAGAAATATTCCAAGGAATCTATAGGGAATAAAGTTAATGCCACGATGACATGTCACCTCATAAAAATTCTTACCATGTAATATAATCCATTTTGCCAATATCTCCAATCAAGAGGGTTACATAGATGTGTTATCAACCCATGTTCTCGATTTCTCATTCTTTGACATCCCAGAAATTGAACTTGCCTATACAACACCATTGACATGGATTTATTTAGGACATATCATTTCCATCAAAGTGCATGAGATATCAACTTCTATTATAGAACAAAAGGGACAAATCCTTTCTTTCATTATTCATTAATACATCATTACTCATGACCCACACAATATATCCTACCTCTCCATGAACATTGATCATCACAGATTTCTCCAATACATATAAGTACACAATTCATAATACCCATTAATAATAACTTTAATGTATAAGGACTAATTCACACATCCACAAAAAGGAAAATCCAATGAAGCTAATATATATGGGTTTTCTACTGGAAGGTATCGTTCTCATAATTTCCTCCTGGATATTACCAAGGGAGTACACTATGAGAAGGTTCCTCAAAGTCCTATGAGTCTCCACCCCTAATATCCTGTATCATTTTTGTCCCTTAAAATGATATCATCCGACTACATAACAAATATTCAATAATAGTGTCATGGGACATCTGGGTTCTCATCATAGCAAGGATCATCTATGAAGTTTTAGTGTGAAAACTACTCTTAGGATATTATCACATAGAATATCATGAAGAAGAAAAATCATGTTGTGATAAAGAGTTTATTAATATCCATCCAATTAATACATGATTATAATAATGTGCAATGAAGTTTGTTATAGGGAACCAACTCCAAAATACTCACAATGCACTAGAACCAATTTCTAATGAACTTCATTATCATAGCTCTCACATGATACTACTTCTTCTACTAAGATAGGCATTTAGTCAAGGGGTCTAACACGTCCTGTTCCATGGATAATCTGCTCAACGTAACTTCACCCCTTTGATGGAAATCCCTCTAGAGGGGATACTTCCGCACTATGTAATTTGTCCGTGGATGTGACCTTGTCTATTTTTCAAGAGCCACCGATGTATTATTATCACAGTACAATTTGATATGGTCTTTACTACTAGGCACCACATCAATATCCTAGAAAATGTTCTGAATCTAGACATATTCCTTTTCTACATCAGAATCCACTATGTACTCTGAATCCAATATAGAATCATCTAAAATTTGTATCATTAAACACTTTCAGCTCACATATCCTCTGTTGATATGGAAAACATATCATGATTGTGACATCAGATCATTCTGGTCTATCTAAAAACTAGAATGAACAAACCCTATGATGAAAAGATCCTCATCTCCTCCGTACACCAGGAACATATCCTTATATCTTGTTAAATACTTAAAGATTGTCTTAACAGAAATCCATTTTTGTTCTCTTAGATATTCTTAATATGTTCCTACAATTATCAATGCATAGGAAACTTCATGTATAGTACATAAAATTACATACAAGATTGATCCTATCACCGAAGTGTATGGGATCTTACTTATTCTATCATTCTACTATTGTGTTTGGGGACATATTTTCTCAGGAAGATGTAAACTATCTAACACTGGAACCAATCCCCTCCTAGATTGTTCCATAATAAATATCTTTAGTATCTGGTCAATATATGTACTTTGGAATGGTCAAAGAAGCCTATTGGATTTATCACAAATGGCCTTGATCCCTAGAATGTAGGCTGCTTCCCCTAAGCCCTTCATAGAGAAGAACTTTTTCAACTAGTCCTTAACAAATTCTAAGACTGGTACATAATTTCCAATAATTAATATGTCATCAACATATACTACTAGGATAATGACCAAAATCCCATTAATCCATTTGTAAACACATGGCTCACATTTGTTTTTAATGAAACCAAATTCTTTTATGGATTTCTGAAATTGAATGTTCCTTGACCTAGATTATTGCTTCAATACATAAATGGATCTTAACAAATTTCAAATCCTTTTGGCATCACCTGGTGTCAAAAACCCTTCTGGTTGTGTCATATAAAAATATTCTTGAACTTTTCGGTTAAGGAATGAACTTTTGATAACCATATGCCAAATATTATAGTCATGGTAAGATTTTATAGAAAATATGATTATAATGGATTTAAACATGTAAAATAGGGGAAAGGTTTCATCATATTCAATTCCTTGAAGCTATTTAAACCCTTTAGCTACCAAAATTTCTTTATAGGTACTTACATTACCTTCCATGTCTAGTTTCATCTTGAATACCCATTTACACCCAATAGGATTTATATCAATTGGAACATTAACCAAAACCCAAATTTTGTTATGATATATGTATCCATCTCAGAATACATAGAATCTAGAAATCTTTCAGCTTCTGATCTCTCTACTACAACCTTGTAAGATATAGGTTCATCATTGTCCAATAATAATAAGTCACCATCCTCGGTGACTAGAAAACCATATCTCTCTGGTTCCCTTACCACTCTTAAACTCATATGAAATACTTGTGTTTTAGGAACCACTTCTATTCTGGGGACCTGTGGAAGTTGTTCTTGTACCAACTCTTATGTTCCATTAGCATCAACTTCATCAAAATCAGTATTTCTACCACTATATTTTTTGAGTATGTTCTCCCTCTCAAGAAATATGGCTTGTCTGGAAATAGTAACATTTTTGTATGAGGGGTTGTATAGGTAGTATCTCTTTGTTTCCATGGGTTATCCTATAAAGATACAACTTGTGCCCCCAGAATATAGTTTTTTCCTGATAAATCCTTAACAAATTCCCCATATTCCAATACACATATACGAGACAAAATGGGTTTATTTTCACTCTATAACTAAAATGGAATTCCATTTTCCACATTAGTTGGAACTCGATTTAATTTTTATGCCATAATTTATAATGAATATACCCAAAAGGATAATATAAGATATATATGAATCATTATTGACCTTACCATGTTTAATAAGGTACAATTCCTCCTTTCACTAACACCATTCCACTAATCTTCATATGATGGAGTGAGTTGGGATAGAATCCTAAACTCCCAAAGAAAGTTGATGAACTCTTGGTTAAGATATTCTCCACCTTGATTCGACCGAAGTTGCTTTATCTTTTTACCAAGAATATTCTCTAATTCATTATTGAATTCCTTGAATTTCTCAAAGGAATTGGACTTATACATCATCATGGAAATATATCCATATCTACTGAAGTCATCATTAAAAGTTAATAATTAAGAATATCCACCTCTAGTTTTTACCGGAAATAGTACACACGCAATAGTGTTTTACCAATCCTATAAGCTCTATGGCCCTTTAACCCTATCCACCAATTAGAGGGTTGATTATTTTACCTTGTAAACTAGCATGGCATCAATCATGTGGTTTAAGCTAAGAATATTCTAAATAACCATCTTGATAGAGATTTGTCAAAAATTTATCATTTACACGACCAAGATCGTGATTCCACAACTGCATATTATATGAGTCATGTGAACTTGATTCATTAACATTTTAAAACACTTGTTTTTCATAATTTAATATTTATAGATCGTTATTTAAATTCTCTATACAATAAAATTTCTAATCATGTGTTGTCTTCAATAACACTCTATTTTATTAAGAGGGATTTTTTTTGAGAAAAACACTCCAACTCTTTGTGATGATTTTGATTTTCACAAATTCTCTTATTTTTTTATAATGATTTTACTTTGACTATATTTCACAAAATTAATATTATTTATTTCCCTATTTTTGAAATAATATTTAAGCAATTTTTTCTGCATGGAATATTTGAAAAAGCGTTCGAAAATCACTTTAGCATGTTCTGGAAACACTGTTCATACTATATGTGTTCGTAAATGACTTTAGTGTGTTATGGAAACACTGTTCATACTCTACATGTTCAGAAATCACTTTAGTGTGTTCTGGAAACACTGTTCATACTCTAAGTGTTTAGAAATTACTTTAGCATGTTCTGGAAACACTGTTCATACTCTACGTGTTTAGAAACCACTTTAGCGTGTTCTGGAAACAATGTTCATACCCTATATTGTGGAGTGTAGTGTAAGGATGAAAACTATCAATTACGGGTTATTAGAAAAGTATATTTAAGCAACCATACATTATCAGAAAATTATGGAAGAAGAACCCTATGATTGGAAGGAACGATACCTTTAGAAGCTGATAAAAGTATGGATTATAAACCGTACGTTTTAATGTTGAAGAAAAAGGTATGGTTTATCAACCATACATTGTGAACCTTATGTTGTGAACCTTACATTCAGAGAGTTTATGCTA
The DNA here is from genome assembly GCA_963277665.1 of Viscum album. Taxonomy (NCBI): domain Eukaryota; kingdom Viridiplantae; phylum Streptophyta; class Magnoliopsida; order Santalales; family Viscaceae; genus Viscum; species Viscum album. Next base: position 272,875,821 of record OY728119.1, on the reverse strand, counting down.
CATTGTTCAACCCTATGTTTGACGTTGGAGATTCAGACACGACTTTATCGAGTAATGGTCTTTATGTGGATTATCAAGCTGATTTCAAGCCAGATTAAAAACACGAATCTAAAGCGTGTCTTTGAAAGATTTAATTCCATTTATTTATGATTGAAAGGATCGATTTATGATGAGATTTTCGTGGTGAATTTTCAGGGGAGTTATGACTGGTCTGTTATTTAAATATTTGAATATCGTGATTCTATAGGTGAATTTTGTGGATCTAAATTTGGACAGAAAATGATTGTCTTTATTATATATATCTGTGTTAGTTTTAATTATAGTGAATACAATATAGATCATTGTGAAAGAGATGAGAAGAATAGATTCTTGAGTTTTTCACTGCTACAGTTTACAGAGACATTTGAGATTTACAGATCTACTGATATAATGATTTATCAAACTCTATTTTTTGAAGAATAAGAAACACGATTGAAGATTTACCAATTCTACATCGAATATATTTTGTTAATCAGCTATTTTTCTTGTTGTGAATTATATTTCAAGATCTACTGCAACCGGATCGACTCAGATCTCTTCTACCTGAAGATCATTCTTTCTGAAGATGATGATCCATCGACTCTCAATTGTGTGATGTTGTAATTATGAAGAACAACTGGAATGTATTTAAAAGAAAAAATACTGTTTTACTTTGAGTTACCAGCTTCTCATACTAAGATGTGTTTTAGGATATGTGTTTGAATCAGAAGGCTCTGTTTTTTCTTTAATGTTATAAAGGTTTCAACTGCCCGCACTCATTTATGGAATGTTCTATTGATAAGAGGACGAGGTTGTGAAAATAACCAAGCTCGTGGAGTATAGAATTTGTGGAGTGGACTAGGGGCCTTCTATTCCCTGAACCACTATACATCATGTGTGCTTTACTATTTATTTTCCACTACTGAATAATTCTGATAGAGTTAAAAGTATAGATCATGATCTTGAGAAGAAATTATTATACACATAATTCACCCCCCTCTTGTGTATATTTTGTATAAATCTATCCAACAATTTGTATCAAAGGAAGTTCTTCTAATAAATATATTTCAAGATTATTGTTTTTGGATTATACAAAGCACAATGGTGGATACAAGAGAGGGTAGGTCAATGGTTCATGCCCCTACTTCTACTGAGAAAATTATGGATGATATAAATTTAGGATGTTGATCTACTTAAAGAACCGTGGATACAGAGTTTACAAAAAAATTCAAACTACCTATGTGATTCCAGAGATTCCTAAAACATGGAGTACTGATACAGAAGAAGAGTATGACATAAAATCAAAATCTATGAATTCTATCACCTGTGGTCTTGGACCAGGTGAATTCAATAGAGTATCTTAGTGCCCGATGGATTATGAAATGTGGCAGACGATTGCAGTTTCCTATGAAGGAACTGACAATATCAAACAGATGAGGTACGCCACTACAAAATTGAAATTTGACACATTCCTAATGTTTGAAGGATAATGTATCACCCAGATGAATGGAAGGCTTACCGAAATTTTTAATAACATTACTGCCTTGTTTGAGCCTATCAAACAAGAAGATCAGGCCCTGCAAGTTCTAAGAGTACTACCACCAAGATGGAATGGAATTTTGGATGACATTAGGAAATCATCACCAGTCCAAAATAATACATGGAGAGATCCAATTAGAACTCTTATGAATTATAAATCTAAGATAGAATATGAAGAAAATGAGCATAAAGTATTGATCAAGAGAGAAAATAATACCTTGAAAATAACATCCCAAAGGAAGAATAGAAAAATTAAGAATGAAATATAATTGAAATCAGAAATTTATGATTCAACAATTTCAAATGTGGAACTAGCTCATCTAGCCATAATTTTCAGAAAATTCTACAGAAAGAAGAAGGGATTCATAAAATCCTTCAAAAAGGTTGAAAAATAACTAAGAGAATTTAGATGCTCTAAATGAAAAAATATGGGCCACATCAATCCTGACAATCATCAATCAGAAGGATAAAAGGAGAAGAACTTTTTCAAAAACAATGATTATGAACAGAAAGATAAAAGAGCAATGAAAGGCACCTGGAGGGTTTCTAAAGACTCGAATATCTCATCAAAGTATTAATTGGAAAAAGAAGAATCAAATCTGAAAGCAAACATCTTCTTTATGGAAGAAGATGATGAGGTACAATCTTACTACTCATATGATTTTGATTTTGATTCTATTTGTTCAATTAATAAACTCACAACCTACTTTAATATGCTGGAAGAGAAGTATGATTCCTTATTTAGGAAACATAAATCATTGAAAAATATTCATACTGCTATTTTAGGAGAAAAAGACACTTTTCTAAAAAAACATCAAGAGTTAATTAAAAAATATAACTCATCAAAAAAAATTGTACAGATCATGAAAAAAAAATAAAAACACTACCAACAAAAGTAGAAACATACAAAAGTGAAGATATTATTTTTACAAAAGGATAAAATATAAGAAATTAAATACTTGGAATGAATGAGATTAAAAATGAAGGATATAGAATAGGTAGTATAGGTGAGAAACCGAAACACTATAATAACTATTTTTTTCCAAGTGAAAAAGATAAAATTTGTAACTACTGTAGAACAAAAGGTCACATATCTAAAGACTATTATTTAAGGGAATCACAAATTATTGGGATTAAGAGTGACTTTTTTTGCAAGAAGTCTATATGATTCTATTGATTACAGATAAACAAAGCTAGTCTGGATTCCCAGGTTATTTCTAGCTAACACTATTGGACCCAATAGAATATGGGTACCAAAACAAACATTTGTTTAAATGTAATTGTAGGAACCAGGTCAAAAAAGCAGAAAAACTGAAATATGGTATATGGACAGTGGTTTCTCTAAGAATATGAGTGGAAACTCATCAAATTTCCTAACACTAACTCAAAAGGATAGTGGTTTAGTCACATTTGGTGGAAATGCCAATGATAAGATTATAAGAATTGGAATAGTTGGATATCCAGAAGTAGTCTCAATCAACAAAGTACTCTATGTACAAGGATTGAAAAAAACCTAATAAGTATCTCTTAGCTCTGTGATGAGGGTTATTTTGTTTATTTTTCTAATAACTGTTGTTATGTTTTTAATGATAAATTGTTTAAATTTAGATCACCCAAAACTAATAATGTTTACACGCTGGACTCAAATTCCTTGTGTAAACAAAAGGTAAATTGCTTAACTGCTAAGATAAATGAATCTTGGATTTGGCATAGAATACATAGACATTACAAGATATATGATTTACAAAATCTATCTAAGAAATAATTACTTTCTGATTTTCTTAGTCTCAAAATTGAAAGTTATTTATTCTATGATGCATGTCATCTTGGCAAGCAGCATAAATCATCCTTCAAATCTGTTAACAAAATTACTACATCTAAACCTCTAGAACTTATCCATATGGATTTTTTTGGACCTTCAAGAATAGAAATATTGGATAGTAAATTATATGTATATTTTTTAGTTTATGACTATTATAGATTTACTTGGATTTATTTTCTAAAATATAAAAATGAATATTTTTCTATATTTGAATGTTCTTGTAAAGCTGTTCAAAATGAAAACGATTGTAAAATAATTTCATTAAGAAGTGATCATGGTGGAGAATTTGAGAATCTAGAATTTAATTCCTTCTGCTCAGATATGGCTATTAAACACATCTTCTCTAAACCAAGAACACCTCAATAAAATGGAATTATTGAAACAAGAAATTAGACTATTCCAGAAATGGATATGACAATGCTAAATGAATACAGTATTCCTATCTATTTCTAGGCAGAAGCTATAAGAAAAATCTGTCATATAATGAATAGAGTTTTAATCAGACCAATTTTTACAAAGACACCCTATGATCTCAGGAATAATAGAAAACATAAAGTAAATTACTTTATATTTTTTGGATGCAAGGTTTACACCTAAAACACCAAGGAAAATCTTGGTAATTATGATCCAAAATTTGATGAAGGCATTTTCTTAGGATATTCTGGTATTTCCAAAGCTTATAGAAGGCCATATATAATGTATTCAATATGTAATTGTGGTAGATTTCAATCTGATCGTAATGAATGTCACTGAAGTGCTGTTAAAATAATTTTTAGATATTTTAAAGGAAATGTTTTTCAATCTATTCTCTATCCAAAAACATCTAATTTTAATTTAATTTCTTATTCAGATGTAGACTTTGGAATTTGTAAGTTAGATAGAAAAATCACCTCAGGGACTTGCCACTTTTTATGAAAATCCATAATGTCATGGTCTAGTAAGAAACAACCATCAGTTGCCCTGTCAATAGTTGAAGCAGAATATGTATCTACTGGAGGTTTATGTGCACATGTTTTGTAGATTAAAAACACTTTTATGAATTTTGGACTAAATTTTAATAATACATCTATTTAATGTGATAATACTAGTGCTATTAATATTTCAAAAAAACTATATTAATCATTCTAAAACTAAGCATATTGATATTAGACATCACATTCCAAGGGATCATGTTCTTAAAAAGGATATATTATTAGAATTTTTTTATCACTGATATTCAAATAGCTGATATTATTACTAAACCACTTCCCACTACAAGGTTTGATTTTATTAAGGGGGAGCTAGGTGTATTTATTTTTAAATGAATTTTTAATTATTAATTACATATTTTAATTCTAATTTTATATATTTTTTTATTACTTGTCTTTATTAATTTAATTTTTTTTCAGTTCTAATTTAAACTTTTTCCGCCTAAGTTTTTACTTTTAAATAATGTAATAACTACTATGTGCCTAATGACACAAGAATAAATGGTGAAAAAAATTATTTCTAATTCCAAAATCATTCATTTTCTCAAAACCCTTCATATCCTTGAGAACTTCCACTACTCTTCTCTACCCACACCTGAACCTTTGAAACCCTAGCTCTTAAAACCTTCAAAAATCTATGACAGCAATGGCCAAAACCAAAAGGAGTAATGAGCTAGAAACTAGCAACACCCAGCGACAATGCTTGACATGATGAAAATTTTTCCAAGGAAAATTGATCGATCTAGAATGGTTGTACGAGATGAATCTGATGCTGAGTAATTCTCAATCATTTTAGAAACTCAATAAAACCTTTAATGGAGTCTATAATGAGTTTCCATATGAGGTATAACTTCATCACTTTTTTAAAATCGATTCATTTCAGTCTGGGAGAAGATGAATATTCGATAATAGCTAAAACTAAGGACAAAGAGTTTTAGATTTTGACGGTTGATATAGCCAAATTTAATCACTACCCTTATGAGGGATTTTTCCATTTTGGTTTAAAGAATATTGGTGATAATGTCCATAAGTCTGAGGACATTATGTATTTTCTATTTGGACCTACAAAAATAAGGAAAATGTTAGTGACATATCTAGAGCCTGACCAAAAGGTTTTTTTTAAATTTGTGCAAACAGGTATTTCACCCAGAATTTCAGAGATGAAGAAAATATTGTACCCTAATATGTACATACTATTTTTATTTATGATTGATATTATGTTGAATTTTCCAAGATATATGGTGTGATATATAAATTACTGCTGCCAACCAGAAGTGAGGATTCACTTCTATCCCTTTGGAAGGATTATTTCAAAGATTTTATTTAAGATAGATATGATAATGCTGGTGGATTCCTGAGTGAGATAACATCATAGAAACATATTTAATACTGGAACACTAAGGAATAATTGTTTCTTTTAGAGCACAATTAAAAGAAAACTCATGCCCGTTGGAGGAGAATAAGTACAAGAGAGTGATCAGGAGCTTCCTGCAAAATCAAAGGAAGGAGGATCTGAATCTAGAACTTGTAGATTATCAAGAAGGATACGATTTGCGATAGTTGATACCCCTAATAATGAGGAAAGTCAAGAAGGACTTCAAAGGAGAAGGCAAAGAGTAACTTAAGTTGATGAGGAACCTATTCAAGAAAATGTTGGAATAAGTAATCCTCCGGTTAGCTACAGATTTATTAAAGAATCTATAGTACATAATGTTTACCAATCAACAATTACCCAGATTAAAGTGACTCCTCATGTAGAAAAATAAATTGTGCATCCAACTTTTGAAAAGCCTGGGGATGTTGAAGTTGCTAGATCTGAAACTATACAACCAACTGAGATTGTTCCGAAGGAATTAGCCCAAGAGGAACCTATTTTAGAGGATCCAGCCTTGAAAGAACTCAATGAAGAGGATGATCAGGATGAGCAAGAACCTATGAATATGAATCAAGCAGAGAACCTTTATGAATTTCAAACTGAAATTATTGGGGATGGTTTTTCTATGGATGAGTTAGGAAAGGACTCAAAGGAAAAAATCATTAGAGAAGCCAAAATATGGGAATGATGAAGAAAAGTAAAATACTGAATCCTTACCTCTAGAACTAATAAATCCAATGGAAGTTTACGTTGAGGTTCAAGAACAAGGTTCCTCTGATTCTGACAATTATTATGTGGAGGAGTTAATAAAAAAATAAAACAAAGTTCAAGAAAAAAAATGCTTCTTTAATAAGAGCATTAGAAAAGGAGAATATGAAACTTCCAAGATAGAAATCCAGTTTTATTTCTAAGAAATAGGTCATAAATTTCAAGGAGATGTTGGCTAATGTTTCAAATATCAAATATGAAATGGTGATGAAGTCAGATTTACTAGAGTTTAAATCTTTTATTGAGAAAAAATTCACATCTATTAGACACAGTGAAGCCAGTACATCAGATACTTCACCTGATTTGATCTGAATATTTTAGGCCATTAGAGTAGCTTTGGGAAATATGAATGACAGACTGCAAGACATTAAATGTAATAGTTCTCCTTTATATGTGTTGTTCGGCAATTAAAAGTTTCTTATTGAGCAGTTGACTTCAGCTGAACCTGGAATTAGAGTTTTGATGAATCCGTCCACAGATAAGTTAACTCTTTTTATTGAAAATGAATAGAGGATACATGAGTTTTTTCAGAATAAATTTAATTGAAGACATCCATCTGACTCAAGAAGGAAGAGATCACAGAGTCCAGTTAGGCGATGAACAGATGAAAAGGTTGAGACTAGAGATTTTGAAGCTCATTGAAATCATTTAGAGGTGCTGAAACCCATTCCCCAAACCTTTTTATCCTAACCATGATTCTCATTGTCATTATTGTACTTGTAATTATATTTTTAATTACATATATTTCAATCACATGTTTATGTGTCATTAAATTTTTTTACTATAATATCATTGTTAGAATGCTAGTAATCCAGAATAAAATATTGATAACTAGTTTATCATAGAATTTACTTAATTTCAGTACTACATTAAATTGTGTTATATTCCTTTTCTATTATTCTTTTTGATATCACAAAATGGGGGAGAAATAATGATAAACACAAAAAAAAATTAAGAATTTTTTTGGAAAAACTCTAAATTATTTATTTATAAAGGAGAAGATATTATTTTACTTTATAAAGGAGGAGAAAATGTAAAAATTAGTAAATAATTTTGTTAAAATAAAATATTGTTTTTATCATTGAAAAATTATAAATTATTTTCAATTAATTTTTTAAGATAATATTATTTGTTATTTCATGGATTTTCTGATCATTAAAAAGGGGGATTTTGTTGACCAGGTGTGGTATTCAACAAAAATCTATTTTATTAAGGGGGAGTTTGTTGAGAATAACAATCCAACTCTTTGTGGTGAATTTTGATGTTCCCAAATACACTTATTTTTTATTTTAATGATTTTAATTTGAGTATATTTCAGGAAATTAATATTATTTATTTATATATTTTTGAAATAACATGTAAGAGTTTTAATTCGCGTCGAATATTTGAAAAAGCATTTGAAAATCACTTTAGCATGTTCTGGGAACACTGTTCATACTCTATGTGTTCATAAATCACATTTGTGTGTTTTGGAAACACTGTTCAAACTCTACGTGTTCAGAAATCACTTTAGCATGTTCTAGAAACACTTTTCATTCTCTAAGTGTTCGAAAATCACTTTAGTGTGTTTTGGAAACACTGTTCATACTCTATATGTTTATAAATCTCTTTAGCATGTTCTTGAAACACTTTTCATACCCTACGTTGAGGGGTGTAGCGTAAGGATGAAAACTATCGCTTACGGGTTATCAAAAAAGTATGGTTAAAAAACCATACATTATCATAAAATTATGGAGAAATAACCCTACGTTTGGAAGGAAAATTACGTTTAGAAGCTGATAAAAGTATGGATTATATACCGTACATTTGAAAGTGGAAGAGATAACTATGGTCTATCAACCTTATATTGTGAACCTTACATTGTGAACCTTACGTTCAGAGAGTGTATGTTATGCAGTTAATCCCTATGTTTAGTGTCAAAGATTCACAAATGGATTTATTGAGTAACTTTCTTTATACAGATTATTAGGCTGATTTCAAGCCAGATTAAAATCAAGAATCAAAAGAACATCTTTGACTGATTCAAAGACTTTTATTTATGATTCGAAGGGTCTATTTAAGAGGAGATTGTCATGGTAAATTTTAAGGGGAGTTACGACTGCTCTTTTATTTAAATATTTGATAATCACGATTCTATAGGTGACTTTTGTGGATCTAAATTTGAAATGAAAATGATTGTCTTTATTATATATATCTTTGTTATTTTTAATTACATTGAATATGATATAGATCAATGTGAAAGAGATGAGAAGAACAGATTCTTGAGTTTTTCACTGCTACAGTTTATAACACATTCAAGATTTGCATATATACTACTACCATTATCTATGAAACACTATTTTTTTGAAGAAGAAGAAACACGATTGAAGATTTAGAGATTTTACCTCAAATATCTTTTGTGAATCAAATATTGTTAATGTTGAGAATTATATTTCAAGATCTACTATAACCGGATTGACTCAAAACTCTTCTACCTAAATACCATTCATTCTGAAGATGACGATCCATTGACTGTTAATTGTGTATTGTTGCAATTGTAAAGAACAACTGGAATTTATTTGAAAGAAAAAATACTATTATACTTTGATTGACCATCTTCTCATACTAAGTTGTGTGTTAGGTTATGTGTATGAACCAAAATTCTCTATTAATTCTTAATGTTGTAAAGGTTTCAAATTCATGCACTCAGTTGTGGAATGGTCTATTGATAAGAGGACCAGATAGTGAAAATCACCAAGCTCGTGGAGTAGAGCATTGGTGGGGTGGACTAGGTCTATCTATTCCCCGTACCACTATATATCATGTGTCATTTAATATTTAGTTTTGGCAGTTTAATCATTATGATAATCTCAAAAGGACAAATCAAAATCTCGTGAAGAAATTGTAATTCACACAATTCACCCATTCTCTAGTGTATATTTGGTATAACCCGACCAAACAAACAAATGTTGTCCTTATAAAAGAAATAACATTTATTTTCTAACTTGAAAATAAACCCATAAATATCCAAACATGATACATAAATTATGTTTTTGGTAACACTAGGTATATAATAACAGCCATGTAAAACCAAAATCCTTCCCATTGGTAATGTGATGTGGTAGTCACCAATGGCTAGAGCAACCAACCTCACACATTGGGCAGCTCATAGATCCACCTCTCCTCTGGTAATTTTCTGGAATATACATGGTTCTTATATTTGAATACAAATGTGAGGACCATAAGCTTTATCTAATTCCCAATGCGTAGAAATGAAAATATTTCACTCGATAACTAACACACCTTTAGCTTCCCCTTACACATGGGTGAAGTTCCTCTTCTAGTTGCCTGAATTACCACATGCGAAGCATACTTCTACGTTTTCTCCCTGCTTTTAGATCATATTCTTCTTGGTCATATATGGATCAGGGGATTTAGACTATTTATAAGTCTTATGACCCTTTTACTTGTCCTTTCTCTTTCTATTCACCATTAGAACTATGGGTTTTCAAGCCCCATGTCCTTATCCACTTGTAAAATTAAAGCAAGAAGTTGTGATAGAATCTTTTCATTAATGATCATATTATAATTCACAATAAACTAGATAAGGTCTTGGTTATTGAAGATAGCATGAGATATTCATGCAACTCATCCATGAATTTAATAAATAAAATTTCTAAATGCTCAATGTTACAAAAAATTGTGACTACATATATCCCAGCTGGCACATACTCTCCAAACATAGTGGTGACCAAAGAGTTTGAGATCTCATACCTCTCTTGTCTTACCTTCTCTTGATATAGATCATAAAGGTGAGACATCATGATATAAGCATACATTTCTTCATATTGTTACAAGATCTCATTGGTCTTGGATGATATCATGAAGCAATGAACATCCATAACATCATTCTGATGTTTCTCTTACACAGAGAGATCATCATCACTCACCTCATTTCAAAGCGCCATTAGAAGAGGTTCTTACAGCACATATAGTTTCCTTTGATGGAAAAGGATGAAACAAAGGAACCTTTTCCACTCAAAGAAATTAGTGCGGGTGAGAATTTTTTCCTTCTCGAGTATGGAGTGGAACGATATGTTTGATGTCATTTTTATTTTAATTTATACAAATAACATTAAGAGAGTTTTATAATTTATCTGATAAAATTAAGACAAATAATTAAATAAATATTCATTAGTATCCCACTATTTTATCGAAACCCAATAGCCCTCACCATTAGATTTAGAATATCTAATTGATTGGACATTATAGCAGTAAAAATTTATATTTCCCTTCCCATTAACCCAACTTTGGATAGTCAAGATATTTTAATGGTTTTAGGTAGGAATTCCAAATGCCAATAGCGTTAACTCATAGTTCCTTGATCTGTTGAGTGGACTCCCCAGTCCTGAAATCCTTAATTTTGGATTTCCTCAACCTTTTCTTCTCAGTTATACCATGTCCTTCTTTATAATTCCAGCTTTGTTGTAAACTATTTCATGTCATCCCAAAAAATCAAATTAGAATTCCCTAATAATTGAAAGCACCCCAACATTGGATGGTCAAACACATTGAACTAAGGTTCGATTTTAACAGAAGTAATGGAAGGCTAAACCGACTTAATATTTTATTGAGGGATTTTATCCTTTTTGCATAATTTTATATTTATTATATTTTCAAATGCTTGTTAATATTTAGTGGGATATGCTTCAGTGAATAACCATGTATTTGATAATATTTATGCATATGATAGTTTATTTTAGTTTCATCTTGCGTGCTTGATAATTCATTAATTATGTGATCGGGACTAAACAACCATAATAAATAACTAAACAACTGATATAAATAAAAAAAGGGTATGATCATGAGATTGTTCTAATGGTTAGTTTATAAAGCAGTTAATAAACTAACCACTAACCTAGGGGAGAAACACCTTGAACCTATTAGGTCCGTGTTTATAGATTTCCACCTATCCACCTTTGTATCTCCTTGGATTTGTTTTTCATCAGCTCCTTACTTGAACTGCCTCCACTAGCTTGGGAGATCCATCCATTACAAATGCTATTACTCACATGTAGGTGAAGGGTAAAATGGGGTTTATTTTAAAGAAAACATGGGTATGTAGGCCATACATATTTAATAAGAGAGAAGTCATGAAGAAAAATAATTTAATTTAATAATATATTAAAAATAAACCAATCACATACAATGGTTTCTTCTATCTTATGATCATTTAAATTCATGAAACTAATTGCACATTTAATAAAAATAGAGTTAAATTCGTGAATTATTATTATTTAAGATAAATCAAACTTGAATTGATTAATCATTATCTTTAAATAATCAATCATTTTTTATTAAACCTTATTCTGAATTTCCTTGAGATTCTCATCCCTAATAATTTTAAAAAAAATTAGTAAATTAAATTAAAATTAACTATCCACATAACTAGAACCTTGGTGGTAACCCAGTGAATACCCATCAAAAACTAAGAAACATTTATTATACTTGTATATACTTTATTCATTGTGACATGTAGCCTGAAAGATGAATTATAATTGTAATAAAACTCATACATGAGGTGAAAATCTCCGAACATTATGTAGATGTTAATTGAACACACACACACACGCACATGCACACACACACACACACACACACACACACACAGATATATATATATCAAACACTTATCAAAAGTTGTGTACTACCTTTACGGCCATACGAAGGTAAATTCCTCAAGGGTTACATAATAAAATAATATATTTTAAATATGTGTAATCTAGAAAACATACATGGTGTGTTGATCAGAATATACAACATGTACTCCCCTCATTGTCCATCTAAATTACATGCTTGGGGAAATGGCGTGTGAGGTGTAATTCAGATATATTCAGAGGACATGGTGTGTCCAGTGGGCCATGCACCGTGTAGACTCCACATTACATGGTCACCAACAGGGTAAGATGTATATGGGATACATGACTTGACCTTGACCCAAAGGTACTACATGTTGTGTCCAATGGGCTACACGATGTGTATACTTGTTTCCATGAGCTAGTTAATCCTCGTTAACATTGTGTGTATTAATGGTCCTTAATGGTGTCATTAATTCCTAATTAACGTAATATCTCAAATTGATTACCGTACCAAATATTGATGCGTTTAATAGTACTACATGGTGTTTAATTACGATTACATAGTGTGTAGTCTGGGTTGTACAACCAGGATACTTGGCACCTCTGGAGGAGTTCCCTAATTTTATTTTAATCATAAAATTAATCATTTCCATTAGATATGAGTTAAACAGTAGAGGAAAAAACATATATCATCATTCATAATAAAAATTGATTAACCTTGAATTGAAAAACTAAATTATTAAAGTGAAAAGCATTAATTAATTATTTAATTAATTATAAACAATAATATCCCCAAACTAATACCACTTGTAAGTTCTGGGCTTAGCGGAAGCATGGGAGGGTCATTTCCCAAATTTATGTTTTTTACATATTCAATGAACAATCTGGGATCAATATGATGAGGAACTCCGGTATTCACATAATTGAATCAAGGATTTAGACAAAAAAATAGAAACCTAGAATCAAGGGAGAGGATCAACACTTTTTTTATAATTAATTTAACTAAATTAAATAATTAGTTCTAAGGGTATTCTTTCATTGTTGATTTGTTCGGCCATAGATGTACAGGTGTACCATCATTGAGTTATAGATATCAAGAGTATATTTCCTCAAGCGGTGATACACATGTGCTCCACATATCTCCGGACAACACTGGAGGATTCTTTGGGTTCTAGTATAGAAGATTTGGGCACTTGTGATGTCCAGCTTTGGTCACCTTGAGAACTGATTCCAAAGAGTTCTCCTTAATTTGGTGGAGGATGATCACTCTTGTTCTAGAGAGTGTTCTTAGAGAGGAAATAACACTCTATGATTCAGATCTTTTCTCCAATTCATTGTGCACAACCAATAATGGTCTCCTTATTTTCACTTGGAGAATAATATAATAATACAACTAATCATTTAATTCACTAGGATAATAATAAATAATTTACAAATGTTCATTAATTATTTTATATATCCTACCTAAAACCCAATGTCAAATAAAAACAACAACATTATTATTTAATGACATCATCTTAACTTACGAGTTATAATTAAATATTATTTAATAAAATAATATTCATTATTATTATTTCTCACGAGACCCTTAAATCGGTCCTCCAATCCTCCACCATATTTATTGAAACTTGAATAATAAATATTTAATTATTAAATCAATATCACTGCATTATTTTCCAATAAAAAAATATATAATTATTATATTCACTAAATAGAAATTAAAAATTAATTAATTATTTCGCCCACATTATATTCTTTCAAATAACTACTGTCGAAATAAGTGCGACCTGGCATCCATGAATAATTATTGAACAAAAAACAGGGAATAATTTTTATTGAACTTGTAAAATAATGAATAATATATTATTTAATTGAGATACTGGATACACTTAATGTCTGCCCCTCTATGCTTCTTTCTAAGTGGTATTAGGTAGAGCAGCCTAAAGTCCAAGGTTATTGTCTAACAAGACACCAAGGCACCCATAAAGAAAGAAGTAAATTCCATAATGACATGTCACCTCATATGAACACTTACCATGTAATATAATCCATTTGTCTAGATATCTCCAATCAAGTGGGTTTCATGCAAGCACCATCAACCCATGTTCTCGATTTCCCATTCTTCGACTTCTCAGAAATTCATCTTTCCTATAGAAGGCCATGGATATGGAGTTATTTAGGCTATATCATTTCAATCAAACTGCCTGAGATATCAACTTCTATTATGGAACAGAAGGGAAAATCATTTCTTTCATTATTAATTAATGCAATATTACTCGTGACGCACCCAACATATCCTACCTCACCACAAACACATGTCATCATAGTTTTTTCCAATACATCAATGTGCATGAGTAATAATACCCATTAATAATAATTTAAATGTCTAAGGACCAATACACAAGTCCTCATATTGGAACATCCAATGACACTTATAAAATTTTATTTCTATTGTTAGGTCTCGTTCTCATAATATATTCTGATACTTTACCAAGGGAGTACACCATGAGAAGGTGCCTTAGAGTTCTATGAGTCTCCACCCATGATATATTGTATCATTTGTGTCCCATAAAATGATATCATCGAACTATAGAACCTATATTCAAGAATAGTGTCATGGAACTTCTAGGTTCTCATCATAGTAGGGATCTACTCTAACCATTTAGTGCGACAATTACTCTTAGGAAATAAGCACATACAATGTCATGTAGAAGAGAAATTATGATTTGATAATGAGATTATTAATATCCATATAATGAATACATGTAAATGATAAAGTACAAAGAAGATTGATCTATGGATCCAACTCTAACATCAACTTGGTTTTTGTTGAAATTAGTAGGAATGAAAGATGCTACAAAAAAATTTAATATTATATCATATAAAGGAATATCAGATTTCATTCAATAAAATTAGTCAAAAGGAAACATGATATTTATAGGAATATAGCAGGATGAGTCCATGTCCAAGGATGGGTTCATCCTTCTGATATGGTCATTTACCACATTCTCTAATGGTTATTTATCCAAAATTTATATATTTAATTCTGAAAGAAGGAGCTTCTAGCAAATGCGATGTGGTTTGGCTTCTAGTTTCTTAAGGAGACATCGAAGGGTTTCCTGGCCTAAGAATGAAATGAATTTGGGCCCTAAAAGTTATGACCTAAATTTATCCATGGTGATAAAATGGAAAGAAATTATTTTTTAGTTATTGTGTAGTTTTCTTGGGCAATGTCCAATGTATATTAGGAATAGGCAACAACACATGGAGCTTGATCGAACCTTTCTAATAGGACTTACCCAACTACATAGTTGGAGGCACCACACATGAGCTCAAATGGTAAATTACATCGAGTTGGTTGGATCATCGAGGGTGATGTGAGGATCTATTTTAATTTATTTAAATCATCCTCACAATTTTTATAGGAAACAAATTTTTTTTATATTTGGAGAAAATAGGTAGAGGGGGAGTGGAATATTACTAATGTCCAGAATTAAACAATGGTAAGAATTCATAATGACCTATGAAATACCACACATCCCGTACATTTTTGAATAATGGTAGGGAAGAAATGACATCCACTTTTAATTTATCAACATGGATATCATCCCCAGAAATGACATGTCCCAATATTATTCATTGTCGCACCATGAAAGGACATATATCATAATTTAATACATGATTATTTTTAATACAATGACATAGGACTAAACCAAGGATAATCAAACATTCATCAATAGAATATTTGTAAACAATGAAATCATCAATGAATACTTCCATAAAATTCACCATGTAATCTAAAAAAATACTAATCATGCATCACTAGAATGTACATGGAGCATTACATAGGCCAAATGAAATCCTCCTATATGAAAATACTCAAATGTGGAAATTAAAGGTTGTATTTTACTAATCCTTAGTAGGAATATGGATTTAAGAGTATCTAGAATACCTATCAAGAAAATAGTAATGCGACCTCCCTATTAGCCTCTCTACCACTTGGTTAATGAATAACAATGGAAAGGGTCCTTAAAAGTGTGTAGGTTTAGTCAACGATAGTCTATGGAGACACACAAACTATTATGGACACGAGGTGGAACCAATTTATTATTTTCATTTTAAATTACGGTAAGACCGATTATTTAGGAACTACATGGACTGGGCTGATGGCATCCCATTTTAATTTTACAGGGCATCATGGGACTATGTTAAGGAATATCTAGTGTGGGCAGTGTAGGATTTCTTCATGGGTGGGGACTTTCGACGTGTCTCTTGTGAAACAAAGATGGTGCTCATTCCAAAGTTAACTAAACCACAGTCCATTGATCAGTGCCAGCTCCTAAGCATGTGTTATATCCCCTACAAGGTTTTGTAAAATATTCTCAATAAAAGGATGCCCCTCTTTTGAACACCTGGGTGTCTACTGAACAACATGGTTTTATTAAAGGGAGGTCAATCCAGGGGAAATTGGAGTGGCACAAAAATTTGCTAGAAAAAGTAACAACAATTCTTTTGGGGGAAACATGGGGATTAAATTAGATATGAGTAAGGCCTACGACATGATGGAGTGGGGATTCATCCTAAAAGTTTTGGATTTTATGGGATTCTCCAATTGGACTAGAGATATTCTTTTCTTTTGCTTTATCTCGGCATGGACCTCAACATCATCTATGATTAAACACTCTGGACTTTTCAAGGCTTGTCGTGGTATTAGGAAGGGGGAACCCCTCTCCCCAACTCTCTTCATTCTCTCCCAAAATGATCTAAGATATTTTATTAACAGGGGTCTTCACATGGGTAAAGTCCTCCCGTACGGGGTTAGACATGTCACAATTGGTATCTCTCATCTGATGTTCACAGATGACAGAATTTTGTTTGTTAATGGAAGTAGGAGGTTAGTGCAGGGAATGAATGGGCTTATAGGAAACTGTTGCAAGTGGAGTAGGCATGTGGTGAATAGGGAGAAAATCCTTTAATATACAACCGATAATATCTCAGAAAGGAGGGTAAGGGGACTTGATATCATCTTGAATATGATAAGGGGATCATTACTTATGGAGTACCGTGGGGCACCAGTGAGTCCTCTTTCCTTAAGAAATAATCTTTTTGACAAGCTTTTTATCATGATCAAGGGAGAATATCTATAACTGGAAAAAAAATTCCATTTTTTTGGAGGTTGCATTACCCATGTGAATAGTTTAATGGTATTCATTTCTATGAACATATTGTCTACCTTGATGGTTCCCAAATGTTTGATTGCCAACTTGGATAGAATTATGGTGTCTTTTATATGGGATGGGTATATGGAAGGCCACCACACTAGGCCTAGAGGAAGTGTTTTGAAGGACCTCTCTCTGAGGGGGGAAATAACTAGAGCAGTGCATTGTTGAACATGTTGTATATTCATGCTAAATTCGCTTGGGAGGCTATCAAAGGAAGAAAATATTAGGGCAAGGTAATGTAGGACAAGTATGGTCTGAATATTGATGAACATAGGCTGATGCCTTCTAAGATATAAAATTTAATCCATCCGTACATGAAGTTTCTTCACCAGAATTCTAGTTTGTTGGTGGGAAGAGGGGATATCAACTTCAGGTTCCATGATTGGGGGGATGGAAGGTTGTGGTTCTCGGGGTTCCCTACTCTGAATCTTTCTCTTAAGGAGGCATGTGGTCACCCTGTTTTTCATCACTCCATTATAGATGTAAATAAATGCGCTACTTTAAATAACATGGTATTTAATGAGGATACTGATAAAAAGATTTTTACCAGAAGCACGTTGGATAAGTTCTCAATTAAGGACTTTGCTAGTGTGAGAAAGGAATATTTTAATTATGATCTATTGGGGGTGGTGTTGTGGTGTAAGGATGTTCCTTCCATGTTTAATTTCTTGTTGTGGATGGTATGTAATCGAGCTTTTACCATAGAGGAAAGAATTCAGTGCATGGGAGTGAGCATAACTTCAAGGTGTGGGTGTTGTTGCGATCCCAAACAAGAAACAGTGGGTCAACTAATATTTGGTAGTGATTGGGCCGATTGGATTTGACAGGACATAGGTATATTTTCTGGGTGGGAAAGACAGAGAGGGATACATGATGTTTTTATAAATGCTTGGTTTCAAGGATTGAGAGATCATGGCTTTGAGAGGAAGAAACATACTATTATCCTCTTGGTGGGATTTTGGGTCTTATGGATGACCAGGAATGAGGCGTGATATAAAGGCTTCAGTGGATCCCATGCAATCATCATCTTCAAAATGAAAAACATGTATCAAGATTTGGTCTTGCTATGTTCAGCATGTCATGATGCACCGTCAGTAAGGGATCTTGTGTACAACCAGTTCCTCTATAAGAAGGGCAGCGATGCGGGACATGGGAATTGGGTCTGATGGAATCTACTGTGCTTTGGACATAAGCTAAATAATGAAGAGTCTTTGATCTGGGGGATATTCAAGGTGGAAGCATCATCAGAAATCATAAGGGGTCTATAGTTGCTGCATTTTCGGCATTCTGTGGTAGGGGTGATGCCTTGTAAGCTGAGGCGTGGGCGATGGCCACGAGCTTGGAGTAGTGTGACAAGAAGAAAATCATGATAGTGGCGATGGATACGGACTCCCATATCCTTTATAATTCAATTTCAGGTTTATGCCGGTTTCCATGGAAATTCCAAATATCATCAGGAAGTGCAAACTACTCCTCAATAATTACATTGCAATCACACAAACGTGGCCAGAGCGGAACAAGGTTTCAGAATTATTGGTGTCCGTGGCTTCACCAAATCAGAATCAATCTTTTTTCATTAACATAGGTTCCATTTCTCAGTAGGGCTTAATTATTTTGTTAATTATGATCTCGTCTTGCACTATTTTAGACCACCTTGATCTTTCTTGTACTGTGTGTTTTCTTCCAAATGTCAATAAAAAATGTTTATTTTCATTCTTACCAATATTTTGAAAACATTTAGGAATTTTGGGTTCAGTCACCTTTGTAACAGCCTCACTGGTTTATCCTCATCATTTAAAAATATTCAATGTGTACAAATCAATTGGGTAATTCCTGGAATGTCAAAAAGTGTCCAAGACAAATATTGATTATACTCCTTAAAAAGTTCAAGCATTCACAATTCATGCTCTATAGGGACTGGACCAGAAATGATGAGAGGAAAATTGTTTCTATTCTCATGATATGAATATTTAATATCTTGAGGTAGTTTTTTCATTCCAATTCAGGTGGATGTTGGATTTATGGGAGTGTGTGGGAAATTGAGACGTCACTAATCTCATATAAATGATTAATGGTATCATCCTTAGATGAGGAATGAGATTTTACAAGGTTAGCAGTATCATCGATGGTCATGTGATCCTCAGTGTTCAAGAAATCACTATGTTAAAAAAATGCATGACATTGTTTTAGACTGGTGCAACATTTATTACATGATTATAGTGACCCTTCTTTTCTTACAATAATATTACTTCATTTTAATGATAAACAACATAAAAACATTACACAATGAGGATCCAATGGTTTGGTGTCTTGGTAAAGTAAAGACCATACATAAAATTTACTACATAAATCCTAGAAATTTATTCAATAACATATTCTCTAGATTTTTGTTGGACCTTGTGAAGAAATGAGAGTTTTATGGGTGATATTTATAGTAGAGGAAAGGAGTGTTTTCTTAATATTATAGTCATTGGTTTATTATTTTTTCATAAGATAATAAATAGTGATGATTCCATGACCAATAATAGTAATAAGTTCATGGAAGTTTGTGATTTGGGTGCTTACATCACTCCTGATGTCAAGAATAGTGGATTTAAAATATGATGTATTTATACGATAAATTAATGTATTTTAGTATTGACTAAAAATTCATGTATTTCAGAAAAATTAAAAAAATTATTCCTAACCATTTTTCGACATGTAGAATCCAAAACTGAACACCACTTTATTAAAATAAATAATTAAATATGTTTAAATTAATTTTTAATTAAAATCATAATTTACATGAAAAATATAGATTTTAAAATTAAAACTGATTTCATAATGATTTCAAAAATTACATAAGGTATTATAAAAAAAATTTAAAACCAAAATCCATAAAATTGTTAATTTATAAACACATTTTAGGAAAATAAATTTTATTTTAAATTAACTAATAAATTATGATTAATTATTTATTACTTATAAAAATACCAATACATTTACTATGGTTATATTGTCCCTTATAAGATGCATAAATTTCATTTATACATTCAGGGGTGAGGTTACTATTCTTTTGGATAATTTACTATTCCAAAGGGTCATATTACTATTAATATGGGTGGGTAACTATTCATAAGGGTAGGTTACAATTCCCCAAAAATTATGCTTGTCCTATAAGACTCCAAACATCATACCGATCACAACTGTGTATATTAGATTTTTGAAATTCAAAACACAGAATTGGAAAATTTATGTTTAAAGGTCACATAATATTTCATATAATCAGGATGTGGCATTGTGTTTTCTAATGTGATTTTATGTGATTATGACATTACTACAAGTAGGGAGATTTTTCATTGATAAAAGTTTGAGTCATTTCATTCTTCTCCCCTTTTGAATTATTCCCTCAAAATGTATTTTTACATAAAAAGGTGAGGGTACATATCCTTCATCACATCACCCAGTTCCCATGTTTCTTATTCATATTATGGTTCCTCCAAAACACTTTCATAGGGTGGGTTGTCTTATTGTGTAGAACCTTATCTCTCCAGTACAAAATCTTTACTGATTGTTTCTCATAAGGGAGATCATCTTCCAACTATAACACCTCTGA
Source organism: Viscum album (assembly GCA_963277665.1). Lineage (NCBI taxonomy): Eukaryota > Viridiplantae > Streptophyta > Magnoliopsida > Santalales > Viscaceae > Viscum > Viscum album. The sequence continues at coordinate 272,854,896 of OY728119.1, read as the reverse complement.
GTTTAGTACATGTGAGGGATCTGGTTTATACTTCTTCAAGAGAGATATGTGAATCACATAATGAATTTGACACATATTTTGTGGATGTTCAAGCTGATAGGAGAAAGCTCCTATACGATCAAGGATCTCAAAGGGGCCAATGTACCTTTGACTTAACTTCCAATTATTTCCAAACTACATGACTCTCTTCCATGGTGATATTTGAAAGAAGACTATATCTTCACTGTTGAACTCCAAGTCCCCTTGATGGTTGTTAGCATTGATCTTTTTCTATCTCTGAGCAACTATGGTATGTTTCTGGATGACATGAACCTTTTCTCTCATCTCTTGCACAAGATTTGTTCCAAGTAGCTTTTTTTCTCCAACTTCATCCCAACAGGTTGGGGTTCTACATCGCTTTCCATACAGAGCTTCATATGGAGCCATCTAAATAATCAAGTAAAAGTGATTTTTGTATGAAAACTCAAGCAATGGGAGATTCTGATCCCATCCACCTTTGAATTCTAAAGAGCAGGCTTTTATCATATCTTCAAGCATCTGAATAGTCATTTCATACTGGCCATCGACTTGGGGGTGATAGGTCATGTTGAAAATTAATTTATTTCTCAAATCATGTTGAAGACACCTCCAGAATATAGATGAGAACCTTGGATCACGATCAGAGACAATCGATAGTGGAACCCCATGAAGTCTCGCCAACTCCTTCACATATATCTCTACAAGTTGTTCATGTGAGAGATATTCTCCATTAGTGATAAAGTGGGAAATATTAGTGAGTCAGTCCACCACAATCTATATCACATTGTTTCCATTACATGTCTTTGGGAGACCTATGACAAATTCAATAGTGATATTCTCCCATTTCTAATTGGGTATAGTTAATGGTTGCATAATCCCTTTGGACTTCTGTCGCTCGACTTTAACTTGATGAAATATCAAACCCCTTGAGATATAATCAACAATATCCATCTTTATGTTATCCCACCAGAATTGTTATCGGAGATCACGGTACATATTGGTGCTACCAAGATGGATAGAGAAAGATGTACTGTGTGCATTATCAAATAGCTCCTTCTTTATCCCAGGTGATGAAGGTACACAAAGCTGCATTCCAATCCCAATCACACGATCATCTTCGATATGAAACTCAAGAAGCTTACCTCCTTTTACTATATTCACCCACTTTTTTTAGCTCTAGATCATACCTTTGTGCTTCCTTAATATTCTCTTGGATATATGGTTGGGAAATAATTTGGGAAAGGTAGGATTCATTCCCTACCATTATGATTTCCAAATCAATCCTTTGTATTTCCATGAATGTAGGGTCTTTCTAAATTAGCAACATTGATAGGGGAGGAAGTTATTTTCAACTAAGGGCATTATCAACCTTATTAACCATGCTAAGAAGATAGTGAAAAGAAAAATCATAGTATTTGATTATCTATAACCATCTCCATTGACTCACGTTGAGATAATTTTGTTTTAATATATACTTTAGACTGTTTGGATCGGTGTACATGTCACATTTTACCATAGAGGTAGTACCGCAAGATTTTCAAGGCAAGAATCACAATTGTATGCTCTAGATCATACATTGGGTTGTTTTGCTCATGGATCTACAATTTATGTGATGCATAGTCTATCACATTATATTTTTTCATGAGTACACAACCCAATACTTTCATTAATGTGTCACTGTATATCACAAAACATTCTACACTCTTTGTTAATATGAGTAATAATGAAGTGGTAGGCCTTCTCTTTAGCTCCTGGAATATTTCCTCACATTCTTTAATCTATACACACCTTACCCCTTTACTTGTTAACTTTTTTTGCAGGATTGAAAATGGTAAGAAATATTTCAAAAAACATTGGTAGTGCCCTAGTAATCCAAGGAAACTACATATTTCAATGAAACTAGAGGGTTTGGTACATTCCTAAATCATCTTTGTTTTTGAAGGGTCCACAAAAATATCCTTACTTGTGATCACATTTCCCAATAGCATGACTTGATTTATCGTATATTCACACTTGATGAACTCGGTATACTACATTTCTTTTCTTAATATTGCCAACACAAGTCTTATATGGTCTTCATGTTCCCCCTTGATCATGGATCAGATGAGAATATCATCAATAAACACTACCAAATATTTGCTGAGATAATGTCTAAAGACTCTTTTCATCATATCTATAAAGAATTAATTGGAATTAGTATGTTCAAAGGGAATCACTAGAAACTCATAGTGCCCTTACCTTCTATGGAAGGAATTCTTATGAATATCTTCCTTATTCTCCATTAGATAATGATATCCAGAATAAAGATCCACCTTTTAGAAGTACTAATCTCCTCATAGCTTATCGAACAAGTATAAATCCTTGGAAGAGGATACTTGTTCTTTATTGTGATCTTATTAAGTTCTCAATAATAAATACTCAATGTCATTGTTCCATCCTTCTTCTTGAAAATGAGCATTGGTGCACCCCCCGGTGGTGCACGTGAGTGTATGAACCCTTTATCCCAATTCTATTGAAGATGCTTATTTAACTCATCTAGCTTGATAAGAGCCATCATATAGGAACAATTTGAGATAATAGTATCTCCGGGTATGAGTTCTATGGACAACTCTACCTCAAAATCTGGGGGTAGTCCAAGAATCCTTTTAAGAAATATATCACCCTATTCCCTCAAGATGGGAATTTCCTCTAGGTTGAAACTTTCCTTTGACTCAACCATTTGAGTGAGGCATTCCTCTTCATAGGGAATCAACACCCACACCATTGAAGGATTTTATAAAGGGGTTTTGTGATCTTCCTTGAATTTATAGAGGAATAGGGGTTGGTTTTAAATATGAAAAGATATTTTCTTTTTCCCGACAGCTGATATGTTCTCTATATAATGAGAGCCAATCCATTCTCATTATAGCATTGAATTCCAAAAAGTAAGTATTATGAGATTCTCTAGAAGAATATTCTCACACATGCCAGCAGGAGAAGAGTCCAACACTTGGGTAGCAATGATTTTACCACTAGGTGTTTTTACAGATATCCCTACTTCAAGGTTTTGGGGATACAATTATATAGTTCTATATAACATGAATGATATAATGGAATGCGTAGAGCTAGAACCAATTAAGACTTTATCTATTATTGAGTGAATAAAAAAGTTTACAATATATGCCTTCATTTTCTTGCTCAACTTCCACAATAGTAAAGGCATAATCCTTACCTTGTTTTTTGGCTTTGGTGGCTGATGACGCTGATTACCCTTAAGGGATAGAGGTTTAGTGCATTGGCTTTCATATTTCCCTTACTCCCTACAGTTGTAGCATTGGATCATGGGTGGTTATTTCCTTTCTTCCACCAAATTTTCCTTCCTTCGCGTGTATTTCCACCATTCAAGAGCTTGGTGGCCTTCTCTACCACACTTGAAACTTTCCTTTTCCTTTGAGGTTATTCCCATGATGCTTCTTCTCACATTTTTGGCATCTGGACGATTGAATTTTCTTCCCTTTATTATCATTAGATCCTCTGTCTTGAGACTCCACCTTTCATTTCTTATCACCATATCCATGGGAAAATTCTCCAAATTCCATCTCTACATAGAGATCACATCAAACAAATTCTTCATATCTCTTAATGTCTCAAATTGAAAGAGACTTTACATGGTGTGGTTCTAACCCACTAAATAATATCTCAATTTTGTTATCATTATTGATAAAAAAACCCAAATCATACCAAAGCCATGTGAAATTCACATCTTAGGCAGTGATAGACTCACCTTCATTTTTTCATGAGCTCTTTGAATTCTCTCTCTATATTGGTATAAAGAGTTTTTCAGAAATACAGGTTAATAAACATGATCTTAAAGTCTTCCCATTCCCTCTCTTCAATTTCGTCAGCGAGCTTGGTGTTCTTAATCAAATCCCACCATTGATTAGCCTCCCCATCTAGATGATAAAAGGATAGAGTCACCTTCTCTATCATAGAACAATGAAACACATAAAATATGTTCTCCATCGAGCTGACCCACTATTCTAAAACTAGTGGATCAGAATATCCCCTAAATGTCGGTGGTTGTTGCTGCATAAAACACTTGATACTCAGTAGCTCCCTCTTAGGTGATGGAGAATGCTCCACATTTTTCAGGTTATTATTTAAAACACGAGAAAACTGGGCAATAATCACAATTATGTTTCTAAATCCACCTATAATTGTATTAGGGATGTCGTTTAAGTAATCAATGCTTTATCCCACACTCAGGTTGTTGGCCTACTTTCTCCTGGTTCCCAATATTTTATGAAATATAAAAGGTTATAACAAAACAAACGTCAAATAGTCATGAATAAATAACTTATTAATTTTTTAAATTTATAAAAAAACATATCTAATGGGATTCCTATGTTTATCAAAGCTTCATTTGTGTTTATTTTTTTCTTATTCTCATACAAGAGGTTTTCACTAGGGTTCACTAATCCTAATTCCCAAATTAACTAAACATTTACTCTAGTAAACATTATAACAACCATTCATTTCTTAAATTACTTTTACCAAATTATACTAATAAACAACATAAAAACATTACACAATGAGGATCCAAAAGTGTAGTGTCCTAGGAAAACTAGGACCATACATAACAGTTAAAACATAAATCATAAACATTTATTTAATTCTTTATTCTCTGCCTTCTTAGCATCCCTTGTGTACTCCTTTGTACATGTATTCACCTGAGAATATACATTAAAAAGAATTGAATTAAAATCCTAGAAATAGGAATGATAATAACATGAATCAATGCTATATGGGGTGAGGATAATTATAACATAATTTATATAATAGCATGGAATGTGGAAATACATAAAAATGAAACATCATGGATTAGTGGTTAACTACCACACATAGTTGTGAAAAAAATAGAATTATGTTAATGCATAATTTCCCTTTAACTCATGAGATTCATAAGTTTACCCAAATCCATTGGAGTGTTGTATAATTCTTGGCACACCCATCACATCAAAACTATCAAATTGCGCTATATAATTTTGGGTGCACCCATCACATCATAACATTTACATTATCATGCATTCCACATAGAACATATATAAATTAGGAAAATAAATTACCCATGGAAGGTAATTTGTTTCAAATCATAAGAATACATTCATAAACTTTGGGTTCCCAAAATAATGAGGGAATAACAAACATGATACAATAACCATCAACCTTGAGTGAGAAGTAAAATGTGTGTTTTTGAAAGAAGAGTTCTTTTGAAAAACCTTGTGTTAGACATAAAATAAATTGGAAAAAATTTATATCCCATAAAAGGTAATATAATTATAGAAAATATACTTTTAAGGAGTAACGAAACCAAATATGGAGTCAAATAGGGGGAACCCGAAGAATGAATTTTGGGTTGAAGAATTCCCTTACCATGTATTCGAATGCTTTCTTCACATTGATGTCCTGTATAATGATATTATATTGATTAATTATCTATTCAAAAACCTTTTTTTTATGAATATGAGTCATTATTGTTTCATTATGTTATTTTATAAACGTTTGGATGATTTATAGTGTTTAAATTCATTGTTTGGGAGTGTTTTTTCTTAGATTTTAGGAACGGTTCAGTTGTATTCATGAATGGATATTCATTTGAAATGTGGATAACCATCAAGAATAATTAATATATATTATTAGTGACATTCCATAAATATATATTATATTATAATGAATTTGGTTAATACAATGTGGATAAATCATTTGATAAAATTTAATGATGATCATTTTAGGTTACTTTGGGTGGTTTTTGGATCACAACGAACACATTTTGTTTTATCATTTAGTATTATGTATAAAAGTTGTTTACATAACAGTAAAAGGGTTAATACATAAATGTTAAAATATATTTTCTTCCATTTAATTTTTTTATTAATAGCCTTGAAGGAATTGAAGGAAAATGGAAATGCATCGCCCACGATATAGGTAAATTAACACATCACAGGCAGCAATTTCATTTTTATAAAATAAGAGATAGAGAGAGGGAAGAGTTTAATGAATAATCATAAATTAAAAAGATATAATAAAATTATATCAATCATGAAGGAGTTATCATGTAATTTAGATAAGATAAACTGAGGATAAGAGGATAAAAGAAATGAAATTTGAAAGGAAAATGAAAGAAAAGAGATAGAAATTACTTCTTGAATATATCTTCTCTGAGAGCCTATTTAGGGAAGAGGTTAGGGTATTTATATTATACAAAGGAATGTTGGATGTGGGAAAGGGGATAATAAAGATATTTGGGTATAATTTGGACAAGTCTTGAAGCTTCATAGGTGTGAATAAAAGAGGGTGTGAGAGGTGATATTTATAGTAGAGGGGAGGAGGGGTTTCTTAATATTTTATTTCTTTGTTTATTATTTTTCCATATGGTAAGAAATAGTGATGATTCCACGACCATGAATAGTAATAAGTTCATCTCAGTTAAAGATTTAGGTTCTCACATCACTCATGATGTTAGTAATTGTGTATTAAAATTAAAATGTATTTATATGGAAAATTAGTGTATTTTACTATTCACTAGAAATTCATGTATTTCAGAAAAATATCAAAAATTCACCCTAACAATTTTTCAACATGTTGAATCAGAAAATGAATTTCATTTTTTGAATATAATTTTCTAAATATTATTAATTGAATTTTTAATTAGAATTATAATTTACTTGGAAAATACAGATTTTACAATTAAAACTAATTTTATAATGCTTTCCAAATTTATATAACGTCTTATAAAATTATTTTAAAACCAAAATAAATACAATTTATAATTTATGAACACATTTTAGGAATATATATTTTATTTTAAATTGATTAGTTAGTTAGTTATAATTAATTATTTGTGACTTACAAAAATACCAATACTTTTATTATAGTCATATTGTCACTTATAAGATGCATAAATTTTATTTATACATTCATGGTTGAAGTTACTATTCTTTTGGATGATTTACTATTCATAGCAACCATATTAATATTCATAAGGGTGTGGTACTATTCATAAGGGATGGTTAGTATTCACTAAAAATTAAGTTTTTCCTATCGGACTCCAAACATACTACTGATTGCAATCGTGTATGTCATATTTTTGAAATTCAAAACACAGAAGTGGTAAATTTTTGTTTAAAGGTCACATAATTATTCATTTAATCATGATGTGGAATTGTGTTTCATAATTTGATTTTATGTAATAATTACATTACTAGAAGAAGGGAGAAGTTTCACTGATAAAAGTTTGGGTCATTACAATGATTCATTACCTAACATTTCAATCAATAATGAAAACTATGAAATGGTATTTGGGGAATGAAAAGAAGATTTTTTCTGGGAAGGGAGTACATATATAGAGTTAATAGACAGAGTATTTTTCTTCTGAGGGGTTCTTCATGGAATCATGGATGTTTAAGTAGAAAATTTCACCACCAAACTATATAGATGACGTACCATTGTGGACTTTAAATATGGTGTTGAATTTTTTAAGAAATGTTCTCCCAAAAATAATCAGAGAATGTCCATTCATCCTATCATCTTCCATTTTAAGAACACAAAAATCAGCACGAAAAACTAACATTTCACCCTCACATGAACATCCTCTATTACACCAGAAGGGGGTGCTATAATTCGATTTTCTAATTGAAAAAAACTCCAATTTTCTTCAATTCCACGACCTTCAATGAAAATTAAATAGGGTGAGGAATCACATTTATAAATGAACCCAAATCCAAAATAGTATTGGAGAAAGAATACCCCCTATGGTGCACATAATTGATCATGTTTTGAGATATTTTCATTTTGTGGGAAGTAATGGCTCTATAAATTTTGAGAAATTCCTCCACAAACTCACCTTCTCATCACCTCAAAGCCCCCTTCTGTATGTACACATCTTTTTCAAAAACTTGTAATATCTTTGAATTTGCTTCACTATATCGATTAAGTGGATGTTATCATGATTTTTTTAATTTTTTCAGTATTTATTTATCATGTTCAATTTATTCTTGTTTTTTATATTGGTTGTCTGGTATTAGAATGGTTGGGATAAGTGAATTATCAACAAACACACTATTTCATTTAAAAGGGATTCTCTCAGGAAATGGTTTTTATAAATATGTACCAATTTCAATGGTTGGGATGATGTTTTCTTAATGAGGGGATGAATGTAAAGGAGGGTTCATTTGTATTTTAAGTTGATTTTAACTTCTAAAGGTGATGGTACTGACATTTCCCTTATCCCTAGGGAATAATAGTTGTTGAGAGGGTAGTTGACCCAACCCATGACTTTGGATTTACCCTACCATGTTGGTTAGTTGGACAAATTAGGGTTTTAGGTCTTATATGGAAGCATGGGTGGTTTTTTGGAATCAAATATTATTGTAAGCCATTTATTTCATCACATATTTTAGGCTAGACTCGGGTTTAGGTGAGGTTTTTGGAATGGCCTTTGTTATGGTTGAATATTTATTGGTGGTGGTGATTGACTACTGTACCTATCTGGTTCCATGCTTGTTGAGGTTGGATTGAATATCCTATTTCCAATAGGATTTGTTTTCGTTCCACCTAGGGTCAAATGGATAGTAAGGATCTTTCTTAAAGGGTTGGTTATAGGGGTGGCCTGGAATTATTTCCTCACAACTCTCAAGAGTTTCTCTCAGTTGGGGGAATTGGTTAGAGTACTGGGTATTAGAAGAACAAATACAAAAATGGATGGGAGGATTATATTGAGATTTACCTTGGGAAAGAGAAATTTGTTTAAGAAGGGTACCTACCTCTTCGAACATCTTGTCCGCCTTCTTCACAAATTTGGTGGATTTCACCTCATGGAAACCTCGAATGGGTACACTAGACCTTGACATAAATTTTTGACTGTTTTGAACCACGTTATAACTTATGGTCCTTGAAGAAATTTGGGTTTATGAACCTATTCATCACCTATAGCAACAACATTCATATTTCAATATATAGGAATTAAACCTTCATAATAACACTGAATTACAAGTTTATCACTTATTTGGTGGTGTGGACTTCTTGAACGTAATCTCTTAATTATCTCCCAATATTTATGAAGTGTTTCCTCTTTTGATTGTCTTAACCCACATATTTCATACATTATTATTTCGGTTTGAGAGGCTCAGAAATATATTTCAATTAAAATTCATTCATGTCCGCCCAACCTCTAATTGTAGAATTAACATAATACATCCAATCTTTAATGGTGTCTCCAAATGAAAATGGGAATGCTATATGATTTTCTAATTATTCATCCACATTATAAAGATTTAATGTATAACATATATAATGAAATTATTTTAATTTATTATGTGTATCTTCTCCCATGAGTCAATGGAATCTTGGTAATCAATTAATTAAACCAGATTCTTAAAAATTGGGCACCTCTCCTTGTAATAGAATATATGTTTCTTTGATATAAACATCAGTTGAGGTTAGTTATTTTAATTTTAATATGTTTTCAGAAATATTATGGTTGTTTAATTAAATTTTTATGTTGGTCCCAAAAGAAAAATAAGGATCAATAAGAGGTTCAATATGTGATGTTTCCTTCTTTATTGGGTTGTCTTGTGTGTCACTGGTTTTGGATCCTCTTAGGATTAGGTTTAAAATGTGGTAAATTTCAAAGAGTAGAACATTTGATTTATAGAACCTACACAAGAGAAATATTTTAGAAATCAACTAAAAAAGTTATTTAAGGAAAGAATCAAAGAAATAGATACAAATTTAAAAATAGTTTTATAAAAAATGCACACTAAAAACGAAATCACTCCTGGAAATGGGGCCAAAATTTGATTGTGTTGTCATTACACTCAAATTTATTATGTTTTTAATATTGATTTAAATTATATGGAATATCATAGGTCTTATCTCAAGGATATTTTATAGGTTTAGAATATGGATTTTTAATAAAAAGTACTAAAAATGGGGTGGTTTGGAAAATAGTTATATGAACATAATGTAATTTGAAGAGTTTAGTAGACGATAAGTAATGGAGAAATTATTAGAATTATTAGAGAAATGGGTTGATTTTACTTCAGTACACACATTTCAAGATAAATGTTCTTATATATGTATTTAGGTTTGAATTAATTATTTGTTTGAAATTAATTGGAATCTCGATTAATTCCTATGTTTTTATTTCAATGCATGAAGAACCAAAAAATGACACAATAATAATTTTTACAAGATCTAGAAATTATTCAGTGAATAAGATCTTCCAAATTATATTGAAATCTAATGAATGTGGGTAAGAAAAATGTTCTTGTGTTTTCTAATCAGAACAACACAAGTCACGTACTCAAAACGTCACACCGATTAGTAAACAATTTTGAGCATAACATTTACATGCATTAAAAATCATTAAAATATTAAATCATGTAAGATAAATGGAATGAAATGTTTTAACACACAAATTACTACAAAAAATAGATAATATATTCAACAGAACTCCCTTGACATTATTGTAACTACTTCTTAATGAAATCCCACCATTTAGCCTTATATTGAGAGGGGGAGGATGGTCAGGAGGACCTTCTTCTTCATTTCATATCTCCCTATGTGGATAGGGAGATACAAAACCACCTACGGGATTAATGGAATCCTATATAAATTTCATTTGGCATAAATTACATCTCTTATTATAACATTTAAATGATGTTCCCATATTGCCTTTTATAGCAAAAAATGAGAAGTGGTTTTTGGAAAACAGTTTTTGTCAAACCACTTGTAACTTAGTTTTCGGTTGCTAAATGGAATTATCTAGAATTGGGAAAAATAATTTTTATAAAGAACCTCATTAATATATCCAAAAAACCTTCTTCATCCTTTAGAGTCATAAAACATAGTATATGGATGAAACACATCATGGTACTTTTGACTCTGTATAGATTCAGTGGTTTAGAAAGCTCAGTTTGGACGGACCACCATATGTCTGAATTGGGAATGGGATTCTTTATAAAAGTTGTATCCTAAGAATTTTGGGATCCATACACAATATGCCATCCCAATTTGAAGAATTTATTTCTAGAAATATGCAAAATAGTGGACATGTGTTCTTGGGATTCAATTCACTTTGGCCCATTTTTCTTTATGGATGAAATTCAGCCCTATAAATCACCTCCTCCTACAATAAAAAACAAAAACAACCATAATTTTCCTTTTTTAAAGTAATAAAAAATAAATTATTGAATAATATTTTAATTATTTTTTTTTGTTAATTTTTGAATTTCAAATACCAATCTAGTTTTAAAATAGTGGTGTAAGAGTGAAATAAAAAGGTGAATCACGGTGTGATCACACCCCCACAACTAAACATTTTCACTCCTAGGCAAAGTCACATTTCTAAAAATTATTAATAGATATATTCTATACTTTATAATGATTTAACATTCAATTAAAATTTCATTCCTAATATAAATATGATCAAAGTAAAAATCAAAATGAGGAGTTATTCTTAGTGATCATGGAAAAAGACGTCTCCACAATTGTATGAGAATGAAATTATAATAGATACATGATATCAATCAAAGAAAATAATTTAAAAGTTAATAATGTCACTAATTCTATATGAATGTTTGTGAAAACCTTTTTAGGATATTATTTCCACTTCACAACACGTAAATATATGTTATTTTAAATTTTTTTGTCTTATAAGATCCTTTCAACTGAACATGCCCTACAACCTTTGCAATCAAATTTCAAGACCCTCTCACATAACTTTTCTAGAAATGAAACTGTAATCTCTAGACCTAGATATCCCCATATATTGTACATTACATCACTACCCTCAAAGTTTTTTTGTTTTTGATTTTTGGGTTTTTTTGAGGGTGTACAATAGTCAGATAACGTGTACACACAAATAGGTCAATATGGTATAGTAATGAAATAGATTAGATAAGGAACGAACATATGGATTTTTTTTTTCAAATTTAGATAAAAAATAAACTAAATTATATTTACCTTTTATTAAGTAATTAATTTTAACACTGCATGGTTGGGTTCAAAGATGTGTAGAGAAATTAAGTGACACAATTTTCCCTTAAACTACTCACATAAAGGGGACGATTCTTATTAATGGTTTCAGAAATTATACAACCATTTATATCATTAAAAAATAACCAAATTTCAAGAAAAATTCACACAATTGTATTAAATGCTTACTAAAATTTACATTTCATCAAAAACAATTTTGAATGTTAAAAAAAATTAAACAGGAAAATTTCTCATGAATTTTCAATAAATTCCATGATTAAGAGAGTATCATTTTCCATGATAAATTGGGCATAAAAAATTAACATTACAGTATAAAATAAAAGCAAAAAAAGAGGGGGGGGGAAGTATGAATAGTATCCTTAACGCTAAAAATAGAAGAAAAAAGAAAAGTGATAACAATTCCAAAATAACCCAAGAATATAACCATCCCATACACTTAGATCATGTAGTGTCCTTAATGTAATAAAATAGAATGTGGGATGTTAGAATAAAACCCAGTGATTACAATTGGTATAATTCTTATTGAACATGGAGTTCCTCTATCGGGGACTCCATAATGGCTTTATGAAAGCAGTTTGGCTGAAAAAAATTTCCAGTGAAGGTTTCTTTTGTTTATTCATTTTGAACTTGAACAACACCAAATTGATAGATATTAGTAATATTGTATGGAACAAACCTATGGGAATGAATCTTACCTAGATTCAAATTTAGACTTGCATTAGAATGGTTGACATTCTCCACATTATGGATCTAACGATGAAGGATGAGGCGGTCGTGGGCTGCCTTGGCTCAGTCTTTATAAATCCCGGATTTCTCATATGTATATCTTTTCATTTACTATAGCTTATGAATAAACAAATTCTTTTGATCAAATATAGATGAAATATTATAATTACTTTGTTTAGTGGACTAGTTGGTGCAATGTTCAATCTCAATAGGGAGGTGGAAACTCTTTCCAAAATAAGCTAATAGGCTGAAATTCCTATGGGATTTTTGAAAGAATTACGGTAACCCCATAATGAATCAACAAGTCTAAGACTCCAATATTTTCTTTTGGGTTGAACCATTTTTTAAAGAATTTATTTTACCTCCGTATTTGACACCTCATCTTGACCACTGGTCTGTGGGTGATAATCAATTGACACTCTATGCCCATCCCCATATTGACACAAAAGATATTGCTCTGTTCGGTTGTACAAATGAGAACTATAATCACTGATGATGAACCTAGTAAATGCAAAGCTACAAAAATTTGGTTTCTCAATAATTTAGAAATAGTCTTGGAATCATCAGTTCTTATGGTGTGTGCTTCTACCCATTTTGACACATAATCCACTTCTAGAAGAATGTAAAAGTTCCCAAATAAATTTGGGAATTGTCCCATAAATTCAATTCCCAAAACATCCAAAATATCATGGAATAAAAAGGGTTTTTTTGTATCTTCATTTGTTTTTTATAAATTCCACATTCGTTTACAATGAGTACAAGATTTATAGAAATCATGGGAATACCTAAATAATGTTTACCAATAGAGACCAGAATAAAAGACCTTATGAGTATGCTGTTCGAGAATAAATTTACCCCATAAGAAAGAGTGTGGAAGAACCTATGGATAGACTAAGACTCAGTATCAGGTACAAAATTCTTAAGAACATGATTACTAAATGTTCACCAAAGGTAGGGGTCATCACAAATGTATCCACATGACTCATGTTTTATATGGTTAACTTTGTTTTTGTGGAAATCAATTGGAATGCTAGATGCTACTAAATAATTTACAATTTTAGCATAACAAGGAATAGCATATTGAACATGATAAAACTACACATCTAGAAACATATCATTTATAGGAATATAGGGGATGAGTCAATGTCTGAGGATTGGTGAATCCTACTGATATGGTCAACCACCACATTTTATGGTCCTTTTTTATCCCAACTTATCAGACTGAATTCATGATGGAGAATCATCCTTTGAATGATATGTGGTTTGGTTTTTTGATTCATAAGTAGATATGATAGGGCCTCATGGTATGATAAAACAATGATTTTCAACCCTAAACGGTATTACATGAATTTATCCAAGGAAAAAAAATGGAAATAAATTTCATTTTAGTTGTGGTGTAGTTTTCTTGGGCAGGGTCCAGTATAGGTGATGCATAGGCAATGACAGGGGGAGCATGATCTACCCTTTGTGATAATACTTCCCCAACTACATTGTAGGAGGCATCAAACCTGATATCAAATGATAAGTCCCATTATGGTGGTTGGATTACTGGGGGTGATGTGAGACTCCATTTCAATTTATTAAAAACATTCTCACTTTTTTTAACAAAAACAAATTATTTTTCTTTTTGGAGATATCAGGAGAGGGGTAGTGCAATATTACTAAAGTCACAAATGAAATGATGGTAAAATCCATCATGAACTATGAATGACCACACTTCCCACAAATTTTCGGGGAATGTTAGAGAAGATATTACATCCACTTTTGACTTATAAACATGGATACTATCCCAATAAATTTAATGTTCCAATAATATGCCAAGTTTCACCATGAAAATACATTTATCAAAATTTTATATGGGATTATTTGGAATACAATGATGTAGGAATGAACCAATACTAATAAAGAATTATTCAAAATAGGATCCATAAACAATGAAATCATCCATGAATACTTCCATTCAATTCTCGAGGTAATCCAAAAAATACTAATCATGCATCGCTGGAATGTACCTGGAGCATTGCACAAACCAAATGGTATCCTCCTATATGAAAATGTGCCAAGTGGGAAATTACATGTTGTTTTTTCTTATTCCTTAGGGGAAATATGCATCTGAAAGTATCCATATTACCCATTTGGAAAATAGTAATGGGAAATCCCTATTATCATCTTTAGAATCAGGTCAATGAATTGAAATAGGAAATGTTCCTTCTTGGCGTGTAGGTTTAGTAAGAAACAACATATATAGACATGCCAATTATTCTAAACACTAATTGAATCAAATTCATTATATTCATTTTCTATTACAATAAGACCGGGTGTTTAGGAAATAATTGGATTGGACTGACCCATTGTTTTTATGATATGTGTATATGATTCCATCATCCAACAATTTTATTACCTCTTTTTTGAAAACATGTAGGTGGATTGGGTTCATTTATCGTTGTGTATGACACATTGGCTAACTTAATAATTTAATAATAAAATATTTTTAAAAAATAATGGGTAATTCTAGGAATATCGTAAAGTTTCCATCCCAATGCTTGTTTATACTCCCTCAAAATTTCAAGCAGTCACAATCCATGACCTAGAGGGAGTTGAACTAGCAATGATGACAGAATAATTGTTTCCTTACTCAAGAAAATAATATTTTAAATATTGAGGCAGTTGTTTTAGTTTCAATTAAGGTGAATTTTGGATTTATGAGAGTGTGTGTTAATGTGAGAGGTCACTAATATCATCTAGCTACTCAATAGAATCATCCTCAGTTTCGGAATGATATTTTACAAGCTTAGTAGTATCATCGATGGTCATGTGATCCTCATTGTTCAGGAAATCATCAATTAACAAACATGCATGGCATTTTTCTAGACCTGTACAACATTTAATTAATGATTCATTAACAATAATTTCAATCAATGAGGAAAACTCTGAAAAGGTATCAAGTGAATGAAAATATTACTTTTCAAGGGAAGGGTTTACATCTATAGATATAATAGATAGAGATAAATGTTCTTCCGAGGGATGATTCATGGAGTTGAGAATGTTAAAGTGGAAAAAGTCTCTAACAAACTCTGTAGATTATTTACCATTATGGACATTAATTATGGTTTTGGATGTTTTCATAAAATTTATCCAAAAAATAATCGAGGAATGTCCATTCACCCTATCATATTCTTTTTTAGTCACATAATAAACTACATAAAAATTAAAACATTCACCCTCACTAGAACATCCTCTAACAGACCTGAAGGGTGTGCTATACTTTGATTTTCTAATTGAACAAAAATTCCAATCGGTTTCAGTCCTCCGACCTAAAATGAAATGAAAAGAGAGTGATGCATCACATTTATAGAACCACCCAAATCAATCATAGCATTGGAGAAGGAATAATCCCCTATAGTGCATAGAATTGGGAATGTTCTTGAATCATTCCATTTGGTGGAATGTGATGGCTTTATCAATTCTGAGATCCCCCCCCCCCCAAGATCACATTCTCATCCCCTTGAAGTATCCTTAAATGTGAAGAAATATCCTTCTAAAACATGGAGTTTCATGGAATTTGCATCACACCATAAATTAAGGGAATGTAAACCTATAATGTTTTTTGAAAGTTTCCAATATCTTTTTATCGAGTTCATTTTTTTTTGTTTTCTTTTTTGGGTGGCCTTTTAGGGAAATGGGAGAGGAATGGTTGTGAATGGTGACTTATCAATAGACACAGTCTTTCCTTTAGTAGGGAATCTAGTAGGACAATGTTTTAAAAATTTTGGACCAATTTTAATGGTTGTGATGGAGATATTTTTAGGAGGGGATGACTCTAAAGGAGGGGTTATTTGGATTTTAAGTTACGTTACACTACTAAGGGTGATAGTAGTGACATTTATGTTATATATAGTGTTGAATAGTGGTTTAGAGGGTAGTTTACCCAACCCATGATCTTGGATTTCTCCAACTGAGTTGGCCAATTAGCCTAATTGAGTTTTTAGGTATTGTATGGAATCTTGGTTGGTTTTTTGTAATTGGAGATTTTTGGAATCCATTGTTTTTCGTCATGTATTATTGGTTAGGTTTTGTTTTTTAAGAGGGTTGTTGGAAAGACCTTTTTTGCAGTTGAGGACTTCTGGGTGGTGGTGGTTGACTAATCTACCCCAGTTGTTTCCATGGTTTTTGAGGTTGGTAAGAATACCCCCTTTTCTATAGGCTTGTTTTTCTTTCCACCCAGGTTTTGTACGATAGTAAGGTTCTTTCCTAAAGGGTTTGTTATAGTGGTGTCCTGGAAATATTACCTAAAAAACTAAGAAGTTTATCTCTACTGGGGTCATTGGTTAGAGTAGTGGGTTCTTTCCTAAAGTGTTTGTGTTTTCTACCCTTGAATAAATAGTCAACTTGTCAGAATAGGAATTCAACCTTTACAAAAATCTGAATTAAAAGTTAATAATTTATTTGGTGGTGTTGATATCTTGAACATAATATCTTAAATTTCTCCCAATATTCATGAAGTGTTTTTTCTTTTGATTATATTATCCAACATATTTCATCCCTTATTTTTTCATTTTGAGAGGTTGGGAAATATTTTTCAAGAAAAAGGGATTCTATGTCCAGCCAATCCCAAATTGGTGAATTAACATAACACAATAAATATTTTGTAGTGTCTTCTAAAGAAAATGATAATGCTCTTAGGATTAATTGTTATTTATCCACATTATTTTATTTTAATATAGAATATAAATTATGAAATTATTTTAAGTTCTTCAGTGGATCTTCTCCCGTAAGTCCAAGGAATCTTGGTAATAAATGAATTAAACCAAATTTAAGTTCAAATTTTGTTGCCCCGCCTTGTAATTGAATATAGGAGGGTCGGATATAAACATCAAATGGGTTTAGTTATCATAATTTTCATTTTTTTATAAAAAAATTATAAATTTTTAATGTAGTTTTGATGTTGGTCCAGGAAGAAGAAGAAGGATCGAGACGAGGTTAAAGATGTAATGTGTCCTCCTTTATAGGGTTGTCTTGTGTATCAAGGTTTTGCTGATGTATGATCCTGTCTAATTCGGGTCCAAAAGGTTTTAAATCTCATAGAGTAGATAATTTTATGAAAAACGCTACACATTAGGAATATTTTATAAATCAACTAAAAAAATTGAGGAAGGAAAGAAGAGAATAAATTGTTACAAAATTAAAAATATTTTTATAAAAAAACGACATTGAAAATAAAATCACTCTATAACAATGATGCCAAAATTTGATCACGTTTTTATAACACATTGTTTTTGTTTTTAAATTTTATTTAAAATCTAGGTAATACCCTAGGGTTTCTCTCAAGGAGTGTTGAAAGTTTTAGATTATGAGTTGTTAATAAAAATTACTAAAGGGGGGGGGGGTGGCTTAGATAATAATTTTAAGAAAATAACATAATTTAAAGAGTTTAGTAGTTGTAAAGTAAATTTGGTATTTTATGAATTATTAGAGAAAAGGGGTTGGTTTTATTTCACTAATCACATTTCAAGTTCACTGTTCTTATAAATTCATTCAGGTTTGAAGTAATTATTTGGTTGAAATTAATTGGAATCCCGATTGATTCCAAAGCTTTTATTTTAATTCTTGAATAACCAATCATTGACATTAAAATCCTATTTCCAAGGTCCAACAAATTATGTGTGGAATAAGAGCTTCTAAAAAATATTAAAATCTCAAGAAGGTGGGTAAGAAAAGTGTTATTGTGTTTTCCAATCAGAACACCACAAGTCAAGCACGCAAAAACTCACACCCATAGGTTAGAAATTTAGAGCATAACATTCACATACATCAAAAAAGCATTAAAATATGGAATCATGTAATATAAAAGGAATGAAATGTTTTAACACCCAAATTACTCCAAACTAGTTGCTAATATATGAAACAGAACTCCCATGGTACATGTGTAGCTTCTAAACAATGAACGTCCACCGTTTAGCCTAACATTGGGAGGAGGAGGAAGCTTGAGTGGATATTCTTCTT
This sequence comes from Viscum album, assembly GCA_963277665.1. NCBI lineage: Eukaryota > Viridiplantae > Streptophyta > Magnoliopsida > Santalales > Viscaceae > Viscum > Viscum album. The sequence continues at coordinate 272,836,113 of OY728119.1, read as the reverse complement.
CATTTCAACTCTCCCTATGAATAAAGGGAGATAAAAAACCTCTAAGGGGATTAAATGACTCATCTCGAACTTTAATTTTTAATCACTTCCCTTTCCAGGTAGAACATGAAAATGAGGTTCCCATGATGCCATTTTATAGCCAAAATGGGAAGTGCTTTTGGGAACTTAGTTTTGGTCATGCCACGTGTATCTCGATTTTCATTTGCCAAATTTAATTATCTAGACTTGTAAAAAACCAAAAACATATTTCCCCACCCATTTCCTATCTCCCAAAAACTTTTTTAATCATTTAGATTCCCACATATCAAGATATGGATAAAACACATCGCACCACCTTTGACTATATGAAGATTCGGTAGCTTGGATAGATTAGTCTGGATGGGCCAATTGATGGACGAATTGGGTTTGGGTTATTTCATAAAATTTGTATCCCATGAAGTTTTGGATCCTTCCACAATATATCAGCTAAATTTTATGCACTTATTTCTCGCAATATGAAAAAATTGGAAAACTGTCCTTGGGAATCAATGCAGTTAGGCCCATTTTTCTTATAGATCCTATTCAGCCCTCCAAATCACCCCCTCCTAAAATAAAATCACCAAAGAAAGTAGAATTTTCATTTATTAATGTGGAAATTTTAAATTATTGAATAATATGGGAAGTAAATTTTTTTATTAAATTTTCAATTTAAAATACAATACTAGTTTAAAATAGTGGTGTAAGAGTGAAGTAAAGTTGTGAATAGTGGTGCGATCATTATGCCTATCCTATTAATAGACGCATGGTCTTCAATATCACTAAGGTACCTATGTATGGTTGAGAATAAAATATTTATTAGTTCACCCCCGATAGTGGAAATTCTACAATCATAAGTGCATGATCATGTAGTATGATTATCCTAGTTGATGTAAAATAGAGTGTAATAAATAAATAACCATCAATTATCATCAGTTTCATGACCCTAATCAACCATGCCTACTTTGAACAGTGCTAGTGTGTATTTGAGTATGTCATGTATTTCATGCTAACCAGTATCAAAATCACCTCATTGGCCTATATCACATCCAGCATCACAAACCACCCCAAAGGGTATTTTCCATCATATCATAGACCTCTCTGTAGGGGATGTTTTTCGTTAATCATAAAAAACCACCCTATAGGGGGTGTATGCAAGTATCAGGTGATCAATACCTTGATATACATAAAACCCCATCATTTGAAACAATATCATATCACAACTAGCTACAATGGTGTTTACTTATTTGAATCCATTATTACTTGGAGAGAATAATCCCTCGATACCTAACCCTATATCGTATCACAACAGACTATAAGGGAATATGTGGGAACCAATCCCTTATTTCCAATAGATACATAATACCTTGATGACTGAACCTATCCCATATCAAAACCATCTATAAGGGAATATGTAGGTATCATTCCCTCATTTCATAGAAATACATTACACTTGGGTAATCGAACCTATATCACATCACAACTACCAACGAAGTAATATGTATATATCAGTCCTAAATTACTAAAAGATACATAATGCTTTGGTGCCTAACACTATATCAAATCACAACCACTTTTGAGGGTGTATACAAGTATCATAATATCATTACCTAGAGATACATAATTCCCCTGCACCAAACACTATATTGTATCATAAACATCTATGAGGGATTATGTAGGTATCAATCCCTCATTACACGATGATACATAATTCCCCAACCCATGAACCTATATTGTATCATATCCTCCTACAACGTTGCATATATGTATTATACACTTATTAATCATAGATACTTAATTCTATAGTTCTCAACCCTATATTGTATTATAACCACCCACAAGAGAGTATACAGATATTTGGTCATCATTACCTGGAGATATATAAGTCCACGTTGACTGACCCTATATCATATCAAGTCAATATATTATGTTGTTTAAATATCATTTAATATAAAAATATATCAATCCAATTTTTCTATTATAAAATAAAAACCACTCCAAGATTTTATTCCCTACCCCTCATTAAATCATATCATTGGGCTAAGAGGAAAACTCCAAGAAACACATATAATAATCTATATAACATCGTATTTGGCCTCCATAACCCACATGTTTGGTTCGAGATCTTGGGTGACACCCACAACCAACTATAATAATCACAACATTCATCCCCATAGGTTTAATCTATAATTTAGGCACCTTCGTGGTTCCCATAAGTCACTATATATCCAAGGATTCCTATAAAGATTATTCACTCATTTTCTCATATCTTGGGTCAAAATCCATCACTATAAAAAATAAAATCCACCATAATCATAAAAATATCATTATGCACTCACTTTCATCATTGGAAGATCTCACAAAGGAGATGGAATTAATCCCATCCCTTTTTTAAGTCACTCTAGGTTGGTCTGAACACCCAACCAATCCATCTATTAGAATTATACCCAGGTCACTTAAAATATATATGAACTCATGATATGAAAACCCAAGGGACTTGATGCTCATATTCAAAGTTCTTCCTTCAGTGTCCTGACCTTCACCCATTTCTCATATCATGTCTCCTTCAATATTTCTTTTGGTCCAATCCAATATGGAAGAATATATCCATCATAAATCAACATCCTCATCCCATAGGAGGATTCATGATAAAAATCCCCAAGGAATAATTCTACTTCCCATGATCACCCAATCCAAAAAACCATCAAATTGATCTCTTCATATAGAAAGTATTCACCATCGTGATCAATCTGGATGAATTCTCAAAAATAACTGCTCAAAGGTCCAATTCCAATGAAGTGGAGAAAATCATAAAATTAACTACTAAGGGATAGTGAAAATCATTTTCTCTATGCCCATAATACATACTATAAAAGTTTACCATGGTCCTGCACCACAAAAATCCCAGTTTTTACTTCACTGAGTTCACAACATGCCCACCTCATACATAGAAAGTACCCTAGATGAGGCAGCTACCTATGTATCTTACATGATCTGCACATGTATTATATCCATAATTGTAATTCTATAAATCATGTTCATCACATGGGTTTGGTTGTACACCCTACTTGTTGATGTTCCCCAACATGTGGTGTATGGCCATATCCTAGGCCACACACTTTGTGACCCTACATGGAATGTCCTTTTTTTTACAGTCCATGTAGTCAATCTCAAAACAACTTCTGCAAATATAAAGAACAAATGATGTGAATTCATCCTAAATCATGACACCCTAGTGATCCTATTGAAATCCAATTTTCTTCCCCAAATATCATATATTTATCCCTAAAGGGTCCCCAACAACCATAACATGGATTTAAAACATAAAAAATGGATACATAAGGATTTACTTATAAACCCTAAAAATGGGACATTCTATGAGTGTAAATAGTTGGCACTGAACCCAAATATATTCTTTGCAACAAATGCATGTCAATCCAGCATTCGGAAAGCTCTAAGATGATACCTCCTTCTCCTCCCCCTCTTTCTCTATATTTCAACCACTCCTACCTCTCTAATGTAACTGAAACACCAAAATGCAGGGGGGGATATCTGTGCATATTGACCAAAGGAAAGGTGGAGAAAAAAAAAGAAAAACATAGAAAAAGAAAATAAAAAAGAAATGAAAAGAATTGGGGATCAGTATCATACCCAAAAACTGATGTAATTTTAAGCCATTTCGATATAAAACACAATGATCTAGACTTAACCAAAAAAGATAAAATATCAATATGAGAATCTGTCAATAAGATATCATGAACCGAACCCACAAAAATAAATAATATATATTAAAATAAATATTAAATATTATCTAAAAACATGACTATCTCAGAATCCTGCATAATTTTAACCCGAGGTTAAACACCCAATTCCTATATTAAAAAAAGGTCAAACACTATTTCATGACCCTTATACTTAAAGTAAAATAATCTCTTTACCCCCAGGAACATTCTAAAAAAATTTAAATTTTCTCTAAATTTAACAATCTGTAAAAACATGGGTCTTTACACATTTTAAGAGTATAGAGACTCGGGGTAAGATATTATCCTCAAAATATCCCAACATTTCATAAATTTCTTCTCTATTATCTATATCAACATCTAAATATTTTTTAAAAAAATAATGAAATTTTACCTAAAATATTTTCCATTTATTTTAATAGTATTCTTGTCCCATTTCTTGTGTTATTGTTTTATATTTCATACCATATATTTTAATATTTATATCATTTTTAATCATTTTTATCCTTAATGTTTTTCTCTAGAAATCTTTATCCCTCACTCTTGACATTATCTTTATATTCCTTGTACATGTTCTTTATCTCAGGTATATATTCTATAAATTTTCCACTATTTATTTGGTTTTTCTAATACTAACTTAATCAGGTACCCTTTAAACTCTTGGGCATGAATACCATATACATAATAATCTAGAATAAAGGGTATTTACTTATAAATATATACCATTTTTAGAGGGGAACTATTGATAATACTTATATGTGCTATTTCAATATGGAAAATTATTGATTACTTTACTAGGTTGATATAAGATTTTTCTTGTTGAGCATTAAATATTATATTATTAATTATTTCATTTCATTAGATAAATTCATTAGACTTATTAAGAGATGAATGGGGGTTGAAATTATATATCCCCTCAATGATTAATTAGATCATATGAGACAAATTAGAATAGGGAAATTCGGGAGTCCTTTTCCATTTTTTATGATGACATTGAACAAGGCCTCAATAATATTATTTTGATGTCAAACATTATGCATTCCATCATTAAATGATCAATTATTTTTATATAAATAATTATCTATTTTCATTATTACATATATGGAATATTTTGATATTCCCTTATATGTCATTTGTTTGTTTATTTAATCCTACCATATTATGCATGTCATATTTATTCTATATTAGATTCCACCATACACTATCATTTACTAGGATGTTAAGATCACCCATTCATATTGGTTCCAATTTTCCTAGGAAACCATGAAGAATGTGACATGTGATGTAAGGATATGAATTGAAGTAATTATAAATATTTATGGGTTTTTATGATATGATTTATATTACATTGTAATATAATGATAATGTTGTTTCAACATGAGGTGATGCATTATGGGGAAGACCAAATGGTCCAATGAGGATCATCAATCATCTATTATTGTAGTGAGAGTTTCAAATTAAGTTCACCATTATTGTTTCGAGCTATGCTGAGATGTTTTGGGGAAGAAATGCTCCGATAAGAGTCATCACTCATCTATTATTGTAGATAGAGTTTCACGTTGGGTGCACCATTTTTTCATCCAGAGGTGGGCGTTTTGTGGAGAATACAAACTGTTCCAATGGGTGAAAAGAATTTTTATGTTATTATAAATACATTCATGTAACATTTTTTGTTTTTTCCTATTCAACATCATTATCCATTAGGGGAAATTGGATTGGCACTATAGAAACTAGGATGTTTATCCCTTTTTCATTATGAAGGGTGTGCCACAATCGAATGCTACCAGCGGGTGATTGCAAGGGGTTACGTATTTGTGAAATCTGCCCCATAGGGTATGATTCCATTATATGGTCTCCAATGTGTTTATTCTTGGAGCCAGAAACACCCTAAGGCCATGGTATCCATGATTCTTGGAACTTATTTCCAATGTTCGGTGCTCGTTGGATAAAAATTTGGAAAATTACATTTAAGGACTCCATTGGCTGAGAGGATGGGTGGTCGGGCTCTTCACAGCTTCTGAATTTTATTTTCATCTAAGATATACAGAATGTTGTTTTGTTTTGGGGTCAGACCCATAATATGGGCTTCCTATATATCATCGGGATAGGAATCAGAGCCCACATAGCTCAATTATCGGGACTTCCACCTAGGAGAAAGCCCTTCCAAATTTGGGGGAACATTTTATCAGTATGGACTTATGATGCGAACATCCCTTGAGATCGGGACTAGGACAATCATTATACATATCCCAATTATGGTCGGAATAGGAGTTCTCATGGTTCATTTAGCTTGGCGCTTACACCTAGGAGCAGGCTCATTTATTGGGGGCATAATTGGGTGAACCTTTTGGAAGGGTGCCCCTTTGAGCTCAGGCCTTCAAGAAGGCATCATATATATCTTAGTTGGAACAAGACTCAGAGTTCTCATAGTTTATTTATTTTGGGTTAAGGATGTATCGTCACAAACCCCTTATCCCACGTGAGTCATGTTCGGTTTGAGAAACAAAAGGTTGTGAAAGTTTCAACAAATAAACACTTTATATTCTCCACTTATGGAAAAGGAGGAAGACAATGGGGGAAGAGGCCATGACATAGGCCCATTGAGAAGGGGTAAATGGGAGAGTTAAGCATGAAACCCTAAATCATGTTTATATCCATTATAGTCATATTTGGGTGATCTATCCGGACGTGTCTTGACCTGAGGTGATGATAGTGAAGAGTGATACCTCTCACAAAAGTCTAGGAGATTATCTCAGGAGTAGTTCCCTTTTATCTGTTCTGGGAAAGTATAGGAGCATCATCCCTAGTCAAAGGTGAAGGAAAGAGTGACCTTTTTTCTAGTCACTAGTACTCATTGAAGGGAAAGGCTAGTGCTTACCCCTAAACTTGAAAATGGGGAGGTTCACATTGGCATCCCAAGTCGTTCCTAGGGTCACCATATTAATTTAGACTTAGAGACATTCTTGGGGTCAAAACCATTATGGTTAAAGCCTTTGTGACTCGGCTTACCTTAGGTATGTAGATTCAGAAAGGTGCTTGGGCGCCCATTGATCTAATCATATAGGTCTAGTGTCTTTGAAGGAGGATTTGGGAAGATGCTGGTAGACTGGTTCAGATAAGAGCTATGGAAGGTTGGATGGTGATGTATGGGAATGAATGTAGACAAAGGGAAGGACACCCAAAGATACCCCAATAATCTTACTATTTTCTGATCTATGATGGGGGTAACCTCAGATAGCATAATGCTATGTAGGTAGAGGGTTCGTCCTCATACATAAGCAGTATGCGGATGTGGGAATGAACCTCTACAAAACAAAGTGTCATGTGTTTCTAGATGTGGTTCTCCATGATGATCTAGGTTCTATCAGTGTAATGGTGTATTACACAATGTAGGGTTCGATCCACGTAGTGATGCACTATAAAGAGGGCCGAATTAAAGAAGGGTCATATGCCCTGTGGTTTGTGGGGAATTCATCCGTGATAGATTTATGGTTCATGATAGAACCAATCAGGTTTGCAGTTCACCAATTATTATTAAGTACTTTTTATGGTTCGTGGCTGGTTAAACCTGTGGAAAAGTAGTTTTTAGTTCACAATTCATCAATGATTTGAAATAAAAGTCAGAATCTTCTCTCTATCTGATTTCTCTCATTTAGCCTCTAGGGTCTCCTTCTTGCTCTATTCCACCCATCTCCCCCTTCCACTCCCTATTGTGATTAATTTATAGGGAACTATGGAAATCATATATGATGGAATGTGGTACCATTTTCATAAGCACATGAAGATATATCTCATCCCATGGAAGACTCGGTCAACTGGGGTTTGCGGAGGATGTGGTATGCGAGACCCTTCCAGCTTGCTTCATTCACAAACTGCTTATTTCGTGAAAAGGTATGAGGATGGAATTTCTATTCTTGATTTCACCAATGACACATTTCACAACATCTTGGGTTTTTTGGCCATTACCCCATGGTCCAGCACCTTGTAGGTCCTTCCACGTATTGATGGATAAGAGTTCCTATGCCCCACTAACCTTTCCTAGTGATGGTATGCGGCACACACTAAAACTGTTATAAAATTTGATTTATTCAATTTTATTTTCAAATTGTAAATACAATTTGGATTCAGTTTCCTTTCCGAACCTATAGGAATATTTTATTCCATCTAAAAAGTGCTTGTGGGAGTATTTACTTCCATTTTCAATGTTTTTAGGACCCTTCAAATTCCCCCAATGTTTTGGGGATCAATCGAAATGAAGAAGAGGCTATTATGATACAGAATTGGTCCTAAATTGAAGTATTTTTTGGTAGAATATGTAGGTTCGGTAGGAGTACCATGCATATTTAAAGAGGCCTAGGATATTTTTATTTTACTTTTTCTCATGGAAAAAATCTCTCTCAACCTCTTCTTAGCTTCCTTTGTGTTTGCGTACTGACGCCTTTGTGAAATCTATATTTACAAACCATTATATATGTCATGAAAACCAAACTCTTCCAAATTTCTTCTACCCGTGAACCGAAAATTGGGTCTGCAAACTACACCATGGAAGTTAGTACTTATGTTTAGACCTCTTCATAGGAGAACACTATGCGATTTTCATGTTCCACATGTCAAACATTAAACCGGAGAACTGGGCATTAAAATTAGTTATACTGAATATAAAATTTTCAACGAAAAACATTAAACATCTGTACAGCGAGGAATCCATTCACGGTTTCTTCATTCTATGAACCACATAGTTTTCTAGCCATCGCTCCACAGGCTAGCGCCTCACTGTCCTTCTGCATACCAAGTTCGTACACATGATATGACATTCATGTACAATTTTCCGGAGTAGTACACGGAGCCTCATGTGACCATATTTTTAAAAGTACCTTGGGAATTTTCATGGATATTATCCAAAAATTTCTCTTTGGACTGACTTTTTATGGATTTTTGGATATTTCTATGCAAACTGCAATGAATCTTCCCCAGACCACTACATATTCCGTTATTCCTACAAAGGTTGCCGCTAATGCCCATCTTTCTACTGATGATGAATGATTAAATAACATGGCGGACTCAGTTGAAAAAAAATTATAGTTCCTCCACTATATAAATATCTAGAAAACCTACTTATGATGATTCAAAGAGAGTATCCATCTTGAGACAGGCTTCCAACATATGGGTTTAGTCAGTTGTTTGATATTTTTATTCCAACACCAAATAAGGCTGATCAGCCTATTTTTTTGGATAACTAACACCACTATCCGAAAAGCCTGAATCTCTTACAGAGGATGATATCTCTAGAGAGATGTCACTTTTGGGTCCCTACTGAGCTACACACCTCATACCATAGGGGAGGTGAAATTAAATCCATATAAGGTAGACTGTTGATATCAAAGCATTGTGCTGAAGGACACAAGGAGCGAAAACCATGGCTGGTCATCCAAGCAGGACCTTCTCTCCGGAGGCGCATTTAGTTTAGACTGGAGGTGGCCTTTCTGGTTTCTCCAGAGTTGCAAATAATTTTAGAATGAGCTGTTGGTTATTGGAATATATGAGGCTTATTGGGTATCTTAGACATAAACTCATCAACATGATTCCCTTATTGCACAACTCTTGAGCATGTGGATCCCAGACACCAATACATTTCATTTAACCCACGGGGAAGTTGACAGTAGCCTTTAAGACATCTGTCTAATTTTTGGAGTCCCTATTGTTAGGTAAATGTATGATCAATTCTTACATCTTTTCTTTACATGGTAATATTTGGAGAGGACTACTCCTTTGGAAAAGAAAATCATTATTCAAGATAAAAATCTTTTGAAGAAAGTTAATCCCTGCTCAAAGAAGGATTGTCCTTTCGTTGAGTGGTTTGGGGTATTTTTTATGAAGAATGGCCCAGAGCCCCATGCACGCAGAGCTAGGGCCTACCCTACCAAGGAAATTATAAGATGAGAAGGTAAATTTGGAACATGTTGTAACAAAGGAAATTTCATGAATGGGGATGGTAGCTTATTCTTGATGTTGACTGATTATTTTGACTGGAAGCCTTCTTGGCCATGTTTTTTAGCAGATGTCTCTTACTAGTATGGGGTTCTGGTGGTGTGAGAGTCTCAACATTCATCATTTCATGTTATCTGGCCACTGGTAGATGTAATAATATGGCTATTCAAAATCTGGACAAGATTTATCGATTATTGGGCTATATCGGCAAAGGGAGGTCACCTTACCAGATGATTGGGACCTTCCAAATACTTTGTGATAGGATAAGAGATCACAAAGGAGGTTATTACTTTATAAATTCTCAACTGATTCTCCATTTTTTCCTTTGACCATAACTTCTTAGCTCTAGTGGGCTTATGCCGATGGCTTAGGCCTCTGAGGATAAGCAAGAGGAGCAAACTGAAAAAATGAGCAAGACTTAATGGCTCATCTCAATGCATTTGATCGTTTTTATTATCATCCTTATGATTATTTGCTCGTAGTGTTTTGAATAATTAATATGGATACTTGGTCAAACAAGGATAATTTTTTTCTTTTCGAGAAGGCGTCTTGGTTTCCCGTATCGGAGGGGAGCTTATCTGCGAGGGATATGCACCTTACAGATTCAGTCGTCAATTTAATTATGTGCAGAAGTTTTGACCTCTCACTCTCAATATTTCCCATAAAGAGAAATATATTATTATATCATGTCAACTATGGAATATGCTTACCCAAGAGGACATTAAGTGCCATGTCAGACTTCTGAATTTCGTGGATTAAGTTACCTTCCTCACCATAAGTTATGCTGAGGCATTGGTTAAATCATATCCAAATGGCCAATTAGCTAATCCGGTTCCTAGGGTAACAACTTCCAAGGAATCTGAGGCCAAGGGGAAGGAGAAAAAAAGGAAGTTTTTGCGAACTCTCAATCAGGAGAGGTCCTTCAAAAGCCTCTCGACTCTCCCCCAAGGAAGGTTTTGAAATATGGGGTTGTGACTTCACGGACGGACGAATGAGATGTCAAAGCTTCTGCAGGGAGACAACCATCCATCCAACCAGAGACTGATTTTCCAGTGGCCTAGTGGTAATTGGGAATTATGAGAGACCACCAATCAACTCACAATGAGTCCCCTCATTCTTTATGGCAGTTCATCTAGACTGGTGAGGTTTTTCTTAATGAAATTGGTCATGTGTCAGCACCTGCTGAAATCTCTTTCGATGAGGATCCTAAGAAGGTTGGTCATTACCTTGAGGACATTGAGACCCTAATCCATTCCAAGAGCAGTCACTGCAAATACTCGCATCAGGTACTTTCCATGTTGTTCTCCAAAACTGATGATGGGGATGATGACGTTGTTGGAACGTCTATTGCAGCTATAGTTGGAGTAACTTATTACATGATCCTAATGAATCGTAAGCATTCATCTCCTGGTTGTACCAATACAATAGATTCAACCAGGAATCATTTACGGTTGATTAGACCTACTCCTCTCCCCTGTGCTAATCCTCTAGCTTTGGTAATCCAAGTAAAAAACTACATTTCAAGATTCTTGGTGGGTCTGGGATGAATCGAGGGAAAATGCTTCTGATGAGGATATTTGGAGAATAATTCAAGGAGGATGATTTGACCTTCTGGGTTTTGGAGGAGCCATTTCCACCACCTGTATTTCTATTGAAGAAGATCCAAATGAGGTGGATGCTTATTTGAATAAAATTGACAAGTGCCTTCATGCCTCCAAATACATGCATTACTGGTATGACTGAGTGGAATGTATGGTAGTACTGTCGCGGTCATTGACCATTGAGGGAGAGGATTTTATATCTATGTACAACGACATTAATTTAAATCATTTTGTATACACTAAATACCTCCCCATTTTTATACATTTCAGGAGCCCACAGTGTCTTGGGAAATTGTACTTTCGCAGTTTATTCCCCTAGGGCGTTGTAGCTGGGGAGCCTGTCGTTTCGATTGTGGGGGGGGGGTGCTCTGGAAGGATCTCTTGGAGCCTGATGGCATATGGAAGTGGTCATCATAGACCCTTTTAGGGAATTTTTTCCTCCAGATATCCTAGGTTCTCTTATTCAAGAACCACCTCCACAATATACCAAGAAATGCAAGAAGGTCTTCGAACTGTCCAGACACATTAGGAGGGGAATCACAAGTAATTTTTAATTCACCTAGTTGTCAAACAATGTTTCATTATCTTGGTGACTCACTATTATGTGCTTATTTTTTATTCGACCCAATTAGTAACCATGTGGAAATTTTTCAGGATTCTACAGCTCATGTTCCCTTTATGGTAGAGGAAGAGGAACCAACAATTGTGATTAACCAAAGTAGTGGAATATAAATAACTGAGGAGTTTGTGGCTCTTGTTCACCCTTTAGGCATGCCTTCTCCTACTCAAACATACTCAGCCTCAATTATATAATAACATACAGATGTTGAGGCCTTGATTGAACACGTTGAGAAAGTTCCCATGGATAAATATAGGGAAACTTTTACAGTAGGGGTTGAATCCAGTGGAGATCCCCAATCCCCACATGATGTTTGAGGGATTTTTAGTCTTGAGGAACCAATCATTCTTGATCAATTGTATTTTACCCTCTAGAGGTAGTCCCTTCAGTGATTGATTCCCTTCTAGCACATGTCGACTCTGCCTCTATAGAAGTCACAACCACATGGGAGGCTATTATTTCAGCTCTTGATAACGTAGAGTGGGATATTGTTCCTTTTTCTCTTGTTATGTGAGAAGTTGAAGTCTCAGCCACTAGAATTTCAAGGCCAATACCCTTTTATGGACTTATCATCCTTGTAGGCCTGCTATTGTTTATCGACCTTCTGGGGGATATCCAAGAGGTTACTATTCGGGTCGGGCTTGATCTCAGTCCATTTATGCCCTTATGAGACTATGGGGAAAGGCTGATGGTTGAATTTATGTGGATGCCTTCGATGGGAAGTGATGTTACTAGGGAGGTGGGAGGTATTAAAAATTTATTATATGGAGGGTAGTTCTCCAGTCTTTTGATCACACTTTTGTTTTAGGAGTCATGGGTATTTACTCACCTTTTTTCTACTTTCTGAATTGAAAACACACGATATAACAATTGAGGTAGATGTTTTGACTCTGTACTCTATTGCAATCATCAGAGGTGAGGCTGTTGAGGGGTTGAGTCATGTTGTACCCGCTGAAATGAGTCTCTCTCTCATAAAATTTGTCCCTGACTATATTTCATTATCAGGTTGTGACTCTAAGATTGATCGAGAAGGATTGTTCGACCTTTTTTCCATATTCCAAAATGCATGGATGAATGTTTTTAGATTATTATTTTAGACTCCATTGGCTAAAATGACAGAAAAGATTCCTAAATTACATTTTCAGTTTATAGTCCTCGGATTCATCAGATTCGACTATCATAGCATCTATGATATAGCGAGACAAGTGGTTGTTGCTAGAGAAGCAGGTGGAAAACTTGAATATCAAATTTCAACTGATGATTTGACATCTCATCTAGCTTCTGTGAGGAAAATCCTCCTTGAAAAATCCACCAATAAAGTTGGAGCAGTTGTGAGGATGAAAAATGATCACACAAATCAAGAGTCCTTAGTTGAACAACTCAGTAAGGAAGTGGTGTAGTAGAGATAAAATATGGAGGACCTTAAGCAAGAGCAGGACCATGCCACAATTGACATTGAGGAGGGAATATGGAAAATAGAAGAAGTACAAAGTACATGCCTTTATGTTACGAGGGAAACATAGGCACTATGAGCATGAAAAGAGGCCGAGACCACGAACTGCTTAAAACATCATTAGGCTATTGAGGATTCAAATCAATTGTTGATGCAACATTGTGATTCCACCAAATGTCTCTTGTAATAACCATGTCCTTCCCAAAAGGAGAGGCTACATGCTATGGATTCCATCTATATCTCTATGGAACATAATGAAAATTTTTTTTTGCTTCCAAGTGATTCTCGTTTTCCTTTTCCCTGCAACTTCAGTCAATCAAAATCAACTATATAAACATACTTTTGATCTGGTATTAATTTAAAACATGATTCAAAACCAGTAAATTGAAATTATCGAATTAGGATCTAATTTTTTATTGATCCATTGGACTCAACGAGTATAGTTCGACTATTACTGGGGAACATGTAAAACCTCATGATATTTTTTCCCATTACATTATTGCCCTATTTGTTTCCTAAGCTTGTTTGGTACAGTCTTAACAGGTATAACTTGTATTTTTATTAGGCAGCCCTTTGTGGGTGTTCAACCCAACAATATTTACATATTTTTGGAATATTTCATATCTCAATATTTTTCCTACACCATACATAGCATAGTTTTATCATGTTGGGACTCTACTTTTATCCAAGGGTGACCTTTGCAGGTTTTCACTCTAGTGAGTATTGCATCTTCTTCATTGGTGTTTTATAGTATTTCCAATTAGGAATATTACTGATATTTTAGGTTGAACATCTTTGACCCAAACTGAGGGATAAGGGGCACCGATTTGGGATTCAACAGTTGGGAATGCCCAAATAACTCTTAAAAATGAACGTGAGATTTTCTTGACCATAACATTACGATTTTGGATACATATGAGCCGAGGGAGCCATTTTTTGGAATATAGAGGTAGGAAAGGAATATCCCTAGGTCTAATTTTCTTTTGGTTGATGGTCATTTTGTAGGAGACACATACTGATCCACTAGGCATGATGTTCATAGTAAATAATAGGTGTCTACAGGACACTGACATTCCATTTCTGATGGACTGGGATAATTATTACACTTTGGATTTTTTTTGAGGATGGGGACCACAGTGGGAGGCCAATATTAGTGATGGTGTCCAAAATAATTAGGGACATTTGTATCGACTTTGAATTGGAAACCACTCCCACATGAATTTCTATTATGAATGGGAGATCTTCTGAAAGTTATAGTTTAATGTTATACAACCAGGACACTTGAAACCTATTATGGGAGATAATCTTAATCTAAATAGGAGAGAGTAAATGATTCATCAGTTCAAATAGAAATTATTTTCAAATTTGGTTATTTAAAAGGGGAAAATTATGTATAGCATAATCAAAGGGATTTTCATATTCAGGGAGTGATATGGGACTTGAATTTTATTTGGGCATACGAAAATAGGAAAGGACTATCCTACAGAAGGATCAATATTTGGGTGATGGCTGTTTTGTAGGCGACAGATGATGAGCCATCGGGGCGTGATTTTCATAGTCAAAAAAAGGTGTCCTTGGAAAACATTCCTTATATCTGCAATGGAAATGATGGATTATAGGGAATGAGAGTTTTCTGGACACGACATATGGCTTATGAATGGGGGTGCGCCTAAACATGAAAGGGGGAATTTCATTGGATGAACTTTACCGAGAAAACCGAAAATAAGTAAAGGTAGTTTGTTTTTTATATATAGATCAAATTCATGAATATGGATGGGGAATCTTAATTTTGTAGAAGCCTTGAGAGACTGGGGGTGAATCGGGTCAGGATGTTCTTCTATATCAAAGACGTTGGTTGGAAATAGAATTTACACTATGACTTTTAGGGTTATTGAATCAGGAGGGATGTCACAGGGCTTGGGAACCATTAGGTGTACCGTGGTAGGAGAGGAATCTCCTGACGATGAATTTTCTTTTGATTTATGGTTGTTTTGCAGGAAACATATGCCAAGCCACTCGGGCATGATGTGCATAGTCAAATAAAGGTGTCAGAAGAATATTGGCCTTCCATATTGATGGCCATGGAGGGTTATAGGGATCCAAGTTTATTCAAACCACGAAGTTTGATGTGTGGAAGGAGTGTATCTAGGTACATTAGAAAAGTCTGAGCTGTGATTAACTAATGGGGCCAAGTAATCCCCTAAATAGATCTGGATCATATGAAGGGTGAGGAATCTGTTCCATAATTGGATTACCTTGTAGTTTAACATCATACGACCAGGACCTAGGGTTCCTTATGGGGAAGGGAACCATAACATTCCTTTTAGGGTCATGCTGATAGGACAAAAATCCTGGACTAGTTACTCATGATACCACAATAGAACTCCTATTAAGGTCCTTAAGCTCAAGTGAGATATTCTTGGTGTGAGAATTGAGGGATTACAATGATTTCAGGTCACCACTTGAGAATGAAATAATCAATGGAAGGATGAATTGTATGCCTAGACAAATGTTGTTTAGTTTAATTTCATGTATTAAGGATGAGCCCCACATAATTTATCATAATATGGGGGGATTTAGGTTAATTACGATGTAAAATAAGGGAAATAAAATTATCCTTGAGCATCCAAGTTAATAGGAATTTTCCAGGGATTCTCTACATTGATTCAATTCATGCATAGAAACAGGGACATTTGAATAATTTCTGTGGTTGTGTCTATATTAGATGATTCGAGTCTACCACACATTTATTAGGTGGAAACCAAGTCACACCAGATTCCCAATGAACATTATTAGGGAGGTCTAGCCCATATGTTGGAAGGAAAGGAATTTTTTTTGAGGAGGGCAAGCAAAGATAAGAATCTAAGCATTCCCATTGTGCATCAAAGTTTATTGTTGTGTATTTGGGACGCTTATGGACTTGCAGTTTAGTATAGTGCGGTAAAAACATTGGAAGTATAGTTTATGATTCTGTGGGGAAGAAAACTTTTCAAAAATACAATAAATAGAATAGAGTTAATCATGGTCAGGATATTTTGGTATTCCATAGACATAAATGATTATTAAAGGTGTAAACCATAGTATGTGGGGTCTTGGATCAGGAGGAATGACATGGGGCATGGAAGGCATTGGGCGTATGGAAATAGGAAAAGCCTCTCTTGAGGATGAATTTTTCTTTGATTAATAGGCCCGTTTTGTGGGCAACATATGCAAAACCACTGGGGCATGATGTAACTATTCAAACAAAGGTGTTCACATGACACTGGCCTTCCATCTTCGATGGATGTGAATGTATATGGGGAACCCTAATTTCTCGAAGTATAGAGTTTGATGAATGGGAAAGATGTGTATGGGAATGTAAGAAATATCCTAGACATGATTAGTTGTGAACTACATATTCTTCTACATAGATCTGACTCATATTTAATGGGAAGCATAATATTTTTACTCCTTCTGGGTGTTAGAATTCTGACTTGATGTTTCCATCATCTCTTTGAATTTTGTTATGTAAGAAATTATGGGCATGTTTGGGATCTCTTAACACTATGAATCGGGCCACACATGATTTTTGGGGAACCATGAAGTTTAATGTCATGCGGTTAGTAACTTTCATTGATTCCCCTGTGCAATTCCGACCTATACATAGTGGAAGCAGAATTTTCCTTTTTTTGAAATGGCAGAAGGACTAGAATGGAGGATCCGGGACTCACTACATATCCTAAAAGGGCATGAATCAAGACACAAGTATTTCTAGAAAGGAATTCCCTACATAGGTCTGACCCATAAGTAGGGGAAATAAGCAATTTTGTTTCTCAGTGGATGGAACATGTTTGGGGTCAAGGTTTTATTTTGTATCCAAAAAGGGTAGGAATCGAGCCCAATTAAGTTGTTGACATATCCTCCTAGTAAAACCCTGGTCCATGCACAAGGAGGGGTAAGGCATTTTAAATGATGGCTGAACTGGGATATGAGATTCGGGAATCACTATGTATCCCACTGAGATAGAAATAAAGACATACATAGTTCCAGAATATTCCATGTAGTTTAATGTCATACGATAAGAATGAAGGTAAACCGATATGAATTATAACCATTTTGTGTCTGGGCCCTAGACTTGAGATTTATGCATCACTACGTATCCCACTGAGATAAGGATAAATCCATACATTGTTCTGAAAACTTCCCTCCATGTATAGGTCCATTCCATACATATGGAGGGGGTCATTGATATCTGGTTTAGATGGTTGGGCCTCAATAGATGATCCCAACGTCAGTATTTATCTTTCAAGCGAATGAATCAAGTCATACATAGTTCTAAAAGTTCCCTATAGAGGTCTGATCTATTTGTAGGGAAACAAGAAGGAATTTTTCTTTGATTGGTGGTTGGTCCAAGATGTTAAATTTGGGTGTCACTGCGTATCTTGCAAGGGAAAGAATCAAACCATACCTAGTTCTACACACAATATGCTAACTATACCGATATGACTCGGGCGTAGGGGTAGGGGAATTTTAGTTTCATCCTATACCGGTGTCAGATCTATCATATTCCTCTAGGATTTATTTATGCAAGGTAACCCTTACCACTAATCCTAAGCTAACGTGATTTATACTCGACATGAGAAATAAGGAGCGACAAGGATTTCCCTCGTTGTATGTTGTGATAGAGTATATAATAGGGGAATTATATTTCATTTGATGGTTAGGTCAATATCAATGGTTGAGGAATCACTACGTATCCCACTGATGAATGAGAATCAAGCCACACATAGTTCTAGAAGATTCCATGTAGTTTAATATCATACATTAAAGAAGAAAGTGTTTCTATGTATTTTTATGTCCTGAAGCTTGGACGTTTTATGTCACTATGCAGTTTATCATATTGTAGCTAAGATGTATGTGTTTTTATTAGGAGATGTATTTTTTTTAGAAACCTTGCAATGGTGGGAGCTGTAATGAGAAGTTCATCCATTGATATCAATGCATATGCTCTATTGGAGTAGACCGTATATATGATATATGGTACCTAAAATTTCAGATCATGATTTGGGGTTTTCTTCTTGAGCATCATCAGGGTTCTGAGGACCAACACCATCTATCCTTCGAGGAAATAATGGAGGAAAATCATTTTGTTAAAGGATCATGCAATCTGATATTTGTAAACTTCAAAATGGTGAAAAGTGTGCAACATTTTCTCATACAATATTTACAACTCATAAAACCATTTCTGGGATTTCTCATCCTTGTACAGTTGATCACAAAATATATGAGGAGTGATGTCACTTGAACTTTGATTATAAATACTGCCTCTTTTCTGTATACAAGTGAGTATGGGGTTTCCTAGGTGGCAGTGCGGGTCACGGCCCTATAATCCTATAAAGCCTGGAGGATCTTGTCAAGCCATGATTTATTGTCTATTTCTACAATCTTCAAGAGTATGTTGTATAGAGTCTTGTTGAAATATTCTATCTATCCATTGGCCACTTCATGGTAGCGGGATGAATGGTTGGATTTGATTCCATAATCCTTGTATACCTTGTCAAACTCAAAAGAGCAAAATTTGGTGCCATTTTCTCTCAGTATTTTATGAGGGACACCAAATTAAGTAATAATGTCGGCTTTTACCAAGATAATAATACATCTTTCCTCGACCTCTTTAAGGGAAAAAATTTCTACCCATCTAGAGAATAAGTCGGTAGCTGTGAGAATGACCATTAATTTTATGGATGTGGTGGGAGGATATGGTCCCACAACATCCATCCCCGATACGGAAAATGTCTAGGAGTACATGGTCGGGTGAAGTAGTTCCAGAGGTTGTTGGAATAAATTGGAATGAACTAGGTATGGATGAAACTTTATGGAGAATGGTCCAATGGTATCCAAGCCATTGAATTTGATAGGAGAGCTTGGATATTGATTAGTTCTCTGCACAACTCCAGGCGTGCACTTCATTCATGATGGAAGCAGTCTCTTCCACATTGATGCACATGAGAAGGACTCTGTCAAGGAAATGTTTTTAGAGAATCTTTTCTTGGTTGGAACCATCATACAAAACAAAATTGGATACCTGAATCCAGATTTATTCTCTTATATCCCTATCTAGTGGGAGTTCCCCCCCCCACTAGAGGTAATTTTCGATGGGAGTCATCCATCTGGTGGTGCGACCGTAAGGCTCAGGAATAGGGATGGTCATGTCAATTTCTTCTGTGTTGTTCTAAATGAACAACAAGAACAACCAATAGTGGGAAATAATGATGACTATTTCATCATGGTCTAGATTAGCTAGGGTTGTGGATGCATTTTCCAATGCATCTTTTTGACCACTTTTTGATAAGTAGACATAATTCAGTATTGGTTCTGATTTTAAATATTTAATCATATCTCATATATGGTTCATCAAAAGATCCAATACTTATTTCATAATATAATAGTCTCCATTGACCTTCTTTGATAACCAGATCTAAATCACCTTTTACCTTCAGGCATTCATCTTGTGCATGATGTTCCAGCTCCAGGCCTATAATGAGGGCTGGATATTATTCTTCATTATTTGTGCACCCCTATGAAAGAAAGAAGGATTAAGCAAATATGACCTTTTCTAGAGAAATGAGGATAACTCCTAGCACCAATATTTTTGGCTGGGGGACTTTCAACCTTTTCCCTATCGGGCTCCAGGAGGCACCGTCGAAGTACATTTTCCAGGCATGGTGGCCTTCTTGGGTGGAGAATACTTCTTTATTAGTATGTTCGGTATCAAATGGGGTCATTTCATCCAAATGGTGCTCTGCCAATAAATCTACTAACTCGTGGCCTTTGATGGATTTTTGGGGGATGTACCATATGTATAAATACTATAGGATGACTTCCCACTATTATAGGTGTCCTATTAGAAATGGAAGTCTATGGATATATATTAGTGGGTTACAGTGGGAGATAAGATGGATCTCATGGAGGATTAGGTAATGATTGTGTTTCTGAAAAGAAATTTTTAGGGCTAGGAAGTTATTTTTGATTCTTGAATACTTGGTCTCAACATCAATAATTGTTTTTATGAGATAATAAAGACTCTTCTCACTGTCTACATAATTCTTCTATACGAGGAAATCACGTAGAGATAATTCATAGGTGGTTACGTACAAAATTAGTTGTCTTCCCTGAACAAGAGGCATCGAAACTGGTGGGATTAGGAGATACCTTTTTAATATTATCGAATTCATCTTGAAAATCATTATCCCACTGGTATGTGAACCCTTTCTTCATCAACCTGGTGAAAGGAAAAAAATTACCTGCAAGTTTGACTATAAAGCACCTATTTTTGGCTAGGTGCCCCTAGAGAACCCTTCCACTCAGTGAGGTTATGAGGTGGGGACATGCCAAGTATGTATATTTTCTTCTAAGGGTCAACATCAATGTCACTATGACTTATGATGTAGACAAGGAATTTCTCAGAGGTAACACTGAATGAAAACATTAGGTGATTGATCTTTAGTATGATCTGTCACGGTTTATTAAAGATAGTTTTAAGATCTGTCAGGTGGTTTGAGATCTTTTGTGATTTAACTACCAGTTCATCAACGTAGAACTCAACGAATTTTCCAAGGATGGGCTTGAAAATATGATTCATGGTATGATGATATGTAGCACCGATATTTTTCAGACCAAAGGGCATCACTTTATAGTAGAATACTCCCTAGAGGGCCCTGAAATTAGTGGATTATTCATATTCATAGTTCATTCAGATCTGGTTGTATCCAGAATAGCCATCCATGAAAGAAAGGGCCTCATATCTGGTGGTCATATCGATCATAATTTCCATGAATAGGAATAGGAAATCATCTTTCGGGCAGTGTCGATTGAGGCCCCTGAGGTCAATGCAAGCTCTGATATGCCCATTCTTCTTTTTGACATGGACAATGTTTTCTAGCCAAACCAGATATTGGACTTGTTTAATGAAGTTAGAAATGATTAGTTTGTCAACAATAGCCTCTATTTTGGTATTTTGTGTTTTGTGGGTCATTCTAGAAGCCTTCTTATAACAAAGATGGCATTCTAGAAGACCCATGTGATGAGTGATGACCTCAATATTGAGGCCTGATGTTTCTATGTAGTTCTAGGTGAAAAAATCTCAATTATTATTTAGTAAGGAGGTATATTCCTCCTTATTTTCGAATGGAATACCCCCACTAATTAAAGTGGGTTGTAGGTTATCCTCGGGGCCCAGTTTTATCTCCCTAAGTTCATCGATCATGGTGTAGATGGCTTCTTCGTATGTGAGAGGTGCATCTTTGAGATATTCACCATCTTCTTCTTATTCTTCATATTCTTATTTATCCTCTTCATTATCTTCTTCCTCATCTGATAGGTAGAGGATTATCAAGATGAACTCTCTAGCTTTGGGAGAGGTGTCACAATTCTGATATTTGGAAACTAAAATAGATCCTTTTTTCCAAGATTACTATGAGGAATTTTTTGAAGAGGACGGAATGGGGGTGGAGGAGTTTCCTCAAATTATTTTAGAGACATGACATCATATTTTATCGTAGTGACTAAGGTAGGAACAATATGTGGCCCGAAGGATGGGATGGGAGCATTTTGTTTGATCCATCACCATTATCATGGGGGTTATCATGCATTTCAACATCCTTGGACTTGGAGTCCATAATAGAAATCATGCAGATGACTAAGCCCATGTCTGAGCTTGAACTTATGCACTCAACCTGGTTGATGGTTAATATATACTCTTCCCTAAGAAATT
Organism: Viscum album; assembly: GCA_963277665.1. Taxonomy (NCBI): domain Eukaryota; kingdom Viridiplantae; phylum Streptophyta; class Magnoliopsida; order Santalales; family Viscaceae; genus Viscum; species Viscum album. The sequence goes on along the minus strand of OY728119.1, from coordinate 272,813,945 downwards.
TGAGGCGATTGGTGGGAGCTATTTCCAATCCGTTTGGGGTAGTGATCCACCCAACATCATCACCCAAAAACTCCATCGATTTCAGTTCATAGAACCCTTCATCAATGTAATGCAACTCATAGAATTCAAATGGGGATTTATCATCATGAAATGTCATGTTTTTTCCATTAGCACAACATTTGATGCACTGATGGTATGATGAAGGAATTTCAACCTGTTGATGCAGCCATGGCCTCCCAAACAAGATGTTGAAGGGCCTACTCTTCTGCACTACTAGAAACTCAAAATCAGACCAGAGGTCACCAAGCCAAGTATCAAGCTTAATTCGTCCCAATAGCTTTTTCTCTCCTATGTCATATCCAAGTAGAGTTGCAATATAGGGTGTTATAATGTCATCATCATAGCCCAACCAATGATTTGTTTGCAGTGGGAGGAGGTTAAATATAGATCCATTGTTGATGAATTCTCTGGACATCAATTCCATTTATCCTTCCAAAACATATAAGGGTTAGATGTGTCCGTACATGATGGCGTCTTCATACTGATTAGTGAAGGAGATGACAATGTGGCATTTTGCGGGACTAGTCTCTATCTAATAGAATATAGTAATTGATACTTTGGACTCGAATTCATGGGGGCTTAGTAAAGTTTTGATGAGTGCCTCCCTATGGCCTTCTATTAGATTCAAGGCATCCACGATTGATATATTTTCCAGTACTGAGGCTAGCTACTTCAAAATATCTTATTTCTACTCTAAAGGTCTATGCTTCCCAGCATGGGTATTCTCTTTCATGGGTGATGTTGGGACTTGAAATTTGGGTGTAGATGGTATTGCCTCTGTGATAAAGGATAGTGGTGCTATTGTGATTTTCTAGTTTTTCCGAACTTGTCTTCTAGTAATCCTTGGGTGATTAGTCATGTTCTCTTCCTTAAAAAGATACTCTAAGATGATTGGGCTCAAATTTCTTCTTGTAGGGGCATTGTAACACCCCGTCCCTAGATTCCTAGGTTCCGTGCATTATTTTAATACATTGGTATGATTATAAGGAATCAAGACCCAAAATATCGATTAGTTTAGTAGTCTTGGAAAATAGATTACATACATGAATGTTATATTACACTTTCTAACATAAAACAAAAAAAATCCTTTGAGAATGCAATTGTTCCCTTAGATTAACCCTACATATAAAAAAAACACTTCTTGGGATCCTGGGAAAATAAAACATAATAAAGGGGTGAGCTCAGATTCTCAGTAAGGGTAAATAATTTAGCGGAAGATAACATAAACAATATTCATGGTGAATAATTGAAAACACGGGCCTTTACAAATAATGAACTTGAAAATTTTATGGCAGAAATATGAGCTGAGTAAATAATTCCATAATAAAACATAGTCATGGGTATTCTACTAGTCGAATAACATCATGAAGCATCAATATATTATTCATAATGAGGGAATGTATAATGCCTGATATTCTGAAACATTTTGTCAAGACCTCGACCAATATGTCAAAAATGATTAAGGGCTTGTCCCAAACCAAATATCATATTGGGAAGGGCCTCATCGAATTCCACATCTAATTGTCTCATGAAACATAACGATGCATCGAGGATCTATATCGGGCTCCACCCGTCACTTACTAAGTCTAATACATTCCTTATATGAAAAGGTTGAAACCTAACATAAACATTCGTATTAAAACTAGAATACGAAATGTCAATACTTTATCTATAAACCACGAATGGTATAAAAATAGAACATCCACTTTCAAACATATCACAAAACCTTTAATACAATATGGAAGATTTGTTTCATAATAAATCAATTTCAAACAAGTTTAAAATCCATCAAAGGATGTTGACATAGATGAAAATGATAAGTAAAATACTTTGAGAGAAATACACCTTTTACATGAAATCATTTGTAAGTCTCAAAATTTATAAAGGAAGTCATTTAAATGAGATTTTTTAATCAAAGTGTCCCATGCCACTTTGAAACGTTTTAAAATAATTTTCATTTAAAAACATTCATGTCCATATAAATAAATCCTTAAAATCTTTTTGAAAATATGGTCAATAATTAAAAGGGTTTAGAAAGATAAATCATTAAAACATTTAAAACGATGATCTAGTTAAATAGACCCTTCAATAAAACTTTAAAAGATTCATTTTGAAAACATTTTTATGAAATTATGGTATCTATGATAAGTATGTCCTAGAAAATACTTACACATGAACAATCTCGGATAATAATGAGATTGAGGAAATAACCCTTACCTTGCACTTTCCTTTGGTCGAGGGTACATTTAACCTCTTGTATAGTGAACATAGTATGTTATTAAATTATAAAAGAACCATATTCATATTTATTACATCATACATGATTCATTTATGACTTTATTCTACACATTTAATAATTATTTCTTTGTTAAATTGAAATTTTGGGTAATAATCACTTTCTTTATCGTATGTGTTTTAAGATGTTATTCTTGATTGTATCATTTAGATTATGATTTTAAGGATTCTAGGATATAAAAATTGATTTATATATCATATATGTTTTGAATATAAATATTTATAATAGATGTATATATTAAATGGAAGTCACTGTTTATGGAGAAGGTAGGCCGTACGTACGCATAAACGATGTTTCCGTTTTCACATCGTATTGAATGGAAGTAAGGGAATAATATTTATGTAAGTACAGAAATAAATAAATATATATATATATATCCAGTAGAATTATTATGTCATATATTACATACTTATTAATAATATATATTTTTTATAATCATCGTTGAATGCTGAACATGGAAATGACTCTCATCGCGTCGTGGAGACGGTAATCCGTACGTAAACACGAGCGACGATATCATTCTTTTGATTTAAAATAGTATGTAAACAGATGGTATATCATAAATACAGAATCCTTAACATGTTATATTTATTATTAAATCAATTATACATCGTTATTATACCCATACAAATAATAATGTATTGAATAACAACTACACCACGATGTGGAGACGGTAAGCCGTACGTACGCACGTATGATGACATGTCATTCATAGGATGGATAAAATAATGAATATGGTTATACCATATTTATAATAACATCTAAGTATATAGAAGATACAGGATTTATTGTTTTATAATGGAAACAACAATGAATGAGGAAGTAGAAGAAGAAAAGAACTTGAAAGAGGTAATAAAATATTTACCTCTTTTTCGGGTACTTCCTTTTGATTTGATGAAAAGGGCTACTTAGGTTGGATTTATGATAAAACTAAGGACACTACAATAACTTGAGGGAAATTTGGAGGATATTTGGTTAGGGTTTGGCCGAGAAAAATGGCTATGGATGTGTGATTTGGAGAGAAGGGGAAGTGCTCTTTTATAACATGGGTGAGAGTCACTTTTGGAAAAGATTAAAGTATTAATTTATTATAACATCATATTCGGTTTATAATGGATCCAAATGAATTTATTTCGAGCCTTAGGTGGTTATGGGTCGCAATCCTCTCAAACAATAGGTTTTAGACATGTTTAGGTCACCATTTTAACCTTATCTTTTATATTTAACTCTTAGTTAAATCGTTTAACTTTTTCCGTGTTTTGTTGTATTCTTACTCTATATGGCTAATAAACTTACTGTAAACATCCAAAATAACCTCAAGTGTCTCATTAATGAAATATATAATATTATTTAAGCCCTTTGGATGAACCATAAATTTTTGGGAATATTATATCAACCAATAATATAGTATTGTTTTAAATATTAATTTATGTCAATTTTGAAACTATTTGGTATTTTGTTTTTGTGAAAGTAATAAAAACTTGATTACATTGAAAAAGATACATTGAATCATCCCTAACATGTCATATTCACCTATAAAATTTGTGGATGTCATAAAAATTTTGAAATTATATTTATTTTAATATTTATAATAACATTTATTTGATTCTTTCATTAAAAAGGTAATTACTGCATCATCATTGTGTCATAAATAAATTTAATTATGTAATTTCTAAAATTTATGAATAAAATACCATGATGTAGGAAATATATTTATCTTTCTAATGAATATTTATAGTCGAATTTAGTTTATGTAAAACCCTATATTATGGTTTAGTAAATAAAATTTTTCATTTAAAACTTTTAACTATTCTTTAAATTAAATAATAATAAATGTCCTAATCTAATCCAAGTGGATCTAAAGGATAATATTTTATTCCTAACGTTGTTTTTGGTTGAATTAATCTTATAAAATAGAATTAGGACATGTGTTAGGGTAATTATAATATCATTTTTTCCCATAATTAACCTATTTATTTTTAAGAGTGGTAAATAAAAGTCAAAAGGTACGATTCACCAAAAATTATTTTCATCTTATTGAACAACATTTTACTTACTGAGGTTAACCATGTCTCTCGAAGTTTTGAAATTAAACTCACATAAGCGGTAAAATTAAGTTTTATGCCAATTTTTAAATGCTTCTAGAAGGTGGGTAAAGGACAGTAAAATGTTCAATAAAATTTTATATATCCAATATTATCATAAAATGACTATAATGAATTACATTGAACATATATATATATTATGTATATATTTTGATCAAAAATTAATTTAAATAAAATAATTAATTATTTAAATAAAATTCAGTTTTAAACAATAACGCAGTGTTTTTCACTATTCATCAAAAATTGAAAGTTTTCAGAAAAGTAAAAAAAATTCACCCTAATCTAGTTTTGATATTCCGAAACAAAAAATGAATTCCATTTTACAAATTTTAAAAAATTGATGATTCATTAATTAATTTAAAATTATTAACTGTTGTCAAAACCAAAAAGTGTATTTTTAAGAAATAATAACTATAAAAGGATTGCCACTTTTTTATGTCCAATTTCAAAGTGAAATTACATTTAATGAAAGACATTGGAATAAATGGTAAAAATATAATTTAATTACACTTCCAAACCATTCAATTTTATAATTGAACACTATAAATTATTTTGATTAAAAAATTTGTTTTTAGTTAAAATTTAGTATTTTTCTCTATTCACCCAAATATGAAAGTTATCAGAAAAAACACCAAAAATTTACTGAAACTAAATTTTTATGTCCTGATTATGAAGAAGAAGTTTATTTTGTCAAATTGAATATATAAAAGATTCAAATATTGGATTTAAAATGGGTTCGCCATTAAAAGGCTGTAAAATTTCATAATTTGAAAAATAGTTCTTTTATCTGAAAAAACTGAATTTGTTCTTAAATTATGTCTAAGAAACTCATAATATAGATTCTAAAATAATAAGGATTATATAATGTATAAAATTCAGTTAATACTATTAATAAGGACTTTTAAAGGGCTAGTTTGGTACATCGTGGTGCGCTTGAACTCGATGTTGCGTGTAGTGAAAGTTATTCAATTACTTTGAAGAAATAACATACTATGAAATCTTGGGGTGTTACAGGCATAAAAACACTCTAGTACCTATTGTTTCTATTGGAGCGTCCTTCTATGATTTTTCGCAACATTAACGGTTTGAGATAAAGTGCGGCCGAGAATTTGACTCCTTCTATGATCACACCATCCAGGAAACCCTTGGCCTATGTGGACTCCTCCTCCGACTCTCTGATTGGATGCGAGGAATTTGGTTTTGTGGTTATAGTATCCATTACGATAAGGGGTCCATTAAGTGAATGGAATTAATGAATTCAAAGATTAGTTCTTGATCCAACAATAATTATGTCTTACTATCTTCATCAAATGTCTCCTTTTGGCGGGACAGTGCTCGTTGTCCAATTTTGAAGAGCGGTTCACGTGCTTTCAAGTCTATTGGAATGACGTCTGAAAATGTAAAGACCAATTTTGGATTTGGTGCTGACTCATCTTATTGCTCCTTTCTTCCATTTCATCCCTAAAAGATTTTATGACTGAGGACGCTGGTTGTGTTGCATCAGGTGTTATTAGGGGAATGGTTAGATGCCCCAACTATTCATGGTGGATTCCATGATCTCGGTTGATTGTCTTTTGAGTCATCCAACTATCAATTTTTTTCCAGTGACATTTTCCACTCCTCTTCCTATCTTGGTTCTAAGATAGAGACATACAATAGTTGTGTGAGTGGAAGACCATACATGAATTGTCTAGAATCCACCATCTTTTATAGGAGATCTTTGAAGATGAATCACTCACTGATGGTGTGTGTGAGTATCCAATGTTAGGGACAATAATTTTGATGGTCTTCAAGAACCACTTTATCATCTCTCTTTGGCTCTAGTAGTCAGAGCAAGTTCCAATTCATGGAGGCTACTAAGTAGCCACATATATGGTCATCTTGGAATGATTAGAATTTATTTCTTCATTCCTTGAAATAATTTATTTTGGAACCTATTTTATCATATTTTTCAAGGTGAGGGTGGCTATTGGCGTCCAGTGTGTCCTTCACGGTTTGGTGGAGGACTAGAAACTGAAGCTGGCATCGGGTGTGGATTAAGCATGATAGAATCTACTTCATCTTTTCCCATTAGTTTTCCTGGGGCCACACGGGACTTGAGATTTTCCTTCTACAACCAGTCTTATATCCTTTGGGAAAATGTGGAGAAATCTCGGAACCAACTTGTATACTTCACCGAGATGAGTTTTGTCCACAGTTCATCATGCACATTATCGATTCACATAGCAAGAAATTCATCCTGGGGGAGTGGCATGTTCAATGAGTTTTTCAAAAAATTTCATCGCACGATGAAGTCTAAAACTCTTTCATTCTCTGGATACATTTAGTTCATGATATCGCTGACTGTTGTCTTAGGCAATTTTGAATTGAACTGGAAGATAAACTATTATTGAAGGTCCTCTCAGCATATGATTAAGTTTGTTGGAAAACTAGTTTACCACATCAAGGCTGAACCCTATAGATTTTTCACGAAACACTTGAGTTTAACCTCTTCTTGTTGAACCGAGGTTCCCATCATGGTGTCAAAATATGATGCATAGCACAGTAGATGTTATACTGGGTCTCTTGGACCATTGAACACAAGGTATAAGGGGTTCTCGAATTTTGGCAGTGGTGGAACGTTTCCAACCCAATCATGGTATGTTTTGTATTCTAGTTGTATTAGAGATAGATGCATTTCCATTGATTCCAGCTGAGCTATCAATTGCTTGGCGGTATTCAAGATCACGTTACGCATATCCTGCCAGACATGATCTTGGGTGGGTGTATTAGGAGACAAATTGGACATGCCATCACTACTATAGATTGGGTGGATACCTAGCTAGGGGTATCATTATGGGTTCATCTAAATGTATTCTAGATACTTTCCTAGTGGACATAAGTATTGATATCCATCCCAGGATAGATTCATGTAGATTAGTGGTCTGAGTGCTGGACTGGATGAGCATCCAATCTTAGTTTCATTTACTGGGATGAGTTCTTATAAAAGAAGAACCTCTTTTGGGGATACCTTTTGATGTTACTCTTGAGAAACACATTTGGAAAGATTGCTTCCTCGATGCAGCTCAAAAATGATTTTCCTGAGCTCTTTCATTTCTTTCTCCTGCTTGCCAAATCCTTCATTGATCATGAGGGACACATTCTCAGTGGGAGGAGGAGGTGGGTCATAGACAACTTGGGATTTATTCTTATCCTTGTTTTGGATTCTTGATAGAGGTAGTGATGGGTTTGTTGAGGGTTCTCCCAAATTTAGGGCATCTTTCTTGTTCCATGTATTCCCACTATCAGGCTTTGTGTGGTCCGCCACTGGGAGGGAACCATCTTTTTTGGAATCCTCTCCATTTGAATCATTTCCTCTAGATCCATGGGAGTTAAATTCACCACAATATCTGATGCATACCACATTGGGGGAAGTATACCTGGTGTCTAATGGAATGATATATTTTTGTGTACTTTGTTCGAATTTATCCTCCCATTCTATGGTTTTTTTAGATTCCTTAGTGAAGAGAGACCCAAAGTGAACCCTGATATTACCTCACAATATGAATTTATCTCTAATGGTATGAATCATGAGATATGACTAAACAGGGGGCCTCTCTGATCATTGGTCTTCATAGATGAGAGATGATAGACATTGGTTGTCCATGAATTTGAGGTAAAATTTCCCCCATCCTTATGGGATGGGGTTGCTCCCATTCTTTCATTGATGCTCTACGGCACCGATTCATTGGTTTTACGAGGGAGTTTTGAGTAAAAAATGCCCCCAGCCCTATGGCCTAGGGTTGTTCTTGTATTACGATTCTAGATGCGGCTATTTCCACCTTATTGATTTCACACACTCCCACTTTGGTGTGAGAAGGGAATAATACCGAATTTTCAAGGGGTTTATATGCTTTTAAGGACATGAAATCTGCTTGTTGGTTGGCTTCCCTTAAAAGAGATGCCTGCTGAGTTTTCTCAGTTAGCTGACTGAAAATATTCTCTATGGATTGATCTCATCAGGCCTAATGCTTTTGAGACTTACTCATGGTCAGTTCTTGTTGAGCGTTCCACCTTTCATGGATAGGGATTTCATTTTACTGCTGCCTTTGGGTAATGACATTGAAACATGTCATTTTGGATGAGGTATGTTAGATGAGACTTGGGATGAATTGTAGAGCTCATTGTTCTCCCTATATTTAGATTCAAACTTCTGACAGGGCATCACCAATGAGGCAACACAACTTGTGCAGCGCTTGGAGGCAAGTTAGTTTTTTCTTTTTCTTTCACCTTTATGATTGTGTCCACCAAGTAGATAAGAGGGATTCCATTTCAATTAGATAGTGAAGCTCTCCTAGTATTTTGACATCCTCTTCATACCCTTCATTGGGAAATAAAATTTCATTCAGATGTTAGAGGGTTATCAAGATATTGAGGAGAATGTAATGAATGATTTATTCAAACAAATATCTTGGTATGTCAATGTTTGAAGTGGTCGTAGGATAATACATCACTATTATATCATCCATAGCTTGTTGTCTTCTGATGAGAAACATATCCTATTATTGTTCTTCTGGGGACTCCTCTACTTGAAATTTTCATCTTGACTGCTTCTTAATGATTATGTTCTAGTTATAAAAGTTGTTGGAATCCTCATTGATATGTGAGAAGCGCATGGGTGGCCCGTAAGATTAGTGTAGCCCCGACCATCTTCTATTTGAGAAAGGATATCACTCTTCATAGATAGAGTGTCTATCATGTCTGACTCTTTCTTTCTAAGTGCCTTAGTTTAGGATGGATTTCTCATATTTTTCTTGGGCAGGGGAAAAATTTCTTTCCAATGTGAATTTTTATTTTGGGGAGGACCTTCAAAATGGGTGATACAATGGAGAGGGATACAATTTCTCTTGATGCCCAAACATGGGGAATTTTCCAATGGAAAATTCCATGGGGAGGACCTTTAAGGTTGGATTTAGCAGGAGTACCTTTTTTTACTTGATTTCATTGAGGGGAGTACATCTTTAATGACTATTATGACGATGAGGACTAAAATCATAAATTGATATCCGGCTTTAGGGAGAAATTTTGTATTGTACATTCCAGTGAGGCCCTTCAGGATGTATTGCAATGAGGGGAGGACCTTTTTGTTTCTTGATTTTTCTGAGTGGAGGGCCTTCACATCAACTTCCATTGTGGGGATGAACTTCTCAATGGCTATCATCATGGAAAGGACTACCATCATGAATTGACTTCCAACTACAAGGAGCATCTTATCTATAAGGTATACCCTCTAGAGGACCATTAGGGAAGACAATAGTATGGAGAGGGCCTTCTTTTTGTCTGATCTTTGGGTTAAGGGGAGGGGAACCCTGAAACGTATTAGGAGATAGGCTCTCATTAACAATCATTATTGTCCCATAGAGAAACCCCTCGTGGGTGCTCTGGGGAGGACCTTCAGATCTACTGGTAGAAACATTACAGGAAGGACTTTTGCAACTGATACTTCCAATTCCATAATTTTGTAATATACTAACATGGTCTTGAGGATTTATTGATATATTCAGGAGGGTATCAAGGAATCAAGCTTCCAGAAGAGCAAAATCATGTATATTCTCTTCATTTTCTGGTTTCCATTGGTGTATTTCATTTTAGGGTTCTCTCTTGTGGGTAACCGAGACTGTCTGCTTTTGGTAATGACCTTCATATATGATTTCCAATTTTTTTGTTCCCATGATGCTTCTAGGATGCGCCGATGGACTTCTTGAGTTTGGTTAGGGATATATGCCTACACTGGAGAAACCACCACATTGGGCCGACGTCCCCCAGTTTGAACAGGTTTTTGTTCTCGATCTGGTTGTCTATGTATCGCAGACTATTACCATAGACCCTCTTGGACTTGATCAAGGATGAAAACTACTCTATAGCAACCAAACCATTTTTTAGGTATGTCATTCCATTCAGAGAAACTTTTTCAGGGGCCTGGTTCCTCACCTATTCCACCGATGGAATGATATATTGACATGTCTAGAGGATATAGTCTGGAATGGACATATGATATTCCATCATTTCCAAGATGTGATGAGATACATATTTGTCTGGAACAAGTATAAAGGCCTATTATGATGTCAGAGTAGGAGTTTGTGCCTACTCTTGTCCTCCATTGGTTTCCCAAGTATACTTGCAGTTCTCCTATGTCAGGAAAGAGGAAGGAGTCTGACGTTGGTTGTCTTCTCTGGTTCCCACCATATTTTACTGGTGGGATTCATATTTTTGAGCAGGAATTTATATCTTCTCCCTTTCCACTTTATTTGTATCATGAGCATTGTATTAATCTATTGTAATTTGACTATGCCATATTGGTTTTCTACACTATTTGGATAATGAGCTTTATTCACATTAGTAGGAATTTGTGCCTGCCTGTAAATGGTTTCCGTCCTATTTGGATGTTGGGGTTCTTGTGCATCAAAAAATATTTGTATCTTCATTTAATTAATTGGATTATCTGAAAGTCTATACCGACAAGCACTAACAGGAATATGCACGTGGTCATATGGTGCTACCCTATTTTTGTGGTAGGCTTGAGTTCAGTGGGAAAGAGTTTTATGTTTTCTTGTTGAATGTTTCCATGTTTGTACAGTCAGTTTCCTCCTCAGGAATCAGGGTGATGAGCTACTCCTCATTATATATTTTCCACCCTCGGTGGGCGGCCTAATGGGCTTGTGTCCTTTGGACTTCAGTAGGTTCCATGAGCATGTGATTGTCTTCAGAATAAGGATCCTAGGTCTGCTGGTGTTGGAAGCGATGCAATCTAGCATGTTCCTTTGAGTAAGACCGTTGTGCAGCTAGGATGAGGTCATCAGCATCGACTTCATGTGTCTCCCCGAGATTAGAGAGGTAGGTGTTGTCCCATTCCTAGGATAAGCACCTAATACGGATTGCGATGACTACAAGGGCTGCCTTGTGCTTGGAATTAGGCCACGAGTGGAGAAATTTTGAAAATTGGAGTTCTTGTCTTGTGGCTTCCACAGTGGGGAGAGTACGGTTTTGGTGAAAATATCTAATTTCCATTTTGGATACCCAGTGCTGAAGATGCTGAGTTGGTGAGGGGTCTGTTCTCTTCAATGGGGACTCGACTGCATGTGGGATCATTGAGGTGAGTGTCTACATTGGTTTTCAAGATTCCATTTGGATTAAAGGTTTCTTTAGAAACCTAAAAATATATATTTTAAATATACAGACAAAAAAACCCCATAAAATTAGAATTTCTTGATCATGTGCATATTTGACGATTCAGATTAGCCCTGTTCATTTTTAAGAGGTGAAGGGGATTGAGTGGGGTAAAAATCACCAGTTTGGTTGAGTATTCATGTTGGCTTCACCATTTTTGTTTTGAATCTAGGTGATGTGTTTTTGGGAAAACAAACTCGTGTGATGAGAATTTTAACTCATCTATTATTGTGGAGAGAGTTTCACGTTGGGTTCACCATTTTTGTTTCGACCCAAGGTAATGTGTTTTGGTTAAAAAAGGTCCAACATGAATACTCACTCATCTATTATTGTTGATAGAATTTCAAATTGGGTTCAACATTTTTGTAACGTCCTGAGGTGAAAAATTATGGGAAAACATGGTCTGACAAGAATCTTCACTCACCTATTATTGTTGATAGAGTTTTAGGCCAGGTTCACCCTTTTTGTTTTGACCCAAGGTGGGTGTTCTGGGGAGAAGAAAAAATGTATTGATGGGTGACAAGAATTTTTATGTCAGTATAGAGACTTTCACATCTCCATTTTTGTTTCAGTTCAGTCCATGTCATTATCCTTTATGGGGAATTGGATTTGCCCTATAGGGATGAGGGAATTTTTCCCTGTTTCATTATGAAGGAGGTGCCACAATCGAATAGTCCCAGATGGCGATTATAGGGGGTTATGTATTTGTGTAATTAGTCCTCCTAGAATATGATTCCCTCACATGGTCTCTAATAGGTTTATTGGTGGGGGCATAAACACCCAATGACCCTGGTATCTGTGATTTATAGACCTTATTTTCAAATACAGGCACTCATTTGATGATGATTTGGCTAACAACACTTAAGGAATCCATTGGTGGAGAGGATGGGAGGTCGGGCTCCTCACACCCTTTTGGGGGGAATTATTTCTTATTCTAGGAATCTCTTATAGATTTAGGTCATGTTAATATGTTTTTGAATCCTCAGTTCATTCCCAAAGTTTGTATCCATGGGAAACCCCTCAGTTGTAGGATTATCATGGGTATACATGGATTTGATGCTACATGGGAAATGCTAACTTCAACCATGAAATGAGGTGCACTGAAGTTTATCATCACCCCGAATAGATGGAATGTGGTTTGATATTGGGGTCAGACCCATAATATGTGCTTTCTATGAATCATTGGGAGAGGAAACAAATCCCACATTGTTCGGTTATCGGGACTTAAACCTTTGAGGCATCCCATAAGAATTTGGGGGAACATTTTTTCATGATGGACTTATGAGGAGAACATCCCTTGTTCTCAGGGCATGGACAAGAATCCTATGTATCCCAATTAGGGTAGGAATCAGAGTTCTCATATTTCATTTAGTATGGGGATTACACCTAGGAGGAGGCCCATTTTTTGGGGTCATAATTGAGTGAACCTTTTTTATGGGAACCCCTTTTAGCACATGCCTTCAAGAAGGCATCCTATTTATCCTGGTTAGAACATGAATCAGAGTTCTCATGGTTTGTTTATCTTGGGAAAAAGTTTTATCATCACAATACCCTAAGCCCACGTGAGTCATGATTAGTGTGATAAATAAGAGGATGTGAAAGATTCAACAAAGTTGCACTTTTTCTTTTCTGCTGATGGAAAAGGAGGATAAAGATGGTGGAAAAGGTTGTGACTATAATCTCAATGGGAGAGGGAAAGGGGAGATTTAACCATGAAACCATCACCTATATTGATTTCTAGGATTCTTAGATTTGGGTGATCTATCCAGGCATGTCTCGAGCTGAGGCTAAGAGGGAGAAGATTGAAACATATTGTAAAAGGCTAGGTGATTACCCCAAGAGGAGTTCCGTTTTGTTGGTTCTGGAAAAGGGGACGAGAATCATCCCTGGTCAAAGGGGAAGGAAATAGTGGCATTGTTTCTTGTCTCTAAAAATAATTTATGGGAAAGGCCAGTGGTATCCCGTAAACCTAAGAACAGGGAGGTCCACATTGGTATCCCAAATTCTGTTCTTCGCTCGCCTTGGGAATATAGACTTTGAGACACTCTGTGGTTCCAAACCATTGTGGGGACAACCTTTATGACTCTAATTAACTTAGGTATATAGATTTTGAAAGTTGTGCTAGGGCACTTGATGATCTAATAATATGGTTCTAGTGGATTTGGAGGAGGCTTTGGCCATATGTTGGTGGCTTGGTCTGTAGAGGAGATATGGAGGGCAAGATAGTGATGGATGGGCATGATTATAGCCATAGAGAAGGTCGCCTAAACAAAACCCATTCCGCATACTATTTTCTCATATGGGATGGGGGAATCCTTGCATAACATAATTCTATGTGGGTAGAGGGGTCGTATGTGTACCGAAGAAGTACATGGATATGGGTATATACCACAATGTTCCAAAGTTGTACGTGGTCTTGGATGTGGTTCACCACATTGATCTGAGTTGCATCCATGCAATGATGCAGTATGTGTGAGTAGGGTTTGATCCTCATAGTGATGCACTATGTAGAGTGCTGAACTAAAGAAGGGGCATGTAGCCTATGGTTTGTATGGAATTCATTCGTTATGGGTTTATGGTTTGCGATGGAAAAAGTAAGGTTCACAGTTCACCAATTATTATTAATTTCTTTAGTTTTATGGTTCCTAGATAGTTATACATATGGAAAAGTAGTTAGTAGTTCACACTTCATCGATGATTTCAAACAAAATTCGAAATCTACTCTGTATCAAAATTATCTCTTCCACCCTCTAGGGTTCCCTTCGTGCTATCTTCCACTAGTCTCCCCCCTTCATCTCTCTCTTGAAAACATTTTATAGAGCATTGGGGAAATAATATATGTGGGAATGCGACACCATTTGAGGAATCCCATGAAGATATTTCTCAGGCTGCATAAGACTCGATCAACCGTAGTTTGCGGAGGCTGTGGTTCGGTAGACCCTTCAAGCAAGCTTCATTCACAAACTGCTTAGTTCATGTGATGGCATGTGAATAGAATTTGTGCTGTAAATTTCACCAACTACACAGTTCACGGCCTCCGGGGTTTGATGACCATCGCCCCACAGGCCAATGCCTCATGGGTCCTTCTGAGTACCGATGGGTCATGGTTCATGCACCCCGTAAACCATTCTCGATGATGGTACCTGGTCCACACTAAAAAAATTGAAATTTTTTTCTCTATGTTTATTGTCATATTTGAAATCCAATTTTCATCCATTTTCTTTAATGGACCTTTAGGAACATTTTCTTCCATATGAGAAGTGCTTGTGGGTGTATTTACTTCCCTTTGCGAAGTTTTCAGGTTCCTAAAAATATAGGTGTCTAGTACCTAGAGAATATTATATTGTTGAATATTTTCTGATGTGATATATGTATTTTGATTATAATGCAATAATTTACTAATAATTCGAAGTAGTTAGAGTCAGGGTTGTTACAAAGTTTTTCAAAAATTGGCTGTTATCAAAAGGGGCTTAAATAAAAGCATGTAAATTATAAAAAATTTCATATATAACATTTCATTTTACTTCTATTTCTCATGATGATCTTAACTCATGTCAACATAGAGTGAATGATTATTGAATACTAGAATATAGTATTTTAAAATATAGGGTTAAGGTAGTATATTTATGTTGAATATATGGTTTTTGGTTGTAGAAGTGTTTTAGAAAAACTAAAAGAGTGAAATAATAATAATAAATCCTCTTGTTCATTTTTGGGTGTGACTGTTAACAAATAATTTTAAATCCTTTAAAAAATTTAAAGAATCATTACAGATTGGGTTCATTGTTTTGGAGATGTTTTTAGAAACTTGGAATTTTTTTTCATATTTGGGAAAAAAGAATGATAATACATATGATTAATAAGGAATTATAAAAGGATCAACAAGAGTATGTTCATAGAAAATTGTAAATATAGGTTTAATATGGGAATTAAATAATCCTTATAAAGGTTTTAGGTACAATTTAATAATAAACACAAATAAACTTAGGAGAATAACATTAACACTAAGTTTCTAAGATTTGTGTATGAATATAAATCTAGGAAAGAGACTTCATAAGATTAAACTTAAGTTTTAAAGGGACACATATTACTATCCATTGGATTCATCTACCCATGAAAGAGTAATCTCATTTCATTTAAGAATAATCTAAAGCTCATATAAGATTAAGTTGATGGTTGAACTGGTTGTGTATGTGTAACTATGAGAATCTAATATACATGTTGGAGTAGAATGAAGCTCACATATGAATAACAAGTAGACTCAAATTGATATATTATAAACTCATGTAAGATATATCTATAGGGTTTTACCATGTTACATTTTTTGAAAAAAACTAAAAAAATGGTTGAAAGAATTATACGATGAGATTTTGGAAAATTATAAGATGCACTCCCGAATCCCACACTATCAGGTCAAGTGTTTAAAACACATACTAAAATTAATAAATTTAATTTGAATTTAGAAATCACATAATTAATTAAATAATTTTGTATATAATATCATTATTTAAACATTAAATCTTGAAAATAAATTCATAATGTAATCACCATGACTATAGTAGCTCAAAGCCTATAGTTACATTAATACATTGAAACTAGATGCAAGGTATCACATCCTAAAGGACTGAATAATTTAGTGGTATTGATAAGCTATACATATAAAAAAAATTCACAAAAATTTGAAAAAATAAAATACCAAAATTCTTTTCATTAAGAACACTATTATTACTCATAGAGTATCTCTGCATATCAAAAATAACAATTTCTGGTATCTTGGGGATAATAAAGTATAAGAAAGGGGTGAGCTCGAATTCTCAGTAGTGATAAATTTACACTAGAATCTAAAATAAATAAAAATAATAATCAATATTTCCATTTAAATAACTAAATACATTACATTTAATCAATAATCAAACCATAATTTGGTATAAATAAATGTTGATCAAATTAATCCATATAAATAATCACATGAGCTTCAAACAAATCCATGGATATTCTGACTAATCAAATAATAACATGGATTTTAATAAATTATCTCATAAAGTGTGAATTTATAATTTAATACATCGAAAACATACTTTCAAAATCATTCATAAGACAATTTATATCTGTTGTTAGAAACACATCTAATTTGGCCAACTGATTTGTCTAATGAGACTTATCGGTGTATCGAGGGGATATATATAACTAATTTCAACCCATTCCTTAAAAATTTTAATTTATTATTTATATTGAAGGGGTTAAACATAACAAACATAACCATTTTTTTATAAAAACTAATGTAACGTTTTTTAATATTTACCCAAATCAGATATACATAATAATAAAACATCCAAAATAATATTGTTAATTGTAATAAAATTGTACATCCACATTAAAACTTATCATAAACCATCCAAATAAATAATAAGGATGATATAAATACAAAATAAACCTAATGTATCATATGTATATTAAATGGTTGATGTCATTTATGAATAGAAAAAACATAAAAATTTCATTGAAAATATTATTGAGGAAAATATTATTTGAACAATAAAAATATTTTTTTTAAAGTTCAAAAAAGATTTTTAAAATAACTTTACATTAAAATAACCTCTTAATAATTATAATATAATATTTGGAACATTGGTTGATCATTATGGAGTAAAATTCTATTCATACTGTAAATGTTAAAGCAATGATTCCATTCACAATTTTAGTAAAAGCCAAACGAGCCTTGTTTTGAAAACAACATGAATATTCCATTCAAAAAAAATTATTAAATGTAAAATTAGTTAAAAAATTTCATTAATAAATCAGTTGTAAAATATTGAAACATTTTTTCAAATATTTTTAGAAAACATGGATTTTGATGAAAAATGATTTTCATAAGAGGATAGAAATAATGTTGGTTTTTCTTAAAACATTTTATCAAATATATCTAATAAAAAGGGTGAAAATGTTACTATTAATTGAAAAATATCATGAAAACTATAGGATAATAAATATATTAATTTTACGATATATATATATATATAATAATTCTTCCAAGGGAAGATAATTTTGAAAAATGATGAGATTTTTAAATAAACCCTTACCACTTTGATAAATTTTGAATAACAAGCACCATAGAATAAATTATATGAAATTAAACATTAAATACCATTAAAATATTTTTATCAATCATTTAATATATCAAAAGGGTCATTATATACACCATAAAAACGAATAAGTGGTTAATTTGGCGTGTGTCTCACGTAAATAAAAGTGAGACGAGAAAGCCTTACCTTAGGTTTTACTTACTTTGTATGTCTCTGAACCTGTGATATAATAAATATTGGATTATAATAGATATATTATGGAACCATAATCATATATTTCATTCCATATATATTATCTAATTATATTATTTTATCACCAGTTTATTAAATATTCCTTGTTAAAATAACTATTTTGGGTGTCAATTGCTTCATTTTTCATGTATGTTTTAGTTCCATAAGTTTTGTCCTTTTAATTTGAGCATGTTTAACTTAAATAATAAATTTTAAAACTTATAATAATATCACATATATTCATCATATATATATTTTTAGTAGTATAATAATGTTAGAGATAGAAAATTGATTACATAGTTCATGGAGATTGTAGGTCGTACGTACTTGTGAATGTTGTTTTCATTTTTCTTGAAGAATGTAATAAAAGGAAAATAAAAATTAATTTATATTTTTATAACCATTATTATTTAATTTATATAAATTATTTTAATCAAATACATCCTTATTACCATCCCTGTAAAAATAAAATGAAAAACATTTGTGATCGCTATGTTGATGCGGTAGTCCACATGTACATACAAGCAATGTTATTGTCTTCCAAGGAATTAAAAGGTAAGAATTTAAGTGTCAAATTATATTTCAATAAGTATTTTTAGATCATAAATGTCTCATACATTCATTTATTTTATCCTTTCAACATTCCATGTAATGCATAAGTTAAAAACTAATCACATCGCTTTACAAGGCGGTATTCCACCGTACACACGAGCGACATTATCTTATGCCTCATGAAATTTTAATTAACAATTTATATTTGATATTATAATTTAAGAAGTATAATAATTTTATAAATATAATATAAATATCTTAAATAAATCATTATATCAAGCCATGAAATGTGGTGATGGAAAGATAATTGCATCAGTTCTTGAGGCAGTAGTCCACCGTACACACGATCAACAATTTCATTTCTCATTTGATGGAAGTGGAGATAGATGTAGATTATTATATTAAAATAATAACACATAAGTATACATGGGATACTTTTTTCATTATATTTTCATAATTAAATAAGATTTTAAGTATTTATATGAATAAGTAAAGTTAAAACGTATAGTTATAAACTTTAAATCTTCTTTGGGAAACCTCTTTATGTTTAACCTAAAGCCTTTCTAGATTGGATTTTTGAACTAAAAAAGAATTTTGGACATAGTTTGGGATTTATGGAAGGTATTTATATATTTATTTAACAATCCAGAGAGTTATGTAATTTTGAATATAAGAGGATAGGAGGGGCCTTTTATAAGTGGGGGAGAGGAAACACATGGAATATTTAAAAAGATAAACTGATAACGACACTTAAATCATAAAAAAACATCAACATGTAAATTATAGTAACTTAGAGATAATAGGGTCAAAAATGTTCAATAAATTGGGTTTTTAAAAGTTTTTCTTTCGTTGTAATCTTTATCTCATAAGTTTAACCTCCAGTAAACCCATTTTTACATTAACTGCAACAATTAATTGTTTCTTTTTTCACAACTTACTATTGTAAAAAATTAATTTGACCATAATAGATAATAAAAATTATCCTTATTAAAAATTTATAATCCATTTTTTCCAAATTCAATTCATATAAGTGATGTAATTCAATTTAAAATTTAACTGTACAAGTGAAAAAAGAGTGGTTTTCTAAAGAGAAAATTCTCATAAGTATATAACGTTTTAATGTCAAAATTAAAAACAAAATCCATTAAAATGGCATAGATTTGTTATATTTTAATATAATTTATTTAATTTAACTTTCAAAAAATTTCAAATATAATATAAATTTGTAAATAATTTAAAATAAAAAATATTTTTAATAAGAATCATTATTTTTCACTATTCATCAAAAAATAAATCTTTTTAAGAAATTATCAAAAATAGACCAAACTAATTTTTCCTGGAATATGTAAATAAATAGGTAGATTTTTTCAAATAAATTTTATAAAATTGGTAATGATTAATATTAACTTATTTATACAAAGAGAGACTAATCCTCCTTTCATAAATATACAAATTTTCAAAAAACATTAATTTCAATTACAAGTGGTTTTTATTTTATTTCAAAAAAATAGACAACCATTAAATTTATTTTATATATGTTTAAACCATATAATTTTCATAATTTGGTTATTATAATTCACGCCAACCATCTTAATGGCTAGGTTATAATGGTCGAGTTTAAATGATAATATTTTAATATAGAATCACATTTAATTAAAGCCTAATGTTATTTACATTAAAATCTATCAAATAGAATAATTTTATTTAAAAATAAATATATTATTAATTCTAGATATATTATATACTCTAATATTCATGGTGTTGTGTGTCATATATGATGTCGAATATGATATTAATCTTGTAAAATCACTGAGTGTTTCAATATACCCCCTCAAATAAATTATTCCATCACAATTTAATCTTGATCTTAGTAATAAAGTGTTTGATATTTTAAAATACCCTTCTTAAAGTCCCACATTATAATAAGGTTTAATAAAAAATCCTCTTTATAAATTATAAAGTGAAGTAATATGGTAATCTGGAATAATCACATAACTTGGTTTCCAAGTAGGAGAACATAATAAGGAACTGAAGATACGGACATGGAAGAAACAAGTAATGACCAACTAATTAAGCATGGTGATATAGGTTATGGATCACAAGAAAGTGAATAATCTAGAGAAATTCAACCACCAAAGAAACATAAATATAGGATGTATGAAGCTAGCATTTAATTCATCAGAAATTGATGTACTAGGTTAATATTTTTTTTACTATCCTTTTCCCGGAGTAAAAGAATTCCTCTAACAGCTAGACTCATAACATATGAAAATATACATTCTTGATATATTTCTATTTTATATGAAAAATTTCATCATTTGGTTGTGCTTCAATGAATTACCACTCTATTTGTTACTCCTTAAAATGAATATAAAAATTTAATTTTTACGCCTGAATAAAATTTAACAGATTATTAGAATGAAAATTCTTTCCAAATGTCTCTATATATTTTTGAAAACTGAAATTTTTAGTTAAAGTTATCCAATAACACCCAATGTTCAATTTAATATATTTTATATATAGTTAACCTTAACACTCTTCCAAAATATACCGGTCTAAATTTAATGTAAAATGTTTTGATGTAAGGTCACTAAATTAACATTATATTCCACCAAACTATATAAATTTTATCTTAATTTCACATTAAAATAATCTAAATACATTTATCTCCAAAAAAAACTTGATGAAAACATGAATTATTAAAAAATAAATTCTTAGGTTGCTAAATATATTCTGTAAATCTATACTTCTATTAAGATCTAGAAAAGATGACAGAAACTATCAAACATCTATCCAATTCCATGGTCAACCACAATATCCCATAAATATATCATTATTATCTCAAAATCTAGAATTTATGAAGGGTTATCCTCCCTTGGTCATGTTTTTTAAAAGAGGATCAACTAGTCACTAAATCACTTTTATCTGTTATTAGTACCATTCTACATATACTCTGAAATCCTTTAAGAAATAGTACTACAATACAATCATTATACATTTCATGAATCTTATAACCATAATATCATTGATAAAATACTACTATAACATAATTGTTAAATCTAAACATAAGAAAATTAATCATTTCACTATATCTATCGTAATATCATAAGTTGGACCACGAACTCTTAGCTTCTTTTGAGACATATTCCCTTGATCCTTGGGGAATTTATTTCTATTCTTCCCCATCTCCTTATAGTTGATGCATTTACATTTGGAAATTTATTTATTTCCCATGAAAATATGAAAATGTTTTACATTATCTCCCAACTTATAGAAAAATTCCATTCACTTCAAGAATGTACCATGAAATTTATTTTTACAATTATCATATATTAGAGAACCCTTCTTTTCCTTTTTCTCATTATCTATTTTTTTCTATTTCATCCACTTATTCTCTTACTTACATTAGAGTCCATAACACATATAGAATTATTTATCTTTTTCATATCACATTATAACATGTAATCATATGGTGAGAATATTTGGGATACTTCAAGACTTTTAAACATTGTCTTAATACCATAATAGAAATAATCATTCATACTCTTTGGATTACGTAAATTGATACTGTTTCTATTCCTTCTACTAGGTTCTATTTATAAACAATATAATACAGTATATTGTATTAAAACATTATGTATCATAAAATATAATCCCTAAATAGAGAAATACATAACAGAAATGGAAAATTTTGTATATGGAAAACCTCATAATAATATACATTATTTCTTTGGTAAATATTTCAAATCATAAAGATATTTTTAAATCCTGGATTATATTTTTAATCCAAATGTAAATTAACTAAAACATATCCCTTAGGAGTTTCAAATCGGGCATACAATAAGTCCCATTGTCGTATACTAGGTAATATTCGAGTCAAACCTAAAATTCCTTTTTCTGAGCTATTACCCCTAAGTACATCAATGCCACAACTACATTAACTTATAATATCCAGAAATGGATGTATTGAATGGAAAAACCATGTAATATATTCTTTACTAATACATTAGGATGTTATTATATACTTATCATAAAATTCCATTAGAGGGTTATTTCCGTAGTCTATTTTTTAATAAATCTTACTCCCATGTTTGCTTTTAAAAATATTTTAGTACTAACTTTAATGGAACTGACTCTAGTAGCCTAGAGTAGGTGGTTACTTTATTACATTGACTCTAAATGCATGGTATTGTACCCCAAAATACCAAATAGTAAAGTGTCCATGGTAAAGAGGCTATAAACACGAAGTTCAAATACATAAGAACAAATAAAATTAACAAATTATATTCTTTGACAACACCATTATTCCTCATAGTGTATTACTTCATTTAAATCAAAAACAACTCGTAGTATCCATGTGAGAATAAAACATAATAAATGGATGAGAACATATGATTAGTAAGAGTAAACTTATATTAGAAAATATCATGACTAAATAATCCTATTAAATATTGAATGGTAATTAACTGAATCACATTCCATCTGATTAATAAAGTGAGCATAATATGGATGAAATTAATGATTATCGAATAAATCGGTATAAATAATCATATGAGATTGAAACATAACCATATATTTTGTAAATAATTAAATAATAAAATTGAAAAAAAATGATCTCAAAATATGGGAATGTGTAATTCCTGACATCTAAAACATACTTTCAAGACCTTTCAAAAGATAGTTTAAATCCATGGGTAGAAACCCACCTAATTTGTCAAACTGATTTGTCTCATGAGACATTTCGATGCATCGGGGGACTATCTATTAATGGAACCAACCGATCACTTAATGATTCAAGATAATTCCTAATATTGGAGGACTGAAACATAATCAACATAAAAATTTACATTCAAAAACTAACATATGAAATGTTAATACTTAGCCTAATCAAATAAACATATTCATTAACTATCCAAAATAATATGTTGAATGGTAATAAAATTGAATATCCACAATCAAACTGATCAAAAAGCTTCCATAAATAAAATAAGGATGATATAAATAAAAAATATCCCTAGTGGATCATAAGTATAATAAATAGTGTATTTTTTATGAATATAAATACCATAACAATGACATAAAAGTTTTTTAGAGGAATATGTCATATTCACATTGAAAATATATTTTTTAAAGTTCAAAATATATTTTTAAAATAATTTTATATGAAAATATACTTTGAAAACTTGAAAAATAATATTTAAAACATATAGTGATCATGAAAGAGGGAAATTCCATTCTTAATGTACAAATTAACATAAATATTCCTATCAAATTTTAGTAAAACTAAAATGGGAATTATTTTGGTAATTACATAAAATTCCATTCAAAATATTTTTTATAAATTTTAAATATGGACAATTTTATTTAATAAATCATTTGGAAAAGGTTAAAATCAATTTTTAAAATATTTTTATAAAACATGGATTTTTGATTAAAAATAATTTTTAATCGAAGAGAAAAATAAAGTCATATTTATGTGAAAATGTTTTCTCAATCATTTAAGTATAAAAGAGTGGAAACATTATACTATTGTAGGATCAAAATGAAAATTTATATAATCAATTACAATGGGGTGAGGGTGGGGTGAATTTTAGGTTTAAAAACAATTTTTTTTATCCCTTTAAAAGATTTAGTTTAAAAGGATTAAATTAATTTTATTCAAAACCATTAATGTATTACAAAAATTAGTTTGTAGAGGGCCCTAGGTCAGATTGTTATCATATCCAGAGTGACTCGGATGATTTTCCATATGTTTCTATTTATCATGATCATAAATGTGTGGCAATGAATCATATTCAAAATGGATACAATTATTAGAGTAAATCAAATAAAAATATTCTTCCATATAGCGTATAGAATAATATTGTATAGATTATAAGAGATTATAATCAAAAAATGATGGTAATCAAATAATTTATCGTAATCAGTGTAACTAAAATGTACATAATATAAAATAGAAATTTAAAAAGTTAATAATTCTCTTTCCATTACAAACATCAGAATAAAAATATACTAGTAGAGGAATACAAATATATTAACTTAAAGGGAGGTGTATCCAAAATCTAGGATAAGGGTCCATTGATTTATACTTTGAAGAAAGGTTGTCTTACCCACACTAAGGTAAGCCCTCAATATGTTGATCAAAGAAAATCTTTCTATCCCCGCAAGCCCTCGATCAATATGGTGATTGGTGCCTTCCGTCTTCTTATCCTCATAAGACCTAAATTTTATTCAGTAATAATCTAAGTAGAACAAAGATAAATATAAAAATAAAAGATGAAAAGTGTGTCGAACAAGATGTTAGAAAATATATCGATTCCAATTTTTTCACACAAAGAAAATTTGGTAGAGTTTTAGTACATTCAGAAACCAGAAACTCATTGAGCTCGTACAAATGAACTGGTATTTATAGCATTCATCCAAATGGTCAAATGTTCCTCAAACAGTCAGATTTCTTTTCAAATTCTTGGATTTAATTTGATAGGTGGAAATCCAACAGTCATATTGTAACTGAAAAAATGAAATAATTTTAATACTTATTCATATGAAGAGGTATAACACTGGCCATGTGAGTGAAGAGAAGAAAAGGTATGCTATTAAAGCCAAGGATAGAAGGATTCCTGTTGCAGTGGGGAATTGTGGTGTTAGTCTACCTGTGGGGGATTCAGAGGTCTGTGGACGAGTTGATGAGGATGTTGGTGTGCTAATCATGGTGTCCATGAGGAACGAATTTCATGGGATGGAGAATAAGGTTATGGAAGATAGCATGCAGACCAAGCCATAGAAAGAGGATGTAGTGAATTAATTGGAAATGGGTTTTGTACTGGTCAGGAGGTAGTGGAACACCCACATTGCCTCGCTATGATTGACATGAGCTGTCAACATCAGCAAAATCAGATAGTGAAGTATCAACAGATGCATGTCCTTGGAAAATGCAGGGATATTTCTTATAGTGATAAAGAAAATGAGGGCGGCACGTTCATGCCGTCATATAGTTATGTTGTTCAAGGAGGGAATAAGTTGTTGTTCGATAATCAGGAGGATATGATTGCTTCATCACAAAGAAGATAAAGGAACGATTACTCCTATCTACTGAAGCAAATGTCCAATAGATCCTCTTTCTGAAAATAATTTGGGGCAGTCTCAGGGAAAATTAATAATAAATTTTTATCATTACAGAAATTGAACCTTCTAAAGAAATATTCCAAAGTTATAAAGCATTATGAAATCTCGGAGTGGGAATCGAAAACTGTGAATGATGCTCTTTATCATAGAGATGGTGATGGGTTAGATTTTGATGATCTGATGTTTTTGTGTTCGGTATGTGGTACTTGTTTACTAAACTTTTCCTTTATTAGTAAATGGTTAGAGGTTTTCCTCTTTCTACACTTTTCTGGTAATTTTAATACGTATCAAGATGGATTACAAGAAATCTTTTTTATTTA
Organism: Viscum album; assembly: GCA_963277665.1. Lineage (NCBI taxonomy): Eukaryota > Viridiplantae > Streptophyta > Magnoliopsida > Santalales > Viscaceae > Viscum > Viscum album. Next base: position 272,787,967 of record OY728119.1, on the reverse strand, counting down.
ATGTTATTCTTTTTGATAAAATAATATTTTCTAGATTTGATAAATTGATTATAAAAATAATATGTCTAATCTAATAAAATAAAAAGGTAGACAATAAATTGGTATACTATGTTTTATTTGGAACAGAGAATACGATTATCGAGGGAGTGCAGTTTAATCCGTGAGTATGATGAAATGCAACATCAGTGAGACAGATAATAATTTTATTCCTATTTTTTCGAAAGAGTACAATGATAGTTGTATCTAATATCATATTTAAAGTCATATGAAATTATTATTTTTATAAAACAAGTGTGTGCAATTATTATCATATCCATATACAAAATTATAGTTAGAAACAAAATAAAATTTCTTAAAGACAATATATGTATTCATTTAGAATGTGTTTGTGATAAATATAACAAAAAAAGAATTAAAGAGTCTAAAGAAGACTTTTTACATAACAATATATTCCTTTTTGGAAAGCACAAACCAAAAGTTAAAACATATAAGGTAAAACAAAGTTAAATTAATTTTGAATTTGTAAGACTTATACTTATTTACCTTTGAGTATTAAAAACTATTCTAAATATGATTAAAATACATCTAACCTCCCCATTATAATAATAAAATCCTTAAGGATCATATTCTATAGGAATAAAATACCACATACAAAGAGTATTATCTTTTTTAGAAATTATACCCTAATATATCTTCTTTCATTCTACCCCTTTATATATTCTCTTCCTAAATAAAACATTCTTCCCCTATGTGATTTAAGAAAAGAATGGAGAATATCTTCTAATACATGAAAAAGGTTTCAATGAACAAAAATATGTACAAAGGATCAAAGGATTTGATCAACTAAAATTATTCTTAGAAAATTAATCTAGAGAAATAAAACATTCCAAATAGAAATATAGATGCAAAAACAATGCATTGATGGTTCAAAAACAATATAATAAGATTTCAATAAATTATTTATTTTCCCTATATGTATCATTATATTTCTCCTTTTGTTTATTTGTTACTTCTAAAACAACAAAATTCATCTTCTTAAATTATTTCCTATCGTCCAGCATATTTTTCAGGGATTCCTTTTGAGAATGATGAATTTTCTCCCAGAACATAAAAACCTGATCAATATTATGAATTAATTTCCCTTGAGAAAGAAATTTCTTTTCTAGTGATATAATCTGTGCTTTCTGAGCCTTATACTTTTCTTCCTGGGATAGATGAATTTCTTATTGGGATTTAAGATTGTCTTCTTGAACCTGATATTTCTCACCTTGAACTCTGGATACTTTTTCCAGAATTTCAACTCTTCTGGTTAGCAAGAAAAACCATCCTTTAGCTATTGTACTTGATCCTTGAGATCCTTTTGTTATCTCAAGTGAGAATCTTTTGAGGTACTGGTTTTTTCAAATTCCTTCACTGTAGCATTTGTTTCATTGACTAACATATTGAAAGAAACAGAGTGCTCATTTATCAATCTCCTTATTTCTTCAATCATAACTTCACGATGCTTGAAATTTCGATCAATGTTATGAGACTATTGTACAGCTTTATTGAAATTGTTCATGTCTTCCATAGAACAATATTCAAACATGTTGAATTGCACTTTGAGTGTCAAAAATCTATCTAAAAAATGTTGACTTAATCTATTCTCCCATTTTGACTTTGGGAAAATATATCAATCTTTGCATCCATATTTGAGATATAGGGAATTATCTTTTCCATCCTTTTTAAATATTGTTCTATGCATTGAACTCCTTTCATTGTTATTGTTCGATCAGAATCAATGTCTTCTTTGAAATCTATAAGATCACCATAGTTAGTTTCTATTAAAAAATCATTAATATTTTGATTCTCATTCTCATCAGGATCTTCACAATATTCTTCATCTGACACATGAATCACTTTCTTTGACTCTTTTATGGTCAACTCTCAAGTTGGATAGAATTCCACGGGATGAAAATTTACTAGAGGTTACTTCTAAGGATTGGACAATAATTAAGTCAGCATAAGATTTTTGGATCTCACATGCTCCTTTCTTTTGAATTATTTTTCTCTTCCTCGGTACTTTTCATTTCACTTACTTGTTATTAGTCAATGTATTCATATATGAGTAGAATTTGAGAATCCTATTCTTCTTCTAATGCTCATTTTTTATGAAATTTATGTTTTTTCTTCCCTTTATCCTTAACATAGTATATTAATGAATTATCAGGGACTGGATCCCTAGTGTTTATATTAGCACTGGGTTTCTATATAAACTTTAATAGACTATTGATATCAAAACTCTAGGATTTTATATCTTTGTCATTATTTCCCTTTTTTGATCTTTAATTGTTTCTTCAGTTCGACTCTTTTCAAAAAGGGCCTATGTTGGATTGAGACCAAATCATGGTTTACCTTCTTTTCTGTTATCATGTTATTTCCTCCAAACATCAACCATTACTTCTCCATAAACACTTTCCTTCCTTGATTTTGGAATGATATCATAATTTTAACTATTTTGTTTTTTGATGTAACCGACACTTAATTTTCTCCAACTGTTTCTTTTAGAGTTTATACTTCATAAAACATAACAAAACTTTTAGAATCCTAGTCAAAAATAATTTTCACCCTTATCATTGTATTATCACTAATCCATGAAATTATCAGATTTCTTGGTACTGATACAATATTAATGTTATTAAACTTTAGACTTTCAGAAATAATATGGCATAGAATAACTGGGAACATTAACAACTAATACATTATAGCTCCATAATTGTGATTTTTTTACAGTTATGATGTTGTAACCCATAATGTTGATCTTCCTTATATTCACAAGGTAATTAATATTTAATACCTTTGATACCTTTAAGGGATTTATATCACTACTCCTGGGTATTAGAAAAACTTTTATCCATAGAGTAATTAATCTATTATCTTCTGACAAATGATTTACCTCACTTTTGTCTTCATGAACACCAAAAAATGTTTTCTCGAACTTTTCTCTATTAAAATATCCCAACTTCTTTGGTAGTTTGTGAGATTGAAAAAATTAATCACCCTCAAATTGAAGGTTTAGTAAAGTCTCTTCCTTATTGGATGATAGAAAGAAATTACTATTATATATTTTAATCGAATCTTTTAAATTATCATCATCAACTTCAATAGTTTTATATAAATGAATTACCTCATCTGAAATAATTGTAAATTGAGGTTTTTTTCTCTGTATTTATATCGATTCACATCATTAAAATTTAATAATTATTTTTATATAATAATCACACCACTTATAAAAATCCTTTTTATGCATCCTTCCTCAAAAGTGCTTTATCTTTGAAAAATAGTTCAGTTCCATCTATTTTATAGTGGTTGCTGAGGGATCAGAAATGAATACACATGATAAACTATAATTACACAAAATATCACTCTCAAAATACTAATGAATGGAAGAGATTCACCACAGTCATTAGAAATTTTTGATGTGGGATAGAGGGGTCCCTATTTATTTTTATGGTGAAGTGACCATTGGAATTATATGGTCCATATTAGATCAAGGAGATCTGATGGTTGAGAGTTTTGGAACTCTTGAGGTTTTAATAAAACTCATATTTAGAAATAATGTGATCTAGATTTAAAAATAAATACTAACAGATATGAAAAAATAGAAAAAAATGTGAAAATCCTAAGGAATTATACTTTCTATTATATCAGGATCGATTTTTTGTTTTCACTATATTGTTTTTTAAATGAGATTGATAAATACATGATATAAATAACATTTTCATATCAATAAAAATGTGTGATTGTTAAAAAATGCAGTATCGATAAAAACTATGAGATATATACAAAATATGAGAAGGGTAAAAAATGTGGGATTGAAAAAAAAATACGACATCAATAAAAAATCTTCGATCGAAAAAATGTGAGATTGATAAAAAATGTGAGATTGATAAAACTGTGAGATTGATAAAAAATGTGAGATTGATAAAAAATGTGAGATTGATAAAAAATTTGAGATAAAAAATTTCAAGATTGATAAAAAAATGTGAGATTGAAGAAATTTGAGATTGACAAAAAATGTGAGATTGATAAAAAATATGACCTTTAACACATTAATCTAATAACATTTTTAACACATAAAATAACAACCATATGTACACCCCCATTGAAAAGTAGTAACTTAATGTAATGGGATATTTTAAACAAGAAATAGATATGAATGAATAATTTACAATAATAATTATTAGATTTTGTTTAATGTATTCAAAATCATTCGAATGTTAATGGATTTTTAAATATATCGACATATTGATATTATGTTCTAATTAATTTTAAAATAATATATACTTTAAAGGTGTGATCCCTAAGAAAGTGATGCATATTAACTATGTGATTTGCGCGAGAGTGATGTGAAGGGTTTTCTCTAAGGGAAATGGAACTAGTGTTATCACATAATATCTATGATCCCATAAAACTCACGCTATAGTCTTTGAGTGTGTGTTGTATCCACCGCACATGAGCACAACAACTTCCTACTACCATGTATTTAGGTTTAGTATTGAAAAGTGATACTGAGTGATGTTTCATACATGATCAAGAAAATAATGAATCTCCTAAGAAATGATAGGTTATGTATGTACATTTTCTATCTATTCTAAGACCACAAAAGGAAGAATCTGAAAAACATTTTGAAACAAAATCATTTATCGAAGAATAAAATAGTCCCAATTTTAGAGTTTGTTTAAAATAGAAAAAAACATTTCACTAATTTTAAATGATATTCCTTTGGATTTAATTGATATCTTGTAGATAATCATCTAGAAAAAATTATGTCTAATCCACTATCTATTAATTATATTAGAATTCATATCATACCTCTAATTTTTTGATCCACAGGTTGTCCAGCTTCGTCAAGATGAAATGTATTTGAGGTGTCGATTGGAGTATTAATACTCTTAGTGTTTTATACTATACTTTTGAAAAAAATGTTTTATATAATTATGTTGAGATATATAGGTCCCTTATAGTTTTTGGGGAATTTTAAAACCAATAAATAATGTTATCTCACCCACCATACCCATTTTGAACTCATATTTGATAAGATTAAAAAATATACCTGGTTAATGATCAAAGAGTTGATCTGAATATAATACCATCAACATATATTTCAACAACCAAAACATATTTGTTTTCTTTTTTAATAAAATTTTTTGGATTATCAGTTCCCTTAACAGAATTATTTTGTAACAAAAATCCTTTAATTTTATCATATCGGGCTATAAGGGCATGTTTAAGTCCATATAAATCTTTGGTATGTTGGTAAAAATATTCAGGATGTTTTGTATCTTGAAAAACATGGGGTTGTTCTATAAAAATATCATCTTGTACATATCTGTTAAGGAATGAAAACTTCATATCCATTTGAAATAGTTTGAAATCAATGACTGCTACAAAGGCTAGCAGAATGCAAATAGATTCAAGTCTTGATAGAAGAGAAAAGGTTTCATCATTGTATATTACTTTTTGTTGATTGTAGAATTTAATAATTAATCCTTATTTATTTCTAAAAATTATTCTATTTTCATCATATTTATTTATAATGACCCATTTTACTCCAATTGCAGAGTTTTCTTTTGGTATTTCATCCATGGTATATACATTGTTCCATGGAATTCATTTAGCTCATCTTTCATAGGATTAATCCAATCATAGTCACCAGAAGCCTCATTAGTAATTTTTGGTTAGAATAGGGAAATAAATAGAAAATTATCTACTTCATTTTATAAATATCTTATAGTCCTTATTGGTTTATTTATATCACCAATGATTCTATCACTGGGATGATTCCTTGGAAACCACCTACTTGGATTTTGTAATACTTGTTCATCAACATTGGGTAGAAAGTCTACTAGAGTGAATACTATAGAAACATTTTTCTAAGTATTCTCTGGAATAGAAGAATAATATATTAATGGCTGATAATCGGTTTTCGTAAAACACATCAGAAGTTGTTGGTTGAGATTGTTTAAAAAAGGGACCAGTTTCATCAAATTTAACATGTACAATTTCATAAATAACACAATATTTTTTGTTGAAAACATTATAATACTTATAGGTAGTGGAATATCCCAATAAAATACCTTGATTGGATTTTGGTGTGAATTTATGGAAATTATCTTTTTTATTCAAAATGTATAATTTTCATACAAATACTTTGAAGTATGAAACTTTTATTTTTCAGCCTATCCACAATTAATAAGAAGTTTAATTAGTAAATGGTCTGATTAAAACTTGATTTATAGTATAACAATAAGTACTTAAAACTTAATCCCAAACGTATTTAACAATAGATTATTCACTCAACTTGGATCATGTAATCTCTTACAGAATTATATTTTTTCATTCAACAATACTCTTTTACTCGGGAGTTCTTGGAGCTGAGAAGTTATGAGCAATTATTTTCTTACAAAAAATGTTTCAAAATATGAATTTTCAAATTCTCAAAAATGATCACTACAAATAGTTTTCAATGGAATTTTTATTCTCATTTTTATCATTAGGTGTAAAAAAATTTAAATAATAGAAGTCTTCTAATTTATTTTCTAGAAATTAGACCCATGTAAATCTAGTGTAATTATTAACTAAAATAAGTATATAGAATTTTCCCTCAATACACATTGTTTGAGTAGGACCGAAAATATCTGTGTGAAATAACTCTAATACACCAAAAGTTGAGGAATGGATTTAAATCTATACTTATGTTGTTTTCCATAATGACAAGGATCTCAAACTTTTGAAGAATCAAATATATGATCCATTAAATCCTTAACAAGTCATTTTTTAGAAAGTTTACATAAGTAAATATGGTTCTAGTTTCCTAGTCTTCTATGTCATAACCATGTTTGATATTCTATTTCACTAGGGAAATGTATTTATTAGCTACTAAGGCCTTCTAAGTTAAGTATATAAATATTCTCATGGCGATGGGCAGAAATAATGAACTCATCCTTGGAATTGTGAACTAAGCATTTATCATTTCTAGAATTCACAAGGTCACCTTCTTCACATAATTGATTTATTCTTATATAATTGCGTTTAAGACCTTTTACAAATAAAAAAGTTTAAACTAAGTATTTTATAAGAATAAAAATATTACATAAACCAATAATCTCCCCTTGAGCATTATCATCCAGAGTTACTTTTCCACCTTTCATCTTGAAAAACATTCAAAAGAAATTTTTGTTACCGGTCATGTTTTAGGAACATCCAATACACATGTACCATATATTTTTGTTAGTATCTTCATTTTTTCCTAAAATAAAAATTAGGTTTTTGGAATTCAGAATTGCTTAGATCCAGAATTCATAAAAAGTAAAATCTTAGGAATCCACAACTATTTAGAAAATTGGGCTTTATGAAATCCTAAGGATTGAATTTTATTTAGTTAATTTTTTTTCTCCAACTGTCCCCCATTTTGACACTTAGTACATAATGATACACTTTATGGGAAAAAATAATTGTGACTAAAAACTAGTTTTGGGTGAGTATAACTATTCCAAGAAATATTCTTTAGAGACATAATTTGTGAATACATTTTATCAAATTCTTACGTTGTAGAAGTAAAGCTTGGTAAAAGTTTCGTTAAAGAAAAAAAATTAGATTTTAGTCTAATGAATAAATCGTATACCTATAGTCATTTTCTTTAATTGAATTTAGTTTCTAAAAATATTTTCATAAGAATAATATTTTTTGAAATCCTTAGAAAGTTTATCCTTTTCAGAATTTACTTCCTCAAAGTTTTTGAAGTGTAAATAATTTCAAATGATTTTTCATCAAGATCCTTAGAATGATTCGATACTTATTTTTTAAAATTATTGATCCTATATTTCTCCTTATAAATTTTAATATTGACCTTACTTTTTTAATTGTCAAGTAACTTGGATAATCTAGATACTTCTTCAAAAGAAGTTAATGTATATTCTACAAAGGAATATTATTCATCTGAAGAAATAAATCCATAATTATCAGGATAGTTATAACTTAAATAAATATTGCTTAAGGATTCAGGAGTGTGTACCTTTTCCTTGAAACATTGGGTTTGAATAGGTATTCTAGCTATAATACCAATATTATTTTATCCAGAAGATTATTTATATGAAGATTCATCAGAAGAGTCTCCACTACTTGCACTACAAGAATCATTTTCCATTAATAGTTTATTTCCATTAGGATTATAATATCATTTTTTATTCCTCTTATAATTTCAATATTTCCTATGTTTTTATTTTAGCTTAGGAAAATTAGGTCTAATAGGTCCAACTTTCTTGCACTCATATCATGTGGCTTCAATATCTTTATTATTCTTCTTGTAAATTTCATATATCTATATTGTAAATACTTCTTACCAATAATCTTGTTTATCTTTCATGAAATATTAGATAGCTCATTCTATGAGTGATCAGTATCACTTTAATCTACCTGAATAATAACTTTCTTAGACTATTATTTCTTGGAAACTTTCTTAGGAGTCTTAGTTTTTATCTGGTTCAAAGTAAATAATAAAATAAACACTCCAATTATTCTTCTTCATATTAAAAATATATCTCTTTAATATGTTTTCATATTTTAAGAGAGTTCCAAATAACTCATCAAGAGTAAAATTTGTAACTTTCCTTGACTTCTTAATAGTAGTTCTCTTCGATTCCCATTCATTTGGCATGATATCTATAATTTTATCAACAAGAATATCATCATCTAGGGATTTTTCTCCCATTAACTATAGACTATTCAGAATAGTCATAAATATCTATTGAAATTTTACTATGGGTTCTCCATATAGAAATTAAAAACCATGGTAATATTCTCTAAGAATGAATCTTCAAGTCTCAATAATTGTATAAGTACAAAAATGTGAAACTTTCATTTTCTTCCAAATCTTGTCAGCTTCTTCACATGAAGATATTCAGCTTTATATATTCTTATTTATAGAACTAATAAAATTATTTTGTACCATAAAGTTTAGTTAATTTTCTTGGTTTTATTGATTACTAAATGTTCTAACTTCCTTTTCAGGTGTTTCATTGTCTCTATTAAGCATGAAAAATTTGTACACAAAAGTATTAATAACAAAGTCTTCATTCGGTCTCTATATTATTAATAATAATTTCCATAAAAGATCGGTGTTATTATAGGGTTATAATTATCTAAGGATCTGACATTCATTCCAACCATCTTAGAGTAAAAATTCCTTCTTCCACAACCCAGGTTTGTGTAGTAATTATTTTTAAACAAGAAGTTTATAAAAAAAAATTTCAATTACATAGATATGCAAAGAAAGAGTATATAAAATGAGAAATGAAAATATGACTCTAATACTTAGTGTAAGAATCTGTATATCAGATACTTACTCTAATACCAGTGGTATGATTGAAATATTGATGTATATTCTCAATTAGAAGAGGGGGGTGAATTATATGTCCATAAAATTTTGTTTTTATCTTTTAAAAGGATTCATTTTAAAAGTATTAAACTAATTGTATTCACAACCACTATTATATTAAACCAATTAATTCAGATATGGATTTGGGTTTGATAGTTATCATAGATAGAGTGACTGCGATGATTTTCCTTAGGTCTCTATTTATCTTAATCACAAATAGATGGAAATGAATCGTATTCACAATGGATACTATTATCAGAGTAAAACAAATAAATAGATTCTATCATATCATGTATAGAATCGTATTGAAAATATTTTGAAATAACATAATCAATATATGATATTAATCACATAATTTATCTAATTAGAGTAATTAAAATGTAAATAATATACAATATAAAATCAAAAAGTGAATAATTCACTTTCTATTACAAATAGAGGAATGTTAAAATTCATGTAAAGGTATAAAAATCTTTTATCCCAAAGATAACGGTATCCAACAACCTTGGAAAAGTTTCCCATGATTTATATATTTAAGAAAGGATTTCTTACCCACCCTAAGGTAAGCCCTCGATATGATAATTAGAGTTTTTATTTCTATCCCCTTAAGACCTCGATCGATATGGTGATCGATTCATTCTGTCATCCTATCCTCAAAAGCCCTCGATTTTATTGAGCAACAATTAGTGTCCCATGAAGAAAAAAATTGAATATGAAAAGTGTGTTTGAAAAGATATTTAGAAGAATATCAATTCAAATATTCCCTCACAATGAAAATTTGGAAGTGTTTCAGTACATTCAAAAATCAGTAACTCTTTGAGCTTTTACAAATGACCCGGTATTTATAGTCTTCATCCCAACGATCATACATTACTAAAAAATTCATATTTCTTCTGTAATTATTAGAGGGACATGGATAGGTGGAAATTTAATGGTCATATTATAACTATAACAATTACATCATTTTAATATTTATCAAAATAGAATACATGACATAGTTTTTATTTAAAGTTATTATTTTTGATACAAGACTTTTTTCTAGATGCGATAGAGTGAGTACGAAAAGAATATGGACAGTTTGATAAAATAGAAAAGTTGAAATTAAATCAGTATTTTGGTTTTTATTTGAATCAAATTTTATGATTATGTAGGTAGTGTGGTTTAATCAGTGAGTAAGATGAAATGTAATTTCAATGAAACCGATTGAAATCATTTTCAGATCTTTTCTAATGAGTACAATGATAATCGTATCTAAAATTACATTGAAATTCATATGAAAGGATTATTTTTATAAAACTAGTGGGTGTGATTATTACTATATCTATATATAAAATTTATTAAGAAAAAAATAAAAAGTACTGAATATAATAAATGTATTCATTTAAAAAGTGTTTTTCATTTACAAAACAAAAAGGAATAGAAGAGTAAAAATAAGTCTTTTGATTTAATAACCATTTTCTAAAAAAGTTCATGAATAACCATAGGAGAAGAAAATTTAATAATTTTAAGAGATAAATATAAAATAATTTACCTAATGGAAATTTAAACAAAAACATTCTTGAATAATGATGAGATTGTGAAATAATCCATTACCAGTTTGGTGACTTTTGAAAAAATATCCCCATGAATGAAATAACTTCAATTGAAACATTAATTAACATGAAGAGATAAAGATTCATGATATTACATATCGAAAGGGGTAGTTAATACATTAGACAATGGAATAAGTAGTGAATATGGAATATGTATCACAATTATACATCAATTAGAAAACCGTACTCATATATTTCAAACCATATATGATTTACTTATAGTCTTTTATCATATTTTTTACTAATAATTCTTTGTTAAAATCATTACTTTGATAGATAGTTTCATTATTTTTCACTTATGTTTTATTCATTAATTTTGGTCCTTTTAATTTGAGCATGGTTAAATCATCTCCAAAATGTGAAATATCACATAAATATATTATATATTCCTTATATATGTATTTTTTGTAATATTATACAGTTATAGATAGAAAATGAATTATACTATTCATGTAGATGGTAGGTCGTATGTACACATGAATGTTATTTACATTTTTCTCGATGGATGGACATAAAAGAAAATATATATGAATCGAAATTTCCAGAATCATTATTAGGTCATATAAAAATTTTATATTAGTAAAATACATCATTATTACCATCAATGTAAAAATAAAATGAAAAAATTTCACATGGATTTTTAGAGGAGGTAGTACACACGTACTCATAAGAAATGTTTTTTTCCAATAGACTAGAAGGTATGTCAAATAATATGATATTATATTTCCATAAGTATTTTTAGGCCATAAATATCACATTTATTCATTAATTTTAACTATACTACCTTCCATGTAAAGTGTAAAAGAAAAATGAATCACACTGCTTCACGAGGTTGTAGTCTTTAATACACATAAGTGACGTTAACATATCCCCAATTAAATGAAATGTAAACATTGATATTTTATATTATAATTTCAAAATTATAATAATATACTAAGTATAATATATTTATGTTAAATATATTATAATATCTTGCCTTGAATGGTGGTAAGGGATTACAAATTACATGAGTTCTTGAGGTGGTAGTTCATCGTACACACGATCAAAGGTTTTGTTTCCCATTTTATGGAATTAAAGATGTATATTGGTGTTCTCATATTATAATAGTTAAATAAGCTTATATGAAGCTATTTGAAGAAGTAAAATGAAAATACATAGTTAAAAACATTACCTCTTCTTCAGGAAACCTCTTTAGGTTAAAATTAAATCCTTTCTATATTATATTTAGGATTTCAAAAATTCATATTGTATGTGGGTAGACATGTAAGGAAAGTATTTGGATAGGAATTTTCTAAACCAATGTTTTTTGGAAGTGTTAATAAGGGAATATATTGGGAGGCCTTTTATAAGTAGGGGAGAGGACACACATTAATGTTTTTAAATGATAATGTGATACCCTCATTTTTTCCAATCCACAAGCCTAAAAAATAAGTAATTAAATATCCTTAGAGATTATATGTTCGAAATATAGACATAAAATGGGTGTTTGAAATGTTATTAAGTCATTTTAACCATTTGTTTAACAATTTATCCCTTGGTAAACCCATTTTTACCTTAACTATGGTAAATAATTTTTACTATTTTCGCTATTCATCATGGTCAAAAAGTAATTTGGTATTATTACATAATAAAAATGATTTTGATTCCAAATATGTAATCCAATTTTTTGAATACCAATCACATAATTTTAATAATTCAATTTATAATTAAACCATAGATACAACGAAAGAGAAGTTTTCCAAAGAAAAAATCCTTACATATATATAATATTTTAATATAAAAAATCAATATAAAACTTATTCCCATAAACTAAATCATTTAAATTTTAATATAATTAAATAATTTTACATTAAACATAATTTTAAATATAATTTAAATTTTTTTAAAAATTAAATGAAATGATAGTTTTCAATATAAATATGTATTACTATTCATAAAAAGAAATAAGCATTTCTGAATATTCTAAAAAATTTAGAAAATGATATTTTTAAAATTATGATTTAAAAAATGTAGTTTATTTTTTAAAAATAAATTATCTAATTTTAGTAAAAATTAATTTGAAATTATGTGTGTAAAAAGAAACTAATATGCCTTTTTGAAAAATAGACTTTTTTGGAAAACATTATCTTTCTCTTTAAAATAGTTTTTATTTTATTTCTAATTAATAGATGACAATTGAATTTATATAAATAAAAGTATAAACTATTAAAGTTTCATAATTTATTTATTTTTATTCATACCCACCATCATAATAACATGTCTATAATGACCACATTTAAATAAAATACTTTAATAGGGTATCACATTTCATTCAATACTGGTGTTACATGCCTTGAAATCCATTGAATATATTGATTTTTTTTAAATAAAAATATTTTAAATTCTAGGGGTTTTAACACCGTGATAGTTTTATAATATATATATATATATATATATATATATATATACATATATTAATTTCCTTGGTTTCCTCTGTTGTATGCTACACTCAGATAAGCTTATGCAATACGCAAAACCAACTTAGCTTACAGTATACAAAACTCTATGATTGGCTTGTGTTAACCAAAATTTCAAGTTCTTTATGGTATAATTAATTTCACGCAAGAACTATTTTAAGTGAAAACGTAAATATTATTATGTTTTCTTTTAACTTAGTCATTATAATGGCAGGTATGAACAGTATTAAGTTTCTTCTAAAAAACAATTCGAATGAAAATAATTGAGTTTATAAAATAATAACATCACACTTGATGGATATTAATAGTACAATATATATGTAATATATTAAATAATTTCTTAAAATTCAACGTATATGTTTTCTATACATGATATAATAATAAATTCAATTTTTCATATAAAAGAACTATTTTTCAAAAAATGCAGTTCCCCACCTTTTGATGGAACACCCGTTTTAAATATAGATTTTGACACTTTTATATATTTTATTTAACAAAATAAACATGTTATTTAGAGGTGTTATATAAAATTTTAATTAGGATGAAGTTATTATATTTTTTTGACAACTTTCTGGTTTAGATCAATACTAAAAATAAAATAAATTTTAATTGAAAAAAACGTTTTTATGGAAATTATTTATATGGTTAAATTATATTATTTAATGGTTTAAAAGTATAAATAGTGTATTATTATATCATTTGATATTATTTATTACACTAAAAACAATTTTACATTGATTTTTGATATAAAATATTTTCAATCTTTTATAATGTTTTATGTTTTGAAACCCGATTTTCCTTCCAACAACGAGATAAATTTTAAATTAATTACTAATTTTTTTTAAATATTTAAAATGGATTTTCTATCTGAAATCATCAGTTTAAAATTATTTATGTAGACTTACTTAATTTTTTTGGATTTTTTGAAATGTAACTTTGCTAATTTTTATTTACCACGGTTAAAGTTAAATTGGGTATATTATAGTAACAAATAATACGATAATGATAATAAAATTACCCTAAAGCCTGCCAAAATCCTATTGGATGAATAAAAGTTGACCGCTAACACATAATTATTGAAATTTACACATTAAATATACTTTAATCAATGAAAATGAAATATATTATTATAATAAAAGAAAGTGACAACATGCCAGCCTCTTATTTCTTATAAGTAGAATAATTTTAATATAGTGATTAACATGAGATAACTTCAACACTAAATAGTCACTAGAAACCAAATAGAATTATATAATTAATGGTAAATTTATTTATAATTTCTAGAGATTAAAAAATTACCTTAAATTCTTATACAATGATGGTGAAAAAGTATTTAATTATCTAAAAATCATTAAAATAGTATTAAATAAAATGATAATAACCATTAATAGTAAAAAACTAGACCAAATAGTATTAGTAGAGTATATATAGAACATAATCATCCAAGCACTGATTTATTGACTATTTGGAGAAATATGGAAAAGATTATGGCACTTATAATATTTTATTTCAAGAGACATTAATGTTTTCACATTCATGTTTTAATGAATATAATATTTATAATGTAGGATTATATAGAATATATATATTCAACTATATTTAGTCATATGAAATCTATAATATTTATCTTCATTATAGTTCTTTTTCTCTAATTTGTATTCGACAAATAAGTATACTAAATAATTACACAATTTTGATGTAGTGATTATTTTATAAATAGAAATTTCTAATTAATGTGATTAAAAATATTAAAATAAATATAATTTTGGATAATTTAAATATACAGTGAATTTTATTGATGAAATTTACCCCCTATATATATCTATATTAAAATATTTAGTTTGAGGATAATTTATTATCTCGATATTTGTAAAAAATCCAAGAATTGAATATTGTCAAAATTGTCACTATTGTGGTTTTTTGAACTTAATGTTTTATTAAATTATTTAAAAATAATATAAATTTTCAAAAAATATATAATAAATATTATATGGTATAAAATGTTCTAAATTATTTATTTAGGATTTAATTGACAACAAATAACAAAATATTTCACCCATTTAATACTGAAATATTTGTGACCTGAGCTAAAAATAAATAGAATAACTTATTGATAAGTTAAAATTATAAAGGTAAATGGATACAAAAACATTTCTAAATTTTATTTTTTGATTATATTAAAAACTTAACTCATATAGAATTATAAATTAAGACATTTTGGTGGTTTTGGGATGTGTTTTTTAGTTTTTTATAAATCAACACTTTTGAATATTTCAAAAGTTCCCCTCACCTCATTTATAAAAGGTAACCTCCTCCCTCACCAATTAAATTCACTTTGAGCCTTTAAGATCATCCTTACCCTACTAATTTCCATTAACCACTTCTATAGTTACATTCTAGAGGTTCTTTTCTTCTTAAAAGTCCAACTCTATTGCCTTTAATATGATATTTAAGGGGAGCATGTCGAAGAACGGGTTATCTCCTCTACAAGTTATTTAAAATTACTTCAACTTCTACTTATTATTCATGAGTTTTTTCCATTATAATATAATAAATCAAGTATAAATTATATTATGATATGTTATTTTTGTTATGAAACAACCATATTCCAACTTTTATCCATCCTATGAAAAATGAAATCACCCCGAGTGTGTACGTACGACTTACCATCTCCACGTCGTGGTGTAATCTAATTTTCACCACCTTATTACATAGATGGATATAATTATTCAAATAATATATATATGATTATTATAATATGATATGGATTTGTTTTTAAAAATATACTATCCCCTTCCATACCATTTCACAATAATGGGAATGATATAATCACTCGTGCGTACGTACGACCTACGATCGCCATAATGCGATATGTTTAATTCTACAAGATCTTTATTAAAGAAATATTATATAATTTAATTTAATGAATAAATATGATATCTATCATACAAGTATTATTCTGTAAATGTTATAACTATAACCTAATAAGAGTAACTTATCCGACAAATCATGCGTAAGAAAATAAACAAGTTAATACCTGATGGACGAGTAATAATGTTACTAACAAAAAATGATAATATGATCATATATGATGAATATGAATCTTGAATAAATCAATGAAATTATTTAAATAATTATACAATTGGTTTGGATACATATAAAGGATATCATGCCTAAGGTAAGGGATTATTTTTTCTCAATTTTATTTCGGTGGGATGTATTCTTTATACACCACTTATTTCATTTTTTTGGTGTTTATATTTCTCATTAATATTTTTATGATTCTTTTTTTTGAAGGTTATGATATTTAAATATTCATATAATTATCTTTATTCTATGAGGCATGCAATTTTAATAATTATAAATTGGTAAGGAATAATTTTTCAATCTCATTATTTTCTAAGATTTATTATACGTAATTATTTACTGGGGTATATTTATCATCCCTGTCCATATTTTTGAAAAATATTTTCATATAATATTTACTATTATAGTATGGATTTTAAAGTTAATTTGTACCCCTTTTTAGGTTTAAATGTGTTTTGGAAGGAACTTTTATTTCATTTTCAATAGGAGGCACTTTTTGACTTGTCCGAAACAAGTACAAGAAGAATGTTTTTTAAGTTATATGGAATTAATGGATTTTTATGATTTCATAACTCCATATTTTCATAATGATTATATTATAAGGTTTAAAGGTTATTTTAAACGAATTATTTTATTTTAAAATTTTATAGGGTTTTAAGAATAGAAAATGTTTTTAAGAATAAAGGATTTTTTCCTAAAGATTTAATTTCATGTTCTTTATCAGAATAATTTCCAGTCTAATATTAAAGATATTTTAAAGTATAATATCACGATTATTATTATAGTTTATTATATTTATGATGGGATTATATTTATGAAATCCATTTGTTTTACATTTATTATGTTTTTATGTAATGGTGTTTAAGAAACCCTTTTTATTATTTAGATTATGTTATGATGAATGATCTATGTTTTTGTGGAACACATATGGGTCATTTTCATTATGTGATGGGTGAGACCTATATATCCCTCCAATGCATTAGGAAAATATTTATATCTCTTGAGGTAGAAATGAAAATAATGAAATGTAAATCTAGTTCAGTAATACAAGGATGGAATGATATGTTGACATGGTTCAATAATGAAATCTTCCTACTATGATGTTCTTGGAAATAAGCATTGGATAATATGGAAATGATTTTCTATGATTATTATTTTACCACAATTCCTTGTTTTAGGCCAATTATATTTTATCATGTTACTTGTTCCTTTATGATTTATTCCCTAGGAAATACCAAGATATGTTTCATGACCCAATATTTTGTTATTGGTTATAGATGGTATGATTTTAAAAATTTATGTTCATGTTTTTAAATTATTATGTTTATGTTTTGTTTGATATTATCCATGTTTACCCTTACTAGTCATTTAATCTCACCGTTTTTAAATTTTTTCTTTTCCACAAAATATAAAGAAAATTTTAAGGTATGAAAACTAAAGGGGAAGATCTTTATGGGAGATGTTTAATATATTTGACCATATTCACAAAATGTGTACCCAATTTTAAAAAACACTATACTAATATGGTCTTTGGGAATATGTTTGTATCATGTATTAATTATTTTGAAAAATCAATATAATTTACATGTACTTAAATATTTATAATATACAAGGGTGTTATAATTTCATTTATGCTTGGTTTTTCATGTTATATATGATATCATATTTCATTTTTAATCTTGGAAAATATCATTTTGTTACATTCTATCTCTTTATATAAATTGTTTCCACGTAATCTAATATTGATATCAATAATGAGTGGTTTAAAATTTAAAAATAATTTTCCAGATATCCTATATCTTGAGAAGGGTTAATAAAAAAACTTTATTTGTGAGAAATAGAAGTAATAAGGTTATTAAGAATAATAAAATAATTATGTTTCCAAGTATAATAATACTGGTGGGAAGTGAATAAATGAACATGGAAGAAAATCATAATACCTAAATAATTATGTAGGGTGATAGAGGCCATTGATCACAAGAAAATGATTGATTAATGAAAATTTAGAAACTAAAAAACCATAAATCTACGATGAGTTAGGAGACCATTTTATTCCTCCTAAATAAAGATAATTGGATAATGATTTCTATTCAAGACCATTTTCTTATAAATGAGGAATTACATTACCATATAGAATAAGAAAATCTAAAAATATACATACTTGATATCAGTATATTTCATAGGAAAATTTTCATCCCCTGGAAATACTTCACTAATTTTTCACTTCACTTCTTATAACTATAAATGATTACCCAAAATTAAATTTATGCCGAAAGCACATTTAATAGATCATTAGAATGAAAATTCATTCCTCTTGCCTCTTGATATTTTATGAAACTGAATGGTTAGTATAGGTTATCCAATAAGACCAAAATTTAATCTTAATCCCTTATATATATATATATATATTTAACAAAATTACTCTTCCAAAATATGACTTTCCAAATTAAAATTCAATTTTGTTTAAGGAAGGTCACTAAATCAACATTATATTCCCTAGACAATTTAGAGTGGTTCTTAATGTAATATTCCAAATATGTAAACTAATTTATCACCATAATACATTAATGAAAACATTCATTCTGGGAAAAATAAAATCTTAGGATACCTAATATATTTTATGAAATAATAAATTTAGTAAAATCCATCAATGATGTTATAAACTACCAAACATATTACAAATTTCTTGGTCACTAACAGTATCCCATATACATAGTTTTATTATATCAACATATGGAACATGTTTTTGGATATAGTACCTTAATAATGTGTTTTACAAGAGGTTCAACATTTTACTAAATAACTTTTATTTTTAATCAGTACAATTCAACATATACTCTAAAATCCTTTATTAAATAGTACAATTGTACAATCGTTATACATTTTTGGATTATTATAATCAGAATATCAATGATAAAATACTCCTAAAATGTAATTATTGAATCTAAAAACAAGAAAATTAATCAGTCCACTTATTCTTTGGTAATAGTATAATCTTTACCATGATCCCTTATCTTATTTTTATGTATATCCCCTTGATTAGTAAGTCATTCATTTCTAAAGTTTCCTATCTCTTTATTGTTTAATCATTGAACATCTAAAATTTCATTCTTTCCCTTGTAGTTACGATCATATTATATTTTATCTGCACACTTGTAGAAAACTCGCATTCCCTTAGAGTAAGTACCAGGTTGTTTCTATCCACAATTATCACATGTAGGAAACCTCATTTTTTCCTTCTTTCCCTTGTCTATTTTTTCTATGCTTTCTATTCTTCTCAAACATCCATTTAATGCCATAGTACTTAAAGAGTTATTTCTCTATTTTGATAGAACATGATACCATGTCCTAGTATGATGGGAATTTTTGAGTGACTACATTCCTTCAAAAAATTATCTTAACCCTACAAACAAAAAAATCATTCTTACTATTTGTATTATTTTCATTGATACAGTACACATTCCGACCTCTATGTAAAATTTTAAAAAAATAGAATACACTTGATTATATCATTACATTATGTATTATAATGTATAATCAAAAAAATACTAGAAAACTAAAAATAATTTGGAAAAGAAATCATTGATAATATCATAATCATTTACATAGTTTCATTGGGGATGTTTTAATTTCATAAGAATACCTTCAAATCCCTGATAATGATTTTTAAGGAATATAAAAATTAAGCAAATCATATCGCCCAAGAGTGTCATGCTAAGTGCTTAATTAATCCCATTTATGTTTACCCGGAAACTCTTGAGTCAAAACTGACATGAATTTTCTCTGTTACTACCCCTTGGTACATCTATACCATAATAACATCCACATATAGTATCCAGATATGGATGTTGTGTAAGAAAAAACCATTTATTCTCTTCTATACCAAAACATTATAATGTTCATCTATACTTTTCCTGAAATTATATCCTAGGATAATGATATCAAATCAACATGTTCCTAAATACTTTTCCCTTGGTTTCTAATAAAATTTTTTATACCAACTTTAACGGCTTCGAATCTAGTAGCCAGAGTTGGTGGTTACTTTATTACCTTAGCACAAGATACAAGGTATCCCATCCTGATTGACTGAATGATATATTAGTCTTAGTAAACTGGATACATAATTAAATTTCACATATATTTTAAAAATAATATACACAATGTATTTTCATTAAAGAAATAATTATTCCTCGGGTATCCCTTAATATCATTCATAAAACACCTCAGGGTATCCCTCTAACAACAAAACAAAACAAATGGGTCAGATTATATGCTTAGTAAGGGTAAATGTACAACTGATCTTATCATTATTAAATAATTATAATCAATTTATAAATGTAAATAATAGAAACATGTGAAATTTTATCAATAAAATGGGCACAATATGGAAAAAATTAATGTTGATATAATAAATCCATATAAATAATCAGAGGATATTGAAACATATCCATTGATATTTCAATGAATTGAAAAATCAAAAGGAAATCAATAACTATTCTCATAATTATAGAATGAATAATTTTTTACATCTAAAAAATAATTTCCACACCATTCATATGGAAGTATATACCTGTCTGTTGAAAACCATTTAATTAGGCTAATAGATTTGTCTTATAAGACATGTCGATGCATCTATGGGCTATATATAACCTGTCCCACAAATGAATTACAATTTATAATGAATTCCTCATATGAAAGAGTCAAAACATAATAAAAATAAACATCTTTATTGAAAAACTAACATATGAAAGGTCAATACTTACCCTAGTCAAATAAAAATAAAAATAATTAATCTATGATAATATGTTGAATGGTAATAAAATTTTAAATCCTCAATCAAAATATCTTAAAACATCTAGAGAAAGAATAAGAATTATTTAAATACCACATTTCTTGATGGGGTCATAATCACAAGAAATTGTTAATCTCATAAATGACTACAAATACGATAAAAGGTCATTAAAAATATTATTGAGGAAAATATCCTTTGAACATTGAAAATGATCTTTTAAAATAAAAAGTTCAAAAACCACTTTGAAAACCCTTCTTTTTTGAAAATTAACTTTTATAACTTGTAATGTAATGTTAAATACATTTATTTTTCATGATGATTCAAAATTTTGTTCCTACAAATCACATTAAAATGAAAATTACTTTCACTTTTTTAGTAAAATCAAATAGGACTTGTTTTGATAATAACCTCAAGATTCATTTAAAAATACTTTTTTAAAAGTAAATAATACATTATTATTTTTTAATTAATCATTATGATAATTTTAAAAACATTTTGATTTTTTTTTATAAAATATGTATTTTGATGAAAAAGGATTTTTGACTGAAGAGATAAATACAATCCTTTTTTCTTAGAAACATTTTCTAAATCATTTTAAGTACCAAAGAGTTATAAAATGGTATAGTTACTTGAAAGGATTCATGAATAACCATATGAAAAGAAGATATATTTATTTTAAGATAAAAATATCAAATAATTTCCTTTAATAGAAACCTGAACTAAAACAATCTCTGCTGATGATGAGATTGTGAAATAAACCATCACCACTTTGGTAAGTTTTGAATCATAAGCCCCATAAAAAAATAACATCAAATTAAACTTTAAATAGCATTAATATAAATATATTCATGAAATAAAATATTAAAATTTGTATTATATTGTTTCGCGCGGAATCCGGGGATGACCTCCTGGACGGGAGATTCAAACGTTCCGATCGGTTTCTAACGGGTTTGTTCGTAGAACCGGAAACATCCAATGATTCCACATCCGTTTGGACCTACTTTCCAAAGGCAGGCGCTCATTAGCTTGTGGGCTAATGAGGCTTAGGAATTTGCATTGGTCGAGAGGATGGGAGGTCGGACTCATCACACCTTTTTGAGGGGAATTATTGTCTACTCCGGGACTCTCTTTATAGATTTAAGTAATGTTCGTGAATCCTTATTACATTACCAAGTATAAAATGAGCTTTCCTTTAGTTTTAACAATCAATGATTAAATATGCAAGAAATTTAGAGAATCTTTTATATGTATTCGAGGTTCTTCATCAATATAGAATCATCTATATTTGTTTAGAGATTCTTGGTCAATGGTATCCTTCAAAACATTTATATAAAAGTCTCTTGGTCATTTTGATGACCAGGCTGGTTTTAAAGCCACTCAGTGGGGCACTTGAAGTTTATCGTCATTCAGAAGGACAAAGATTATTTCAATGTTGGGATCGAACCCATGAATGGGCTACCTACGTATCCTTTGTTTTGAAAAAGGAATCAGAACCCACGTAGTTCGAGGAATGGGATATGATGTTTTATGATTGATGGCTCAAAGATGAATGTCATAATTACTTTTACACTCTAAGCTCACGTGAGTCATGCTCGGTGTGAGAAACAAGAGGTATTGGTAAAATTTAGACAATTGTGCCATAAAAGATGCAATCATAAGAATTTGTTTTGGGGCTTATGTATAGATGACTGCCCAGATAGGCGAAGGTTTAGGATTTACTTTTAGGAAGAAAATCCATGAACAGGGTCCACAAAGTTATATGTGCTTCATGGAGATTTGAATACTCTAATCTTGGGGCTTACTCCTAAGGAGGATGCCCAAGTTAGGAGGGGACTTATGATTGGGTTTTATTCCTGAAAAGGAAACCCAAATCAAAGGAAATTTATGACTGGTTAAGAGAAATTTTAAGAGACTTGGGGCTTACTCTTAAGAAAGATGCCCAAGATTGATGACTAGGACTTATTCCTGAGAAGGAAGCCTAGGTTAGGGGAATTGGGGCTTACTCCTGAAAAGGAAGCCCAAGGTTATGACTGAGTCTTATTCCTGAAAAGGAGGCCCAGGTTAGGGATTAAGGTTTGGGGCTTACTCTTGAGGAGGATGCCCAAGTTTAAAGGACTTTGATTGGGGCTTATTCTTTAAGGAAGATGCCCAAGTTTAAAGGTTTTATAACTGGGGATTATTCCTGAAAAGGAAACCCAGGTTAGGATTCTCTCATCTTAAAGGATGAGGTTGAATGAATGAACTCTCAATCTTTGGTGACATAAAGATGTTTAAATCATTAGGTTTTGAGAGATATTTCACATAATTCCTTTCAGATAAGGATGTCAAATCAAGAAATCATGCCATAAATGGCTTTGAAGAGTATCTTGAAGACTGAATCTTGAATAGGAAGGGTGAAATGGCTTAAGAGGGGTGAAAAAGGACAAGATGGGCACCCAAAAAGATAGGGGCGCGCAAGTATTGAAGGTCACGCAAGTCCTGCGGTGGCGCGCAAGTATTGGTCGCGCAAGTATACTTGCGCGACATAAGGGATACTTGCGCGATTTTCAACCAAAGTTGAATTACTTGAGCGACTCTTTACTAAACCCTTTCCCATCCTCTTGAGGTTCTTCCAGAAGAGGGACGCGCAAGTTATATTGAAGGAATTAAGTCGGCGCACAAGTGTTTGATAAGTTTCAACACTTAGGCCTTCCTTCTTCCCTTTAGATCTTCCATTCTAGGTAAGAAATTACCTTAGAAGTGTTTTGGAAGCTTTGAGAAGAGACTTGGGCGTCGGGAGCTTTGATCCGAGTTTCTGGGAAAAAATCCTCACGAATGGGGGGCCCACAGGGTCTATTTATAGGCAAAAGAAGACCCTGGGCGGTTACCGTGCGGTTACCGGGCGGTTACCAGATCTGTCGCGCAAGTCCCTTGCACGACCATGAGGGGTCGCGCAAGTGTTGAGGCGGCGCGCAAGTATACTTGCGCGACCAAGAGGGAACTTGCGCGACCTCTGGGCAATGCTCTCCTTTTTCATCCCTTTGTCGATTTTTGATGTTTCTTCAAAGGATTAATCACTTTGAGCTCAGATATTCCCTTTTCCGAACTTTAGATTCCGTGACGAAAGGAGCGTCAACAAAAGTCCCCCCTCAGAGTTGGATCCGGAGAGAAAATGAGGATTTGACTCTGAGGAAATCGAATCCCTCTAAAGGAAAAGGGCGGCGCGCAAGTCTTCAGTGCGCAGAGGGAGGCGCGCAAGTCTGCGTCGCGCAGGCCTTAAACCCTCTGGTATGGCGCGCAGGTAGGCCTCCTGGCCTATAAATATACGGCCTCACCTCCGTACAAGTATCCGGATTTCCGGACCTCATACCTTCTCGAGCTCTCGCCGCGCAGTTCACCTAAGCCGCGCAAGTCTTCTCTGTTTTTCCTTGATGTCGCGCTCCTGTAAAGGTATTCGTACTTGCGCGGTTTATACTTGCGCGACGAAAACTAGCGCGACACGTGATCACTTGCGCGCCATTTTGTAGACTTGCGCGCCTTAATGCCTTAGCCATGTTTTCAAATTTTTTCACAAAATTTATGAAAAATAAACCCATTTAAGAGTTAGTTTATTCATCTTTTGTGCAGATTCAGTGGTTCCTAAGGGAATTGGAACGACTTATGAACTGGCTAGCAAGCAGATTGATGATATGATGAACATCATTGGCCCTGATTACTATGACACCTGCGACAGCACTCTTCCAGTTTTGGCTAAGTACTTGAAGAAATATCATCTTAATTTCCCACAGAGCATCTACCTGTCTCTATGTGGTCATGGTCACTTGCAAGGAGTCAATGTTCCAAATGCAAACAACTATACACCTGAAATGCAGCTGCGCTGCTACTCCTTCATTTTTGTTATGTTGTGTATTAAAAGCAACAACAATGGTGTGAACTTTCAAATTCTCCTTGCATGCCATTTCCTTGCAGATATAAAAATGGCAAACCCATGGGCTGAAATGTTTTCCACTACCGGTTGGTGGAGAGAAGACAAACATGGTATTAGAGCAATATCTGAAAAGAGTACTCTCTTCAAATGGCTCTTTACTTCCAATGCTCCATTCTCAAATCCATGTATCCATATTTCATGTCTCTTGGACAGAAACAGAGTCACTGTTTGATCAGCAGAAAATTTTCTCAAACCGCACTCAAGAACATCCTTTTACAATTGTTCCAAGAAGAGCTGGTATCACTGCATCTCCTTTTTGTTTCCAGTTGAATGAATGAATTCCAGGTGGTTGCTGATGAAGCTCGGGATGCCGTAAATCAAATGAAGTGTTATGTTGAAAGCCTCTTGTAATTCTTGAAAAAGAGAAGAGACTCCAATCTGTGGATGTCCTTCTAACTCTTGTGTATCAATGAAAAACACTTTCGTCTCCAATCATTTGTACCTGCATTCTTTCATTACCTGCTTCAAATTTACTTAAGCTAATGGGCTTAGTAAGCATAGTTTAATTTTTACTAGGATTATTACAAATAACCCTACAAACTTTGAATCTTTTAATTGCTCAATATTAGCTAAATCATACAAAAAATGTATATTTAATGAGCTGGAACTTTGACTTTTATTCATAGTTCCTCTGTCTTTTGTGTGGGCAGTTTAAAGTCATGCAAGCCGGACATAAAGAGGCTAATGTTTAAGGTCGAAATAGCTTTGACCGAAAAATGGATTAAAATGGATTCAATTCCTTGATAATTTATCTGAAAACAAATTACCATACTCAAGTATGAGAGAAAATATGTAAACTATGACTTAAGAATATTTGAATCTGAGGAATGATATGAAAAAGAGCTAAATAGCATTAGAAGAAGTAGTTTCCAAGAATGAAGTTACTATTATTTAACAAAACCCGTTAGGGGGTTGAAATATGCAGGGCCACCTATGAGCATTGGCTGCATAGTCAAATAAAATAGCATCTTTTGGCTGACAAGTCTGTTATGTGGACTGTTTATGCAAGGCCACCTATGGGCACGTGCTGCATAGTTAGGCAAAAGAACTCTCAGAAATTTACTTTCCTAGTGCTAAAAGCCAGTGAAAGTTTATGGAGATTCAAATTTTCTAAAGCATAGAGTTTGTTGTATGGAAAGAGGTACTTGAATATGGAGAAGATATTTTCAAACAAGAATATCGAAGAACTGGATGAATATCACTCCTACGAAGGTCTGACCCAAACGTAGGGAAGAAGAATAAACCATAGACTTGAATACTTTCAGATCATGAAAAAAGATATGGGACAAATACGTTAAGGATGGCTATTTTTGCGGATCCCTACATACTGTCGTTTAAGACAAATAAGGACAAAAGAGGCATTCTTCCCAAGAATGAAGTTACTATTATTTAACAAACCCGTTAGGGGGTTGAAAACATGCAGGGCCACCTATGGGCATTGGCTGCATGGTCAAATAAATAGCATCTCTTGGCTGACAAGTCTGTTATGTGGACTGTTTATGCAAGGCCACCTATGGGCACGTGCTGCATAGTCAGGCAAAAGAATTCTCAGAAGTTTGACATTTTTGTGACCATAAGTCATGAAAAAGGGTTATGAAGATCTGAAAATATTTAAGGTTAGGATTATAATACATAAAGATGGGTATTTTCCAATGTATATAGAGATACATAGGTCAATGAAAACTATAATCATGTTGTGGCTGGGTCCTGAATTGAAACTTGGACTTCACTACGTATCTTATAAGAATGAGAATCAAGCCATACGTAGTTCTTGAAATACAGTTTAACGTCGTGCAGGATGAAAGGATGAGTGATCTTAGTTTTTTGGGTCATAGAATTCGGACCATAATAATGAATACACAGTGTGTGTTTTCATGAGGACTTTTCAGTCAAGGGACTGAAAGTGAAATTTGGGGTTAGGCCCAAAAGACTTGGGACTGGATTCGAGGGACACTCGAATGTTCCTACGTATCCCATAAAGATGGGAATCAAGTCCACGTAGTTCTAGAAACTACCCTTTGTACAAATTTGGTTCGTACATGTGAAGGGTGAAAAAGGGACTTTAGTGCAATGATGGTTTTAACCTAAGATAAAAAGTTTAGGCATTACCATGTATGTACGTAGTCTTTTGAAAGAGAGAAAAAAAATGAAAACCATGATTGAAAAAAGAATCAATGTTAATAATGGTTCCTTCTCAAATGAGGAAATCAAAGAATATTGTAGTTTATTGTCGTACCGGACAAAAGTGTTGTATAGTTTAACGTCATATAACAAGGACAAAAGTGAATCAATGTAAAGATATTGATTCCAAGGGTGGTTTCACAAATCATCATCATATGAGATGGTGGTGAACCAATGTGAAGAGATTTTTTTTGGGCTTGAACCTTTGGGAGGTTGCCTACATACCCAGCCTGGAGGGCAAGGATCAAAGTCTGTGTAGTTCAATTAAAGAATGAATTAATGATCAAGTTGTTCTTGTGGACAATGATCTAAAAAAATGTTGTTGGGACTTACACATGGTTAGTGGCCCAAAGGGAGTGTTATGGTTGATGTTCGCTCTAAGCTCACGTGAGTCATACTCGGTGTGAGAAACAAGAGGTAATAACAACCTTAACGATGTACAGTTTAATGTCATGTAGGACATATCAAGGACTTTCTGTACAATTTAGCGTCATGTAGTTAGGACGATGGGGACAATACAGCTTAACGTCATATTGGACGAAAGGGGGATTGTGCAGTTTTAATGTCATGCTGGACTTTTGATGATTATATAGTTTAACGTCTTTCCGGACGTGAGGGACTTTTATACAGTTTAGCGTCATGTAGTTAGGACGTCACAGTTTAACGTCTTGCTGGACATATTTGCAAATAGTTTATGGTCATATACATGGACCAGGAATGATGCAGTTTTAAGGTCATGCTGGACTGTTTATGGAACGTTTTCACAGTTTTAATGTCGTGTGGGACGAAGTTGCAGTTTAAAGTCATACTGGACCATTGCTGTATAGTTTTAGCGTCATATAGCAAGGACGAACTGATGCTGTACAGTTTAAAGTCATGTAGCTAAGACTAAGGTGAATCAATATGAGGATATCAGTTCTGATCTTTTTACAGTTTATCGTCATGCTGGACGTTGGAAGTGCCACATAGTTTAATGTCATGTTGCTAGGACACAATATAGTTTAATGTCATCTCGGACAGAATACAGTTTAGTGTCATGTAGGACAATAAGGGACTTAACACAGTTTAACGTCATGCTGGACGATGAAAGTGCCACACAGTTTAATGTCATGTCGCTAGGACAAAATATAGTTTAATGTCATCTCGGACAAAATATAAGAACTTCTATATGGTTTATTGTCATGTAGGACAAAATCATGGACTATGCAGTTTAAAGTCTTGCAGTTAGGACTATTGGTGCTGCACAGTTTAGTGTCATGTTGCAGGGACATAAGTGCGAATAGTTTAAGGTCATATGCACGGACCATACAGTTTATCGTCATGCTGGACGTAGTTGTAGTTTAAGGTCATACTGGACCATTGCTGTATGAACCAAATGTAAGAGTCTTAGTTCTGTGAACAATATTTTGTGTTTATACAAAATACTTCTTCAGAAATCTGGCATTAGTTGGAGTCGTGATGTGTTCTCCATCCATTGAAATCAGAGAATACGCTCCATTGGAGTAGACCTTATGTACTGAATAAGGTCCTTCCCATTTTGGTTCAAGCTTGGGAGGCTTCTTTCCTGGTATCATTGGTGTTCTGAGAACCAATACCAATTCTCCCTGAATGAATGAACGAAGACGAACTTTTTTGTTAAAAGCTCGTGCTATTCGATTCTGATAGATTTCCAAGTGGTGCAAAGTGCACAATCTTTTCTCATCTAACTGTTCCAATTCATTCAACCGCTTTTGGGATTGCTCATCTGTTGATAACTGATCACAAATGGCTATTCTGAGTGAGGGCAATTGGACTTCAATTGGCAAGACTGCTTCTGTTCCATATACCAATGAATATGGAGTAGATCGCGTTGCATTGCGAGTGGTAGTCCGATAAGCCCATAAAGCATGATAGAGTTTATCAGGCCATGACCTCTTATCTTTATCCACCATCTTTTGCAGTATATTTGAAAGAGTCTTGTTGAAGGCCTCTATCTGGCCATTAGCCGCTGCATGATATCGAGATGAATGGTTGGACTTAATGTTGTATTCTTGATACAATCTCTTTACCTCAGAAGAGCAGAAGTTGGTGCCGTTGTCTGTCAATATGGTATGAGGGACACCAAATCTAGTAATGATGTTAGACTTGATGAAGCTACCAATGCATTTAGAACTGACTTCTTTGAGAGGTACTGCCTCTGCCCATTTGGAAAAGAAATCAGTAGCAGTAAGAATGTACTTAAACTGCTTGGCCGTAGCTGAAGGGTAAGGTCCCACCACATCCATTCCCCATGTGGAAAATGGCCATGAGTATTTAGCTGTATGAAGCAACTCTGGAGGTTGATGAATGAAATTGGCATATACTTGGCATGAATGACACTTCTTTGTGAAATTAACACAATCTTGTATCATTGAAGGCCAGAAGTATCCAAGTCTTCGAATTTGATCAGACAATCTATGTCCAGACTGGTGGGCACCACAGACTCCTGCATGCACTTCTTTTATGACAGCCATTGTCTCTTCACCATAAATACATCTGAAGAGAACTCCATCAAAACCACGTTTGTAGAGAATTTTCTCGAGGTGGTTTGGACCATCATAAGGAGTAAAATTGACCACACGTCGCCGAATTTGCTCTCTCTTGGCTCTATCAGGTGGAAGTGTTCCATTTTGAAGGTATTCCCTGATAGGTGACATCCATCCTGTAGTATGACCATATGGTTCAGGAATGGGACTAATTTCATTAATTTCCTCTGTTCTGACTTGAACATAAGGTGAAATTGCACGACGGTGGGCAATACCGATGGTTGTCTCGTCCCGATTTGGATCTGCTAAAGCTGTGTCTATATTAGCCAGTGCATCAGCTTGAGCATTTTGTGATCTTGGGACATAAGAAAATGTCGGTTCTGAAGGGAATTCTGACATTAACTCTCTGACGTAATCATACAAAGGGATTAATTCTTCTTTTCTGATGGCATAATCCCCATTGACTTGTTTGATTACCAGGTCTGAATCACCTTTTACCTTTAAGTGATTCACTTGTGCTTGAAGCGCTAACTCCAAGCTTGCAATGAGAGCTTGGTATTCAGCTTCATTATTGGTACCACCTTCCCACAACAAAAAGGAATAAGGTAACACTGCCTTATCTGGAGAAATGAGCACAATTCCTAAACCAACTTTGTTGAATTTAGGATTTTCCATTTTCTTCCCTGTTGGACTTCTAGAAGCACCATCAAAATACATTTCCCATGTTTGAGGATTCTCTTGAATAGAAAAAACTTCCTCATCAGGGAGTTCGATATCTGAATATGTGTCTTCCACTGAAGGGTGTTCAGCCAGGAAATCAGCCAGAGCTTGGCCCTTAATTGCCTTTTGAGACACATATTGAATGTCGAACTGCTGTAGAATAACCGCCCACCTTGCCAGACGTCCTGTAAGCATTGGACGACTAAGGATGAATTTGAGTGGATTATTACGAGATACCAATTGGACCTCGTGATGTTGCAGGTAGTGTCTCAGTTTCTGAACTGCAAAGATTAATGCTAGGCAGCATTTTTCAATACTCGAATACCGGGTTTCTGCTTCAAGCATAGTTCTACTGAGATAGTAGAGACTATTTTCATTCCCAGCATCATTCTTTTGAGCGAGAAAGGCACCCAATGATCGCTCTAAAGCTGTCACATAGAGGATAAGAGGTCTACCCTCAACAGGTGGCATGAGTACTGGTGGACTTAAGAGGTATTTCTTGAGAACATCAAATGCTTCTTGACATTCTTTAGTCCACTGGTAAGTGACTCCTTTCTTCAATAATTTGGTAAAAGGTAAACTTTTGCCTGCCAAATTGGCGATGAAACGCCGAATATAGGCTAAGTGTCCTTGAAGTCCTCTTAATTCTTTCAAATTCTGAGGAGGTGACATACCAAGGATTGATTTGGTCTTCTCAGGATCGACTTCAATACCACGATGGCGTACAACAAAGCCGAGGAATTTTCCTGAGGTTACCCCAAAAGCACATTTTAAGGGGTTCATCTTCAAATTATGTTGTCGAAGCTTGTGGAATATGATTTCCAAATCAGCCAAGTGATCAAAACGTTGTTTGGATTTAACCACCAAATCATCTACATAGCATTCAACAAATTTCCCTAGAAAAGGTTTGAAGATACGATGCATGGCGCGTTGATATGTTGCACCTGCATTCTTTAAACCAAAGGGCATCACCCGGTAACAAAACACACCTTGAGGAGCTCTGAAGGCTGTATATTCCTCATCTTCTGGGGCCATTCGGATCTGATTATATCCAGAATATCCATCCATGAAAGAAAGTACTTCATAGCCAGCCGTCGCATCAATTAAGAGTTCTGTAATCGGAACTGGAAAATCATCTTTGAGACAATACCGATTAAGATCTCTGAAATCGATGCAAACCCTAATTTGTCCGTTCTTTTTCTTTACTGGGACAATATTAGCCAACCACTTGGGATATTGAACTTCTCTGACGAAGTTAGCTTTGATAAGCTTATCCACTTCAGCCTCGATTTTGGAAGCATAGGTTGGGTGTGTTCTTCTCGCGGCTTGCTTGAATCCTCGATGTTCTTTTGGCAAACCCAAATGATGGGTGGCAACATCAGGATCAAGGCCAGGCATCTCTGTATAATTCCAAGCAAAGATATCTTTATTTTGCTTTAGAAAAGAAATATACATCTCTTGTTCTTCAAGGGTTATGGCCGCACTAATTAAAGTGGGGCGTGGATCTTTTTCTGTACCCAGATTTACTTCCTTGAGTTCATCCACAGTGGTAGAGATACCCTCTTCAAATGCTGGAGGAGCATCTCTAAGATCTTCCTCTTCCTCTTCATCATGTGTTATATCTTCCGTTTCTACTTGCAAAGTAGATGAAAAAACGAAATTCTCATGATCATAAGAGATGTCAAAATTTTCACATTTTGAAGAAGAAGCTTCCATTTCCGTCCCTATTGATGAAAAAGGGTCTTCTTTGGGAAATAAAGAGGAGATGATGGATTGAGAATCGACATCAACATTCACCTATGGTGTTGCTATAACTTCTTCTGGCCTGATTAGCGAAGTATAGACTTGTTGGATTTCAGCAGACGAAATGAAAACGTCACCACTTATGCTTTCATCATTGCTTGGTAAGTTACCAATTTCTCCCATGTTGTCTGGCTCGATTGCCGTAATTGACATTATGGATCTTTCCATAAGAGTATTTTGATTTGGGTCTATTTTGTCAATTTGACTGATAGGTAACACATAATCTGTACTCACATGTGAAAATGGATTTATTGGAATTTTTTCCAAACCATATGGAGCATTAACTTTGGTAATTTCCTTCATTGTAGATTTTTCTCTTCCCTTCATGTGATAAAATTCCGCCTCAATGTATTGAGACTCACATGTTTTGAACGGGGCCTTATCACCATATAATGTTCCAACTTGACCATCGAAACAGTATTTGAGACATTGATGGTATGATGACGGAATGGCTGCATGCTGATGTAACCAAGGTCTTCCAAGCAAGATATTGAAAGCTGAGTCTTGATCAACAATCATGAAATCTGAATTGGAAACAAGATCTCCAAACTGAGTTCTGAGCGTAACTTCTCCCAGTGGTTCTTGTTCATTTTTATCATATCCTTGCAACATCATGGTAGAAGGAGATAAATCAGATTCTGTGAGGCCCAATCGACGAAGTGTGCGAATGGGCATGAGGTTGACTCCTGAACCATTGTCAATGAAAGCTCTTCGAACATCTATACCATTGACTTTGCCAGATAAGTACAAAGGTTTTATGTGCCCATGCACAACATCATCCTCATCTTTATCAGTAAAAGATATCACTGCATGGCATTCTGCAGGATTATTCTCTATGTGATAAATTTCAGCTGCAGCAATCTCAGCTTCAAACTCTTGAGGACTTGACAAAGCTTCGATGAGTGCTTCCCGAAGATCTCTTGATAGATTCAAAGCATCCAAAATTGATAATTTGGCTGGTACTTGGGCCAAGTGTTTCAATATATCATAATTTTGATCTAGAGGCCTGCGTTTCCCAATAGGAATATGTGGTTTAGCAGGTATCTTGGAAGCAGATGCTTTGGAAGCTGATGCATCTTGTATTGAAGTTGGCAACATCTTTGGTTTTGGAAAATTAGACTGATTAGATCCATTTGCTTGCTGAGATAAAGAAGATGGAACCTTTAATCGGTCTTCCAAAATAATTGTGCCGAAGCTGAGTTGGCCATTAGCAGAAGAACTTGCTTGTTCATTTTGAGCTCGCTGAAGGGCTCTACCACGAGTTTCTGCTGCATATACAGTGCTAGCAGGGGTAGAATTAGAGTAGTGGCTTCGGAAAGATCCACGTCTTCCCCTATATCCTAAACCTCTAGAACTTCCTCGGGTTCCTTTATTTGATACAGGGAATTCAGGCTCATCAAGACTGGAATATGAATCTGTTAATTGAATCATATTAACAGAACCAAAGATCAATTCTTCGTCTGATAAAGACTCTGCCTGGTTGGCCTATTTAGGCTGTGCCGTTTGGTGGGACGGTGCCCGTGACTTTGAAGTAGATGGCATGAAATCTGCCAGAGTCAAAGACAATTTAGGCTTTGATGCATACTCATCTTCTTCTGATTCCTCTTTCTTCTTTGAATTACGCTGCCCTTTTGAGGATTTGTCCTTTGATGGAGGCTTTACTGCAGCTTTTGTAGGAGACACAATTGGTTTCTTCAATTGTGTTCGCAAAATGGAATGAGTCCGATTGATTGTCTTTCTGACCATCCAATCATCATATTTTTTCGCAGTTTTGCTTTTGACTTCCTGCCACTCGCCTCCTTCCTCTGGATCTGTAGCGGTAATACATGCTACATGAGCTGAAGAACCCTTCAATTTGACTTGTCCCAAGTCAACCATCTTTTGTAGGAGGTCTTTAAAGACAAAACACTCCTGGATGGGATGTCCCAACATTTGATGAAAGGGACAATAATTGGGACGGTCTTCATCTCCTTCCTTGTTTGGTCTCTTCGGCACTGGTAATTGAACCAAATTATTTTCCAGAGCTGAAATGAAGTAACAAGGAACTTGCTCACTTCGGAAAGAGTATGTTTTACTCTTCATATCCTCAAATTGTTTTCGTCGTTGATCTTTTTGATCATTTGGACGAAACAGCCTTTGTTGTTGGCGTTCAGGAGGTGGAGCCCTTCGAGAAGATAAAGGTTTTGAAGTAGAAATAGGTACAGGTGCCTGTTTAAGCATAACTGTAGCAGTTTCTGCTTTACCCATTCTTCTTCCTGGAGCTGATGGAATTACACGAGATTTAACCTTAGCCTGCATAAGGGAATCTTCAATCTGTTGAGCGATTGAAGTAAGGTCTCGAAACCCTCCTGTGTATTTCACAGGGATCAATGGCGTGCGTAATTCGTCACGCAAATTTGCCACACAGATTGGCAATAATTCCTCCTGAGGGAGTGATAAACTCAAGGAATACGTTAATCCCTTCCAACAAGCAATGAAATCAGAGACTCTTTCATTCTCCCTTTGCTTGCAGTTTGTAAGATCGAAAACTGTCGTTTTTGGCAATGTTGAGCTGAACTGAAGAAGGAATTTTTGACGAAGATCCTCCCATCCGATGACTGGCCGGGATTTCAAGCTTGTATACCAGACAAAAGCTGGTCCTTGCAAGGTTCGCACGAAGCATCTGAGTTTCACTGCTTCTTGTTGTTCTGGAGTTCCCATCATAGGATCACAACAAGACACGTAATGCGTCAAATGTTGTTCAGGGTCGCCTGATCCATTGAAAGTAGGGAAAATAGGGTTTCCAAAACTGGATGGAGGAGAAATTGAATCTACCCATTCAGGGTAAACTTTCTTTTCAGGTTGAACTTGCGCCCGTTTCCCTTCCATAGTTTCTAACCGAGCTGTTAATGACTCAATAGTAGTTATTAACTTTTGAGAAACGTCAGGTTGAACTTGGTTTTGGGTAGGTGCAATGAATGGAGCTTGGACAGCCGTGGAGGTTGGTGCTGCAACTAATGGTAGTGCTGTCAACCGTTGTTGCGTTTGATCCGTAGGATTAGACCTCTGTGGGTGTACTGATAAAGGAGGATATTCCTGATCCATCTCAGTAGTTACAACAAATTCCTTCGGCTGTCGGACTTCAGCATTCTTAAGAAGAAGACTACTCTGAAGTTGTTCTGCATTCAACCTTCTTAATTCTTTCATTTCTTCCTCCTGTTGTGCAAGCCTTTGCTCTAATGAGAGCGATTGACCTCCTTCAGAGGAAGGGTGAGAAGTAACCTGATTCTTTCCTTTCCCCTTATTGGATCCTTTTCGGAGAGGGGGAAGTGGGTTACTTGAAGGAATACCCAAATTTTGGGTAAGCCTTTGATTACGTGTGCGCACACCTTCTTCATTTAGGTCTGTGTGCGCAACTTCTTGAGCAGGAACCTCTTCATCTGATCCCTCTGATTGAGCCTCATCTGGTGAATCAGCAGCAATGGCAGTGATGACATTAATGGATGCATATTTCATGAAATCCTTTCTATCAGCATTTCTATGATATTGTCTCCTTTTATGTCCATGATAAGACATGGCATTCCGTTGACTTGACCCCTCAGGAATTTCTTTGTGAACCGTCACTTGGAGAGAATCTCCTGACATCTTGGCTCTTCGTTCCTCTTGAGGCTTATTCCCTAATCGAGAGAATACTGACTTTCTCTGAGGGAGGGATTGAAGATTTGAAAAAGTCCCCAGTCCGGTGGACTGGGGGTGTTCCTGTTGCTTCTGCTCAACTCCTCGAATCCCATTCGTTGATTCTGAGGGTTGGGTTAGAGAAGTCCCCAGTCTGGCAAGCTGGGGTGTCTCTTGACATGCTATGTCTGAGATCTTCTTGAAATCTCTCTTGATCTTGCGGATCTTAGTTCAGAAATTAGCTGGATGCATTAACCTGTATCCACTTTTATCACCTGGTTCAACAGACCGTTGGATGATTTCCGAAACTTCTGTCATTTGATGACGTGTTCGCTCCAGACGAGAGGCTTGCGCAATATTCTCGCCTGCTTGATGTAGGAGCAATTCAACAACCTGTTCTCTATATACTTGATTTTGAGAGGAACTAGTTGAAGCTTGATCTCGAGCAAGATTTTGATTATGAACAAAGCCCATTGACTGTGGCCGGCCATGGGCAATAACATTGCATGAGACCATTTTCGGCGGGCTTTGCTGACCGGAAAGCACTGTGAAATGTAGTGCTCCGTGAATACCCCATCCTCTGATATGAACATTAGATGGAGCATTGGAAATTAACTGACGCAATTTTCTCAGCGTGCCAAGGCATGAACGTTGAAGGGTTCTCTGTTGCTTTTCAGCCTTCGGATACCGAGAGACTGATAGAGATGCCAAATCAATCTGGCGTTGTAACCCTTCTATTATCTTAAGATGATTTTCATATTCATCGTAAGATAATACCTTCTTCTTTAATTGACAAAGAGTTTTCCATATGTTAAGACGAATATCATGGATTCCATCATCCGTCAACATCTTTGGAATGTCATACTGTGAATCAGCCAAAGGCCAAAACATGACTGGTACTTCACCTTTTGCCAGTTTTTTCCTCATGTTCAGCATTTCCTCTTTATCATTAAATGAATATTCTTCTACCTGTTTGGACCAGAGTTGGTGTTTCCTTGTTGCTTCATTGGATTCAACAAGATTGGTAGAGGAATCACTATTCATGATGGAAGATGAATGACCTAGGGAAGGTTCGGAGAATAACCTGAACCCCAAGCTATCTTCTGATGGAGAAAGAGTTTCACCTGCCGATAGTAAAACTTCAGACATGACTGGTTTTACGTTTGCAAGTGCCTCGAGATAGGAGGGCTTTCTCGTCACTACATTGCCTTCTGAAGAATTTTCGAGACAATGTGAATCACTACTGCGGAGAGGACTTTCGCAGCGAAGTTCATCACCATGAGGAGGACCTTCATGATGGGTTACAGCAAAAGATGATATCTCTTGCTCCTTGGTCTTCTGACCACACAGAGGGTTCCTGTGATTCTCATCTGAAGAAGAAACTTCAAGATTGACCGAATTTTCATGAAGCAAGTCTTCATGAGGAAGTGTCTGTTGAAGACCTTCGGGATTAATGTTCCTGTTATTGGGAACTGAGGGAGTAGAATCTTGAATTCCGACAGATAAATGTTTGAGGGCTTCAAGAACTCCAGCATCGAGCAAGGCCTTGTTGCAGATTGGACTTTGATCTCCTGACTGTGCTGGGCGGATCTTTTTCTTAGATGCCTTCTTACTCGCTTTAGAAATCACTTGATGACGAAAGTGATTGCTCTGAGCAGGTGTATGTGCCTGATCAGGAAAGATGGTCAGGTTAGGCTGACGATCATCGCTCAAATCAGGTGTATGTGCCTGACTTGGTTGTCCATATGATATGGGGGAGTAGGCCCCACAACCCTCTTGGACTGGAACAGATGTGTGTGTCTGTTCCGGAGTGAATTGTTGATGTGTCACTCCACCGCTAGGGATAGATTTATGTGTCTGTCCCTGAGATGATGCTGAAGCTGTTATGATATCCTGGCAAGCATCCAGAATATGAGCAGGAATTTGCTTCTGCTCTTTCACCATTGACAAAATATGTTTGGTGACTTCAGCCGCCGGAACAGGGATATACGTCCATTCCGGGCTTGGAGTAGGTGTATGTGCCTGCTCCTGTCCTCCTTTTCCTGTCAGTGAATCCTGACAGTACTCAAGTGTGGAGGCAGAGAGTTTAGTCTGCCTCCTGTTTGTCGTCGGGGCTTTCCGACTGACTTCTCTGTGTGCTACCAAACGAGACTGTTGGTAGGCTTGATTAGTATTAGCAGGTGTATGTGCCTGCTGATTACACTTCGCCAAACGTTGTTGACGAGATCCATCATATGTAGTCAGACGAGCCTGCTGACTAACTGCTGATGTATAAGCAGGTGTATGTTCCTGCCTATGGTACTCCGCCGGAATTGCCTGGCGGGATCGGCTTGATGCTGCCAGACGAGTCTGCTGGACGGGAGATTCAAACGTTCCGATCGGTTTCTAACGGGTTTGTTCGTAGAACCGGAAACATCCAATGATTCCACATCCGTTTGGACCTACTTTCCAAAGGCAGGCGCTCATTAGCTTGTGGGCTAATGAGGCTTAGGAATTTGCATTGGTCGAGAGGATGGGAGGTCGGACTCATCACACCATTTTGAGGGGAATTATTGTCTACTCCGGGACTCTCTTTATAGATTTAAGTTAAGTTCGTGAATCCTTATTACATTACCAAGTATAAAATGAGCTTTCCTTTAGTTTTAACAATCAATGATTAAATATGCAAGAAATTTAGAGAATCTTTTATATGTATTCGAGGTTCTTCATCAATATAGAATCATCTATATTTTTTTAGAGATTCTTGGTCAATGGTATCCTTCAAAACATTTATATAAAAGTCTCTTGGTCATTTTGATGACCAGGCTGGTTTTAAAGCCACTCAGTGGGGCACTTGAAGTTTATCGTCATTCAGAAGGACAAAGATTATTTCAATGTTGGGATCGAACCCATGAATGGGCTACCTACGTATCCTTTGTTTTGAAAAAGGAATCAGAACCCACGTAGTTCGAGGAATGGGATATGATGTTTTATGATTGATGGCTCAAAGATGAATGTCATAATTACTTTTACACTCTAAGCTCACGTGAGTCATGCTCGGTGTGAGAAACAAGAGGTATTGGTAAAATTTAGACAATTGTGCCATAAAAGATGCAATCATAAGAATTTGTTTTGGGGCTTATGTATAGATGACTGCC
Source organism: Viscum album (assembly GCA_963277665.1). Classification (NCBI taxonomy): domain Eukaryota; kingdom Viridiplantae; phylum Streptophyta; class Magnoliopsida; order Santalales; family Viscaceae; genus Viscum; species Viscum album. Next base: position 272,748,656 of record OY728119.1, on the reverse strand, counting down.
CAGATAGGCGAAGGTTTAGGATTTACTTTTAGGAAGAAAATCCATGAACAGGGTCCACAAAGTTATATGTGCTTCATGGAGATTTGAATACTCTAATCTTGGGGCTTACTCCTAAGGAGGATGCCCAAGTTAGGAGGGGACTTATGATTGTGTTTTATTCCTGAAAAGGAAACCCAAATCAAAGGAAATTTATGACTGGTTAAGAGAAATTTTAAGAGACTTGGGGCTTACTCTTAAGAAAGATGCCCAAGATTGATGACTAGGACTTATTCCTGAGAAGGAAGCCTAGGTTAGGGGAATTGGGGCTTACTCCTGAAAAGGAAGCCCAAGGTTATGACTGAGTCTTATTCCTGAAAAGGAGACCCAGGTTAGGGATTAAGGTTTGGGGCTTACTCTTGAGGAGGATGCCCAAGTTTAAAGGACTTTGATTGGGGCTTATTCTTTAAGGAAGATGCCCAAGTTTAAAGGTTTTATAACTGGGGATTATTCCTGAAAAGGAAACCCAGGTTAGGATTCTCTCATCTTAAAGGATGAGGTTGAATGAATGAACTCTCAATCTTTGGTGACATAAAGATGTTTAAATCATTAGGTTTTGAGAGATATTTCACATAATTCCTTTCAGATAAGGATGTCAAATCAAGAAATCATGCCATAAATGGCTTTGAAGAGTATCTTGAAGACTGAATCTTGAATAGGAAGGGTGAAATGGCTTAAGAGGAGTGAAAAAGGACAAGATGGGCACCCAAAAAGATAGGGGCGCGCAAGTATTGAAGGTCGCGCAAGTCCTGCGGTGGCGCGCAAGTATTGGTCGCGCAAGTATACTTGCGCGACATAAGGGATACTTGCGCGATTTTCAACCAGAGTTGAATTACTTGAGCGACTCTTTACTAAACCCTTTCCCATCCTCTTGAGGTTCTTCCAGAAGAGGGACGCGCAAGTTATATTGAAGGAATTAAGTCGGCACGCAAGTGTTTGATAAGTTTCAACACTTAGGCCTTCCTTCTTCCCTTTAGATCTTCCATTCTAGGTAAGAAATTACCTTAGAAGTGTTTTGGAAGCTTTGAGAAGAGACTTGGGCGTCGGGAGCTTTGATCCGAGTTTCTGGGAAAAAATCCTCACGAATGGGGGGCCCACAGGGTCTATTTATAGGCAAAAGAAGACCCTGGGCGGTTACCGTGCGGTTACCGGGCGGTTACCAGATCTGTCGCGCAAGTCCCTTGCACGACCATGAGGGGTCGCGCAAGTGTTGAGGCGGCGCGCAAGTATACTTGCGCGACCAAGAGGGAACTTGCGCGACCTCTGGGCAATGCTCTCCTTTTTCATCCCTTTGTCGATTTTTGATGTTTCTTCAAAGGATTAATCACTTTGAGCTCAGATATTCCCTTTTCCGAACTTTAGATTCCGTGACGAAAGGAGCGTCAACATATATACACCATAAAAGAAATGTGTTGAATTTGGCGTATGTCTCATGGAAGTAAATGTGAGACCAAAAACCCTTACCTTACGTTCGACTTCATGTATATGTGTATAAACGTCCTGTATAATAAATATAATTATATTATACATATATTAAAAATAATATAATCTAATATTTCACAATATATAATATTTATTTAAAGTCTTTTATCTCATTTTTATTAATAATTCTTTGTTAAAATAACTATTTCGAGTGATAATTGATTCAATTTTCATTTATGTTTGTGTTCTGTAATTTTGGTCCTTTTAATTTGATCATGGTTGAAACATGTCCAAAGTGTTAAAAATGATATAAATATCATACGTGTTCAAAATATATGTATTTATAGTAATCTAAAAAATTTATATATAGAAAATGGATTAAACTATTTGTGGAAATGGTAGGTCGTACGTACGCATGAGCATTGTTTATATTTTTCTTGATAGATGGGAAGAAAGGAAAATAAAAATTAATTCTTCTTTATTAAATTATTATTAGGTCATATATATTATATTAATAAAATATATCCTTATTTCCATCAATGTAAAAATTAAATAAAAATAAATTTCACATCACAATCCGGAGGAGTTAGTCCACACGTACATATAATAGATGTTATTATTTTCTAATAGAATCACACCTCTTTGTGAGGCAGTAGTCCATCGTACACACAAGAAAAATTATCGTATCCCCCACAGAATGGAAAGTAAGAATTTATATGTGATGTGATAATTTTTGAAATATAATAATGTCATAATTAATATATATATATATATATGTGTGTAAAATACATAATCATATCCAGCATTGGAAGGTAGTGAAAGATGATGAATTACATCGGTTCGTGAGGTGGTAGTCTATTGTACACATGATCGACAGTAAAATTTCACATTTTATTGAAGTAGATATAGATATGGATTATACCATTAAAATTATAACATGTTAGTATATAGGGTATATTTTTTTAATTATATTATCATACATTAAGAATACATAAGGTGTTATAATAAGAGTTAAAATGAAAAATCAAAGTTAAAAAATTTAATTATTCTTCTCGGAAACCACTTTATATTTAAACTAAATAATCTCAAGATTAGATTTATGATATAAAAAAGTAAATTCATAATTTATTATATTTTTATGTAAGGTATTTGGATAGTTATTGGATTAAACAATCGTTTTTTAAGTCTGAATAAGGGAGTAGATGGGGTGGCCTTTTATAATGGGTGTGAGGACACACATGAAATGTTTTACAATATTAAACGATACACACGATGTTTTCTTTCCAAAAGCCTAAAAAATGGATCATTAGAGTTCCTTAGATATTATCGTATATAAATAAAGTAATAACAAGGCCATTAGACATGTTTGAGGTCATATTAACCCTTATCTACTAAGTTTAACACCTATGTAAACCCATTTTACCTTAACCACGGTAATTAATTTTTACTATTTTCACTATACATTATGAAAAAATCTAATTTGAACTTATTAGATAATAAAATTTTTATTATTCCAAATAATGAATTCATTTTTCTTAATTAAATTCATTAAATGGCAGAATTCAATTCTATATTAAATCTAGGACGCGATAAAAGGGAGGTTTTCCAAATAGAAAATTCTCCTAAGTATAGAATATTTTAATATAAATATTCAATATGTAATTTATTAAAATGAACTAAATTAGTTATATTTTAATATAATTATACTATTATTACTTTGAAACCAATTTTAAATATATATTTACATTGTAAATAATTTGTATGAAAATGAATTTTTCAATATAAATCAGTATTTTTCACCATTCGTCGAAAAAATTAATCATTTCAGAAAATTATCAAAAATTCACCCAAATAAAAATTAGATATTTAAATTAAAAAAATAAAGATTATTTTTTAAAATAAATTTTCAAAAAATGATAAAAATTAATTTTAACTTATGCGCGCAAAGCCTGACTAATCCTCCTTTCAGAAAAATATAGTTATTCAGAATATATTTCTTTCTATTCTAGAGTATATTTCTTACATTTTTTTCAAATTTTTTTTATTTTTTTTATAATCAATTAAAAACCATGAAATTTATTTTATACATGTGTAAAATATATAATTTTTATAATCTATTTATTACAATTCATACCTTCCATCCTAACTATGAAGTTATATTGACCATGTTTAAATAATAATATTTTTATATAGTAAAAAATTCCATTCAAACCCGGTGCTACAAGCATTAAATGTTATCCAAGTGACTTATTTATTTTTTTAAATAAATATATTTAAAATTATTTGGGTTTAACGTTCTCTTACAGTCTTGGTGTTCTATTTCATATTCATTGTATTATATGATGTTCCTATTTTAAAATCTCAAGGTGTTACATTATACCACCTTAAATAAATTTCAACCTCAAAATTTAATCATGTTCTCAATAATAAAGGGTTTTAAATTTGAGGATGACCTTCTTGGAATCCCACATCATGATAATGTTTAAGAAACATCCTCTTGACAAGATGGAATGTAAATCCCACATTTAATCTAGAATACTCACATAAATAGTTTTCCATGTATGAGAGCATAAGTGGGATGTGAATATATAGACATGGAAGAAATGTGTTATTCCACAATAATAATGTTGGGTTATATAGGTAATTGATCAAAAGAAATTAAATTATCAATAGAAAGTCAACAACCATAAATCTATAAATCCACAATGAGTTGGTAACATTGAATTCATTGAAATTAAAGGTACTTGGATAACAATTTTTTTCAATATCCTTTTAATAGAATTTAGGAATTCATTTACTATAAAGACTGAGAATATATGAAAATGTAATTACTTGATATATTTTTATTTCATAGGCACAATTTTATCTTTTAGTTATTCATTGATCAATTATCACTTCATTTCATACTCAAAGAAATAAATATCAAAATTGTTATTTTATGCTGTAAGCACAGTTAGATGATATTTATAATGAAATAACATTGCTCCTCTCTATAGATATTTTTCAAAAAAATGGTTAGAAAAATTTATCAAATAATTCCCAAATTTCAACTTAATGAATTCCATATATATATTTAACCCTATGATTCATCCAAAATATGTCTATCCAAATTCAATGTCTATAATTTTTTAAGGAAGGTCACAGGATCAAAAATTATAATCCCCAGAAATTATAAAATGGTCTTAATATATGAATCCAAATTTATGAATACCTTGATCACCAAATAAACCTTAATAAAAAATAGTGCTTCGAAAAATAATTTTTTTTGTTAAATATACTCCATGATTCAATAATTGTTGTATACTCTTACAAAGATGACATAATGAAACAATCCTCTAACCAATTTCCTGGTTAAAAACACTATGACAAAAAATTCTCATTAATATATAAAAAACAAGCTCATATTAAGTGTTATACTCACTTAATAATTGTTTTTCAAAGAGTAAAAAATTTTCAATGAATCAATTTTCTTGGTCATTGGTACCATTCAACATATTCACTCAAATCCATTAAGAAATATTACTTATATACAATCATTATAAATTTCATTATACATATCAGTAGAATATCATTGGTTGAATATCATTGATAGAATACTATTACAACATAATTATTTAATCTTTATTGAAGTACATTAATCATTAAACTTCTTCTGTGGTAATTTAAAAAGCTTGACCATGGCCCCTTAGATTCTTTTTAATTACATTCCTTTGACTCTTGGGTAATTCATTTGCATAATTCCAATATCATTATACGTAAATCATTAAAAATTGGAAATTTATTTCATTATATTGAAATTAAAATCATGGTTTCCTTTATCTTCACACATGTATTAAACTTCCATTTCCTTCAAGAAAGTTCCCGGGGGTTTCTTTTTACAATTATCACATGTTGGAAAACCCTTTTCCCCTTTCATCCCCTTATCAATTTTTTCTTTGTTTTTCTTTTCATCTCTTTCTTCCCTTAGAAGTAATAATACATAGAAAAATATTTCTATTTTATGATATCACATGATAATATGTCCTCTTATGATGATAATTTTTGGAGACTATCTCCCTTCAAAATATCCGATTAATCCCATAAAGTAAGTGATCATTTTTAATCTTTAGATTATATACATTGATACGATTCTCATTATATCCACTAGGTTACATTTCCGAACAATGTAATACACTATATTAGATCATTATATTAATTATCATATTGTATAATCCTAAAAATAGTGAATCACTTAACATAAATTTAAAATCTTATGAATGGATAATTTTTTAATCATAAACATGGTTTTTTGGGAATAATTCGAAATCATAATAATGTTATGGAATCCTTTATAATGATTTGTGAGGAAAATATAAATTAAACAAATAATATCCATACAGAGTGTTAAAAGTGGTGTGTAGTGAGGTCATCCATCTTACACTAGGTAATTCTCGAGTAAAGTCCGACACACCTTCTTCAGAGTTATTGAAACTAGGTACATCTATTTCAAAACAAAGTCTACATGTAATATCCCGATTGGGATGTATTGTAAAAAACCAAATTGATGATTATTTACAAAAATATTTGGATTTTATTATATATATATATACTCATAGTATATCATAGGTTTTGGTCCTATATTCTATGTTTTCCTAAATCTATTTCCTATGTTTTTAACAAAAGTTCCCATGATACCAATTATAATGATCCAGACTATAGTAGCCCAGATCCATCAGTTACATAATTACATTGGATCTAGATACATGGTGTCACATATAGAAAGACTAAAAAGTTTATTAATATAGGTAAAATAGATATATACATGAACCTTACATACATTCGAAAACATCAAATACATAATTCATTTTTTTAGAACACCATTATTCCTCATAGATCATCCCTGCATATCAATCAAAAAACACATCCTAGTATCCCAGGGAAGATAAAACATAATAAAGGGGTGAGATAATATTATTTGTAAGGATGAACTTATTGTGGGTAGTATCTTTATTAAATAATCATAATAAATATGTAAAGGTAAATAGATGAAACATATTTTATCTAATCAATAAACTGAGAATAATATGGCAGAAATAAATAATGATCAAATAAAGGCATACAAATAATCACACATGTCTTGAAATATATCCATGGATATTCTAACTAATATAATAATCACATGGAAATAAATAACTGATCTATTAATTATTTAATGAATAATTCTAGACATATGAAACCAATAGTTCAGACCATTCACAAGGAAATTTAAATTTGTGGGTATAAAACTATCTAATTTGGCCAACCGATTTGCCTCATGAGACCAGTCAATGCATCAAGGTGATATATATATCTAGGACCCACCCATCATATACAATATATATTGCAGTTACTAAATTAAATGATTAGTATATAATAACCATAAACATTCATATTAGAAAACTAATATTTGAAATGATAATACTTTCCATAATCAAATAAACATAATCATGAACAATCCAGAATAATATGGTGAATTGTTAAAAAATTGTAAAACCTTAGTAAAAAAGACCAATAAACATAAAAATAAATAATAAGGATGATATAAGTATGAAATATCCCTAGTGGATCATACGTCTTGTAAAGGGTTGATGTCACTGATGAGTAGAAATACCATAATATTTGTATTAAAACATTTTTGGGGAAATATCATTTTTCACATGAAAAATATCCTTAAAAAAGGTTCAAAAAAATTCTTGAAAATAATTTTCTTTTAAAATAATTTTATTTGGAATATTCAAATAATATTTAAAACATTTAGTTGTCTTTATGGCATAAAATTTCGTTCATACTGTGCATGTTACAACAAAGGCTAATTTTACATTTTTTATAATAGCTAAAGAGTCATTATTTTGAAAATGAAATGAAATTTCATTTAAATTTTATTCATAAAAAGTAAAAACTGTTAAAAATATTTTTAATAAATAATTTTTTAAATTTTAAAAACATTTATGAAATAATTTTAAAAAATATATATTTTGATGAAAAAATATTTTTAACTGAAGAAAGAAATAAGTTCGGATTTTCTTAAAATATATTTCACAATAATTTTATGTACCAAATAGTGGAAAATGGTAATATCACTTGAAAGGATTTATGAATAAACATATTACAATAAAATATATTTATTTTAAGATATACATGTTAAATAATTCCCTCAATGTAAACTTAAACAAAAATAATCGTAAATAATGATGAGATTGTGATATAAACCCTAAACACTTTGGTAACATTTCAATTATAAGCCTCATGAAATAACGAACCTAAAATGAAATATTATATACCATGAATAAAAATATATTCATGATATATAATATCAAAAGTTTTAGTTTATACACCACACAAGGGAATAAATGGTGAATATGACCTATGTCTCACAGAAATAAATGTGTGGGGAGAAACCCTTACCTCCGTTTCCACTTAATTTGTATGTGTATGAAAATTATGTATAATGAATAAAGTTTTTAATAAATCTATTATAAAACCATATTAATATATTTCATACCATATATTATTTACTAATAGTATTTTATAACCCATTTACTAATAATTCTTTGTTATTATCACTGTTTTGGGTGATAATTGCTTCATTTCTCTTGTATGTCTTAGTTTGGTAATTTTGGCACTGTTATATTAATCATGGTTAAATATTATAATTTTTTTAACCATGACATAAATATCTTATATATTCTTTATATATGTTTTCAGTGTAATATATTAATTTTATAGATAGAAAATAGATTACATCTTTCATGGATATGGTAGGTTGTACTTACACATGAACACATTTATTATTTTTCTCAATGGATAGAACAATAGAAAAATTAATATGTATTCAACTTTCCAAAATCACTATTATTTTAGATATATAATTTATATTAATCAAAAAATACTTATTACCATCTATGTAAAAATAAAATGAAAAAAATTTCACATCACTACATAGAGGCAGTAGTCTGTATGTACGCTTGAGTAACGTTATTATTTTCCAATGGATTAGAAGGTAAGAAGTTATATGTGATATTATATTTATATAAGTATTTTAAAATAAAAATACACCTATATTCATTAATTTTAACCTTAACACCATTCGTGTAAAGTGTCAGTGAAAATAGAATCATACCACTTCACAATGTTGTAGTCCACCGTACACATGAGCGACGTTACCGTATCCCCCAAAGAATGTAAAGTAAGAAGCTATATTCGATAGGATAATTTAAAAATTATAATAATTTCATAAATATCATATACATATGTTAAATCCATCATTATATCTAGTTTTGAAAGGTGGTGATGGAAAACAGAATTACATCAATTAGCAAGGTGGTAGTTTTCCATACATGATCGACACTTTTGTTTCCTATTGGATGGAAGTGGAGATGAATATGGGTTATTACATTAAAATAATTAACATAATAGTATATAGGGTATAATTTTTTTTTATTTTTTTCTCATATTTTAGAATATTTTTAGGAGTTAGAAAAATATGTAAAATGAATATGAATAATTAAAAACTTTACATCTTTTTTGGGAAACCTCTTTAGGGTTAACCTAAAACATTTCAAGATTTTCTTTGTAATATAAAAAAATCATCTTGGATGTGGGTAATAATTATTGAAGGTATTGGAATAGGTATTTATTGAACTAATTTATTTTAAGTGTGAGTAAGGGAGGATAGGGGTGTACTTTTATTAGTGTGGGAGAGGACACACATGGAATTTTTGAAAAGATATAATTACACCGATATTTTTAGTCAGAAACAAGCCTAAAAAATGAATACTTATTATTATAAGGTTACAATATGTCTATAAAATGGTTTTTTACAAGTTTTATGCCATTTTTACTTTTATCCTTTTTGTTTAACCTCATTTTTAAACCAATTTTTACCTTAACTATAATTATTTTTTAATGTTTACACTATTCATTGTGGTAATTTTTTGACCTTATTTGATAATATAAATTATTTTGATTCAAAATATGGAATCTTTTTTCCAAAATTCAATTCACATAGGTTACATAATTATATTCATAACTAAATCGTAGACGTGATGAAATAGTTTTTTTCTAATGGGCAAATTTTCATATGTTTAGAATGTTCTAATATCAAAAGTAAATTTGAAATTGATTACAATTAAAAAATTTAGTTAACTGGTAATATATATGACCTAATTGTAATTTGAGACAAATTTAAAATATATTTTCACTTTTTAAATCATTTAAATTAGAAGAATGTTTTCAATAATTTTTTTATTTTTTACTATTCATCAAAAAATTTAATCTTTTTATTAAATTATTAAAAATTCACTCAATGATGTTTTATTTATTTATATTCAAAAAAATAAGTCTATTTTTCAAATATATTTACTAAATTTGTAAAAATTATTTTTAACTTATGTGTGAACAGATCTAATAACCTACCTTTCAAAAATATACAATTTTTTAGAATACATTTCTTTCTCTTTAGAATGGTTGTTATTTTATTTATAATTAATAGATAAAAATTTAATTTATCTTAAAAATGTGTAAAAAAATTAATTTTATTAATTTAGTTATTAATATTTATACCCATCATCTTAATGATGAGGTGACAATTGTTTTGTTTAAATAATAATATTTCAACAGAGTGTTTCATTTTTTAATACCCATTGTTTTGTGTATTAGAATCTATCAAAGGGATTGAATTTATATAAAATTAAATATATTGTAAATTATATTATTATATAATTAAATTAAAATATTAGTGCTTCCTCACATATACACTATTTAATATTAGGTTCTTATTTTAAAATCATAGTGTGTTACACATAATTAAATAACTCAAAGTTTTAGGGCCTTTGTAGATTAAAAACTTAAAAATAACATTTCACCTTATTTCTTCAAGATATCACAGAAATAATATCTATATAATAAAAAATTGAAAATAAAGTTCTATATAATATTCTCTATGAAAAATGGAAATGAAATAAGTGGTGAGATCGAACCCTTATTAAAGGAAAAACGTATTAATATGTCATTATGGGTTAAATAATATGCATGTGAGAAAACATGAGTAAGGGAGAAATATATGATTAACATAAACATGAATCATTATAGTTTAATATAAATAATTTTTTAAAGACACATAAACTCAAATTATTAAAAATATTCTATGGTGTAATTATATGCAAATAGAAGATCACAATTGTGAGCCATAGAGAATAATATAGGCATGGAGAATAACATATAAATATGGCCTAAACCTTAGAATCAGAAATCATAACATTTTTATATAGCTAAACACAATAATGTACCAAAATGTGGTTATGTAAATTTATAAACATTAATCATGTAGACGCATGAGTTTTTGAACATAGATAAATAGAAATCACGTCCACACATAAGGTTATGAACATAGCTAAATAACACTCATTTACACACAAAATATCATTGTTTCATGAAACATGAAATTTTAACTATTGAATTTGAGGCTCATATAGGACCCCAAATATCAAATAATGATAAAACATACATATTTTCCCCCATGATATCAATTATATATTATATCATCCAAAAACCCATCTGAGGAAATTATATTTAATGACATTTTCAAAGTTAACATATAAAATCAAATCTATTTTTAAATTAGTTGACAGCAAAAATATAATTCCCAAAATATTTATATAGAAAATAATATATATATTATCATGAATATTACTCCATAATATGTATATCATTATAGATATAGAATAAATAGTAAAAATAATAAAAATAGATTCTATAATTTGTTTTAATTATTTTCATAAAAAGATGATGTTTCAAGTCACTTTCAAAAATAAATTTCAAGGAAGAGAGAAAAGGTATTTTAAAAACATTATTTATAAACATTTCACATAAATGGTTCCTTGAAAATAAATATAGTTCATGTTAATAAATACATATTGGAAGAAATAAAATTGAAAAAATAAAAATTAAATTCCATTTTAAACGTTTTTGTTATTTTTTAGGGAAAACCCTCACGAACAAATAATTTATAAAATATAATTTTAAAAAGAGATAAAGAGAATTATAAAGTTTATATAATATATAAATCTTTATCTTAAACAATAATATTGGAAAATATTAATGTAATTTAATAATATTGATATGTATGAGAAAGAAACATTTAGCAGGATGATAATTACTCTTAACAATGTTATATTTTTATATTGAATGAAATCCTTAAATGAATTAGTATTTGATGTGTTAATTTAAATTATCAAGAAATTAAAGATGAAATACGATATAATATCATCATATTTTAGAAGAAAACAATTTGTTTAGACCATTTTCAATGAGGAAAGATTTTCACTTGAAGAAAACAATTGTGTTAAGAAAACCCCTTATGACTTTTGTAGTAATTGAACTAAAATACATTGATGGAGGGAACATGAAATAGATGGTAAAAACACTATAATTTTATTAAAATGCTAATAAAATAAATCAATAAGAAGGTATACAAACTACAAAAGAGAAAGCAAGTGGTTAAAATGGAATATGACTCCAAAAAAGGCAATTTAGATGAGAAAATCCTTACCCTGGATTCTCACTAAATCAAACGCACTATAAAATCCTGTTAAATTAACATAAATATATGGATGAAAAATTTAAAAACCATATTTAAATATTTTAACTTTTTGAAATTTCATTTATAATCATTATCTTATCATATATTAGTTAGTTATTGTTTAACTTTTTCATCAGACGTTAATGATTTTATTTGTTTCATAATAGGTTCATAATGGCGATATAGATCATCGTTATTTAAAAAAACGTTCATCATTACATGATTAATCAGGTTAATTAAAAAATTTTGTTTTAATTATTTATGAATAGAAAATTTTCATTTTTTGGAAATTAAGGATTTAGTTTATGATAATTGAATCTATGTCGACCTTGTTTTGGGTAATTTTTGGATATCAATGAGTTTCCTTATTCTGGTGACCTTTTCCTTTTAAATAACCATATTTATAGAGTAAATTACAATTTAATATCATATATAACTAGTATTAATGTATTTATTATCATTTATGGGGGATAAGTTGAATACTTTATGACATCATTCATGTTTGTGGATAAACTTACCCATACAAGAATATGTAATAATACTGAATGAGAAGGAGTATGAAGATAAATCATAGTAGAATCATTTTTTCAAAAGAATAACTATTTTAAAATAATATCATAATCATTTATAACATAGTTTATTAATACATTATATGATTATTTAAATGATAATAATAATGATTAAATAGTTAGCTACTTTGGTGAAATGTCTCCTTCGCACAATTACTATCCTCAAAATGAAGGTCTCGTGCATTATTCTTATGAGCATTGACTTCCAATCATGGAATAAGATTCTAGAAAAATTATGTTAGGTATATATTATAGAATTATTTAAAAAAAATATTTTTTATGTGGTTGGAAGTGAGATTATTATTTTGTGAAAATGATTTACATACCATTGGAAACTAAAGTTTAGTGATGGGTAAAGAAGGAATCTCAAGGGAGTTATATGAGATAGGTAAATAATGGTTATTGAGTTATGTGGGTATGTATTTACCACCTAAACAATTTCCTCTAGAATCTCTATGTTTCATTTTAATTTAATAAAATATGATCCATAGAAGATTCTCCATTTTAACCTATTAAGAGAAATTAAATATTTACCACGCCGATTAATTTTTTTACTAAATATATAAGATGGACCCTCTTTCCAAACTTTGATGTGATGATTCAAAATTTTGAATAAATTTAATATAATTAAATTTATAAATATGAGAAAATTATCGTTAAAATTAAAACACAGGATATATAGAAAAACAATTCCCATTTAAAAATTAATGTATAAATATTAACTATTCCTATTCTTAATTTCTATCAATTTATTAAGTAAATTTTGTATATATATTTTTATATATTTAGAAACTTAAATTTGATTAATTATTTAAAATTTATCACATAAATTTATTTTGATAAAAATACATGATGTCCAAAAACAATTCGTTGAAAACAAGTATTTTAATAGTATTGTGGTAATTAATTTTAACCTTAGTGATTAATTTTTATTCTTGAAAATGAAATTACCCTAATTAATTTTTCTAAGAATTATTATTCATGATATTAAACATATTTCATTATATTAAATTTATAGTGGTGATAAAAATTAATTTTAAAATAATCACACATAAATCATAAAAAATAATTTGTAGAAAAAATGAATTTTTAAGCACGAAAGGAAATTATTTATATTCTTAATAATAACTTTTAGAAGATGGGTAATTTATTTTCTTGTATCTATTATCAATTGTAAGGACCCGGAAATTTCAATGGAAATTGTTTTTCTTAATTTTCTTTGGAATTTGACAAGAACGAAGTTTCTGACGGCGCCTGAATCCGAGGTCCGGTGTACCCGGAATCAATTTACGAAGATTAGCTCAGGTACGTTCAGTGAACGAACGAGCGGGAATTTATAACTTTTGAACCGGTGCTCGGAATCAAATTCTGAGGGCACCGATGGAACCTTAGCGCCGGTAATTGCTTAGGAACTCATGTTCCGGAGTTGCATTTACATGAGAGAAGTTGATAAAAATTGTGGAAGTTAAAAATAAAAATTTAACAACAATTTTTATTTTACTCTAAGTGTTTTTATCCTTTGGGAGGAAGTTGGGTAACTACCCAACTTCCCTTTGTAGGTTATGAAGGAGGTGGGACCCACAAGAACCCCACCCCTTCATATTCTTCAACTCTTCAACTCCCCATTAACTCCCCTTCAATTAATTTGACAACTTGTGTAATTTAATGAGGCGAGTTAATTCGAACTCTTGAATTTCAAAGGTTTTGTGGTGTTAATAAATTAAGTGAGGCTTAATTTATTTATGGGTTAGTTTCTTAGTTGCTTGAGAGCCTTTGGAGAAGAAAAGATAAGGAAAGATAGAGTTCTTCATCCTCTTCGACGAAGAAGACGAGGAACGCGAAGAACGCATCGAACTCCGTCGAAGAAGGACGAGTCCTTGATGGCTGACTCCGTGACATCGATCCACGACGCGACGTCTCTTTCCGCAACGGTTCTTCCGCAACGTCTCTCTTTCCGCGATGCCGTTCCCGCGATGAGACTTCCTCCTTCCAAGTCGCCTCTTTCCGCGACGGTTATACCGCGACGTTTTCTCTTTGACGAACCTCCGAACAAGCTCCGCTCTTGAAACCAAGGTAGGGGTTTTAATTTTATTTATTTATTTTGTTCGTGAATACCAACTTGAAGATCTTCGTGGTCTAAAATCAATAGTTATTGAATAACGCGAGGGGGCCGGACCGCACAAACACGGCCGACCCTCCTCCTTTTTTTCATGTTGGTTCCTTTGTGGTTTGGTACGAGAAGGCGTGGTGCCGTCGCACCACACGGAATCATGCGACAAGGAAATGCGCGGCGCCGTCGCGCCACGCCGTGAAAAGAAGAACAAGGACGTGATGCCGTCACGCCGCGTCGGAGACACCCGAAGACATCCGCGGACGGAGTCAGGCCACGGAGAAGGGGCGTGGCATCAACGCGCCGCACCGGAGAGCCACGAAGACGGCTCGTTTTGTTAATAGACGTGCGGATTTACGGGCAATGACAAAACGGGGCCACAATGTAATTTTGAAGCTTGCGCAGTAAAGTTCGAGACCCGAGATGAACACCGGCTCAGACGGTTTTGAAAACGGACCATCGGAGCAACACCGGTGGCCCGCGGAAACACCCGGAGGCGCGGGTAGCCGGCGCGGCACCGCCGGCGACCAATTAGCGGCGAGGGCGGCCGCGCACTGCCCCCGCTCCGCGACTTCGGCTCGGCCACGCCGTGCCGCGGCTGGCCGTTCGGGCCGGACCGAGCCGGCCGGGCCGGGCCGAGCCGGGTCTAGCGAGGTCGGACCTGGGTCGGGTCGACCCGGTTCGGGCCGACCCAGGGGGGGTCGGGCCGGGTCGGCCCGGGCCCAGACCCCCCCGTTTTCAGACCACTTTCGGTCAAATGCTCATATCATGGGCTACGGACCTCCGATCAACGCACCGTCAGTTGCGTAGAGATCCTTGGAACGAGATGGTCGTTTCGGTATATTACAGTCAAGGTTTAGAAGAACTTTGGGTTCGGCCGGGTTGATTCGTACACGAAACCAACCGGGCCCTCAGAGCGGAAACACTTATATCTTTAGCACCGGACATCCGATTGACGTGCCATCAACTTTTATGGATTCCTCTAAGTGAGACGGATCTTTTGGATTACTCCGCTCGAGGTTTGGATGCCGTCGGAGTGCGGTCGGGTTGGTTCGCTCACGAAACCAACCGGGCCCCTAGAACAAAAAAGCCAATAACTCACAGACCGGGCGTCCGATTGACGCGCCATCTATTTCGTTGAATTCCTCTTGATGAGACAGAACTTTTGGCATACTTCGCTCGAGATTTTGATATAGTTGGATAGTGGCCGGGTTGGATTGCACCCAAAATCCAACCGAGCCCCTGGAACGGAAAAGATGATATCTTTCAGACAGGACGTCCGTTTGACGAACCGTCAGCGGCGTTGATAATCTCGTTGATAAACGGTCCCTATGAGTATACCCTATGAGAGTTCGGGGTATAGTTGAGATACGGTCGGGATTGGTTCGCTCATTAAACCAACCGGGCCCCTAGGATGAAAAGGCTAGTAACTCACAGTCCGGGCGTCCGATTGACGCGCCGTTTGTTGCGTTGAGACCCCTATGACGAGGCGGTCCTTTGAGATACTTCTTCGTGGGACGTTGAGATACTTGGAGTATCGACCAGTAGCACGTGGAGCGGACCCTCCCAGAGATGAGCGTACGGAGTACGGAGACCGTGTAGCTGGCTGGGACCTGAAGACTGCTTGTCCGATTCGAGTCGGAGAGATTTGTATAGCCCAGTGGGGAGCACTACTGTGTTTGGGTGGCAGACCCACAACGGGGTGCACTAATGTGTTTGGGTGGCCGACCCGCGGTACTCGATAGGAGGAGTAACTCTGTAGGATATGAGGGGGGAGAACTACTGTGTTTGGGTGGCAGACCCCGGCGGGAAGCACTACTATATGAGGTGGCAGGCCCGCGGTACTCGACAGGAGGAGTACCTCATCAGTCTTAGGTTAGTGAGCAGTACCTCGGAATCGTGAGAGGACCACTGTACACTCTAGAGACGAGACTCTTTAGCAGTTACGGTTTCGATAATAAAAATCCTGGTTTAAGCTGAGACTTTTGACCTTTGTGTTTACCTCATGATTGAGATGGGTCACTTGATAACTTTGGTATATGTATGGGCATATACCTGGGTAGTGGTTATCCGTTGATTTCATGATCTTGGTGTTTTCCTCATGATTGAGATGGGTTACTTGATAACTTAGGTATATGCATGAGCATATACCTAAGTAGAGGTTATCTGTTAAGATCTTATTTGTGGTTATCCTTGTGGGTTTTAGTGAGACCTTGAGGGTCTCGGGGTCCCTAATGAGTATCGTTATACTCACCCCTTCACGTGCTATGCCCGCACCTCGTTGTGTTGGTTGTAGACGACGGGCAGTGCTGATGGAGGCCGAGTGTTCGGGGACTGGACGGTACCCGGAGGTGGACTACACGACGAGTCAGTACCCGGAGGTGGACTACACGACGAGTCATTACCTGGAGGTGGACTACACGACGAGTCAATATCTGGAGGTGGACTTAGCGACGAGATGACACACGGAGGAGGTTGACTGGCGAGAGCGTTGTGGAGGCTATCTGTACCTACCCTTCTGGTAGGATCTGTGGTGGACGATTCAGGAGGTGCGCCATCTGTACCTACCCTTCAGGAAGGATCCGAGGAGGACGACCCAGGAGCCACTTCCGTTCTTCCAGCTGTTGTATTTTCCTATTGTACTTTGTTTAGTTGTAGTTGTACTTTCATTTGTGTTTGTATTCTGGCCCATTTACCTTTCAGCACTTCTCAATGTACTTAGTGTTTTACTTCCTCTTGTACTCTATGGTGTTTTGTTTACTTTTATAAAGGCAATGCCTTCCCAGCTATTGGAATTTATGCCTTTGGTGCTAGTCGCCAACCCCTAGCCTATGGAAGGAGGGCTTGGGGTAGTCACGACACGGGCCCCGAGGACGGGTCGTGACAAATTGGTATCAAAGGTGTCGGTTCTACCACAGAACTTATAACTCTGATATTTTCTTCCTGTGAAGCAATAGTGTTAAGAGTATCGAGTGTGGTTTTCAGTTCAGGGAGTCCAGTGTTGGTGCGGGCGGCCGACGTATCCATACACCAGGACCCTGACAACTGATTTCCGACTTTGTGCACGAAAACACTGATTGCGTGTGTGTTTCTAGAAGTTTTATTTAAATATCAGCTCAAACCAGGTCATCTCACCAGGTATAAATCATTTGATCGTGTCACGTTGTTTCTTTCAGGATGCCTCTTTGTGGACGTCCATCTAGAGCCCCGAGAGTGGTACGTACTGACAGCCCGCCAAGCGACGTGGCCTCAGTACAGGGCCATATCATAGTTGAGGCACCAGCGGAGGCAACAGCGGTACTACTACCCGTTGGGCCACCGATGCCACCAGCCCCAGCAGCAGAGGGTGAACGTCACTTGAGTGCACTGCACGAGTTCCAGCGCCAGAGACCACCCAGGTTCCAGGGAGGGACGGACCCACAGGCGGCTGAGGATTGGCTAGAGGCTGTTGTGAGAGTTTTCAGGCTAGTGGGGACGCCAGCAGATTTCTTGGTGATCCATGCTGCCAGCCTTATTTAGGCAGCAGCCGACAGATGGTGGAGCCTGATGCTCCAGATGCATGACGAGGCAACTCTTCTTTGGGAAGACTTTGAGAGCCTGTTCCGGGCAGAGTTTGTACTAGCCACCCTTCGAGCGGTGCGTATACAGGAGCTACTTCAGCTGCGTCAGCGCAGCATGACAATGGCGCAATATTCAGAGAGGTTCACAGACCTCTCGCGCTACTCCACAAATATGGTACGGGACTCGTTATTCAGGTCCTGAACCTTTGAGCTGGGGCTCAGGCGAGAGATTAGAGCTTCTGTAGTTCCACTCAGCATTCCGACACTGACAGGGGTGTTGGAGTGAGTCCTTTTGGTGGAGAGTTTCCATGCTGAGCAGTATCTAGCAGCAGAACCCACCACTAGCTGGCATGTGCCAGAATCTTCTACAGCAGGCAGTAGATAGATGATACAGAGGTCCAAGAGGACCAGAACTACAGGTGGTCGACCGCGTGACTTAGGGTCAGTAGTCCAAGGAACCAAGGGAAGTGACAGAGCCAGACCTACCATGCAGTGTTACTCATGCGGTGGAGTTGGTCACATGGCACGTGACTGTCCGACCCACCATGAAGATGACCTGCAGTTAAATGAAGAACCTCCGAGGCAGAGGCAGAGGCTCGATCAGGGCGGACCGCAAGGAGCAGGCGGCCATGGCAGAGGAGCTGGCCGTGCAGTTGGAGGTGGATGACGCTTCGGGATGTTGCCACCACCACCACCAGGAGGTCCACCCCGACCGCAGGGGACATGAGGACATGGGGGAGCTCAGCTTCAGGCATCAGAAGATTTTGACTACGGAGCTCCAGAAGCGAGTGGACAGGATCAGAACTAGTGGTGTATAGCTAGTTCCATGAGGTTGTTGTGTTATTTGTGTCTTTGTACCATGAGCTGTAGTAAAATAAAGACACTTATCTTTGTGATGTTATCAATCATGTCCTCTCTTGGGTTGTTACTAATAGGTTCCGTATTAAACTGTTGACTTGACCCTCACGTGTGAGATACCTACTGGAAGAGACCCAGTTACCACACACTGAAGCCGATAGTGTGACTCAACCCTTGGAGGCGAGAGTAACGGTTGGATCTCTTGGTAGTAGCGTCGAGGCCTTACGATGTCATCCTTGGTATGGATTAGTATCATCCATGTCGGGTTTGACTGTATTAGGAAAATAAAGTGGTTCATCCAGGGGACGAGATCAGATTTCTCTTATCGGCAAAGAAGAAATCTTTGCAGCTCTTGTGGGACCGGAGATGGTCCAAGCCACGACAGAGAAGGTCCAGGTCATCCAGGAGGCAGAGACCACTGGAGTTCGAGGATGGCGACCACGTTTTCCTACGGGTCTCACCTCGATGAGGTTTACAGAGGTGTGTCCTAGGTGGCATGTTGTCTTCGAGGTTCAGTAGACCTTTCAGGTCCTCAGCAGGGTAGGCGAGGAGGTTTACCGCTTGCCCCATCCTCCTCAGTTCCACCAAGTGCACGACGTTTTTCCAAGTATCTCAACTGAGGAGATACGTGCTTGATCCTTCACACATCATCGACCTCAGGGAGTTGGACGTTGATAATAGGGCATCATGGACGGAGGTTCCAATGGGGATCGAGGATCGACGGGAGGGGATTCTACGAGGACGGTCGATTCCACTTGTGCGTTTTCGTAGGCAGCACGGAAACCTCCAGGTAAGCACATGGGAGCGGAAGGCTCAGATGCATGCTCTGTATCGCTTTTGTGACCCTAGATTGTGTTGAAGCTTTACGGGGACGTAAATCCCTGAGGTGGGAGTAATGTAAAGACCCGGAAATTTCAAGGAAAATTTTTTTTTCTTAATTTTCATTGGAATTTTACAAGAATGCAGTTTCTGAAGGCGCCTGAATCAAAGTTCCGGTGTACCCGGAATCAATTTCCGAAGTTTAGCCTGGGTACGTTCAGTGAACGAACGAGCAAGAATTTCTAACTTTTTAACCGGTGCTCGGAATCAAATTCTGAGGGCACCGATGGAACCGTAGTGTCGGTAATTTCTTAGGAACTACTGTTCCAGAGTTGCGTTTACACGAGAGAAGATGATAAAAATTGTGGAAGTTAAAAATAAAAATTTAACAACAATTTTTATTTTACTCTAAGTGTTTTTATCCTTTGGGAGGAAGTTGGGTAACTACCCAACTTCCCTTTGTAGGTTATGAAGGAGGTGGGGCCCACACGAACCCCAGCCCTTCATATTCTTCAACTCTTCAACACCCCATTAACTCCCCTTCATTTAATTTGAAAACTTGTGTAATTTAATGAGGTGAGTTAATTCAAACTATTGAATTTCAAAGGTTTTTTGGTGTTAATAAATTAAGTGAGGCTTAATTTATTTATGGGTTAGTTTCTTAGTTGCTTGAGAGCCTCTGGAGAAGAAAATCTAAGGAAAGCTAGTGTTCTTCATCCTCTTCGATGAAGAACATGACGAACGCGAAGAACGCATCGAACTCCATCGAAGAACGCCGAGTCCTAGAAGACCGACTCCATGACACCAATCGATGACGCGAAATCTCTTTCCGCAACGGTTCTTCCACAACGTCTCTCTTTCCGCGACGCCGTTCCTGCGACGAACTTCCTCCTTCCAAGTCGCCTCTTTCCGCGATGGTTATACCGCGACGTTTTCTCTTCGACGAACCTCCGAACAAGCTTCGCTCTTGAAACCAAGGTAGGGGTTTTAATTTTATTTATTTATTTTGTTCGTGAATACCAACTTGACGATCTTCGTGGTTTAAAACCAATAGTTATCGAATAACGCGAGGGGGCCAGACCGCAAAAACACCGCCGACCCTCCTCCTTTTTTCATGTTGGTTACTTTGTGGTTTGGTACGAGAAGGCGTGGTGCCATCACACCACGCGGAATCTTGCGACAAGGAAATGCGCGGCGCTGTCGCCCGGCGCCGTGAAAAGAAGAACAAGGACGCGACGCTGTCGCGCCGCGTCGAAGAAACCCGAAGACATCCACGGACGGAGTCGGGCCACGACGAAGGGGCGCGGCGTCAACGCGCCGCACCGGAGAGCCACGAAGACGGTGCATTTTGTTAATAGACGTGCGGATTTACGGGCAACGACAAAACGGGGCCGCAATGTAATTTTGAAGCTTGCACAGTAAAGTTCGAGACCCGAGATGAACAACGGCTCAGACGGTTTTGAAAACGGACAACCGGAGCAACTCCGGGGGCCTGCGGAAACACCCGGAGGCGCGGGTCGCCGGCGCGGCACCGCCTGCGACCGGAGGCGGTGGCCGGAGCCGTCCGGCCGCCAGGAGGCGGCGGCGCCCGAGCGCGCCGCCGGAAGATGGGCGGCGGCGGTTCGCCGCCGGCCCCAATTAGCGGCGAGGGCGGCCGCGCACTGCCCCCGCTCCGCGACATCGGCTCGGCCCCGCCGAGCCGCGGCTGACCGATCGGGCCGGACCGGGTCCATCTGGGTCAGACCCGGGTCGGGTCGACCTGGTTCGGGCCGACCCAGGGGGGGTCGGGTCGGGTCGGCCCTGGCCCAGACCCCGCGTTTTGGGACCACTTTCGGTCAAATGCTCATATCTTGGGCTACAGACCTCCGATCGATGCACTGTCAGTTGCTTAGCGATCCTTGGAACGAGACGGTCGTTACGGTATATTAAACGCAAGGTTTCAGAGAATTTTGGGTTCGGCCGGGTTGGTTCGTACACGAAACCAACCGGGCCCTCGGAGCAGAAACACTTATATCTTTAGCACCGGACGTCCGATTGACGTGCCGTCGACTTTGATGGATTCCTCTAAGTGAGACGGATCTTTTGGCTTACTCCTCTCGAGGTTTGGATGCCGTCAGAGTGTGGTTGGGTTGGTTCACTTATGAAACCAACCGGACCCCTGGAACAAAAAAGCCAATAACTCACAGACCGGGCGTCCGATTGACGCGCCGTCTGTTTCGTTGAATTCCTCTTGATGAGACGGAACTATTGGAATACTTCACTTGAGATTTGGATACAGTTGGATAGTGGCCGGGTTGGATTGCACCCAAAATCCAACCGAGCCCCTGGAACAGAAAAGCTGATATCTTTCAGACAGGACGTCCGTTTGACGAACCGTCAGCGGCGTTGATGATCTCGTTGAGAAACGGTCCCTATGAGTATACCCTATGAGAGTTCAGGGTACAGTTGAGATACGGCCGGGATTGGTTGGCTCACGAAACCAACCGGGCCCCTGGGATGAAAAGGCTAGTAACTCACAGACCAGGCGTCCGATTGACGCGCCGTCTGTTGCGTTGAGACCCCAATGATGAGGCGGTCCTTTGAGATACTTCTTCGTGGGACTTTGAGATACTTGGAGTATCGACCAGTAGCTCGAGGAGAGAACCCTCCCAGAGAAGAGCGTATGGAGTACAGAGACCGTGTAGCTGGCTGGGACCTGAAGACTGCTTGTCCGATTCGAGTCGGAGAGACTTGTATAGCCCAGTGGGGAGGACTACTGTGTTTGGGTGGCAGACCCACAATGGGGAGCACTACTGTGTTTTGGTGGCAGACCTGCGGTACTCGACAGGAGGAGTACCTCTGTAAACTATGAGGGGGGAGCACTACTATGTTTGGGTGGGAGACCCCGGCGGGAAGCACTACTATGTGAGGTGGTAGGCCCGCGGTACTCGACAGGAGAAGTACCTCAGCAGTCTCATGTTAGTGAGCAGTACCTCGGAGTCGTGACAGGACCACTGTACACTCTTGAGACGGGACTCTTCAGCAGTTATGGTTTCAATAATGAAAATCCTGGTTTGAGCTGAGACTTTTGACCTTTGTTTTTACGTCATGATTGATATGGGTCACTTTATTACTTAGGTATATGTATGGGCATATACCTTGGTAGTGGTTATCCGTTGATTTCATGATCTTGGTGTTTTCCTCATGACTGAGATGGGTTACTTGATAACTTAGGTATATGCATGAGCATATACCTAAGTAGAGTTTATCTGTTATGATCTTCTTTGTGGTTATACTTGTTGGTTTTAGTGAGACCTTGAGGGTCTCTGGGTCCCTACTGAGTATCATTATACTCACCCCTACACGGGCTATGCCCGCACCTCATTGTGTTGGTTGCAGACGACGGGTAGTGCTAATGGAGGTCGAGTGTTCGGGGATTGGACGGTACCCGGAGGTGGACTACACGACGAGTCAGTACCCGGAGGTGGACTACACGACGAGTCATTACCCGGAGGTGGACTACACGACGAGTCAGTATCCGGAGGTGGACTTAGCGACGAGACGACACACGGAGGAGGTTGACAGGTGAGAGCGTTGTGGAGGCTATCTGTACCTACCCTTCAGGTAGGATCTGTGGTGGACGATTCAGGAGTTGCGCCATCAGTACCTACCCTTCAGGAAGGATCCGAGGAGGACGACCCAGGAGCTGCTTCCGTTCTTCCAGCTGTTGTCTTTTCTTGTTGTACTTTGTTCAGTTGTAATTGTACTTTCATTTGGGTTTGTATTCTGGCCCATTTACCTTTCAGCACTTCTCATTGTACTTAGTGTTTTATTTCCTCTTGTACTCTGTGGTGTTTTGTTTAATTTTATAAAGGAAATGCCTTCCCAGGTATCGGAATTTACGCCTTTGGTGCTAGTCGCCACCCCTAGCCTATGGAAGGCGGGCTTGGGGTAGTCACGGCACGGGCCCCGAGGACGGGTCGTGACATCAATATATTTAATAAAAAACATTCTTTAGTAGTGATTAATTTTATTTAAATAAAAAACCCCAAAAATTTTATGAAAAGAGTTTTTCAAAAACAATATTCCTTTAATATTAAATGACCTAAAACTATATAACACTAAAATTAATTAATTTTATTATAACCATTTATTTTTATCAATCCACTAATTTTATAATATTTCTTCAAAAAATTTCATATCATTGTTTAATAACAATATTTAATGTATTAATTTTTTTAATAATAATGTAATTTAATAAAATATTATATTTTTATTAATTTTATTTTTTGTGAGTTATATTATTTTAAAAATATTAGTATGAATAAAAAATTAATATGACTATTGGATACATGTATATCCAATGATCATATCTCCAATGACCATATTTACATGGAGCATATTTACAATGACCATATTTATAATGGTCATATTTCAATGCTATATGTAGTCTTACTAAAATCATCCATCCTAAAGATTAATTCCATTATCAATTCATAGTCACACTTCTCATTTGATAAATTTTCATTAAGGGGTTTTCATAATGATTTCATATTTCATGTCTCTTTTTCTCATTTTATGTTTAGTTCAAATAATGTTGATTCTCAAGAGTGAAGATGATCGTGATGATTTTCTAATTATAAAGATATTATTCTTTTCTATTGGATTTTGCAGTTTAATTTACAAACTTTTAATGAATGTAATTAAAAATGATATTTAATACATGGTTTCATGTAGATTATTTTTAATGTTCTATTATGAATGAATAACGTGTTTTCAATTTGACTCTAATTCATATGACTGATTTTGTACTCAAGTTACATTTATTTTAAAAAATATATAATATTTAGTGACATATTGTCTTAGGGAAGAGGATTTTATCCCAAAACATGGGGGGTTTAATTATCCCCATTAAATATGTTATAACCTCATAATTTTAAATACCATTTAAAAATTAAATTTTTTGAGGATATTTATATGACAGATAAAACTCAGGACATAGTTTATAATGTGATATAAACTATGCTATATTTGGGGAGACTCTGTAACTCCTCTTTTATTTTCTATTTGGAATATATTTATCTCAACCATTGGTATCAAATATGTTTCATTGTAGGATATTAAGAATTATAATTTTGAATATGTTTTTAGACTCAAACCTTGAATGCCTTGTGATAGATAAATGTACACTATTTGTCGACTTAAAAACCAAAGTGTTTGAGGTAAAATATTAATTTTTTATGCTAAACGAATGAAAACTATATATTTGCATTCATGGTGATCCATTTTTTACCATTATCAAATTGAAAAACATATTAATGTATACATTTCATTATTTTATGAAGAATTAAATGATGAGTTTTTTATTGTTGTTTCTAATCATCAATTGAAACTAAACATTATATTATAAATAAGATCAGAGTCAAAAAACACCTGAATATGTAAACTAATAATATGGTTTCATAATAATTGACACATTTTTAATGCCTTAAATATTGGGTTTCTTCTTTACTATTTTATTAATGTATCCTACATTATTAGGTATGAGGACCCATATTATGGAAATTATTTCCAAACGAAGTTTAATCATTATACTTTCATCGAGATGTGATCATGGGATGTTTTTGGAAATTAAATGATATTTAGATAACAAAAAATTGATTTGATATCTTTTTAATGATATATAATTCATTGCTAATACCCCATCAAATTATGTAAAGGTAATATAGCTAGATTTTTATTATGAAACTTTCTACAATCCATGAAGAATATTTTTCTCCTCATTCACTATCATTAAGTGTTTTTATTTATAATTCAATATCTAATTTTTGATGTGATGAATAAACAATCTTAGAAATGTTGCAGGACATTAACATAAGACATATTTAGGTATAAAGTGTAGGATAAGTCTACCTTTCACCACTAAATTATCAAAATTTACACCAATGGTTGTAATTTCAAATGCTCTTACATATTACCTTGGTTTTGGGGTTGATTATCCTAATTATCCTTATTTTACCTTTAACTAGGGAATCAATTTATATATGACCAAAAAACATGAATTTAAGGAAACGAATTGTTAGTTATGTATTATTTTGGAATTTTTTACCCTCTATTATATTGAATATCTTTTTTTATCCTTCTTCCATAATCATTATCTTGATGGAGAATATTCCTATATTTGAAATATTTTTTTCCTACTTTTATGAAATTTCCCAAGTGATTCGTCTCACATTTTTTACTTGTTGGAAATATGATATTTTTTCCCATGTTCTCTTCCACATAAACATCCATAAAAACACATTTATTCTCTTATTACGTGTGTTTTGATTTTTTTAGGTTTAAGTTGTTAATAATAACATGAGAATGGTAGTTTTGAATAACCAAAATATATTTAATTCCAAATCCCATCGTGTTTGGTTTCTTATTAGGACAATCAACATATAAACCATCACACCCATTTTTAACATAGTTCCTCAAGGATATATCAAATTTTTTAAATAAATGAAGGTCGTTTTATTAGAATACATAAAAAAATTAATATGTAAAGTTAAACTATAAACTATGAACTTGAAACCAATAATTATTTTTACAACCTAACTTATGAATATATAGATTTTAATCTTGGTTATCTATGGTAATGTTCCTATTAGGTTCTCTAACCTAACTAAATATATATTAGATGATAAAACTCTCTGAAATTATGTTTAAATCGATTATAATGCTTCGTAAATAGAACATGAATCAAATAAAGAAAATCCCTGTGGATTTTAAAAAAAATTGTAATTCCAGGCACAGATATTGTAAATTTAGTGATGGTTGGGTTAATACCCTACAAACATTTTTAAGGCATTATTACGCCTACGTGCATCTATTCCAAATTTTGTATCCACTTGTTCGTATCCAGATATGGATTTAATTTCTAGGTATCCACACACTCTATACTTTACCTAATTTTTTTCTTTTACTATATTTATACTTATCCTTTTGGGTTTTATTAATATTTCTTATCTTAATCCCAAATAATAACTAAACTCAAATCTGATACCAATACAAGTAACCAAAACCTGCAGTCTTGGGTCTGATTCTAGAAAAACATACTTAAATTACTAATACTGATACAAAATGAGATGAACAAAAAAACATATATAATTTTATATTTCATTTCATTATTTAAACATAAATTCTCATAGATAAAAAAAACCCCAAAAACCCAAATTTTTGGTTTCTTTTGAGATTAACTTCTTAAAAAGAAAATTTAACATTATTTATTCAACCTCTCTAACAAACCATTTATATATGATACTTCCTTTGAAATATTGAATTTAAAATAATTACCTAGCGAAAAGGGAAAAAGTAAGGGATTATCTGAAATACATAGTAAGGTAAAACCATTAAACATGTCATCAAGGGGAAAATTACAAGTTAATGAGAAAATATGACCGATGGAGAAGTATTTTGTTAGAATTTAAAGATAAGCATAAGATTTATTCATAAATAATTATAAATGGATATATAACCTCAAATGATCAGACATATACCATGGAATAAGAATGTGAAAATAAGATAAAATAATCTTGATCCAGGGAGCATAACATATTCATGTGACATAACAATAGAATGGGGCATACACATACGAATGTGAAATTATAACATTGTATACATAGATATAAACAATCATATACATACACATGAATGTGAAAATATATAAAAATGATTCATGTCCACACAAAAGTCTGTGAACATAGATTAATAATAAGCATGTCTATGAATAAGGTTTTGAATATAGCTAAATAACAATCATGCTCATGTGAAAGATCATTATCTCATGAGATATAAAATGTTAACCAACGAATTTAAGGGATATATTATACCACACACATCACATAGTGATAAAACATACATATGTGTTCCCAACGAAATAAATCATAAATAATATCATGCATAATCCCATGTAATGATAATGATTTTCATGAAATTTTCAAATGTATCACATAAAATGGCATCTAGATTTAGATCAATTGATACAAAAAATCAATCCACCAAAGAAAGTATATCAAAATAAAATTGATATTTATCGCAAAAATTAATCAAAAAGAGTTATATATTTTTATGAAAGAGAATTAAATGTAATATTGATAATAAAAGTGATTTTTAAATCATTTTAGACATTATCTTAAAATAAAATGTTATGAGTCAATTTCAAAAATCATTTTTGAGGAGGAAAGAACGAAACTATTTTATTTTTTTAAAAAACATTAACTCAATAAAAGGAAGGTGGAAATGGAAAAAAATATCATGTTATTTAATTTGAAATGGAAGACAAAAAACCGATGAAAGAGAAACGAAAAACCATTTAATGCTTTTTAGGTATTTTTAGAGAAAAATCCACCCCAATGAGAAGTCAAAAATAAAATATTTAAAAACAGATAAAAAGATATTTAGTGATTAAAGAACATGCAAAAAAATTATATTTTAAAATAATATATGAAATCATTTTTGTAGGAATTTTTTATATATTTAGGAGAATGAACCATTAGAAAGGATAATAATTATTCTTAACTGCATCATATTTTTATGTTGGAATAAATAAAACAAATTAAATGGATTTGATATGATATTGTAAATTTCAAAAAAAATAAATAGAAAAATCAATATTATTTCATCATATTATATAATAAAAAAATATTACAAATCCATATTCAAAAAGGAAGGATTATGACTGAAGGAAAAGAGTTGGGTCAGGAAAAACCCTTACCACTTTTGTAGTAATTGATCCCAAATAAATTGAAGGTGATAAAATAAAATGGATCTATAAAACTCTTCAATTTCTAGATATGTATGATAAAATTCATAATCAAGTCACTATGTTCACCATACATAATAAATAAAATGGATAAATTAACACACATATATATATATATAATAAATTAAGATAAGAAAACCCTTATGGTGGATTCCCTCTTAGTCGAGTTTTCCCTAACCTCCTGTATAATAAAAATAACAATAATAATTAGTATTTAGGAATTTTTTTTATATATTTTAAATTTAATAAACTTAATTTTAAATAATTACCCTCTTTTATACAATTTAGTTATAGTTTGTCTTCTGCTTCAGATGTTAATAATTCTATTTGTTTTGAATGAGTTTCATAATAGAGATATTAACCCTCCTTTATTGATAAAACATTCATTATTCCTAGATTATTAAAGGAAATTGAATCATTTTATAATTTTTCATTAATTATAATTTTTATTTTCTGGAAATCGTGAGTATAGATTGTAGGAATTTAATTTATGATGATCTTGTTTTGAGTAATTTGATGATAATAATGAGTCACCTTATTCATATCATTCATTTTTTATATTACAATTTAAAAATATTATTAATAATATAAAATACCATTTAATATCATATATTGACAGTATTAAGGTCCTTATAATCATTTATTATAAATATGGTGAAGATAGTAAAGCATCACTCAGGTTGGTTGTTAAACAGGCCCATACAAGAACATGTTTTACTAATATGTGAGAAACATTATGAGGTTATATATTAGTAGTTTAACTTTTTAAATAAAATAATGATAGTAGTATAACTTAATTATAGTGAATTATTCAGTTTATTAAGTAAATTAAATGAATAAGGAATAAATCATTACCTATATTAGCTAAATTACTCCTCAGGATTACTTCCCTAAAAAATGAATGAATTACAGAATCTTATTGTAAAGAGAGGCTTCCAAAAGTGGAAGAGGATTCTAGGATATGTTAAAATTTTAGGTTATAGAGAGTAATTTTAAGTAATATAGTGGTTTTAAATGGATGGAATTGATCTTATTTTTCTAGTTAAAATGAGGGAAATAACCTTGGAAACTAAATTTAGGTGAGGGGTTAAGATAAAATCACATGGGACTTATGTGAGATTAGAAAAGAAAGTTTTGTTGGAAATGTGTGTTTTAATTTACCAAAAAAATGTATTCTATGGGGTATATGTGTCAGTTAATTTTACAAAATCTGACCCATGGATGATTACCCATTTTACCACAATTAACCCAGATTAAATACTTACAACGGTAATTATTTTTTTTATTAAAAAAATAAGATAACCCATCTTACTGATTTTTTATGTGTTGATTCAAATTTGAACTAATTTATTTTCTAAATATGATAAAAGTTATTTTTAAATTGAGACATAAGATATATATATATATATATAATATTTTTCATTAAAATGATACTTTTAAAATATTAGGTATCTATATTCTTATATCTTATAAAATTAATAATTAAATTAGTGTTAATATTTTATATATATATATATATAATAAAATAAGATTAATTATTTAAATGGGATAATCCCAATTTATTAATATAAAAGAGTATGAGACAAAAAAATTATAATTAATGAAAACAACCCTTTTATCATTATCATGGTAGTTAATATTAACATTAGTAACTTATTTTTATTACTAAAAATAAAATTTCCATTATTAAATAATTTGAACATGCTGATTTAAAATATGGAAACAATTTTATCATATTTAATTTCAATAGGTGAAAACAAATAATTTTAATATAAGTGGGTATAATTACTACTTTTTTTGTAAAAAATATATATTTATGGGAATATAATGAATTCACTCTTAAATTTATTAATAAAAATACACAATTTAGTTTACCTATTGGATAAATTAATATCAAAATATAATATTTTTAACAACCACATTTCCAATTAAAATATTCCCAATGGACATAATTATAATTCTCATATTTCATTCCAATATATAAACATACTAAAATAATTCAATATATATATTCATTTCAATCTCACTTCACAAAGAAAACTTCTCATTCCATAAAATTTCATTAATTATTTTTCAATATGATTATCATTTCATAATTTTATTTCTAATTTTAGGATTAGTTCTATTAATTCTGATTCTAAAGGATGAAGCTGATCCCAATGATTTTCTAATTGAAAATATATTATTATTATTTTATTTATTATACCATTTTAATTAATTCCTTTTTAATCGATGTAATAATCCATGGTATTCAATACATGGGTTCATGTATGGATGGTGTAATTTCATATTATGAAAGAATAATGTATTCTTAGTTTTATTCACATCTCATGTGACTTATTTTTCACTCAAGTTCAACTACTTTTTAAACAACATATTTATGAATTATAGACATTGAGTTTAAGGAAAAATGATTTTATTGAAAAACCCATTGTGTAAAATTATATGAAAAATTTAATATTTAAAGGAAGCATAAGTTGATATTAATAGTGATTAAATGGGACAACTTATTTCCATTTTTGATGTTTGAATATTTAAATTTTGTAGGAGACAGTCCAACTAAGAATCTAGTAATATTTTTGGGAAATATGTCTTCCATATATTTAGTGATATTCAATAGAAGTTAGAAGATTAACATGCTTTAAGAGGAATAATAGATCTATAACCCATTGAAAATAGAGATTATTTCTTGAAATTTTAGGGATTAAAATGTCATAACCCCCAATAAAGAGTATGCCTCTTGGGCCGACAATGAGATAAGGAGGATGGTGATCACTTGAATCCCACCTCCAATTGGACCCGAGTTGGATTCCAGTAACGAGGGTATTAAACCATAAATATGAGAGAAATTTTCCTTTAAGAGAACATGTACAATAGATATAAAATATAGATACATAAATCAACACCTTTTTAGATATAAAAATGGAATCCTAATATTCATGCATGAAATATCATACATAATTGAACTGGAATGGTAAACTATAGGTATCAAAAGATAAAGATGGAAATGACCATGGATAACAAACAACTCCAATAAAAAAAGAGCTTGTAATATCCCTACATATTTTCATACCGATCCAAATGACCTGATAAATATATGGTAGATAGAAGAGGTGAGTGTAAAATTATACTCAATAGGATCCTCCCTAAATCCTCTCCTTGAAAAGGTAAAGAATGCATACTAAATCTCATTGAAAAAAATCAAACTAACTAATCATGAAAACCAGTCTACTATATTCCAAAACTCACTATGGATATCTCACATCATTTAATGAATAAAAGAGAGATCATATTAAAAAAATAAAATTGGGTATCCCACTACTGGTTCACCAGTGGTTTTCCTATCTTCTCCAACATCACATGTCCAAATCCATCTCTCTCTGTCTAAATTAAGGAATTGAAAAAAATACCTAGTCGATGTATCACAACTTGTACCTAATTCATCACATCAACACTTCATACCATATCACATCACCTTATTTAGTATGAATTTTGTTTTTGTGATCCACCACAACCCATAGGATTTGTATCATATATCGAATATTATACCTCAATCCATCACAGCCCATACACTGAGTATGGTACCTCAATCCCCCACAACCTATACACATCATACATATAATAATAATTTTAATACTATATCAAGAGATACATTTTTTAAAATAAAAATAAGTCATTACAACCCTATACAAAAATATATTGGAAAACTAACTAATGGGCAAAATATTAAATAACACTACGAAGATAAGAGATAGAGTTTAAAGGGGATGGTCAGCCATCCATTCAACATCAACCTAGATGTTGGGGAAAACACCCTCCCAGAGTCCAATGGGTGTAAGTCTCCCTATCAACATGGGTGGGGTAGCATATGAAATAAAAAAATATACAAGATATAATATATATTTCAACAAAATTATGGGAATAACCTAGTCTTATAATCAACTAATACTAATCTTTTTCAGACTCCTTGATTCCACTACTTGGAACTAGATATCCTATAAATACACAATAATTTTAAAGATACATATTAAATTAAATTATTTTCATTAAAGAATTATCTTTATCTAAATTTATTCATTATCTATTAATTAGACATTAGAGTTAATCTTGATACATTTCATTAAAAAACAAAATGAGTCCATTCACTCAATGCATAATCTGACTGAGTACACGATTTCTTAAAACATCACATTTTCATTCCATAAAGAACTAAACCCATGGGATAAACATTTAATTAATCATTATTACCATTAAATACATCCAGGTACTCTAGATACACATTATAATCTACCATCAAGAGAGATTAATTCAAGCACATGGAGCTCCCTCAATCTGTGGGAAAGGAAAGTAGATTAATATGCATCCTGACCATTTAGTCTTTAAAAATATATGACAAGAAGGTGTCCCATATCCCAGCAAAACAAAAATCAGTAATCCCATCTTCAACCCATTACATCATCCAAGTTCTACCCCGACACCATCATGCATATTCTCATCATAGGCATCAATTATTGTGACATCGTTGGGCCTTCCAACCCATATCTCATTAAAAATCCCAGAATCAACCATCACAGGTTCATGTCATATAGAAGGATCGCATCTAGAGAACATCACAAGGCATCAAGAAAATTATCATAGTCAATCGGGAAATCTAGGCCCTAAACAAGGAATTCAACCTTCACAAAAAATGGGCTCTCTTGGACACCAACATAAAGAATACTTCCTTTATTTGTCATTATAAACAAATACAAAAATTATTTACTAGTTCCATTAAATCATGGAATAATAACTTTAATTAAACATGATCATTCACGTCAACTTGATTTCCATAAAATTATAGAAAACACCAGACTCGTAAACATTCAAATATAATTTCTCTATCTATTAAAACAATTAACCATATTTACATTCATTACCATTTTATAGAGAATATTCAAAACCATACTTAAACAACTATAAAAACAATCATATCAATGATAGCATAATATCATGAAAATAAAGAGGCAAAAAATTATAATGGTAGTAAGTAACAACATATTGTCTCTATGCATAATACAATCCATTAATATAGTTTAATCTTTATTAGCTCAATTTCATTACCATCCAATAAGATAAACCATGGTCAATTTATGATTACTCATAAATAAGAGAAGAAAAAAATCAAATACCTAGAAGGTATCAACAATATTTATATTGTAATATACCTACATTATTGATCCTGATCACCTTTCCCCCATGAATATTACATCCCTACATTGAGACACCAATAAAAAAACCCCACTATTACATGGAGATGAAGTTTGCATAACATATCAAGAAACTACTGCAATACCTAGATTGAAGAACCATTAGAAGAGAAGTATACAATAACTTGGATTTCCAAGGATCAAGGATGAAATCTAGGAATCAACCACCTAAAGGGATCCCAATCACATAATGAAACTAGATTCTAGGATATTTTATGAGAAATCATACGGTTTAGGAAAAAACAAAGGGGAAATGTACATTATAAAACGAATTACCCAACACATATTTGTTAGGTGAAATTTTAATTTATACCATAAATAGTCTAACATCTTACCTATACATAAAAAATGCACCTCAAACTAAATAACAATTATTTAATTTATATCTTAACTGTTAGTTTAATTATGTAAATTCCATGGGCTAGACCAAAAAAATCCATAAAAACCTTTTGGGCTATAAAACTCACTTACACTGTAAAACTCATCATAATGACAAAAATTACCCCTACATTCATATTTAGTGGAAAAACACCTATTTGGACCCACTATGTCACCTTTTGGAACCAAAGGCTTATATACACACACAAAGGGTTGGAGTACAAATATCTAGGGACTTATATCATATACCTATCAAATAATTCTCACCCTTGAGAATCAAAAACAAAACATAGAGAGAAAATGGAAGGAGTAGTTTGAATAACGAACTAATGATATACCTCTAGAAAAATATCACTGTCATATGATTTGAATAAACTTAATCAATTGAAAAAGTGTGATTCCATGAAATAATAAAAACAAGTTCCTAAATAGTACCTATGGGGAGAAACCTCTCAAACAAGAGCAAGGACACATGAACAATTGGAAGAAACCATATCATAAACTAGAAAAGGATAAATATCCATAACTAATGTTATGAAACTAAAATATATAGACAATAAAAATCTTGATGTACTGAGCATGTATCTACAACTCATGATTATAGGTACTATATTTCATTCCACGATGTTGCCACCATACACAATTAAAAGGAATATCATGCCCACTTTACACCATCTCTATGTAGTCCTAGATTTTTTTAGGCCACTCCTTGAATTTCATGTCATCATCAACATCAATTTGGCCCCAATAAATTAGGTGAGAGGCATCATAAATGTAGTGACATAGCCATGAAACATGATAAATGTTGTGTATCTAGATCATTTACATAAGAAATTTAATCCCATATGTCATTAATCTAACATGAGCCCACAACATGAATTGTTTGATAAATAATTGTTAAATATAACTCATATGACCAAATATTTTCTTGTCATGATGTGGATTCACCTTAATAAAAACATGATTTCCATTTTCAAATTCCAATGGTCTCCCCCAATATTCATTATAGGATTTATTATGATATTGTGTTACTTTAATCATATCATATATCACTAGTACCATCTCTGTTCTATTATTCAGTAGCTATGTGACCAGAATTCCCACCTCATTGACAAAAATCTTGCATAATGGGGAACAAAAAGGTTTTCTAAACAAATTTTCAAACAGTGTAATATAAATGGTGGAGTGAAAACTATTTTTGTAAGAGAACTCGACCAAAGACGTGTTCCTCATCCATGAACCTATAAAATACAGAACAATATATATATATATATCCTCAAGAGTATGGATGGTCCTATCTGATTGAATATCCATATATGGATGAAATGTATTTTTAAGGAATAAGTGCGTGAAAAAATCATGTTAGAGAGCTCTCCACACACTCAAGGTAATATACAGATCATGATCAAATATGATCACCCTCAAGAATTTGTGGATTGTCACCACATTATCTATATACAATCTCCACAAAAAACCCACTAAAGAAGACCCCTTCATTATTGTGAATTTGGATGATTTTATCAAATGATCGACTATCAAAACTATTGTATAATAGATCACTTTAACTCAATTTAAACCAAAAATGAACTACATCTTGATGTCCTCCCACTTCCATTGGAGGAAATATAATAGGTGTATCAATATACTAGGTACACAGTTCTCAACCATCACATTGTTGTAGAAAAACATTGAGAAAAAAACTCTTAAACTGTATGCTTCAATCCAGGACACCATGAATGACTGGTTAGAGATTAGTACATCTTTATCAGGTTAGGTTGTACTACAATGGGTGAGTTGTAGAAAGCCAGGAGAACCATCTCATGAATTTTCAAGGGGACGACAATACTCCTCTGTAATAACACCACATGTTATCCATACTTAGACTTACCAATATGGGAATCACTAATTACAACTCGGTCTCTCTATACCTTCACCTTAAAATCCCATAGTCAGGGATCCTCCACTTACTGCACCAAAGATGACTACAATATCATCTAGAAAAGAAAACATTTTCCACAAAACTCAAACATATCTAGATGAATTGCTAATAGATATTCAATCACACTCCAAGAAAATATAGATCCATTCATGACATTACAACATGTATTCCTACTCAGAGCATCATCTATAATATTTCCATTACCTGGTTTATATGAAATCTCTAAGTTCTAGTCCTATAATAATTTCATCCACCATCACATCCACAAGTTCAAGTCATTTTAGGAGAATATATACCTTAGGCTCTAATGATTGGTGAATCCCAAAAAATTATCCCTAATAAGGTAACATCACCACAACTTGAAGGTGAACACAACATATTATAACTCAAGTTCATGGGTGGCATAATTATGTTCATGGGGATATAACCACTGAAACCCATAAGAAATAAATAATCGATACTACATCATAATGTTGTACAAATAATGATGTAATGTGTTATTAAAAACTAAAACCAGACTCTCTCAATTGGAAATAAATCAACAGAGCACTGGTCAAATTATCCATCAGGTACTTGAAAGCAACTTGAAACTTGTTGGTTCATAAGAAATACCGATCCTTTTAGGTCAAGGTTGTTAGAGGAGTCACAACCCAAGATAACTTAGTTACAAACGTCCTATAATATCATTAAATACAATGTATGGTTAATACCTCTATAAAAATCGTGGGGGATTCCCAAGAAACACCTTCCTTTATCATTGAAGGATCCACATATTCTCGATACATGGAAACAACATTCCCCAAGAAACAAACATCAAAAGTACAAAAAAAACATTTTTAAAACTTCCCAAAAATCTATTGATCATGATGAACTCCTTCAATGGTATTTTTATCCTCTACATTATCCTCATTAGACACAAAGTACATAAGGATTTCAAAGATTGAAACCATCACGAACTTATCCATAAACTCCCTAAACACTATGTTCATAAACCCCATAAAGACAAATATATCATTAATCACACAAAATGGAAACAAAATGAAAACATAATTTCCAGGATGGAATTTTACAAAATTATTCTAAATATCCTCATAATATACCTATATATGATTATATATTGATCAAGGATCAATATTTGAGAACCATCGTGTTCAATTCTAACGGTAGAATAAATCATTTATACATTGAAGTGGATAAAGGTTCATCAATGTTAATAAATTCAAGAGATGATAATCTATAAAAAGATAAAATCTTCCCCCATCATTACTCATGAACAAAAATAAATAACTTCAAGTTGATACAATCAATATAATAGAACCTTTCTATAATATATCATTGAGCTGTACACACAACTATCACAACTCATAAGGTGTAATCTTATATAGAGACATCCTGATTGGACACATGCTTATTTGTAGCTCTATCTGAAACTCGATCTCCAATCAAGGGGTAATATTACCAACTACTTTATAAAGACATATTGATACTTTTAACCTACCCTAACATACATCGACCACTAAACCTTTTATGAAATCATCATTATATTTACCATCAATGAAGAAAAGGGTGGAACACACCTCTAACCCATCCAAAGGTATCACTTTCCCATCAACACTATATACTCTCCATCATCATCA
Source organism: Viscum album (assembly GCA_963277665.1). Classification (NCBI taxonomy): domain Eukaryota; kingdom Viridiplantae; phylum Streptophyta; class Magnoliopsida; order Santalales; family Viscaceae; genus Viscum; species Viscum album. The sequence continues at coordinate 272,710,700 of OY728119.1, read as the reverse complement.
TAGAAAAAAATTCCTCGTGAAGTGATCCAAAATATCCTTTAATGAATGCAACTAATCCATGTCTTGGATGGTATCACATGGGTATATCCATGAACAAAGTAAGTCACTCCAATAGTTGTGTTTCCCTAGAACTAGCTCATAGTATTTATATATTTCATAGAAGTAAACTCGATCGCCAACTACTGTAGTCAATACTAGGGTAATTATAATCCTCTTCACCCCATTTCCCAAGTAAAATACTTGGGAAAGAGATATAAAGGAGTTTTTAGCTCTTGAATCCGAAAAAATTATGCACCAATGTAGAAAAATGAAATGGGTAACTAGTATGACGTATAACTCACCTAATTTCGGAATCTCTAGAGAAGCCATAAAGCCAAGACTTACTCAATGAACTCCATAACAATAATTAATACCACATAAATAGCCATGATTTATTCTCATAGTACTAGGAACATCTTGGGGATATACTTATTGCACCTTATCTCCCCTCGGCTAATCGTGAGATGGAATACTCTACTGCTGCTTCCTTGGCTAAAATTGACTCAATAGAGGAACCTGAAGTGGAACACCTAGGGTAAGCTAACTACTAATAAAGGTATGTAAATACACATTTTAATGACCTCATCCACCACAAACAGTTTGATCCCTTTGTGAATTTTTGAGAGCTTTCATCCCTAGACAAATGAGATGATGAGGGATGGGAAATACCCTCAGATGATTGAATTCTCTTTTGTCCAAGAAATCAGAAAACTCAAGGAAAAACATTAATTCACGAGGAATACTAATAACTATTCTCTTATGATGACATGGTCATGGTGAACATCCTCTCAACAACCTATACTCTTTCCAATACATCCTGATATGTTGGCAACATGAATGTGGTAAACTAGCATTGGATATTTGGATGCAAAGCCTCTTCAAAATGTCACACCCTAACATCCTCATATAGAAATAAGAATGACTCATATCAGGGAAGGGTGTTAAAATAGATCCCAAGATCCAATAAACGTTAACTCCATTATAAAATGGTGTGAATCTCTTGGTGAAAGAGATCCTTCTCAGTTGAAGAAAGAAACTCTACTTAGAACTGGTCTCTAAACTTATCTTATGAGACAGATGGCTCCTCATGATTCCTGAGGAAGAAGAACCACCACTACCTTGCTATCCCACATAGTATCATCACATCCAATGAAACCTAGTGATGCTTCCAAGCATGTATTGAATTGAATGTTATCGCCACCTCATATAACTATTATTCTAGGATTTATTCAAGAATGGATCCCTCATAATTCAACAGATATTGGCCCCAAAAATATTGTAGTGTACTCTTACATCTGTTATCTTCATTAGAATTATCTATAAGATGATCTACTAGCTCATATTACTGAACATATTTAGTGTGAACCTGATGAGGATGTCGACCTGGATCCATTCCTGTAATAATAAAAATAGTTATACTCCTAAACCTAGAATATGAAATACATAGCATTAATAAATTAAATATTTCATTATATTCTTTAATTTTTAACCTATCCCAAGTTATAGCCATTTCAAACATGGGAGAAAATAATTCTAATGCCTGATACTTTCCTTAGTCTCTACCCTTAGACTAGTATCAGTTCATTTCATAGACTTAGTTAACATAAATATTATGACTTGATTATAGGGGCCCTAAATAACCATGTCTCATCCAGTCGCCTATGTTTACAACACATACTAAATTTAACCAAACCATTTACATACCAACCCATGTATCCTCACATATGACTAAATAGAAACTAAACCATATCCATCAAACAAAACATTTCATAACACTCTATCATGAAACCCTTATACATAAATAGTACCCCAATTAGGCCAAAAATGAAAGGAGGATGGCGACCAACTGAGTCCCACGTCTAGTAGGCCCTGAGTTGGTAAGTAGCAACAAGGGTATAAAAGCATACATATGTGATGCATTAAATTCTAGGAGAACTTTTATAAGTGAGAGATAAAATAGATACAAAAATAACAACCTTATCAAATATATAAAGTAAATCCCAAAGTCCATTCATGAAATTTCAAATTTAGCTCAACCTGGAAATTAAACTACAAGTACCAAAATATACAGATTTTAGGAAACATAAATCCCAAATAAATCCTACCAAACCACATTCTAGTAATATCGAATTTTATCTGAAAACTTCTCCTACTAACATAAAGAGTATATTATACGTATGAAAGGTGAGTATAACAGTACATTGGGTACGATCCTTCCTAGAAATATCCTGAAAAATACTAAGAATGTATACTAAATCAAAGTGAACAAAAAATGAAACAAACTCATCACCTAAATAGGTATATTAAGATCCCAGACTCCCCATGGTTATATCATACCATTTAAATCATTAAATAAAGATCATATTGAGGGTCATGGGTATAACAGTAGCGTGCCGATGTGGTGATATATTAAAATTTATTTATATAATTGTTACTTGAAACTAAGAGTGATGTCTTTCTTGTTTAATTCATAATTAATATTCTTAATATTTGGAAAAATAAATTCATGGGCGTAGGAATTTTTTTTTTCAATGGTGAATGTTGATCACTATAAATTACCCTTTCAGATTACCTTCATTGTGGGGTGAAAATCCAAGGATAGAATCCGTCCTGTAGTGATCCACATGTACTCTTATGATCTCTAAGAAACAAAACTTGATCTCAGGGTGATAGCATGGTGAGTTAAATGTATTGTGTTGTTCATTATTGATCTCTTGTTCTTAAGTATTGAAGAAATATCTCGTTCACTTCATGTTATTGAGAGATAGAGAGAAAGAGGAGTTGAGAGAGAATTCATTGGGCACATCAATTCTCTATTCTCCATTATTAGATTCTATACACAATAGACAAGAAAATCTATTTATAGAGTTAGGATTTAATTTAAAATATTATTTAATAACATACCATCTAATAAATAAAATTAATTACATTAAATAAACCCCATCCCACATAATAATAATTAAATTTTTACTATTGTTTGGTGTGTTTAAACATGATCAATAACAAATATTATGTAACAGTTTTGTTAATTAATATTTTCTCAGCAGAATAGGTCTTGGATTTTTCAAACTCCTCTAGAATTTGTTGAATAAATAAATTTGCAATTTATTCCTAAATAAATATTTTATTTTTGAGTCTAGAGAATAAATATTTATTAAATTTTCAATAAATAAACTAAATTTTTTATTCGGAAGCTGGTTAATAAAAATTTATTTAATTTATGTGATTAATATTACATGAATATAATTATTCCCAGGAATTCAAAATAATATTTTTTCCATCAATTAAACTCAAATAGATTATAATTGAGATCAAGGGAAAAACTTAATGTGTGACCTTCTAGGATTCTTTCTCATTTTCATTAGGCGGTGTAGCTTAATTTACAAGATTAATTTCAAGAAATTGGTCAAGTCCCCCTAGAGAAAAAATATAATGTCGCAAACTCGAAAACCACTTATGAATGTTGACTATGTAATATAATCCTTTTGTCACAATATCGAATAAAAAAGGATCCATAACCGCATCACCATCTTACATGCCTGATATTTCTTTCTTTGACTATCCGAATTAAACATGTTGTTACACCATGGCCATGGAATTTAATGTGATGTGTCAATTACAATAAATGTTTTGAGATATAGGATTCCATAAATATGAAAGGGAAAAATCATTCCTCAACATACTCATTAATGACATGTCACTCATTATGCACCCAACAAATCCAACTTTTCCCCAAAATGTTATCATCATGATTTAAAAAATACATATTAGTACGTGAGTTGTAACATGAATTAATAATAATCTTAATGTCTAAGGACTATCACACATTATAGTAGATAAGAATCTCCGAGCTTGGTGATTAATGTCCAATACATCGAACTTTATTTAATAAAAGTAAAAAATAGTTTATCCTAGGACACCAACTCCAAAAAACTCCTACTTGGACTGGAGACAACTACCTATGAACTTCAATCCGCTAGACCTCACATGATAGTTATATTTCTTATTATTTAAGACATTAGTCAAGGGGTCATACACATTTTCTTCTATGTTAATATTATTCACTGCAACTTAAAATCATTAAAAAAATCCCTCGAGTGATGAGTATTATTATGTATGTACTTCGTCCAGTGATGTGACCATGTATCTTTTACCAGATCCACCACCAGAGTATTATCACAATATAGCGTGATAGGGTCTTTACTTCTAGGTACCTCATCATACTCTTGGTTAAAGTATCATATCCATAATTATTATTTAGCATCCTTAGAAGCCGTAATATACTTATAATCTACTATAGAATTTTCAACCACAACCTTTTTGATCTCTTCAATCTCACAACATCTCCATTCAATGTGATGATGTATCCCATTTGTGACTTTATGTCATATTGATCAATTTGGAAACTATAATCAACATATCCTATAATGACTAGTTTTTCATTTTCTCTATAAACTAAGAATATATCCTCAATACACATCAGATTTTTAAGGATGGTCTTGACTGAAATCTAATTGTGGTCACCTAGATCAGATTGATATTTTCCTACCACACTTTATTTATATGGGACATCTAGCCTATTACATAGCTTAACATACATGACTAAACCAATGATGGATGCATATGGAATCCTTTTCATTCTATTTCATTCCTCATTTTTCTAAGAGAGAATTTTCTTAGAAAAGTGAATTTTATGTGATGATGATGACAATCTACTTTTATATTGTTCCATATTGAATATCTCAGTGTCTTTTCAATGTATATACCTTCACATAGGCCGAGAAAAATCCTAGATATATCATGATAGATCTTGATCCCAAGAATATATGATGCCTCTCCCAATTCCTTCATATAGAATCATTTATTTAACCACACCATAATAGAATATGAGACTGATATTTCATTTCCAATGAGTAATATTTCATCAACATATACTATTATGAAAATTATTGCACTCCCACTAAATAATTCATAAACACATGTCTCTAATTCCTTCTTTATGAAACCAAATTTCATTTTGGCCTCAAAAAAACAAATGTTCCATGATATGGATTCGTATAATAATACATAAATGGATCTTTTCAACATTCATACCCTATTGGTATCCTTTAGAGTCAAAAAACTTCCAGGTTGGGTTGTAATGACCCACTAATTCTCATTGTCTTGATAATAAAACAATTCATTACATGGCCTTAAGTAGCATCCCCAATATGCCAAATGCTATAAATAAATACTGAAGGGTTTGAAATAAAAGTGTGGGATTATTTACCCTTTTGAATAAAACGATTAACCCAACTGCTCACAAAAAGATGCATGACCAAATAGGATGCAACTCAACAACTTAATATATCTTAAAAACACATCAAGGTGTGAAACAAAAAAGAACAAATGAAAAAATGTAATCATTGGGTAACAAAATAATGAATATCAAAATAATAAAGTAATCCAAGCTCCACATTCTCTAAGATCAATGATCACCAAACAGACCATATATCACGAAGTGGTGCTAAAAACATGCAATACATTACCTTTGCCCTTGTCCTAGAAAATTGCATCTATAAATGCACCAAAGTTAAAAAGTAGGTGCGAGAATAAAACTCGGTAGGTTTCTCACAATTACTTCCCAACACAATCCACTAGTATAGAAGAGTTAGAAATAATTATATAATACAATTATATAAAACAATTTCCGAAAAACAGTTTATAACTAAATATAAACTAGTTTCCAAAACCATTTATAACCAAAGGAATAAAAGGGAAATTGAAACCATTTTTCCAGAAAGTTATTTTTCCAGAAAAGAAACTAATAAAATTAAAACCATTTCTCAATATTCCTTTGGCATACCCAATCCATTCCAGACATCCACACAACCAACCATACACATTACGCGATGATAGTTCCATACTCATGGGTGGTATCTCTTTCTGATTAACTTAATCTTATCAATATATTGTTGGACAAGGCTCAACCCCACTAGTTAAGCATCACCTATTTCTTCCATGAATTGTAGAGAATGACAGAGACTCACATACAATGCTTTGAATAGAGCCATATGTATCAAGACACAATAGATTTTATTATTTTTTAACTCCACTAAGGGAAATTTCTCCTTCCACGAGCCACCAAAATCCATTACACAAGCCAGCAACATGTCTTCCAATTTTGTATCATCTATTCGGATTTCCCATATATCTGAGGATGATATGTCGTACTTATATTCAACTGAGTGACACAAGATTTCTGTAAGGATTTCCAGAAATGAGATGTGAACCTCAGATATTTGTTTGAGCCTATTAAAACTGGTACACCATTCATCTATACCACTTCTTGGATATATATTTTATATCGATCCTCCATAATATGTGTTTCATGAAATAAAATGAAATGGGCCGACATTCTAAGATGATCCACTATCACCCATATGTCACTGTGTTTACGGGCCGCTCTTGGGAGATCTGTAACAAAATCTCTAGATATCTACTCCCATTTCCACATAGGAATATGTAATTACTAAAACATACCCTCTCATATCTAATGCTATTCCTTTACTTGCTGACAAGTTAAACATCGTGAGACAAACTTGGCCACCTACCATTTCATTACTCTCCACCAAAACTACACCATCAAGGCCTTATACAACTTCTGTGTTCCTAGATGTACAAACCATCTTGAATGGTGATAATCATGAAGAATTTTTTCTTTTGAATACATAGGTATAACCATTTTATCCTTAAATTAAAAAATTTAACTCCCATTATGTTTCTGACCATCCATGGTTTCCCCACCATTGATTTTTGAACTCAAAACCCAACATTCTGTGTCAGATTTTGGTGCATCTTTGACCATCTATACCAAATTAGGGACAAGAATAAAGGAAAAGAAAACTGTAACATCACCTTGTTCATCACATTCCACATTCATGTCGGCTATGACTAACATTAAATGCCATTCATATGAAGGGTCTTTTGTTAACTAAGGAAATGACCATCTGCTCAATGCATCTTCCTCCGAATTCTCTTTTCCCAGTGTATACATCATGTAAAACAAAAAAACATGGAGATACTCCATCCATATCCTTTGCCTCAGACTCAAATCTCACTGAGATAAAATTTGTTTCATGATTTTGTGTTCTGTGAACACAATATATTTCTCACCTAAGAGATAATGACGCCATGTCTTCATGGCATGAAACATTTCTGCTAATTCGAAGTCATGATTTCGGTAATTCTTATCCTGAATTCTCAAATGAATTGAAATATAAGCCACAACATGGTTTCCTTGCATAAGAACACAACTTGACCCTGATCCGAAAGCATCATAGTACACCACATATCCCCATCTTGATTCGAGAAGAATGAATATTGATACCTAAGTAAGATGAACATTTAGCTCATAAAAATACTTTTGGAATTCTTATGTACATTGTAATGGATTATTATTCGTTGTCAAAGTTTTATTTGACAAGGATAGATTTGAGAAGTCACACACAATGTTCCGGTAATAACCATATTGACCAATAGCACTTCATATCACAAATACATCCTTCTACAGATTCCATGGGATCACAGCTTCTATCTTTTCATAATTCACAATAAAACCTTTTTATAAATAACATGGACAAGAAAGTGTACCTCCTATATCCAAAATAACATTTAGATAGTTTATCACACAATAGGTGATCTCTCAAGATTTGTAACACTATCACCAGGTGTTTCGCATGGTTAGCCCTTGTCTTTGAATAGACAAAGATGTCATTGAAAAAACCACAACAAAAGTGTCCAAATATTGCTGAAATTTGTGATTCATCAAATCAAGAAGGACTTATAGTGAGTTCATGAGACTGAAATGCATGACTACATATTCATAGTGGACATATCTTATTCTTAAACCTATATTCTAAATATCTTCCTTCCAAAATCGCAATTGATGATATCCTGATCGAAAGTCAATTTTAGGGAACCACTGAGCTCCCAATAACTGATCAAGAAAATCATTAATGTGTAGAAGTGTATATTGATTCTTTATCACAACTTTGTTAAGTTTAGGATAGTAGACACATGGCCGAAGAGTTCCATCATCTTTTTTCACAAACAAGACTGAGGCTTCCCATAGAGATGTATTTGGCCGAATAAAACCCACGCTTTCCAGCTCCTCCAAATGCAAATCCAATTCCCTTCATTATATTTTTGAAATCTTATATGATAAGATGGAAACAGTACTGGTCACATGAAAGAGATCAATCATAAAATTCACTTACAATATAGGTGGTAACTATAAGAATTTCCCTAGAATGACAACTAAAAATTTGTCCACCACTATTGGATAACTGGAATCCTGGATCTCATCCATTGATGCCAAAGTTATTGCCACCAACTGGTAATTGATTTTTTTCCCATTGGTGGTTCCAAAAATCTCATTGCACCATTCCTCACCACATTCTCTTCTTTGAAGTTATGCTTGACACCATCCCAAGTCATGAATCTAATTTTCCTCCTATAAGAGCTTATGTGAGCCTTGAACATTGTCAGCCAATCCATACCCATGATTAAATCATAGACACCTATCTACAACATCGATAAGTACCATTTCAGCTCATCTCCATCAATTGTAATAGAACATTCCCTACACACACAATCTTGACATTATTTTTCACCAAGAGGAGTTTGTAGTTTTATCATAGAGGGCATCATTTCTAGGTTTAATCATATAAGTTCAAAAAACGATAAGAAATGAAGGAATGTGATGTACTTATATCAAACAGTACTTTAACAAAGGTATAATTCAAAATAATTGTACCTATCATCATAGATGGTCTATCCTGATCATTCCCAATCATCTAGTTAGATCCATAATGTTTTTCTGTCACTTCACAATAATCTTGGTTTCCTCTCTGTGATTGTCCTTGAAAACAAGTCATGGTATTAAGATCATCACTATGGATAAATTTGATCTGTTAACGAGAAAAATTCGGTTACCCTTGTCCTGTTGAAGCATACAATGCTTGCGACACATGAGAAGTGTCTTTAGTACCTGGACTCATTGAAATGCGACAAAATTTCCTAAGGTGTCCCATATTCTTTTAATTATGGAACTCTTATGATGGTGTTGTAAACCCCACTTTATGTAGTCAAAGGAACCACATTGGTACCATCTCACTAGGATATTTGTTCGTGGAGAATTATTTATGGATCTAGCTCTCATATTATGATTCATACTTCCACCTTGGAAATAGGAATATCTCTATCGATTACCCCCAACATTAGAGTTCCAACCATTTCCAGAAGGGTTCATCGTACTTCCTCCTCCCTTAGCTCCTGAGATGTCTTGTTCAGCCACTACTGATCTGTTAACCATCTTTGTATAGTCATTAATATAGAGCACTGAAATCTTCATTCAAATTTCCTCCCTTATCCATAATTCGATGATGTGTGCCTTCAGGTACACACTCACCACAACATCTGGTGGAAATAGTAATAAATTCATGAATTTAGAAGCATATTCCATGACTGAGTGATTATCCTACTTCATGCTGACGAATTATGCCATCCTCTAGATCATGAACATGATAGGATAGAATTTTTTAGTAAAAAATTCATCAAAATCATCCTAATTAAGACCATAACTAGGTTTAGCATGCAAAACTAGTTCCCACCACATGTGAGAAAGATCCTCAAACATATAAGTCACCAAATTGACCCATATCTCCACCAATGTGCCAACGAACTCGAAGATACGATACCCCCTTCTAGGCCACACCTCTTCCATCTCAGGTTCATAATCACCCCCACTATGGGTAGATTCTGCATCATGAACATAATGGAATGGTCCACATGCCTTAGCTCATCCATTTGACTCCCCGTATCCACAGCTTGAAATTCCTGAATGAGGATTTGAACCAGTTATTGGATCACTTCTGGATTAGATTCAACCATAGTCTCTGTAGCTTCTTCTTGTTTGTTTTCACGATGCCTATCGGGTGCTATTTTAAAAAAAACAACAAACTCTATAATTATACTCTCTATTAACTGATGGATTAGTATTTCAAATTCTATCACATCAACTATCACAACATTGTTTTCCAAAAATAACCTTTTCTCGTAAAACCATTTTTTGAAAAATTCATTCTTTCTTTTTAAAATCAACCCTTTATCAAAATACACCATGTATCATCTTTTTAAAATCTATCACTAGAAAAAAAAATCTGAATTTTTCAAAAATTTGCATCTTTTCACAAGATCATATATATTTACTGAAAAATAAATATGAAATCCTAGTGGGATTTAATTGCTCTAATTGATGACATGATCGCCCCATTGGGTAAACCCATGACAATGAAATTCTTGTATCCTATAGGTTTCTTCAAAACACTTACGACCCCAAAACCCAAGTAACTTGAAGTTCAATATAAACGATTTAGCTACTTTCTTTTATTCTATGAATTTCAAGTCCGGAAAATACTTCTCATTTATAAGTTCACAATGCAAGAAATATACAAGGATGAATCCACTCCATGACCAAGAATGTAAAAACTTCTAATGTGCAGGTTTCTCCTTGGATTTCCACAGGGTCTGGATAAAACATGTGCAGTCCATGCACCATTCCTTTTCCCCCCAAAAAATACTGAATGTTCACAAAAATCTCCTAACTTTCTAACTTACATTATATAAAAAAATAGAAAGAAAGGGTTACATACTAGAAATATGGGGGTACTACATTCTCCCCATCATCAATCCTTACGTCCCTGGAAAGTAGAAAACCATTGTTGTACTAAATGTGTTTTGGACATTACTCTTTGATTTCCTTCTCATGTTCCCAAGTCTCTTCTAGAATATGACCATGTTTCCATAAAACCCTTGCTGGACCAATGAATTTTCCACAAAAAAACATTATATAGTCTATCCATAACCCACACCATGATATATACCAATAAAGCATCTAGATATAGGTCAACATGATCCCATCTGATCACATGGTCAGTATCAGGTTGGTACTTGTTAATCTGAGATACACAAAACACATTATGCACTGAAATAAACAATGGTGAAAATGCCAACCAATATTCTACCTCTCCAACCCATTCCCAAATCATGAAAGGGCCAATGTATCAAGGAGATAACTTCTTGTGCGTCCCGAAATGATGATGTCTAAGTCATAGATAGATTCTAAAAAACAAATGATCACTCAAGGTAAATGAAAACGGACTTCGATAATGATCCGCATTAGATTTTTGATGTCTAAGAGTCATCTCCATCCTCATTCTTATTAACTAAATATTCTCCATTGTTTCGTGGACAAGGCTCAGCCCCACTAGTGATGTTTCACCTCTTTCAACCACATATCTATCATGATGGATCGTGATCCCAAGAATATATGGTGCCTCTCTTAGGCCCTTCATATAAAATAATTTATTTTACCACACCTTAATAGACTGTAAGAATGACATTTTATTTCCAATGAGTAATATTTCATAGACATATACTATTAATAAAATGACTTCCATGCCACTAAAAAATTTCTATACACGTGAATCACATTAATTCTTTATGAAACCTAATTCCTTTATGACCTCAACAAAACAAATGTTTCATGACCTCGATTCTTACATTAATCTATAAATAGATATTGGCAACCTTCATACCCTATTGGCATATTTCAGAGTCACAAATCCTTTGGATTGTTCCATGTAGACATATTCCTGATGGTTCTTATTAAGGAAGGCTATTGTGACATCCATTTTCCAAAATTCATAATCAAGAAAACCCACAAAGGAAAGTATAATTTTGATGGATGATGTTCAAATCATTTTATAACCATTCACACATTATTAGTACTGACTTTTCCTTGAAGGTCCAATTTCATCTTGAATACACATTTTCTTATAATGAGAATTAAATCTAATGGAGGGTATAACAAAATCCATACAAGTTTTTCAAACATGTAATTAATTTCAGAATTCCTAACTTATTTCCACTTGGAATAATAAAATGAAATTTATTATTTCTTATAGGTTACAAGATCATTATTATCAACTAACAATGAGTCACCATACGTAGTGAATAAAAACCCATATTTTTTGAGTTCTCTAACCTCTTCAGTACTCTTATGTAGTATTAGTGTCTCTAGAACAATTTCTTCTTCCATGGAGCTTTGTTGAAATTGTTCCTCTACCAACGATAGTGTATCTTGAGCATAGACTTCATCAATGTATATATTGCTTCCAATATCACTTTTAGAGATGGGATCCTCCTGAATAAATGTGGGACATCTTTCAACCACAAAATTTTTGTCTAAAGGATTGTATATGTAGTATCCCTCTGTTTCTTTGGGATGCTCTATAAAGACACACCTTTTTCCTCAGGATGAAAATTTTTTAAATGAAGAGGAATTAAGAAATTATTCACCACCACACACATGTATGTAAGAAAACAAGAGTTTCTTTCCATTCCATAATTGTTGGGGTATATATGTTGTTCTTTAATTTGGCAGCCGACTTAGTAGGTATACATTTTTTAGTATTGCGTATCTATAAAAGGATAAGACAAGACTCTCATGACTCAATATTAATCTCACCATGTCCAATAAGGAGGCATCCCTACTTTCACATACACCATTTCAATGAAGCGTATGTGGAGGAGTTTGTTGAGTTAAAATCACAAACTCCCATATATAATCAATGAATTATTGATTACGATATTCTCCACCACAGTCTTAGTGAAGTTTCATCATCTTTTTACAAATATGGTTCTCAACTTCATTCCTATATTACTTTATTTTTTTTAAAATATGAATTATACCTCATTAAGAAGACATATCCATATCTAATAAAATCATCAATAAAATTTATAAATTAAGTGTATGCACCCCTTTCTTTAACAAGATATGTTGCACACACATAAGTATAAACTAATTCAAGAATATCTTTATCCATTTAGCCTTTCCAAATAAATGGGGATTTGGTCATTTTCCTCATAAAAATTCATGACATAGTCCAAGTGGTTTTAGTTCAAAAAACCTCAACATCCCTCTTGATGTAATTTACTCAATCGATTTTCAGTTACATAATCTATACGGTGATTCCAAATTTGTTTGTGGTATGAGTAAAATGATGTAACTTTATTATTGAATTCGATTATCCAGTTTGTGTAATCAAACACATAAAGTCCATTATTTAAATGTGGATTACGGTAACAAATAATATCTTTATTAAAGAAGAAAAATTTGTTCCCAAAATCAAACATAAATATATTTGTATAAGGAGAGGATAGAAAAATAATGTTTTTGGTTATTGAAGGTACATAATAACAACTATTTAGAACTAAGATCATTCTGGTTGTCAACATGAGTTCTAGTCCCCGATAGCTACAACCAAAAGTTTAGCTTAGTTGGTTGCTTGAAGATCTACCTCTCCATGGTCAATCTTTCTGAATCAACTTGGTTCCTATAATATAATATAAATGTGAGAACCCCAAGTTATATATAATACCCAATTTGTAGAAAGAGATAAATTACACTCAATACAAAATGAACCTAAAGCTTCCCCTTTCTCCTTTGGTTGGGTGTGTGTTTTCTTTCTGTGTCCATTCTTACCACTTTTGAAATAGACAACATAGTGTTCCCTTGATTTCACTTTGATCTTCCTCTTATTGAAAGGGCTTGAAAGCTTAGGGATAAATATCTTATCTTTGAAATCCTATTTTTCACCATAAGAATGGATGTTTTTTCATACTTTGAATATTTATTTTCCTGATTCAGGAGAGTAATAACACTTGGTAGAGACTTCTCATAGTTTTTTAATAATAAAATTGAAAAAAACTAGTGAATATATCAGGGGTGATTCTAGAGTAAAGTCAGGGCCCAATTATTTGGGGGGGGGGGTTCAAACACTAAACCCTCTAAGCGCCCAATGTAGCCAATGAGATTGAATATATAAGGCCCTATTATGGAACTATCTCCAATATTTCTCTGAAAGAGAGCCTTGTAAATCACAAATATTTACTTTATATTCTCTCTTGGTAAATACCACTGAGGTGATCAATCATGTAATACACATACATATTTTCTTGAGACTTCATTAGTTCACTAAAAATCAATGAAATAATTAAAAAATTAACGTTGACACATTGCTAATATTTTTTTCATAGATAAGGAACTCTTCATCACTGGCCTTTTTTGCAGGGGGATTTGGCATTAAGGATTATAACATGTATTAATTCTATTCACTGCGTTGCACAACCCAAAGCTTTCTAAATCAATCATGGAATTTACATCCCATAAGTAGGTTATATTTCTCTAATGTTGATCATAGGGATAGGGTGGTTGATGAACTTATAGTTTTATTCTAAAATTAAAAATGGAAGATTATTAGTACTTCTCTTGATTATAAAATAAGCAAGAAATAAAAAATTAAATCTTTTTATTTAATTATTTATTAAATCCCCATTATTTTATCAAGTCTCAATATCCCTCACCACTAAACTCGGAATTTCTAGTTTCTTTATAATTTTAGTGGAAGGAACCCCCATTACTTTTATTAATGATGCATATTTGGTCTTTGAAAACCATTATAAATTAATTATGTAGATGGCCTTTCCAACTACATACTTTCATCTCCTTAATACATTTATTAGATTACCTTATCCTGAAATCCTGACATTGATTTCCTCAACAATATAATAAACATTTGTATTGAACACACATTGTCTATTAAACTCAATAAAATTTCAGTTAATTCTACCCAAAATTCTCATGGGAGCTCCCCGTTAAAAGTAAGAGTCCCGAATTTGGCCATATACTTCACTTAGTTCTAATGTTTCATTCCCAATCATGTAATTGAAGGCTTAATTTGGATTAATATTTAATTATGGGACTTTAATTCATTATACAAAATTTTTTATCTTATTTTATCCTTTACATGTCTTGTTAATGTTAAGTGGATGTTACAAAATTAATTAACCATGTTGGATAAAACAATTATGCATAATTGTTTATTTAATTTACATGTCTTCACATTAATTAATTTATTTATGTGATCAAGACCTTGCATCCATAAAATAAATTATTCCATTTAAAAAAATTAATTAATTAAATGACCAATTCATGAGATTTCTAATGGTTGATTTAATGACAGGACATTGAATCAAGCTTTGACCTAGGTGAAATAACTTCTATTTCTAGTATTTACATGAGATAAAACACTCAACATGTCCACTTATTTATCGCCTAGGTTGGTATCATTATGGTTCCATCTTGAATTTCCTCCACACACATTGAAATTCTCTATTATTGAAAAATATTGATTACTGACACTTATGTGAGGGGAACCAAAGGATTTCTTAATTGAGGTTACATAAATATCCTTGGAAATATAGTTCCTACATAAAAATGGTGGGAGGGATGACTTATAGGCCATCATTTACTTATTATTAATTAATTGGAAACTCATTCAATAAATTAAATTAAAATATACATCACATAGAAAGGTCATTGTCAAGACCATGAATGGTTATACCTACAATGAATTTGTTAAATTAAATATCTAGCATAAATTGATTTATTATTTCATTTATTATTTCAGATAAACACACATTCATTAATTAATTAAAAGATTAATTAATTATTTCCCTTTCATTTTAATGATCATCCAATATTATTTGGATATACCCATAATTAATGGAATTCATGGAAAAATAGAAGAAAAAATATTTTCATATTAATTACAATAAATTAATTGATCATTTGAAGTTATTTAAAATCATTATTAAATTCTCAAATAAATATTTGTGTACTAACAAATAAAATAAGGTTTTAATTCTTCAATTGTGAAATTTAATGTATTTTTTTTTGTTTCTATTAATGGAGACTCTACTGCATGTACATTCACCTACAATCCATATACCTCAGTTGTCATATATCCAAGTCACATGTTTGTGGCTTGAACGTGTAAACTCAACCAGACTACATAGTGCGTACATGACAAATACAAACTGTGTATCCACAATCTGTGTACCAGGTTCACCCATTAAACATGTTGTTTTCAATAAAATTACCATGTGTAATTAATTTCTCAGCGCATCTAGACACAATTCTCATGGGTATATGACATGTGTTTGGACCACACATTGTGTAACCCAGTTTTATTGTCCAACAATTTCGAACTTCTTGATGAAATCACTAGATGATATTCATTGGTTCTTAATCCTTTATGAAAATTAAACACTGAAAAAAATGATTAATATGCCAATAACATATTATTTCAAATTTTATTAAAAAATGAATAAATTGAAATTAAAACCTAACTATAATTGCGAATATATCAAGAATAAAAAAATAATCATAAATTTATGACTAACCCCTATGGTACCACTTGATTGTTCTGGGTGCATCAGAAGTGTGAGGAGGTTGTCTATATATTAAATTTTATTTTAATAATCATTGAGTGAAACTAAGAGTGGGGATCTTTCATGTCATATTTATAATTATTTTATTTAATATTTCAAAAAATAAATACCTAGTATTATAATGATTATTCATTTTTAATGTTGACTATATGAAATGATCCTTGGATTACCTTCATTTCACTATAAGGATCCAATGATTAAATCCCTATAGTGATGATCCACACGTGATCCTATGATTTCTGAGCCACAGAACTCATTATCTAGTTTCTATCACGGGGATTTGGATTTATTGAATTGTTCATTCTTGATTCCTCATTCTTTAGTCTTGAATAAATCATTCTTACACTTTTTATTCATGAGATCGAGAGAGAAGGAGAAGTGGAGAGATTATTTATTTTTTCATAATAATTTTCTATTATAAATTTTTGGATGATCTACACAATAGACATAGCCTTATATTTATAGATTTAGGATTTAAGATAAAATATTATTTAATTTCATACCAAATAATAAAAAATATTTATTATCTTTAGTAAACCCCATGAAAAATAATAATAATAATAGTATTACTATTTTTTGGTGTGTTCGAACTTGTGCAATAAAAATTATTATGTAATGGTTTTTTTGATTAATATTTGTCACCAGACTCAGTTTTGGTCTATTTGAACTCCTCTAACACCCACATTCCATCTTCAAGACAATGAAATCACCAGTTTAACCCACCCAAGTTTTCCATGCTGACGTCTATTCACCAGGTCCCTCCTACCGATGTTACTAACCCCTCTTTATGATGAAGCCTCCCACTTTACCACCCCTTTAAACTTATATCGACCTAAACATCTTTGATAAGTGCCTCACTTATTTATTTTTTATTTTTTATGTTTTTATAAATAATATATTAAGTGTGGTATATTCTAGCATGTGTATTCCATTACTATATGAGCTTAATGCTTGATCAAATATCTCAAAATCTTTCATGAATGAATTGTTGGATTTTTTTAGACTGTTTATAAAGTATAGTTGATGTGGGGTAAAATGAAAAGAAATAAGAAGATACAATTTTTTACATATCTGTTTAATTGAAAATAGTTGGGAGTAATTGATATGGATATATTGGTTTCCTCTCTAACACCACATTTTAAATAATCCATAGAATGATATGATTTTTGGGTAAAGCATTTACTTTAATTTACTCACTCATTTATTCAAATATAAGGTGGGAAAATTATAATAAGTTATTTTTTAATTTTATAAACTTTATAATAATTAATTTTCTATTACAAATTTTTTTTACCACACACTCTATTAGTGAAGTTAATGTTGTTTATATATATTTTATATTTTTAATAAATAAATTTTATGAGTGTCTAAATGTTATTATATGATTTTAGGAAAAATTATTAGTTGGTGTTGATGATTTTCATTATTATTGTTATTTAGTATTTTGTTTGATGTTATTTTATGCTTAGTTATATTCCTAATTTTTATTCTTGTTCTCCACATTGAAAAACAATAAGACTCACTTTAATGTTATGATATTAGACTACTTTTTACTGAGACCCAAACAATATCTTTGATTAATTATGATACAAAATTTTTACAATTTTCAAGTCATATCCATTAATTGGGAAAATCATTTATTTTTTGGATGTCTGTAAAAATTAGTTTTTTATATAAATGATTTAATTCTCTTCCGTTCATTTTCATAAAATTCACTATTGCGACATCTACTGAATCATATATATAAATCCCTGGTTTTATAGAGCCACTAAAACATGGGGTTTTAACATTTTCTTTCCTTGAGACCATCATCATAATATTTGTCCAATATATTTTGTTTAGCTGATTTAATTAGAGTTTAAAAATACTATAAACATTTTACCACCTGATATCAACACATTTTAAACATTTAAGGAGTTTTGATACACAAATAAATAGACTCAAGAATGATAGTATGATGAAGCCTAAAATATATATTTGTTTATTATGGTTTTTTATATAAGTGTTTTTAGTTGAAAATAATAAATTATTTAATTCATATATATATTTTGACATGTTAATTCAATATTTTAATAATCATAATTAAATAAGATAAATCTTATTTTCAGAATACTCAATTCTCACGATAGAGAGTATATAAATCTTCCATTGTCTAATGTGGAATTTAAATGAAATATTCATTAATATCAATCTCGGTATGTAAAATTGTACACTACTTACAAATATCATATTTCGAAAAACATTTTATTTTGTTGTATAATATAATTAAAACCCAATTCACACTAACAAAGATATATATATATAAACATTTTTTTATTATATCTAACTAATTATTCATTGGATATTTTCTGTGTATTTAGTTATAAATAAAATAATTTCATAACCTACTAGTGAAACTTCATTTATAATAAAAAGTGAATGTTTTAAATTGAAGACCATATATTTATAATATTTTCTATTAAAATGAGTTATAATAAAAGATAAAACACTATTTGGAAAGACATAAGTACTTTTTTTGATACTTTCTCTATGTATATGTGTAATTAATATTAATATTTCAAAATTTTTTAACTTCATAGATTTCATAAAGCATCCTATTAATGTAGTTGAATATTTTATAATCAACTATATGTAAAAGAAAATTTAAGGAACCATACCGAATAAAAATAATGGAATAATCTTATCAAAATTGAATTATATATAGCTTCAGAATTTAATAATAACATCAAGTCTCAAAAAAGTTTATCAAGGGTATAATTGATAACAAATATACTCTAACCTATCATTAAACAGACCATATTGATTGCTGTTCATTTAGTTAAAACTTGTAGAATAAATTTTTTTATGTTTACAAGTGTTAGAGAGGTGAACAAAGATTGACATAGTTGGATCAATTGTCGGTTAGAGTATATTTCTAAATTTTTTCTCCAGTGAATAAAATCTATTGATTGTTCATTAGACATGAAGATCTGAACAAATTATTATTTATCACATTCAATAAATTGTATTCTCATTGGTATTATAAAAGTTTATTTCATTATATTTTAAAAGGGTATATTAAACTACAGTAACATTATTATTTATTTATTCATGGAAGATATAAATTCTAGTATTATAAATATTAATCACACATTTTATTAGAGAATTTATCCCCTATGATTACATGAACAATTTTAAGTATTATTTTATATGTTATAATATAACTCGTTTTTGGATAACACATTATATATATGGAGATATTAACTTGAATTTTTAAATTTATAGATAAATAATGTTACATTGGAAGGCGGTGAAGCAAGTTTATGATACATGAAAATTACTTAAACAATCTAATGAAAATTTTATTTTTTAAAAAATTTTGCATGTATATATATATATCATTATTTTATATTTTTTTTATCCCAAACAAAAAAAACAAAATAGTTATAAATATATAATTTTAAAAATTAATATACATTTTTATATAAAAATAATTTTTTAATAATTATAAAATTTTACTTTTTTTCTAGAAAATTGAAGTCAAATAACATATTTTCAATAATCCACTATTCGAAAAAATAATTTCTATTTATTTATTTTAAATTTTAAACCATTTTATTAACATTATTTTTTTATGTTATTATAGATTTTTTTACTATTAAACATCATTTGTCTAATTTTAAATATGCGTATAAAATATTTCCTAACATATTTGAACTTGTATGTTCTAAAGAAATCTATATTAAACAGAGATATATAGATAAAGTGATAATCAATTTTTTGTAGATAATTTTTTTTATCTATCAAAACTACTTATTTATATTTGTGGTAACCATTTTATAATTTATATGTCTAAACAAAATTAGATATTTATAACACACAATAATGTCCCAAAAATGCAAGAGATATCATTTTGTAACTTTTGATGCTTTATATTATGTTATATAATTGAAAAGTATAAATTATATGAATTGAATATTTTTTTATTACATAGAAAAAACAAAATATTATGTTAATAAAATAATTTCTGATTCAAAATAAAAAATATAAATATTTGTATAAAAAATATTTTATTTTTTATAATAAACTATACATGGATCATAAGTTTTTTAATGAAGTATTTATAATGTAAAATATATTAAAAAAATTTTTATGTGAAACTGCATAATGGTTCTCAAATTTCATATGTAAATAATAATTTTCTCATGTTATTTTCTATAAGAAAGACCAAATTTATTTATATTTGAATTAGTGGGCCCAAAAAAATAATCATGAAACAAAAGTCTAGTTTTTAATATAAATAAATTTATTTCATCAAGTTCTCATTCAATTTCATTATGTATATTATTGAAACATTTATGTTTATATATATATATATATATATTTGAAATACATTATTCAAAAAATGAGTTATAATACGATGTAAAAATTATTAATTAGACAGTTTTATTTATTTTTTAAAGATATATAATTAGAAAAATTATGATCAAATTTTTTCGACACTTCATAGATATTATAATATCATGGGTTTTCATCCAAAATAACTTAAATTTTTTTGTTTGAACTATAGTAATATGGGAGATTATTACATCATTGTGTATAGAGACCATGAGTGGTTATTCATAATATTTTAAGTTATTTATTGCATAATATAGAAAATGTTAAAATGAAATAAATCATTAAGGATGTGAATAAATCACTAGAAGATATTTTTGTGTCATTTTCAATTAGAAACAAATCCCCTCTTATGAATGTATAGGTTATGTTTTCTAAAAAACATGATAGAGGTTGTTTTCCCAGAATAGGATGTTGTTGGAAAAAGGTAATTGGATGTTTTTTTTTCAAATTGGTGAAGGAGATCTTCATCACAACTTAGATTATACCATGATGAATTTATCTAGTACGTGTTGAAGATGATTATGGATGGAGTTGGTGACTGCACCCACAATAGTGGAAGTTTTTATTTTGGAATTCTCTAGTGAAAAACATATGATCTCTCTAGGGGTTTGTTGGCGGTCGTGGTGAGTGTGAATCATCCAATAAAAATGAACCATGTCATTTTCCCTGGGTGTGGTGGATTGGACATCCACCTGTAAAACATGGGGAGTCTTTCTATGACCGTGGTGTAAGTCGTGGGGATATTTCACTAAAATGAAATTTGATAGATCATCATAAAATAGTGAAAAATTACTAAGTGGGTTGGAGTCCATGATATAAAAGATTTATGCATGTGAAACATGCATATTTATAAATAGACGTTCCAGTGGTTGTGGTACATCATATGAGTGACTATGAAAAATGGTCTGAAAAAAATACTACAGGTGTGATCCTTAGTGTGTTAGGTCAAAATGGGCAAGAATATCTCACTATTCCGTAGTTGAGTGCATGTTTGAGGTTGAGAAAATAAATATGGAGAAAACATATTGAAACATATAGGTCTTTTATGGATGTTGTAACCATAAATCGATTGGTAGTTTTGGAAATTTACTAAGACCATAAAATTCATTTCTTTAATATCAAAGAATAGATGAAAATTTAATATGGGATTAAAAGGGGATCAAATTTATGTTTTAAGGTTGCATAAAGGAAAAAATAGGTGAAGTGAAGATAAATTTAATATCTATTTTTAAAGTAATAAGGTGATTCCCGATGTATTCTAGAAAGTAAACATTGAAGATCGAGGTGCTGTATGAATTATATTTTCCCATTGGAATCTCGATTTGACCTTTATGAAAAGAAATACCACTTGTGGTGTATATTTCTATCACTATTGATTGAAGAATAAGAAGTGAATATCTTGAGGAGATGTGACTTCCCTAGTGTATAATAGAATTTAACATTAGAATTGTTTGTGGTAGTGAACCTGGATGGTATGTGAGACAACTCAAAAAATTTTAACATCGAAATAATGTTCTTTTATTATGTTTAGTGCATAGAAAAATTGTGGAGAATACTTCTTAGAGTAGATCAGTGTGGTTAAACCATGTAAAATAACATGTTTAATTTAGTACTTCATTCACTATATAGAGGAAGAAAGTGAGATATTGAAGTGTTATTCATGTTAATAGAATAATATCAAAGATCAAGGATCATATTGGAATACCGCAATTTTTTCCAAACCCCCTTAGGGTATATTAATTGATAATGGAAACCCGGTGGGATCAAAGTGTTGTTTTTAGGGTGAAATTTTATTTTTTACATTAATTCATAGAGACGACATTCAACCATAAAGGGATTCCAATCTTAGAAGGTAATAACTTTTAGTTATTTAGAAACTATATGAAATAATGTTATAGATCTTTAGGGATGGATGTTTTTGTGGATTTCATATATGGTACTTCTATGAGAATATAAAATGGATTATTGATAGAGGATGACCATATATAATTTCATAAGGATTGAAACAAAATTAAATAATTATGAAGTTTACTGGCCAATGCCACTAACACAAATTTAATGTCCTAAAAAATCTATTATGTTATGTTAGAATAACATCAAATTATCTATTAAGGAGATTCAAAGGCTCATGAGGCCATATTATAAGATTTATGGAATAAATTCAAGGATTTGAGAATATGTCCAAATGAGACTGTTGATGCCTTTTTCTATTGAAAAAAATTATATTGTTTATGACATGCATGATCTTGGTGAGGATCTCAACGATGAGAAGATTATAATGAGAATCAACAGAAAACTTCATAATTGACTCAATAAAATGGTATTAGTTTTAAAAGACAATGATATGAATTAAATATCCATAAATAGCTTACATAACACTCTCATTACATAAGAGATTATGAGTGAAGCCAATGATTCCCTTTTAAAGAAAAATTCACATGATGTGTATTTTAAAGATATAAAGAAACTAGTGGTGATGTTTGTTTTGGAAGAAGAATAAATTGGTGAGATGATGTAATTAACTTCCTTTGTCATTAGAAGAAGAAAATGAATTCTTAAATGAATGATTCCACATTATTCTTTCAAAAGTGGAAAATTGGGACATCTTATGGCTAAATGTCCAAATGAATTTTGAAAGGATGATAAGGTATATGTGAAAATAGTAACCCAAGACTTTTAAACTCATCATTTCATGTTTTTTAAGTAAATATCCAATATTTTTAACCCAGATATTGTTAGGCCTAGTATATTTGCAAGAATAGGTTCCTAATACATAAAAAGGAAACTAATACATGAAATAATTATTAAATTATCTATACTGATATTCTAAATTATTTCTATCCTAATACTACATAGGATAACCTATATAATACTTAAAATAAATAGGTGTGTTAATAATTATAGTGGGGGAATAATAATGAAAAGGAAACACAATGTGAGGGTAAAAGGTATAACATTATGTCATAAATAGGAATTTTTATGAGTAATGACATGGAAACATTAAAAAAAGAACATGGTATCATAATATCATAACAATATAGGAAATGTGGAATA
This sequence comes from Viscum album, assembly GCA_963277665.1. NCBI lineage: Eukaryota > Viridiplantae > Streptophyta > Magnoliopsida > Santalales > Viscaceae > Viscum > Viscum album. The sequence continues at coordinate 272,686,832 of OY728119.1, read as the reverse complement.
AACAAATAACATAACATCAACATGGGTCAAGGATAACAACCTAGATAATATCACATAGTGAAACAATTCCTATAATAGATTAGGTTTAATCTCTAATCCACAAAATGACATTTAATTATAAAAAAATTTCCTAATTCATTGAATCTCTATCTAGCTTCATTGATCATAATGTGACATGCATATGTGTGCTACAAAAGTAAATAAATCTTAAGACATAAATATGAAACATACCCTTGGAATGAAATGAGATTCATATGAGAAAAAACCTGATGTAATGGGTTACCCGCTAAACCTACTGGAGAATAAACTTGGAATATATGTGAGACACACACACACACACACATATATAATTTATAGTAATTTTATATCATTAAAGGGAGAGAAAAAATTATTTAGAGAGATAATGGTCATAACCCGAAGAGAAAGAGTGGTTTAGATAGATCTCTTACTTTGAGTATAAATAATCATTTACATTCTTTATCTTCCTTAATAATAAACTTAATTTAATTATTTACTTTCTTAAGAACCATTTTTATGTCTATTATTTATTTTATATTCAATTACTTAATCATTTAGGTTCATGTATGGCGATATTGGACTCATATGTCCAAAATCACTATGGAAAGTTGACTAAGGCCAAAGAGATTATTATTTCATCATATTTAGAATAATAATCCTGAAATATTTATCATTTAAATTAATAACTTATACTCTTAAAACCAACCATGAAATATGGTTAGGAAAAATGAACTATGTCACAATCATGTAGACGGTAGGTCGTATGTATGCATTAGTAAGATTTCCATTTTTCAAAGATCATAATAGAGACAATTTAGGAGTTATTTTATATTTATATAAGGATAATAATGACATAAATATTGTATTTTTATTTAAATATAATTATATATACCATCCATGTGATTCATAAATGAAAAATGAATCACATCACTTTGTAGAGGTGGTAATCCACACGTGTGCACGAACAACATTATCATATTTTAATGAATTGAAAGGTAATAAAATATGTGATATATTTATTTAAAATAATTATAATTATTTAATAAATATAAGATATATACATTTAATCCATCACTATAAATATCCATGAGATGAGATGAATTAAAACGAATCACATCAGTTCATGATATTATAGTTCATCATACATAGGAATGATGATTTATCCCCATTTGATGGAAGAGGATACAGAGGTAGGTGATTATATAAATATAATAACATATTAGTATATGATATATACTTATGTTAGTATTTTTCCTGGTTGATTAAGATTTTAATGAGGTGTTAGAAGAAATAAAACAAAGAACACTCTATTAATAATGAAACATCTTCTTAAAAAATCGCATTTAGTTCACCTAAAAGAGCATTCCTAAGAGGGTTTTATAACAAAATGAATATTTTTATGAAATGATAAAGGAATTAAGGAAGATATTTGGGTAGATATTGGATGAAAAAAAATACTTTTACACATGGAGAAGAGTGGAGATGATGTTACCTTTTATAAGTGGGGTAAAGGACACTTTTGGAAGATTTGAAATGAATAAAATAAATTAATGTACAATTCACAAGAAATGGATTAACAATGAACCGTTACAGTATAATAGATGATATAGTGTAAAACTATGGTCTGAAATAATAAATCAGACTTGTTTTTCTGTCATTTTAACCCTTATCTCTTTAGTTTAACCCCTGGTTAACCCATTTTAGCTTTAACCATGGTAATATATATTTACAATTAATCATGAACAAAATATATGTTGAACTTAGTAGCTAATATTAAATAATATTATTCTAAATATGGAATCCATCTTATCAAATTCAATTTTTTAAAATTTTAATTAAAAATTAAACCTGTAAAATGGGAAGAGTAACGGGTTTTAAAAAATATTATTTTTTCAAGAAATAGACGATCTTATATTAATATTAAGACTAAAAATAATAAATATACGAATTTAAATTAATATAAAGATATATTTGATATATAAATTTCATTTATTTATTTAATTATTATAGTTTATATAAATTAACTAAAATGGAAAAACATTATACACATACAAACTATTTTCAGAGAACTATATTTTAAAGTATAAAAATAAACTTATATAAAAAAATAAATATTTATGATTCATAATAAATTAATTGAATTATTTTAAATCAAAATATTCACTATAAAATTTAATTTTAAATCCAAAATATAACATGACATTTAAATTACTTGAATTATTGAGAATACATGACAGAATTTGTAAAATCTATAATTTTCACAATTTTTTAAAAAAATTGTTATTTTCTAAAAAATAAAAAAAATCAACATAAGATAATTTAAAAATTATGATATGAAAAATTATTTTAGTTTCATAGAAAAAATTCTAAATTCTTCTGAAATTAAGTGAAATATCTTCTTATAAAGTGCAATAAAATTCATTTATGAAGATTACATTTTTATTGGAATAAGATTTCTATTAAAAATTATGTGCTTATTTTTAATTATTTAATAGTTAATTTATATTTAGTTGAACCTTTATATATATATATATCATGGAGTAGTTCATCCCATTCATAATTTCCAATTTACCAGTTAAGTTATAATGATCATATTTAAATACTCATAGTTCTTTTAGGAATGATGTTGCATGTAGTATATGCAGTTGAACATAGTATTATTTTCAAAATATTATGGTGTTGCATTATTCTAACCTCAATTAACATATCATTATAAATTTATATTATATAATAAGATATAAAAATTAAGGTTATGGCTTCATGGATTCCATAGTTTCCATTGCTGCCTCTTCGTATTTATGAATCTGCAATAGTACTTTAACTGTGTGAGTTGTCTTATTGTTTATAAAATTTTCTATACGATCAAAAATCTACACTATATGTACAAGATAGATAATTCTCAAGATGTACCACATTATAATTTAGTCAATGTGAGGGATTTGTCATGCACTTCTTAAAGAGGGATACATGGAATATGTAGTGTACATGAGAAAGGGATGGTGGGAGTCTTAGTCGATAAGCCACAATTTTGATGTGATAGAGAATATAAAATGGTCTCATATACCTAGGACTTGGATTTCCTTTATTCCAAATCTCATGACTCACTTCCATAGATATATGGGGAGGGACACTTTATCAACAACCTTGAACTCCAGGTTTCATTGATGATTTTTAGCATAGTTGTTATTTTGAATTTGAGCATCACAGATGTGTTACTAAATGGTCTTAACCTTTCATACAATTTCTTAAACCATTTCAAGTCCCAAAAACATTATATCACCAACTTTATCAAAACTTGAATTTGTTCTACATCTCATCCCATAAAGGGATTTATAATAATCCATTAAGATTGTTAGGTGAAATATATTTTTGAACAATAACTCAAACCAGTGGAAGATATTGATCCCATCCTTCATTAAAGTCCATAAAGCAGTCTCTCAACATGTTTTCTACTGTCTGAATAGTTCTCTCAGATTGAACATTAGTTTAGGGGTTATAAGACATACCATAGTTATTTATGGTACACACTGTGGTGTGACATTTTTTCATTGATAGTGCCACGAAGTGGTGCACCACAACGTGGATTCTCCAGGGATCATCTAAGATGACACATGGTGCACAACATGTTTTACATGACTTGCACTGTTATATGATTTGGAGTGCGTTGGCATAGCATGTTTCTTTTTTCCTTTCTTTTTTCAATTTTCTAACATTCAGAGCCATACTTCCAAATTTAATATACCTATTTTGAGGTCAAATGATGACCACCCCTTATGAAACTATGACACAATATACTCTTTCCGCAAGCTCAGTGACCTAGCAGATGTCAAATCCTACCAGCATCCATGACCTAGATAGATTATCTCAGCTAGGGAATGCACATCTTCTATGTGAACTCGTTTTTTGGGTTTTAATTCAATTATATTTATGTGGTGTTCTTCTTATTCTTCTTCTTATTACTACTTTTTTTTAATTTTTACTACTATGTATTCTTCCTATTTTTTATGTTTTATTATTTAATTTTTTAGTTTTATCTGTGATATATTGTTTTAATATTTCAGGTTTTGTTTTATATATTTTATGAATTTTTATTTTTTTCAAAATGTCTGATGCTAGGAATGAAAAAACCCATATCTTTTTTTTGAGATATACGAGTTTTAATATATTTTAGGAATTAAGAAATATGGTTTTTTGAGATATGTGTTTTTATTAATATTTTATTTTTGTGGTCATTGTAGACATCATTTGTTTTTTGATGTATGAATTATTGATTATTGACATTAATATTTGATATTTATGTATATTTTGTATAATTTATTACTTCTCCTTGTTGACATACATATGAATCTATTTTGGGCATCATAATTTAATATTTCCATGCACCATGTGTCACACCATGTGCTTTTGTACCGAGGAGACCTTGACACCATTGTACACCATGCTTCATAAATATCCAAATGACATATTGACGTTTGACTCGTAATTTTGAGCATGTTGGAAAATATTCCATAACATGGAGGTAAATTTCGGATCACGATCATATAAAATTGATAGCAGTGTTCCATGTAGCCTCACTAAAAATCTGATGTATATCATTACAAGTCACTTGAGTGATAACTTCTATCAAATTACAATGAAGTTAGCAATCATTTTTAGATGATCCACCACAACCCACATAAAAATATTTCCACTTTATGTATTTGGAAGACCAATAAAAAAGAACATTGCATTGTTTTACTATTTCCATGTAGGTATTGGTAATGGCTACATCATCGCCTTGTAATATTTTCATTCGCCCTTCACTTTCTAACATACCACACACTTTTATGTATATTCCATGATCTCATTCATTATATTATCCCACCAATAGTGCTCTTTAATATGTCAATACATCTTCATTCTCCCTGGGTTGATGGAGAATGTTGATCTCTACACATCATTAAACATATCTTTTCATATCTCATGTTTTGATGGTATGCATATCCAAGTCCTAAATCTTATAATTCTTTCTTCAATTTTAAAATATGATGATTTCCATTTTCCTATTTCATTTCCCTTCTTCTGAATTTATACATCATCTATCTGCATTATTTATTCTCTAAAGGAGGGTTGTTTGGGAAATAAATTTAGAAAGGAATTATTGTTTCCCTTACTTCAATATTCACTTGTCCATCCTTTTCAGGTCAAAGAATATTGGATCCATTTTTAATTCCCATCATTATTATGGTTGTTAAATACTTTCTAATTAAATAACATACCAATTGTTTTTCATTCTCAGGATAGTAATGGAATGTGTAGTCATAGTACTTGATCATATATGACCCTCTCTGGTGGTGAAAATTAAGCTCCTTCTATGGGAAAATATATTTAATGCTCTTATAAGGAATAAATATTTCACACTTCTCCCTACAGAGATATTGTCTCTTGATTTTCAATTGAAAGATCACAAAATCCAACTCTAGATCCTGGTTTGTAAATTTATTATCATTAACATTCAAATACCTTCAGGTGTAGGCTATCAATATTTTAATTTTCATTAGTAAATATCCCATAACATTATTTTAAGAAACATTATATAGCCAAACATTTCAATGCATAAGGGAAATGTTCGGATTGATGTTGTGAAAAGCCTTCCTTTCAACTCATTAATGACATATTCACATTAACTGGTCAAAAAAACTTTACTCACTTCCATGATATCATGGTAAATGTGTTTGAAAATCAGGAGAATATTTTATAAAATATTTTTTAATATCCTGCTAGTCCAATGAAACTAAAAATCTCTATTATAGATATATGTTTGGGCCACTCCTTAATGTCCTTTGTCTTAAAATGGTCCAAGGATATTAATTTTCATATGATAACATGCCCAAATAATGATACTTCCTCTATCCAGAACTCACCTTTAATATAAATTGGAAATTAATTATCCATTCATAAATGCTTTGACACTGTATTCAGATACACCTTACGCTTCTTTTTTCTTTTACAGTATATCATAATGTCATCTATAAATACTTTCAAATTGGTTTCTAGATAATCACTAAAGACTAAATTCAATAAGATAATAAATATTACGATAGTATTATTGAGTCTGAATGACATAAATATGAACACATAATGTTCATACCATTTTCAAAATGTAATTTTGGGAAAATCATCCTTTTCTATGCTTAATCGGTGATATCCTGACCGATGGTCAACGTTAGAGAAATTATGGCCCCATATAGTTTATCAAACAAGTTTTCTATACATTAAATCGAATACATATTTATTATCATGAATTTATTTATTTTTTGATAGTTAATGAATAGGCACATTAAACCATCCATCTTATTGAAAAAGAGGACCAGATCACCCCTCAATGAAGAACTCAGACATATAAAACACTTCCATATATTCTCTTGTAACTACGTTATTCTTCTTTTCCAACATAATGGTGACCATTATATAAATATTATTTGATATGGATATATATATCTAGGTATATGTTTGATTTATAACTCAACCTCTCGGTCAGGAGAAAGACCAAACAACACTTTGGAGAATACATTAGTATGATCCCTCACAATGGTATTGTCTTCAAGAATGATTCTACCCTTTATCTGAATCATTTTGGATAGAAATTAGTTTTCATAAGGTGATAGTATATAAATTTGAAAATATGATTCTATGGGATATTCATTCTCCTCCACACACATATATAAAATCTAAGGATGACTTGGGCTGCGAAGGGTGATCTCCCTCTCTCGACAATTGAAGTTGAATTTATATAAGGACAACCAATCCAGGTCCAATATGGAATCAAACTCCACTAAAGAATGTAATATGATATTTAATGGAAGATTCTCTCTACAAACGTTCATGGGAGAAGATTTATATAATTGGGACATAATAATTGACTGGTTTTCTATTCTCATAGATTGATCGACCCCTGTGTTTTGAGGTTACTCTTGAATAGTTATACTAAACATGAAAGATATGAATGACTGTGTTGAATGAGAAAAAATGTATTTTACTATTCATGAATTACTAACTAATATATCTATCACTACATATTTTTCAGGATCCACCTCATCTGTAGTGATAGAATATGTCCTCCCATGCTCTTTTGGACTTAGATGTTGTTGTCATTTATTGTCTACACCAACACTTGTCTTAGGAAATTTATTTTCATAGTGACCATGTTTCTAGAGGTTGAAACATTATAACACAAGTTGAGTTTTTATATGAAAATTATTTTCTTCAATAGGAGCAGTGGGTTTCTTAATTTCACTTGGACATTTATTAGCATAATACTCATATTTATTAAATTTAAAACATCTCTATGTTCCCTTTAGTAAGTATCTAGGATGATTCTTCCCACACTATAGAAAAGTGGGATATTGGGTTTTCTTTCCTAAATAGGATTTATCAGTTGATCCTCCTGCAAGAAACTACGTTTTTTACTTTCTATCTCTAGATCGATGAGACTAAAGAGAACCTCTTATAAATAAATCGAAAACGAGGGCACAATAGACAACATCTTCATAACTATCAAATCATCGAATCACTAATTCTTTATGTATACTTTTCTTTAATCACTAAATATATTCTCAATCTTACTTTCATCATTGATGATTAATCCAACATTGTACCATGAAATGCTTGGTAAATTTCCTTATATTTCCGGATATAATCATCTTATTTTTATATTCTATCTGAGAAACTACCTCTCCATTTATGTATGGATTTTTAATGTAAAATATTTATTAATAAATTCATCTTAATTATTCCCATTACAACGAATCAATATCCTTTTTAGACTTCTTGTTCTTTATCAACATTCCCCATGGATCAACTTCCCCCTCCATGTGATAAACTACCAGCACACATTTATCTGGTTATGAGAATTATAGGATAGATAATGTCTTCCTAATAGAGTTAATCCATTCTTCCATGATGTGAGGATCAAAATAGCCACTAAAGCTATGGTGACTTTGCCATAAAAAATACTTGGCTAAAATATTATCTTTCTTATGAGAATGAGGGAATTCTACATGATTCATGTTATTATTAAAAACATGATATAGTTGAGCTAGTACTACCATGAATCTCTTATATCACTCTTTAACAATTTTAGGCATATCATTGGCCCAATTAGCACATTTCCTGTCATCTTGTTTGTGGGTATGGTTTCTCTTATTTCCCACTATTAAAATAAGTCAAAAAGTATAAGATTGCATAAAATAATAAACATACAAAAGGTAAACATATAAATATATAATGAAAAATTATTAATGGAATTTATATAATAACATATGAGTCTTTAGGTTTCAATCTTGGTTATCCATTATAATGTTTACTATTAGGTTCTCTGACCTACCGATTTTGTCAAGTCCTTTATAATGCTTCATAATCTAACAGTTTGTGTCCTCCTAGTCCATTACATTGAAAATTTTGAGTGTAGGAGATGTTCAGGGGAGGTTTAAGAAGTCTTCCATGGAAGATGGAGGTGCAATAGAGCTTCTATAAGAATTACACATCATTTAAGTGGATTACATGTGGTGAATGTTCATTTCACATCTTTTCTAAGCCTGGTTTATGATGTGTATGTTTTCAAGGCTATGTAAATCACAAAATGATGTGGGGATGCATTTTTTGGAAGAAACCGAACTTTGGGGAATATATGACATGAAAGGGAATTACATGGCATGTAATCCCCCAATCCAATGAAGATTTAAAATTCATTTGTGGATGAATTCTTATTCTTTCAGTCATGGAACCTTCTTCCACTCATGTTCGGAGAACCTTATACACCCTGAGGTTCTCTTCAAACCTTTTTCCTCCATCTTTCATATGTTTATCTCTGTGTTTTTTCATTGGTGATCTATGGTTGATCATTGGTAGTTCATTCTATTTTCTTGGTGGTTTTACATCAATTATTCTCCATTGGATCCACTACGGTGTTGTTTCTTTGTTTTAGGTTGCATTTAGGTTTCATGTTGACCACTGTTTGGTGTGGTGTAGGCTGAACCACTAGTTTCTTTTGCAATGATGGTTTTTGGGTGGTTTTTGCTTCACCCTATGGTATATATATTGTTAAAAAGATCTTTTTATGTAGGGAGTCCCTTGTTTCTTTTATGTTTTTCATTATGCCTGAGGTGTTTGATTTTGTTATCTATAAATTATGATTGTTTCAGATTCATAAAACAAAATGATTTGGCTAATTGAATTCTGAAGGGGTAAAGGGGTTTGATCATCATGTTTTTATAGATTTATTGGTATCATGATATTGTTATTGTATGAACTTGATTCCCTATAGAGAAGTGTGGTTGTTGGGGAATTTATTTACACTAGATATATCTCATGTGTTTGTTTAATTTTTTTTGATTGCTATGATATCACCCTAAATAGAAATTGGATAATTAATTATACTTGGATTATAAAATTGGCCACCAAGGATTATAATTTGTGTGGTAACACACCTAAAATAAAGTGTAATGTTATATAATATGCTTTTTAAAACTATTAAAATGTTATTTATGTGATGTGATATTTGGTTTCCTTCTTCTATATTCCCAAGAAGTGATCAAATGAATAATTGTTCAGTAATGTTTGAAACGACATGGGTTTGTTTGGTTAACGGGATGAGAATTATTAATATATAATATTATTATTGTTTGTGTGATTAAATATGGTTGATTCTAAATAATGAATAGAATCGATTTAATTAAATTAATTAGTCAGTTAATGGAAATTTTGGATACTGCATTGATTAGAAATATTAAAGGGAGAATTATGAAATGAGGATTTTGGCTTATTTTTTTGGTGTTGTGCTTTTAGAAGTGGAAATGGATGTTTCGAAGGTTATGATGTGATGTGGCAAAATTTTGATATATTCCATAAGTTTTTCTTGATTTTTTGGTACTATATATATGTACTTTAAATTTAATGGTTATTTTTAAATTCACCACACCCATGTTGAGAACTTTGTTCCAAACACGCACATTTTCACGCATGGGTGTCCTTATATACATGCTAGTGGGAGGATGTATGGTTGGACACCCACTCTTCCCTGCTACCTCTTCTAGGTGAGGTAGGGATTGCATTGGAAGTGATGCCTGGAATCCAATTAGTGCATTACATGGTGGTTGAGATTTGGTATGACAGGTGTATTTGGTATGAGTGCAGATGAGGTATATGAAGTGTATTTAAAATTAGTTATGATGTGATGTCCTAGGTTTCTTTTGTATTATTTGTCATGTGATTTCTCAGGTGTTTTCAGGATGAGATGTGATGTATTGCACGGACTAGGTGTGTAAAGTTGATATGTCTAGTGAGGCCCAAGTTTGTGTGGGTGAGGTGTCTTGTGAGGCCCATGTGTGTAGTGATAGCATGCGATGTAGTATATTCAGAATATTTTGGAGCACCAGGACGTTTTCCATTGGGTAGAGTGGGTCAATTGAGTTGGAAAGTGGTGTGGGCCACGCTATCATCAATTTCATTTACTTTATATTATATTACTCGGATTGTTTTATTTGGTGAGATTTCCTTGGTGAGGATGAGATGGTTAGCATACATGTTGATGTGATGTATGGTTCTTCTATTTTCTCATAGGGGCATTAGTATGATTCTTTCATGTGTGCTTGAGAGACATTGGTTTTCCTACTAAGTATTCTTGAATATTTACACTACATATATAAAATTGTTTTTTTATTCCATGAGGATTTTGAGGATCATGTTTGACATTCCTAGCTCAGATCCTTGACAATTGTACCATCGATGCTTCAACATTATTTTTGGGTATTTAATTTGGAGAAATTATTGAATTTGTATCGGTTTTATTTTATGCATGCATGTGGTTTGGTTTGGGTTCCTCTTTTATATTTTGTCTTGGAGTTGTTGTGGATGATTCATTCAATCTCTTGATCTTGTATCTTATAATTTGTAATGCCTTCGATATTGTGAGATCTATACATCCTTTGTACTAGTCACCATCCCAGGGCCCAATAAAGGCCAGACTTAGGTTTCATTATATCTCTTTCTTCATTACCATCTTAAGAGGGGTATCTTTGGAGGGAGGGGGTTGTGAGTGAGTGGAATCATAGATGATAGTTGAGAGATAGGATGGAGTATGGAGTTAGACATAGTGAGTATTGCATGGGGTGGTATGGAAAGAGTTATAATTAACCATGGTGTGTGACATATGCTAGGGATACTGGCTAAGAAATGGTATTTTGGGTCCCCTTAGGATCTAGTGCAAGGATTCAGAGCTTATTGAATGGCCAAGTTAGATGGACCTTCTTGTATAGCATAGAATTTGGAATTGTACATATATCATAATTACTTGTGTTCATTTTTTAATTGGGCTGTTTTGGGAAGGTTGAAATGGATAAAAAATGAATGAAATGAAATGAAATAATTATTAATAAAATTACATCTGACGTGGTATTAGGAAATTATTATTTTCCATTTAGATTTGGATCATGATCATCATCTGTGTGTGACCAAGAACTGGAGGTTCAGTAGGATGATCTAATTGATCATTATAAGGTTGATCTGGTTAAGGAGGTGGTGTTTTAGGGAGAGTAAGTTTCTCTCATTCTAGTGGAAGTATTTAGGGAATTATGAGGGATGTGTTTTAGATGTGGAGACAGAGAGCTAAATGTAGGAACTCAAGATCGCTTTGATCTTGATCCAGGCCTTAACTGAGTACTGGGTCCATTTTCTATTTATTCATATTCAAGGAGCTATGCATTAGTGGTGGACACTATATCTGGGAGACCAGAAAGAGGAAAATGTTTTGTGTGTCCACTTTTAGAAAGAGTTTCGAGCATAGTTCCTTTAATTGAACATGAAGGTAGTAAAGAGGGAGATCTTATTTCTCTTCGTCATGGGATCATGTCTGTACAGGATCTAGGAATCAAGTTCAAGGACCTTAGGAATTTTTCCCTATATCATTTTCCAAAAGAGGTGTATCGTGTGAGACATCTTTTAGAGCCAGTCCCTCCTTCTATGTCATATGTAGTAACTCTTATTCTATTTCCGACATGCGTGGAGGTTTAGAAAAGGAAGAAGTGATCATGAGGATGCACTCATGATGAGTTTTCCTATAATAAGGGACCTGGTAGAGTTTTTTTAGGGGAAATGTTTTCAGTGGAAGGTGTCAAATTCTATTATCATCAAGGTTTTGACTGACAGGGAGTCAACCTCATCACCTTCTTTTCTGACCATCTGGTGCTAGTGGTTTCCGTGCTTTTCATGGGAGTTTAATGGTAGATTGTTTTGGTAGTGGGGTTTTTGTACATCTCTGAATCTAGTTCTCTATAGTTCCCCAAGATTAGTTTTCTAGACGTGGATAAGTTCAACGTCATCCTCCATAGTAGTTTCCCGTGAGACCATTTTATCATCATGGGCAGCATGCTTTTTCTCTAACGAGAGGAGATTATGTAGGTATAGGGCGACCTAAAAATATTTCTTTTGTTTAATGACTATGACCTGTGATTTTCCATAGAGGTAGTTTTCAATAGAGATACAGAGGATCTGAGTATGGTCAGCTACTCACGGTGAAGGCAGTAGTTCTAGATGGGCTATAGGTCCTCAGATGTATAACTAGTTTGTTTATTACAATTATTTGTTTCTATTGAGATTATGGAGCTTCACACTCCTTTATTTCACCACCTCTAGGCCATACTATAGTACTAGACATAGAGAGGCATCCCTTACCCCAGGTGTTGAGTACGCCAGTCGGAGGCCAGACCAACTTGTTTGATGTGTGCCAGGGTTGTAGACTGAAGAGGGGATTGCATCAGTCTTGTGGGGATCTTTTCTTGATACAAATTCATCCCTATGATGTCGTCATCAACATTTAATGGTTTTATTCTATATGTGATGTTATTGACTACTTCCAAAGGAGAGTCATTCTTTTGGATGTGGACGACCAACGTGTGGTATTTATTTACTAGTGGGGTTGAAAAGTGGAAGTCGGTGTTTGGAGCCTCTTATTTCCTTGTTGGATGAGTAGTTAGTGAAATCAATGGATGATATAAAAGTGGAGGTTCCTAGGGTCATTGGTATGTTTCTGGATGTTTTCCTAGAGGAGTTTGTTATTCTACCTAGTCAACATGATGTTGTGTTTGTAATACACTTGCATCCCAATGCTTCTTCGATTTTTATGGATCCTTATTTAATGGAACCTTCTAATTAGTGGGAGTTGAGGATTCCAACAGAATATATGTGCATTATGGTTTTATCCGGCCCAATGTGTCACATAGGAGAGATTTAGTATAGTTCTCCAAGATGGAGGATGGTGGTATGAGGTTGGGAATATACCACAAGAGGATGAATAAGGTGATTGTTAAAAGCTATTAGCATCTTTTGTGGATAGAAGATATTGTTGACCAACATATAGGGGTGAGTTGGTTTTCTAATATTGATCTACGGTCTGGATATCACCAGTTGAGGGTGATGGAGGAAAATATCCTAATGTATTCATTCAGATGCAGGTATGGTCACTTCATGTTTTTAGTCATATAATTCAGTGTTATGAAAACACCAATCATGCTCATTGGGATTATAAATACAGTGTTCCATGAGTTCTAATCAACATGAATTCATATTAGGAGCATGAAAAGTATCTCAAAACTATATTTTAGGTTCTTTAACACTGTCATCTATATGTAATTTTTTCTAAGTGTATGTTCTGGACATGAGAGGTGCATTTCCTTAGGCATGTGGTGTCCCAATAGGGTGTTGTGGAAGACCCATCAATGGTTGATGCACTTATTTCATGGTCGGAACCCATGAACATTGTAGAGGTTCATAATTTTCTTTCTCCCACAAGATATTTTATGAAGTTTTTACCTAATTTATCATTATTTTTATCCCCATTGATAGCATTTACTATTAAAATAGAATTATTTTTGTGGGGTGATCAATGCTAGGTAGCATTTAGTTACGTGAAGGGGATGTTGGTTAGTGCACCAGTCCTCCTGCTACCGAAGGAATGGGTGATGTTTAAAGTGTTTTGTGATTATTCCCACCTGGGCTTGGGGTGTGTGCTAATGCAGTAGTGCGAAGTGATATCTTATGGTTCTTGGTAGTTACATTCCTATTAGTTTAACTACACGCACCCCTTGATCTATATGTATAAGTGGTTGAGTTTGTGCTGAAGTTGTAGAGGTATCACCTCATTAGGGAGAACATTATGGCCTTCGTAGATTACTATATTTTGATGTTTATCTTTTCCATTGAATGACCAAAATCTATGATAGATAATTTGGATAGAGTTCCTTCATGACCATGATTTTGATATCTCCGACACCTTAGGAAAGGGGAATGTTTTGGTTTATTCTTTGATTAGAAAGTCATGGATGGGTGTTTTCTATGATTCTTCAGCTGCTTGGAGAGTAATGAAGGAGGTGAGAGCCCTTCACATAAATACAATGTTGGATGGTGCTAAATTTTTTTTGTTTAAAATAATGGTGAAATATTCTTTAATGCAACAATTAGAGAAGTCTCAGTGGGGAGAATCCGAGGTCGAGGTGATGCATGATTGTGTCAGCCATGGTGATTCTCCATAGGAATGGTTAGTGGATGGTTGGAATCAGATATTGTTTCATGGATGGGTTTTTTCTAGTATCAATTTGTAAGGGAGTAATTAATGAGTTACGTAGATAAAATTTTATCGTATACCTAGTAATATCTATGATTTACCATGGATGGAGCATTCAGTTTTGATGGACTGGGATGAAATGGGTAGTGGTAGAGTTTGTGGTGAAGTTCTTGGTTTTCTAGTTGGTAAATGCTGAGGATCATGTTTCTGGTGGTTTTTTGCAGCCCTTGGATGTTCATGAATGGAAGAGCAATGACAACTTGATGTATGTTTTCCTAGGGTTACCCAATGATCAGGGGGTTTGTTATGTTATATGAGTGTTCGTGGATTAGTTGATGAAATTGGATCACTTATTAGCGATTAAGGAGTAAATTGAAATGGATGACATAGAAAATAGGTACGCAGATGAGATGGTGTAATTATGTGGAGTTCCAAGGTCAAATGTCTCAAACCAGGGAACATGTTTTACCTCAATTGTTTGGAGTGGGTTACATCATGCTTTTGGAACTCAGTTATGCCTCAGAATTGCGATCACCACAAGCTATATGGTT
Source organism: Viscum album (assembly GCA_963277665.1). Taxonomy (NCBI): domain Eukaryota; kingdom Viridiplantae; phylum Streptophyta; class Magnoliopsida; order Santalales; family Viscaceae; genus Viscum; species Viscum album. The sequence goes on along the minus strand of OY728119.1, from coordinate 272,671,667 downwards.
AGATAGAATGCACTATCTATATGATGGGGGATATATTGTGGGAATGTGTCTTGGGTACAACTCTTGATTTTGGAAGAGTTTATTATAATAATTACTATCACTCTTCTATTAGCATGGGTATGTTTGAGGCTTTGGATAAAAGACCATGTTTTTCACTATTGGGATGGACAGAGGTTGGGGAGTCAACCATTCTTGGTCCCAATGTGGTGTAGAGCATGATAAAAAGGTTCATCTTATATGTGAATGGATGTAAGCTGTTTTGGACTAGAAAAAATCTTATCTTGATCACAGAAGGAGGCCCATGGAGTTTGTGGTTGGGGACCACATGTTCTCGAAGGTTTCCCCACAAAGTGGGCAGTGTAGGATTGGAAAAGGGAGTGAACATTACCAAAGGTTTTTTGGACCCTTTAAGGTGTTGGGATGACTTAGTGAGGTGGCATATAAGTTCGTGTTTCCACCTCAGTTAGAAAGAATCTATAACATCTTCCATGTCTCTCATCTTCGTTGGAATTTTCATGATGAATTCCATGTCATTTAAAGGGGAGAGTTAGATATAATGGATGATGTGACGTTTGTGGAGCATCCAGTGGAGATCTAATAACATAATGAGAAGGTTTTTCATGGATGAACCATTCCTTTAGTTCTTGTGTTGTAGAGGAATGGTGTCCAGGAAGAAAGTACATGGGAGCGAGAGATGCAGATTCATGCCCAATACCCGAATTTGTTTTGAGTTTTATTTTCTTTATTTTTCCTTGTAATTTAATATTGAAACCTGTTTTAAAATATGATCTAAATTCCTTGTTTTATGATTTTGGTGTGGTGATGTGTGATAATGTCCTCACATATAGAAATAGGATTCCCAGATTCCTAATCTAGATGCATTAACTGTGTTTTGATTAATCCCATGTGGGCATGTCAGTGCATCATAGAGAGAATATTATCTTGACATGGAGGATGAAATTCCCCGATTCATATGTTTAGGTTAGTGTAGTTCATTGTTTATAGTGTTAGTTGGTTGGGATGCATGGAAGTTAAGATTGTTGTGTAGTGGTGTTGTGGTAGTTCAGTTGTGTGATAGTAGGTAGATTGTGGTGATAAAGTGTGCCTTGTGGCTATTTGGGTTCACCTCTTTAGTCGGTGGTAGCATTTGAGGTATGAGGAGATCCTTAAGAGTTATCTCGTCGGGTGGTTTTTTTTACCCAGTTTCTTCTAGGGTTGGTTTTGGATTCTCAAGGGAATTAATCATTTGATTAGTTTCTGATGAAAATATATGTGCCTTCCTAGCCCTTTAGATTTCAATTTTTGAGTGTTCGAGGTGTTTAGGGGAGGTTTTGGGAGTTTTATAAGGAATATAGAGGTGTAAGAGAACTGTTATAGGAATTACGCATCATATTAGTGGACTAGAAGACTTGAAAGATAGTTTCAAAGATTTTCCTAGTCCGATTCATGATGTGTCAGAATTAATGGTTAAATGAATAAAAAATGAAGTGGTGATGAATTTCTAGGTGGAATCCAAACCTTGGGTATTACACGACGGGAAAGAGGGTTATATGCCGTCTAATCCCCCAATCTAGTGTAGTTTTAAAATTCTTTTTGGCCAGTTTTTCCTTCATCCATCCATAGATCCTTCTTCCTCTTGTTTTGAGGGAAACCTAGGCACTCAAAGGTGTTCTGCAGGTGATTTTCCTCTCTCTTTGATCTCTTGATCTCATTGGTTCTTATTTAGTGATCCATAGTTGATTTGTGGTAGCTACTTCTCCCTTCTTTGTGGCTCTTCTTCCATTATTTTCTTGAGGATCCGCAGTGGTAGTGTTTCTTTGGTTTTGGGAGTGTTTGGGTTGTGTTTTGACCACAATTTTTTGTGGGTATGGTAATCCTCTAGTTTCTTGTCAAAATGTGGCTTCCTAGCAGTTTATTCTTCTCCCAAAGGTGTATAGTGTGTTAAAATACCCTTTTGAGGTAGGGATTTCCATGTTTCTCTTTATTTCGGAATCACGTGGGAGGGGTTTTCTTTTATCATCTATGGATTATGGGTTCTCCATGTTAATGAAAGATAAATAATTGGATAATTGAAATTCAAAGGGGTAAAAAAGGTTTGATCCACATATTTTTACCACTTTATTGTTATCATGATATTGTGACTGTATGGGCCCGATGCCCCATAGAAAATTAAGGTCGTTTGGGGATTTATTTTTTATATATATCATTGGGTTATCATCATTGGTTTTTTTTCTGACATCAACCTAAATGGAAATTGGTTAATTAATATGCTTGGATAATAAAATTGGTTTCCATATGATTATGATTTGTGTGGTAACACCCCTAAAATAATGTAGAATGTGATAAAAGTCCCTTTTTAAATCTGTAAAAATGGTCTTGAAGTGATGTGTTATTTAATTTCCTTATGAATGATTATCAGGTAGTGATGGAATGAATAATATTTTATTAATTCATGAAACGAATGGGTTGGTTTGGTTAACGGGATGAGAATTGTTAAAAAATAATATAACGATTGGTTGTATGATTAATTTTGTTTAAATCTAAATAATAAAAATAATGGACTGAATTAAATAAATGTGTTGGTAAATGGAAATTTTGGAAATTGTATTTATTTGATTGTGTAAAGGGTGGATTATGAAATGTGGGTTGTGGATTATTGTGTGGTGTTGTTCATTTAGAAGTGGAAACAGATGTTTTGAAGGTTGTTAGGAGATGTGGTGACATTGTGATACAACCCTTAGGTTGGGATTGAGTGTTTGGTACTATATATATAATTTTATTTTACTTGGGATTTCAATACTCACCCAACCCATGTTGATCCCTATGTACAGAACACACCCATCATCATAATGTGGGTGTATTTCCCCATATCTCGATGGGAGGATGGATGGATGGCCACCTGATCTTCCCTACTCCCTCTTCTAGGCGAGGCAGGCATTCCACAGGCTGTGATAGTCATAAATATATTGGTGAATTAAATGGTGGTTGAGATGTGGTATCCTAAGCATTTTTAGGATTAGTTGGGATGTGTTATCTTAGGTTTCTTTTAGTTAGGATATGATTTTATATCCGATGTGTATTTGGTATGGTTCATGATGTGATGCCACAAGTGTATTTGGGAGGAGATGTGATGTTTTCTAAGGACAAGGTGTGTTTAGGAGGAATATGTGGTGATGATATCATGTGTGATGGTGGGATAAGTGGTGTGGATTAGGTGTGTGGGTGGGTGAGATGTGTTGTGAGGCCAATGTTTGTGTGGGTATGATGTGAAGCAGTATATTCAGAAGAGGTTGGAGCACCAAGACATTTGCGGTTGGGGTGAGAGTGTCTAATCAAGGGGAAGTTGGTGCAGGGTACCCTATTACCCATGTGTATAAAATTATATTATATTACTTGTCTTATTTTTTTTGGTGAGTCTGACTTTTTGAGGTGGGATAGTTATTATACCTTTTTAGGTGCGGTCTGGTTCTACGGTTTTCTCACAGATGCATTAGTATGCTCCTTTTACATGTGCGTGAGAGTCATTTATTTTCCTACTGAGTGTACTTGTATTTTGACCCTAAAATTATTAAAAATATTTTTAGGTTTCCATGAGGATTTCCTTGACCGTGATGGACCTTACATGATTGGATCCTTGATAGTATCTACATCACTACATTAGCATAACTTTGGGGTATTTACTTTTAAGATTTTATTGTATCTATATCATTTTTATTTTATGCATGCATGTGGGATGGTTTTGGTTCAACTTTTCTAATTTTTCTAGGAGTATTTGGATTATACATTATATCTCTAAATCTTGTATCTTATAAAAGGTAATGCCTCCTATATTGTGATACATGTAAACCCTTGCTGCATGTCTCTAACCTCGACCCTATTGGAGGTGGGACTTGGGTTCATTTTCTTCTTTTCTTCATTTCAAACCCAGGAGTGGTATCTTTGGAGGGACGGCACTGTGACATATAATTATTTTGTGAATTTTCAAATCATTTCCCTTGGGAGTGTCAAATATTGTGAGAAGAAATACATATTTTTCACGGACCAGGGGATGATTGAATCAAATACCAATATTCCATTTTTGGAGTTATTACCCCTAGGTAAAAATGTGCCACAACAACATCCACTTATTAAATTTAGATAAGTATTTACATTAAAGGAATACACTCTCTGTATAGTTTACGAAAATTCATATAAATTTTATTAGAATTATCCATAGTGTTATTATTTAATTATTATAGTTATAATCCCCATAAATCACTACACCATGCTATAACACCAACTATAGTGACCCAATTATTTTTACACATATCATTACATGATTTTTAATATAATTATGTAGTATGTAAAACCAAAATATCATAAGGCCTAATGTATTTGGAAGATTAGATTCTTAATAAATCTAATGGAAACTAAAACAATAAATTATTATTTAATTTATCATAATGATATAGTAAATACATTTTGGATCGTAAAATATCAAATGATACCCTAAGGAATTCATATAAGAAATGGGTGGGATAAAAATCCAAGTAGGGGAATCAAAATGACAAGGAAACAAAAAGTGTGAGTAAATTGTGTAAAACAATAACACAAAATATAATTATAATTAATAATAAAATGGATGAATACCATATATAACATGATATAATAAGATCATAGAAATACATGACATTTGGTAGCAACATATGACATGACATAAATAGGAGCCAAGGTTAACTGCCAAGGGAATATCACATGATGGAAAAAGTCTCATATTTCAAATTTTTTATACCATAATCTCATAAATAAAATCTAATGAGTTAAAAATTACGCATTACATTAGATAACTCTCCATTGTCACCCATCATATCATTTAAATTCTTATATGTTCCACTAAATAATATCAATTTGGAGGTATAAACAAAACAATTACCCGTGGAATGAAATGGGTTATATTTGAGAAATGAACTTATAAAATGTATTAAAACATTAAAATTAATGGATAATAATATATTTATATATGTGAGAGACATATATATAGAATTTATAAGCATTCCATGATAATAAAAATCGAGAGAAGTGAGTTAGAGAGAATGGTCTTAAACAGAAGAAAAGGGTAATTTAGAGAGATCTCCTACCTTTTGTCTAACATGTCACGTGAAATAATAATCTTTCGGATTAAAAAAATTATGTAAATTATTTAATTAATTAATAACCTTCTTCATTTTTTATTCATGATATATTTTACTAATTATTCATTTATGTAACACCTCGAGCTTCCATGATACGCTTCTCTTTCAATAATGCAATAGCTTGCATTGTACCCATGTTCGAGATTCTACCGCACCACTACCAATAAAAATAGCCATTATGAATTTTAATACCCACATTTTGAAATTATATATATTTTATATTTCAAAATGAAATTCATTTTTGGATTCGTAATATAGAAATTATCCTATGTTGAATTTTTGGTATTTTTCTGAGAACTTCCAATTTTTTTATGAATAGTGAAAAATACTTAAATACAACTTTTTTAATCAAAATAATTTATAGTGATAAATTATAATATTGAGTGGTTTTATAGTATAATTAGAATATATTTTTACCATTTCATCCCATGGTTTTCATTAGAATTAATTTCACTTTGAAATTGGATATAAACAATTGTCAATCTTTTGATATATATTGTTTCTTAAAAACACGCTATTTGTTGTGACAGCGGGAATTAATTATAAAATTAATTAATGTAACTTATATATTTGGAATTTTGTAAAATAGAAATCATTTTTGAATTCGGAATATCAATTATATCTTAGGTTGAAATTTTGGCATTGTTCTGAAAAATATCAATTTTTGATGAATAGTGAAACCACTAAGTGGAAGTTAAAAAACTGATTTTTCGTTTAAATGAAACATTACCTCTTCTATGATTTGATTATCAAAAATCCGACATACATGGTTGTCATTATGATGTAATATGTGGTTAAATGGGATTAAAATAATTTTTTTGGTGAATAGTAACTTTTAAATTTAATTAATCGTGATTAAAGGTAATTAGTGAAATTTAAGGTAAAGATAATGTTATAATAATATGAAATGACCTTGAAACATGTCCTACCCCTATTTTATGAGTCATGGACGACCAAGACAGTCCATGGGTCAACTTGGGGACCCCATTGAGCCACATTGGTAGGAAAATGACATTAAAAACTTTTTATTTAATGTTAAAATAAAAATGTCACAAACATGAGTTGTTTTACTAAAACAATTTTTAAATGGGCTTATAAAAGTCATAATATTGACAATAAATATAAATTAGAAAGATAAAAAGATTTCCTACATCATGATATTTGTTTTCTAATTTTTAGACATTAAATAATTTAAAATTTTAATGACACCATGATGATGCAGCGATTACGTCATTAATTAACAATTTTTATAAAATGGAAGGATAATGTAAAATGTAAGAATTACAGTTGTCCAAACCCTATTGGATGAGTAGATTTCGAACCCTTATCACCTTAAACTCGCAATATATAATTGTGGGACCTTTAAAATCCGAAACACATTATATAATAAAGTAACATTTCATTACTTTCCAAGAGTGCCCCTCCTCTCCTCTTATAAAAGGCCCCCACCTCTACCACCTTACCCACACCTCTTAAGCCTCTGGCTCGGACAAACCCTATCCATTTTGTCACTCCACATCCCACTCTTACTCCTATAAGCCTCACTTTGGGCATAATTTTTCCCAAGGAAGCCTTTGATCTCAAATCAAAAAGAGTTACCCGTTTTAAATGTAATGTTTTCTCTTGTGTTCTTAAGTTTTATTTTTCTTCTACAACCCCCTAAACTCTTTTTATTCATTTATTTTGTAACAAAACCAGTATCCTCAATATAATATTATGTTTTTATAATAAGTATTCGAGCTACACTTACACACACCTACATCTAATGGTTAAAGAACATACTGTTTCTGTGGATCGCGAATTTCTACCTCATTAAACGATGATTGTTCAACACTCATATAACACCTTCAAAGGTGGCCATTAAGATGTCAGTATATTTATATATGATATATAATATGATTATATTTTACTTAAACTTATTTATTTTTAATTTATGGCATACCTTTATGGTTTCCATTATAGGGAAACACGATATCTTCATTTTAGGAAATTCGGACTACCGCCCCCTCAAAGTGATTTGAATCGTTAATGCCATATGTGGGATGTATAAAGGATGGAGTAAATAGTATTATACATTATATTATACTGGAATTATAGTATAACTTTATTTAAATATAATTTCATTCCATTAAATATGAAATAGAAATGAAAGTAGCGTTCATGCGTATGTACGACTTACTGTAGAGACCCAAAGCTTATCGTACATGGACATTACATTACTTTTGCGGAATACTTAGTACATAACAAAAAACACACACAAGGATCGTAATAGTTTAGTGTCTTTGGAAACTCGGAACGTAATCTTCTAATCGTGGTGAAAGATCTTCAATATCTCCCATAAAGATCTTCCCTTTTTTTACCTAAAACCTTTTTTATATCCTGGGGAAAAGAAAACATAAAAGGGTGAGCTCAAATGCTCAGTAAGGGTAAACAAAAGAAAATCAATCACATCATATTCATAAGAACATAACTTTTGGAAATCTTAACCTGCAAAAGAGAGCATAATTTCATAACATGGGATAAATCATAGTAGTGAAATGTAATCCCAATAATCATAACTTAAAACAAGAAACTTTGTGGCATACACACATAATCATAGAGAATCATTTCTTATTAGTCAAGACTAATTTCCAAGACTATCTTAGTGGACAAAGTCCCTTTCTGAATCGAGTAACCCTTGTTTCAGTCCTGTTTCACTGAACCGGTATAACCTACCATTCCAGCCATGTCTATCTCATGAGATATAAAATCTTTACCCAATGCATTGGAGGGAGATATAGGTCCCACCCATCTTATAATTAATCCTTTCTTATGTGTGCCACAAAATCATAAATCATACATCATTGCATAACCCATGTAATACAAATGGGAATCTTAAACATCATGACATCATAAATCAATTCATATAAGATAAAGGAATTCATAAAAATATTTCAATCACAACATAATCAAATCCATGTAATAATAAGGATAAAACAGAACCATTTTATTATCGTAGATGGAAAATAATTTTGATAAAATACTTGAACTCCATTCTTGAGGAAAATATCCTTTCTTCTTCATAAACATTTTTCCTTTCTTAACATGTCATAAAACATTAAACTAAAAGAAGTTGATTAAAAATAAACTTGAAAACTTGTAAAGGAAGCTTCTTGGAAATAATTTTTTAAAAATCCATTCATGCCGTATAAGTTAAAAAAACATTCTTCGTACTTTTGTCGGAGAAGTCAAAAAGTACCTCGTACGAAAAACGACAAAAGATTCCTTTCATACATATTACTAAAAACTCACCGAAGGGTAAAAATGGATTTAAACAATTGTAGGTGGATGTAAATAATATTACATATTGATGAAACATGGATGTGGATGATAAAATACACCCCAGTAAATACTTACGTATAAACAATCTCGGATAAAAATGAAATTGCGATATTTTCCCTTACCTTAGGTCCGATTTGCTTCGTATGTGTCCGAACCTCCTGTATAATGATTTAAATAATGTCATTGACTTATTACAGAATCATATTCACTGTTATGATATCATATATGGTTCACTTATGACTTTATATTACCCGTTCTTTTGTAAATTTCATGTTAAAGAAGCGTTTTGGGTAAAATCGTTTCATTTATCGTAGGTGTTTTGACTTGTTGTTCTTGACATTATTAATACTTATATCATTATTTACTTACTTCTAGAATATAAAATATGATTTATATATCATATATATTCAGTATATATATATATATAATAGATAGATAAATGAAATGAAAAACACCGTTCATGGAGACGGTAGTCCGTACGTACGCATGAACGCTGTTTTCCTTTCCTTATTGTCTTGAATGGAAGTAAGTAGATAACATACATATATATATATAAATGAATCCAGTAGCTTTATAATGTCATATATTTCATTATTATTTCTTATATATACTTTATAATCATTCTTAAATGGTTAACATGGAGAATGAATCTCATCGCGTCGTGGAGACGGTAGTCCGTACGTACGCACGAGCGATGATATCGTTCCCATGGTCGTGGAATTGTGTTGAAGTGTATGTATACTATTTCAGTATCAATATAACTTTATAATAATCATATATAGTTACTCAGTTAAATATTATACCCATCCAATTAATTTGGTGGAGGAAAATAGATTACACCACGGCGTGGAGACGGTATTCCGTACGTACGCACGCGCGGTGATTTCATTTTTCCGTAGGATGGATAGAAGGTGAATTAGGGTTGTTTCATATTTATAATAACATATCAATATGTAATTAATACTGATGTTATTACTCTGTCATGAAACAACTAAAGAAGAAGAAGTTGAAGAAGAAAGAAATTGAAAAGATCGGTAATGGTTATTACCTCTTCTTTGAAACGCCTCTTTGAATCCACCACTTAGGGAACTAAGATTGGTCTTTGAAGAAGACCAGGACCTCTAGGATTATTCTAGGGAAGTGGATAAGGGATTTTGGCAGAGGTTGGCCGAGCTTGAGTGCTCAAATTGGTGTGAGGAGAAGGGGGAGGAGGTGTCCTTTTATAAGGGAGGAGAGGGGCACCTTAGGAATATCTCAAAATATTATTTTATATTAAAGTCAAAATCGGTTTATAATGGTTCCAAAGGGTCTTATTTCGAAGCTAAAGTGGGGCTGGGTCAAAAGCCTATCAACCAATAGTATTTAGACAAGTTTAGGTTATTATTTTAACCTTATCAATTAGATTTAACTCTAAGTTAAATAATTTAACTTTTACCGTGTCTTTTTGTTTTCTTACACTATATGGTTAATAAACTTACTATAACATGCCAAACGAACCCCAAATTGTTTATTATTAATATATATATCCTTATCTAAGTCATTTGGCCGAACCTTAGATTTTTAGGAATAAAATAACAATTAATAATATAATATTTTCTTTAAAAAGTATTTTGTGTCAATTTTGACACTATTTGATATATCATTTTTGTGAAAGTAATAACAGAATTATATGTTCGAAACAAGTTGATTAAATCAACAATAATATATCATAGTAACCTAGAAAATTAGTGGAATTCATAAAAAGTCTTAAATTACATTTATTTTGGTATTATAATATCAATTATGTCAATATTTCATTAATAATAATATTACGGCATCATCTTTGTGTCATAAATAAATTAAATTATTTGATGTCTAAAAATTACAAATAAAATCCCATCATGTAGGAAATCGTTTTATCTTTCTAATGAATATTTACAATCGAATTTATCTTTTGTATAACTCTATATTTAAAATGTTTTAGTAAATAAACTTTGATTTTAACTCTTTTAACTCTTCTTTGAATTAAATAATAATAAATGTCCTAATCTAATCCAAGTGGGCCTAAATGATAATATTTTACACTTAAGGTTGTTTTTGGTCGAGATACACTTGTCCAATAGGATTTAGGACATGTGTTAGGGTAATATTAATATCATTTTTACCCTTAATTACCCTATTTACTTTTATCCGTGGTAAATAAAAGTAAAAAGTTACTATTCACAAAAAATTATTTTCATCTCATTGAACCACATTTTACTTACTGAAATCAACCGTGTCTCTCGGATTTTTGAAATTCCATTCACAGAAGTGGTAAAATTAACTTTTATGAAAAATTCAGTTTTTTAACTACCACTTAGTAGTTTCACTATTCATCAAAAATTGATGTTTTTCAGAACAATGCCAAAATTTCATCCTAAGCTATATTTCATATTCCGAATTCAAAAATGAAGTCTATTTTACCAAATTCGAAACATAGAAGTTGCATTAATTAATTTTATAATTAAATCCCGCTGTTAAAACAAATAGCGTGTTTTTAAGAAACAATATCTATCAAAAGATTGACACTTGATTATGTCTGGTTTAAATGTAAAATTACATCCAATGACCAACATTGTATTGAATTGTAAAAATATATTCTAAATATACTTTAAAAACACTGAAATTAATAATTTATCACTATTAATTATTTCGATTGAAAAAGTTGTTTTTAACTAAAATTTATTAATTTTCACTATTCATCAAAATATGAAAGTTATCCGAAAAGTACCAAAATTTTACCTTAGGCTAAATTAGATACTACGAATCCAAAAATGAAGTCCATTTTGAGAGCTAAAATTTCTAAAATTTTAAAAGGTGGTTATTACTATTCATAACGGCTAGTTATAATAATATTTTAATAGCATTTCGTTGTTTAGTGAAACTCAGTATTGCGTACTACACACGCTATCGAGGAAGTTCGTGATTGCGTGTAATGAAAGGCAAGTCAAGGATTTGTGTTGTGCTAGCTCCTTTTGGTGTAGCGTACAACACAAGACATTAATAAAATTAAAAAGAATATTTTTCATAAAATCTCGGGCTGTTACATTCTACCCCCCTTAAAATGAATTTCGCCCTCGAAATTCGTCGAGGTTATAAATGGTTTACTATTCGAACGTTTATTTAATAGAAACCCACATCGTAAAAAGGAATACCAAAACCAATCTTTAAAAACAAAAGTTTGAAACGTAACGGTTACCCAAATAAACTAATCACTGGGTTTCCACATAGGTGAAAATATGGATATGGAAGAGAAATCTAACCATCATGTTCTGATGGAGAGTGGTAGAGAACATGGCTATAGAAAAGCCAACAATCACAAATCCATAAATTTGTGACGATCTAAGGTACCATCTGATTAATCAGATATAAGAGCACTAGGACAACATTTTTGGTTTTCAAGATCATTTCCCTAAAGTAGATGAATTAAAAGAAATACTTACATGATTTTGTTATAATCTCACTGTTGTTCGTGAATTGAACAATTTCCACTTCATATCATAAAGAAATGAAGTTGAATTTGTTATTCGTGAAGCATTAGCAGATCATGTGATAGAAGGATGGGTCATTCCATCTATTTCAAACAAAGGGTTAGCAAAAGTTATAAGTCCATCTTATAGTGAGATTAATCGTATATGGTTCCAAAAATGAACTTATACTTCATATATCATATCTCTTAATAAAATAAAACTAGTTTCTACTAAACGGGGACTTCCTGTAGGCCAGTGGTAGGTGATAAAGGCCAGTCGCACTTCGGTTGTGGGTTCGATTCCCACAGCCTTGTCTGAAGCGATGGGCTGTCGCCCGTCCTGTAGGTTGTCCTTTTTCTAAAACTATATTACTATAACATCCCATCGATAATATCGAAAAACAAACAATACTAACTTATGTCCAACATAATCCATTCCAATCTTTAGGCTTATCCATAATACTGGAGTCCACTCTCATAGTGAAAACGATTACCAGAGATTTAATACCATCGTTGAACCCCATATATCATAAGATATGTTTTGTTGGTCACATTCCAAACATTCAAAGTCCTTAATCATGTATTCTCTTGAATACCCATTGAACCTTAGTGAAAACATGAATGCAGTTAAAAGTTAACACTTTCGACATACCAAAATCCTCAAAATTCTATATACTCAAACCATGATATCACTTAGTCCTCATATCAATCATGAGCTCATGAATACTGTTAAACATTTCGTTTTCTCGTTTTCCCTTCATTATGCACGTAATATCTCAATCACTTTGAATACCAAATTAGACCAATACATAAATATTCCAATAATCCATGATACAACATTATTTTGGAATCCCATTACATAAACACTTAATCATTCCACCACATCGTTATCATATTCAACATCGCCAATGGTGATCGCATGTGACTTCCCTTTGTCCTTTGCCTTAAGCGGTTGCTCATGTCGATCATCACTAACCCTTGGATTAGGGAATTTATTAGCATAATGCCCCATTTCATTGCACTTGAAGCATTGAAGTGTTGGTGGTGCGTTCTCTGCAGTGTTTGCTTTATTCACATCATTAGAAACCCTTTTTCCATTACTTCGACACTCAGCTGCTCGATGACCTTCTTTTCCACACTTAAAACATTTTCTAGTCCCTTTAAGACAATCTCCACCATGATTCTTTCCACACTTTGTGCATAAGGAAACATTCATCTTCTTTTCACCATTATTCTGAGATTTCTCCTTGACCTCCATCTTTCGTTTCTTGTCAAAACCATGAGATTGATATGTAACACCAACTTCCATTTCTACCTCGATAGCACAACGCACAATTTCTTCATAGCTACTGAAGTCTCTTATAGCTAATTCCCTTCGAAGACTTGGTTTTAATCCACTGAAAAATCGATCAACTTTACTTTCAGGTTGGATGATAATACCAGAAGCGTACCTTGAAAGTCTTGTAATATTTGCTTCATAGGTACCAACAGATTCATCATCCCTTTGCTTCAGTTCAAGAAACTCTTTCTCCATCTTTGTTCGAAGAATACGAGGGAAGTACTTACTAAAAAACAAGTTCTTGAACTCGTCCCATTCCATGGACTCAATTTCATCTCTTGGCCTCGTATTCTTGATAAGATTCCACCATTGATCAGCTTCACCTTCCAAACGATATACTGCTAAGATGACTTTATCATGTTCAGAACATTGAAGAACTGAAAATATCTTTCCAGTAGTACTGATCCATTGTTCAGCCACAAGTGGATTAGAAGACCCACTGAAAGAAGGTGGATGTTGCCTCATGAAGGACTCAATAGAATATTGTTCCCTTCTCTGCTCATTTGGAAGTCCAGAATGATTCATAGCTTGTGTAAGTATATCAATAAGAATTTTCACTCCATCTCCCATAACATTTGTTTGTTCAGGAGGACAATCATTGCATTGTCCATTGCATTGATCAACATGGTTCCTTCGGGTTCCAGCCATTGTCTAAAACCCATAAAGAATAGTGTGAGAGGCAAAAATCATGCTAGGGAAAACAACATAATAAAGGGGGAGTACCTTCAATATCTAACATCTTAGGTTTAATTCTAAGATCGTTAGCGCAATTCTAGGACTATAACCTATACGTATACTTAACCTTAGGGACATCCCTAGACATACCTTAGAATTATCTCTAGGGATCTCACTAACGTTTTCGCATCCTAGTTTCCAAAGGTTGACTAAACCTTTCCTCTGATACCAACTGTAGAGACCCGAAGCTTATCGTACATGGACATTACATTCCTTTTGCGGAATACTTAGTACATAACAAAAACACACACACAAGGATCGTAATAGTTTAGTGTCTTTGGAAACTCGGAACGTAATCTTCTAATCGTGGTGAAAGATCTTCAATATCTCCCATAAAGATCTTCCCTTTTTTTACCTAAAACCTTTCTTTATATCCTGGGGAAAAGAAAACATAAAAGGGTGAGCTCAAATGCTCAGTAAGGGTAAACAAAAGAAAATCAATCACATCATATTCATAAGAACATAACTTTTGGAAATCTTAACCTGCAAAAGAGAGCATAATTTCATAACATGGGATAAATCATAGTAGTGAAATGTAATCCCAATAATCATAACTTAAAACATGAAACTTTGTGGCATACACACATAATCATAGAGAATCATTTCTTGTTAGTCAAGACTAATTGCCAAGACTATCTTAGTGGACAAAGTCCCTTTCTGAATCGAGTAACCCTTGTTTCAGTCCTGTTTCACTAAACCGGTATAACCTACCATTCCATCCATGTCTATCTCATGAGATATAAAATCTTTACCCAATGCATTGGAGGGAGATATAGGTCCCACCCATCTTATAATGAATCCTTTCTTATGTGTGTCACAAAATCATAAATCATACATCATTGCATAACCCATGTAATAAAAATGGGAATCTTAAACATCATGACATCATAAATCAATTCATATAAGATAAAGGAATTCATAAAAATATTTCAATCACAACATAATCAAATCCATTTAATAATAGGGATAAAACAGAACCCTTTTATTATCGTAGATGGAAAATAATTTTGATAAAATACTTGAACTCCATTCTTGAGGAAAATATCCTTTCTTCTTCAAAAACATTTTTCCTTTCTTAACATGTCATACAACTTTAAACTAAAAGAAGTTGATTAAAAATAAACTTGAAAACTTGTAAAGGAAGCTTCTTGGAAATAATTTTTTAAAAATCCATTCATGCCGTATAAGTTAAAAAAACATTCTTCGTACTTTTGTCGGAGAAGTCAAAAAGTACCTCGTACGAAAAATGACAAAAGATTCCTTTCATACATATTACTAAAAACTCACCGAAGGGTAAAATGGATTTAAACAATTGTAGGTGGATGTAAATAATATTACATATTGATGAAACATGGATGTGGATGATAAAATACACCCCAGTAAATACTTATGAATAAACAATCTCGGATAAAAATGAGATTGCGATATTTTCCCTTACCTTAGGTCCGATTTGCTTCGTATGTGTCCGAACCTCCTGTATAATGATTTAAATAATGTCATTGACTTATTACATAATCATATTCACTGTTATGATATCATATATGGTTCACTTATGACTTTATATTACCCGTTCTTTTGTAAATTCCATGTTAAAGAAGCGTTTTGGGTAAAATCGTTTCATTTATCGTAGGTGTTTTGACTTGTTGTTCTTGACATTATTAATACTTATATCATGATTTAATTACTTCCAGAATATAAAATATGATTTATATATCATATATATTCAGTATATATATATATATAATAGATAGATAAATGCAATGAAAAACACCGTTCATGGAGACGGTAGTCCGTACGTACGCATGAACGCTGTTTTCCTTTCCTTATTGTCTTGAATGGAAGTAAGTAGATAACATACATATATATATATATAAATGAATCCAGTAGCTTTATAATGTCATATATTTCATTATTATTTCTTATATATACTTTATAATCATTCTTAAATGGTTAACATGGAGAATGAATCTCATCGCGTCGTGGAGACGGTAGTCCGTACGTACGCACGAGCGATGATATCGTTCCCATGGTCGTGGAATTGTGTTGAAGTGTATGTATACTATTTCAGTATCAATATAACTTTATAATAATCATATATAGTTACTCAGTACACTATTATACCCATCCAATTAATGTGGTGGAGGAAAATAGATTACACCATGTCGTGGAGACGGTATTCCGTACGTACGCACGCGCGGTGATTTCATTTTTCCGTAGGATGGATAGAAGGTGAATTAGGGTTGTTTCATATTTATAATAACATATCAGTATGTAAGTAATACTGATGTTATTACTTTTTCATTAAACAACTAAAGAAGAAGAAGTTGAAGAAGAAAGAAATTGAAAAGATCGGTAATGGTTATTACCTCTTCTTTGAAACGCCTCTTTGAATCCTCCACTTAGGGAACTAAGATTGGTCTTTGAAGAAGACCAGGACCTCTAGGATTATTCTAGGGAAGTGGATAAGGGATTTTTTCAGAGGTTGGCCGAGCTTGAGTGCTCAAATTGGTGTGAGGAGAAGGGGGAGGAGGTGTCCTTTTATAAGGGAGGAGAGGGGCACCTTAGGAATATCTCAAAATATTATTTTATATTAAAGTCAAAATTGGTTTATAATGGTTCCAAAGGGTCTTATTTCGAAGCTAAAGTGGGGATGGGTCGAAATCCTATCAACAAATAGGATTTAGACAAGTTTAGGTTATTATTTTAACCTTATCAATTAGATTTAACTCTAAGTTAAATAATTTAACTTTTACCGTGTCTTTTTGTTTTCTTACACTATATGGTTAATAAACATACTATAACATGCCAAAAGAACCCCAAATTGTTTATTATTAATATATATATCCTTATCTAAGTCCTTTGGCCGAACCTTAGATTTTTAGGAATAAAATAACAATTAATAATATAATATTTTCTTTAAAAAGTATTTTGTGTCAATTTTGACACTATTTGATATATCATTTTTGTGAAAGTAATAACAGAATTATATGTTCGAAACAAGTTGATTAAATCAACAATAATATATCATAGTAACCTAGAAAATTAGTGGAATTCATAAAAAGTCTTAAATTACATTTATTTTGGTATTATAATATCAATTATGTCAATATTTCATTAATAATATTATTACGGCATCATCTTTGTGTCATAAATAAATTAAATTATTTGATGTCTAAAAATTACAAATAAAATCCCATCATGTAGGAAATCGTTTTAGCTTTCTAATGAATATTTACAATCGAATTTAGCTTTTGTATAATTCTATATTAAAAATGTTTTAGTAAATAAACTTTGATTTTAACTCTTTTAACTCTTCTTTGAATTAAATAATAATAAATGTCCTAATCTAATCCAAGTGGGCCTAAATGATAATATTTTACACTTAAGGTTGTTTTTGGTCGAGATACACTTGTCCAATAGGATTTAGGACATGTTTTAGGGTAATATTAATATCATTTTTACCCTTAATTACCCTATTTACTTTTAACCGTGGTAAATAAAAGTAAAAAGTTACTATTCACAAAAAAATATTTTCATCTCATTGAACCACATTTTACTTACTGACATCAACGGTGTCTCTCGGATTTTTAAAATTCCATTCACAGAAGCGGTAAAATTAACTTTTATGAAGAATTCAGTTTTTTAACTACCACTTAGTAGTTTCATTATTCATCAAAAATTGATGTTTTTCAGAACAATGCCAAAATTTCATCCTAAGCTATATTTCATATTCCAAATTCAAAAATGAAGTCTATTTTACCAAATTCGTAACATAGAAGTTGCATTAATTAATTTTATAATTAAATCCCGCTGTTAAAACAAATAGCGTGTTTTTAAGAAACAATATCTATCAAAAGATTGACACTTGATTATGTCTGGTTTGAATGTAAAATTACATCCAATGACCAACATTGTATTGAATTGTAAAAATATATTCTAAATATACTTTAAAAACACTAAAATTAATAATTTATCACTATTAATTATTTCGAATGAAAAAGTTGTTTTTAACTAAAATTTAGTAATTTTCACTATTCATCAAAATATGAAAGTTATCTGAAAAGGACCAAAATTTCACCTTAGGCTAAATTCGATAATACGAATCCAAAAATGAAGTCCATTTTGAGAGCTAAAATTTCTAAAATTTTAAAAGGTGGTTATTACTATTCATAACGGCTAGTTATAATAATATTTTAATAGCATTTCGTTGTTTAGTGAAACTCAGTATTGCGTACTACACACACTATCGAGGAAGGTCGCGATTGCGTGTAATGAAAGGAAAGTCAAGGATTTGTGTTGTGCAAGCTCCTTTTAGTGTAGCGTACAACACAAGACATTAATAAAATTAAAAAGAATATTTTTCATAAAATCTCGGGCTGTTACACTTACCGTCTCCATGAACGGTGCATTTCATTTCTTACCACTAAATGTTATGTAATATTATAAATGCATGTATATACTGGATATATATGATATATATGATATCTAAATCATGAATATAATTCTGGATATAATTTATATTTCGCCACATGAACAACTTGTAATTATAAGAAGTTTATTTTTGACTCAAGTACCAAAGATCGACAAAATGACCGTTATTAACTTAAATAATTACAAAATGTTCATAACATGGTAATAAGTGATATAAAAGGAATAATTAACTTTAAAAAGTTTCTTAAGAAAGTATACATTAACTCTAGTTTATTATTCAGGAGGTTAAAGAACATTCGAGTGAAGTCGGACACGAGGTAAGGGAACTTCTTAAGCCAATTTCTATTATTTTGGTTAATCTCCTACTTTCAAATTATGTCATGATATTATTATTTCCTATCTTTTATTTGTACTTTCTTTATGGGTACTTATAGTGAATACACATAATAGATCCATTTTATTTAAAAAAATGATATTTGTAAGGGACTTCGTCTCAATCCCCTTTCGTTGAGGCATATTTTGTTTTATACACAACTTTATTTTATATGGTGTATAAACCCCTTTGAATTTTACGTTTATTCAAAAGGAATCTTTTTATATGAAGTGTTTTTCTTAAACGACAAAAGGAATGATTTTTCTTACGTATGCGGTGACAACGACTTCTCTGCCACCGTGACTATTATTTGAGTTTCGGCATCCTCTATAAGCCACAACTTTTTTTAAAAGAAAAATAAATACCATGTTTTTATTTTCTTTTATTTTGGTATTGAAAATGGTTTTGATATAGTATTTATTATATCAATGTGTTCTATTGATTGAAGTGTGGAAATCTTATGTTTCCTTTATGCACGTTTTATGTGATACAATTATGTTATGGTTTATCATATGTTTAAACCTGTTAATATGAGGAATGCATTGGACTTAATAAGTGACGGGTGGAGCCCGCTATAGCTCCTCGATGCATCAGCAGGTCTCATGACACAAACTAGTGTCTTGTCACGAGGCCTTGACAAAATCTTATTTTTAGTCTTGGAACGAGGCCTTGGCTACGTGGTTATGATAGTCTGGCATTATGCATTCCATCATTATGAAAGTGGTTATTAATATTTAATGTGAATATTCGACCAGTAGAATATCCATGTGAATAAGTAAATGGAATTATTTCATTTTATTTTTTCCATATTATGTCGAATTTCATGTTTAAAAGGCTTTTGTTTAGTTATACATTGCTTTAAATGTTTATGTTTATTTATGAAAGCTTCTGGTATATTGTTATCCTTACTGAGCATCTAAGCTCACCCCTTTCAATGATTTAATTTTTCCAGGATGTGAAGAAGTATTTTAGGAATAACCTACAGGGAGAGTTTGAAGGGGATATGTGTGTGGAAAATGGAGACTATGTTATTTTAGTATTTCACATTATGATGTAATGTAACATTTATGAATGTATCTAGTGTTTCCAATGCTACTAAACTAATCGGTCTTTCGAGACTTGATCTTTTGTGATCATGCCAATGTTACGCAATAACGCACCGACTCTGGGTAACTGGGGTCGAGGCATTACAGTTGGTATCAGAGGCAGTTTAGTACTAACCTTGGAAGCTAGATTTAGATAAACTCTGATTAGAGCACATGGCCCTAAGACAGACTTTGAGGATTAGTATAGAAGAAATTCCTAGAATTTTGGTATTATAGATATTTTGTGAGTTTTCCGAGCAATACATCCATGTCTGGATACGAGCAGGTAGAGGCAGATCTGGCATAGATGTACCTAGGGGTAAAACCCAAAAACACCGCTTTTAGCTAGACTCAAATGGGAACTGGTGCACGACAATGAGCCTTGCTGCACTCTTGGTTACGACACTCCCGGTGGATATTCTTAGGATAATTCTAATTTTCATTACAAACCATTATGAAGTGTTTATGAGTATATACTTCCTCAAAGAAAACATTTTTATGATTATGGATTATATCCATAAATAGTACAAATTATGTTAAGTGTTTTACAAGTATGAAATTATGTATTTTGATTCATAAACTAACCTAGTTTATGCCATTGTTTAGAAATGGAACCTAGTGGGAGGAATGGAAAACGTATCAATGCACGCACTCCGTGTAGGGATTTCCCTCCTGCTCAATATAATTTTTGTGGAGCTGGAGAGACAACTAGTTATGATCAACTTATTACCATTCTGGGACAACTCACTCAGGTTATGAATAATAACCTTACTTATATGGAGCACCCTGATCCGCAACGTGGAAGATCAATGTTAGACCGCTTCATGAGGCAACAACCGCCCACATTTAATGGGGGTAAAAATACATTAGTAGTTGAGCAATGGATAAACTCCTTAGAGAAAATATTCCATGCCTTGGGGAGTAGCGAAAGGGAGAAGGTTGTCATGGCAGTCTACCGCCTCACTGGAGATGCCGATCAATGGTGGTCGCTGATTCAAAATACAAAGGAAGATGAAAAAGTATCAAGTATGGAATGGAGGGAGTATAAGGAAATTTTCATAGAAAAATACATCCCTCGTGACTATAGAGCAGATATGGAAAGGCAATTTCTGAGTCTGAGGCAGAAGGAGGATGAGAATGTCGCAAAGTATGAGGCTAACTTTACAAGGTTAGCAAGGCATGCTCTAGATTATATACGTAACCCAAGAAGTAAGATAGATCATTTCTTTGATGGGTTAAAACCATTTCTCCGTCGAGCTTTAGTATCAAAATCCTTCTCATCGTATGAAGATATTTTCTTGTGTGCTATCAAGACAGAAAAGGAATTCTCTATGTCTTATGACAACAAAGTAAAGCAAGAGAAGAAGAGAACGGTGGAACAAGAGACAGATAAAAGGAAAAAGGGAATTTAGTATTTTCCATTATGTGATAATTGTGGGAAGAATCACCCCAGTTCTTGCCTAAAAGGAATGGGAGTTTGTTATAAATGTAGAGAAAAAGGTCACCAGGCTCGTGATTGCAAGGGAAAGAAAGATGCTCTCAATGTTGAATGCTACAATTGTAAGGAAATGGGGCATTTTGCAAATGAATGTCCTAAGAGTCAGGGAAACATACCTCAGAAAAGACCAAGGGATGAAGGACAGTCTTATTCTATTACTACAGTTGAAGTGGAATAATAAATGTATTGGTGCTTTTGGACTCAAGGATTATATTCTGGTGATAAGAATAATGTGATATATATAAGGATTGTACTGCAGTACTTTATTTTCATTAAAGTTTTAATATGATGAAGGTAATCATATTTTTAGTATGTGACAATAAGTGAAACTTTACATTGTTTGGGAATCTGATGATACAATTGATTTTGGAATTTAGAGACCTTTTAGAGAAAGTCTGGAGAGAGGTATTTTGGATAACTATAAAGGTTATAATGGATTAAGTTGAACTTGGGATAGTATTGTTTAAGGTTAAAACATTTCTAAAGATTACTTTTGGAATATTATAATACTATATTTTTAGGAAAAGGACAACCTGCAGGTTGGGGGATAACCCATATCGTCGGACAAAGCTGCAGGAATCGTACCCATAACCATAGTGCGACAGACCTTTATTACCTACCACTACCCTACAGGAAGTCCCTGGTTATTAAAAAAAATATCTAATCTAAATGGTATGTTTTAATATTTGGAACCTTATACAATTATGATAAATAGAATATTTTTGAGTTATATTACCTTTTAGAGTGAGAGATGGGTTTGTGGTAAAAATATTTATTAAAGAATGAAAGCCTACATGAAAAGTAAGTATTTTTCCTTACGTTCTTTGTAAATCTCTTAAATAAATTCCTCAACATTATGAAAGGTAACTTAAAGAAAAAACGTTGTCGGTTAACTTTTCCAACTGTGGATTCAATGACCGTTTAACCAATCACAAGTTTGTGATTTTCTTGTGGTTAACTTTCTCCTAATTCTGTTTTCTACAACTCTCCATCAGACCTTGATGGTTTGTTTTTCCTCCATGTCCATATTTTCATATAACCCTAGTATGGGCTATCTCAGGTGACCTTTGTACCTCTCTTTCTTTCTTTTAATGTTATGTTTTTATTAACCATATTTCCAATGTGGGTTTTCCACAAAGGTATTTTCTATTTTCAACCTTTTATTTTCAAAGAGAAATTTCAAATTGCGAGAACACAATTTATTGAAGGAGGGGAGAATGTAACACCCCGAGCTTCCACGATACGCTTCTCTTTCAACAATTCAATAGCTTGCATTATACGCCAGTTCGTGATTCTAATGCACCGCGACCAATCAAAATAGCCATTATGAATAGTAATACCCACCTTTTGAAATTATATATATTTTATATTTCAAAATGAACTTTATTTTTGGATTTGGAATATAGAAATTAGCCTATGTTGAATTTTTTGTATTTTTCTGAGAACATCCGATTTTTTTATAAATAGTGAAAAAAACATAAAAACATATTTTTTAATCAAAATAATTTATAGTGATAAATTATAATATCGAGTGGTTTTATAGTATAATTAGAATATATTTTTACCATTTCATTCAATGGTGTTCATTAGAATTAATTTCACTTTGAAATTGGATATAAACAATTGTCAATCTTTTGATATATATTGTTTCGTAAAAACACTCTATTTGTTGTGACAGTGGGAATTAATTATAAAATTAATTAATGAAACTTATATATTTAGAATTTTGAAAATTAGACATCATTTTTCAATTCGGAATATCAATTATATCTTAGGGTGAAATTTTGGCATTGTTCTAAAAAAATCAATTTTTGATGAATAGTGAAACCACTAAGTGGTAGTTAAAAAACTGATTTTTCATTTAAATGAAACATTACCACTTCTGTGATTTGATTTTCAAAAATCCGACATACATGGTTTTCATTAGGAAGTAAAATTTTGTTCAATGGGAATAAAATAATTTTTTGGTGAATAGTAACTTTTAAGTTTAATTAATCCCGATTAAAGGTATTTAGTGAAATTTAAGGTAAAGATAATGTTATAATAATATGAAATGACTTTGACACATGTCCTAACCCTATTGGATGAGTCATGGCCGACCAAGAAAATCCATGGGTCAACTTGGGGACCCCATGGAGCCACTTTGGTAGGAAAATGACATTAAAAACTTTTTATTTAATGTTAAAATAAAAATGTCACAAACATGAGTTGTTTACTAAACCAAATTTTAAATGGGGTTATACAAGTCATAATTTTGACTATAAATATTCATTATAAAGCAAAAAAGATTTAATACATCATGATATTTGTTTTATAATTTTTAGACATTAAACAAATTAAATTTTTAATGACACTATGATGATGCATCGATTACCACATTAATTAACGATTTTAATAAAATGGAAGGATAATGTAAAATATAAGAATTACACTCTTCCAAAGCCTATTGGATGAGTAGATTTAGAACCCTTATCACCTTAACCTAGAAATATATAACTGTGGGACCTTTAAAATCTTAAACCCATTATATAATAAAGTAACATTTCATTACTTTCCAAAAGTGCCCCTCCTCTCCTCTTATAAAAGGCCCCCACCTCTACCACCATACCCACACCTCTCAAGACTTTGGATCGGCCAAACCCTCCCCATTTTGTCTCTACACATCCCAATATTACTACTTTAATCCTCACATTGGGCAGAAGTCATACCAAGGAAGCCTTTGAGCTCAAATCAAAAAGAGTTACCTGTTTTAAAGGTAGTGTTTTTTCTTGTGTTCTTAAGTTTTATTTTGATTCTCCAACACCCTAAAATCTTTTTATTAATTTCTTTTCTTACAAAACCAGTATCCTAAATATACTAGGATGTTGTTATAAGAAGTATTAGAGCTAAACTTACACACAACTACATATAATGGTTAAAGAACATACTGTTTCAGTGGATGGCGAATTTCTGTCTCACGAAACGATGTTTGTTCAACACTCATATAACACCTTCAAAGGTGGAAATTAAGATGTCACTATATTTATATATGATATATAATATGTTTATGTTTTAATTATGCTTCTTTATTTTTCATCTATGGCATATCTTTATGGTTTCCATTATGGGTAAACGTGATATCTTCATTTTAGGAAGTGCGGACTACTGCCCCCTCAAAGTGATTTGAATCGTTAATTCCATATGTGGGATGTATAAAGTATAGAGTAAATGGTATTATACATTATATTCTACTGGAATTATAGTATACCTTTATGTAAATATAATTTCATTAAATTAAATACGAAATATAAATGAAATTAGTGTTCATGCGTACGTACGGCTTACCGTCTCCATGAACGGTGCATTTCATTTCTTACGTCTAAATGTTACGTAATATTATAAATGCATGTATATACTGGATATATATGATATTTATGATATCTACACCATGAATATAATTCTAGATATAATGGATGTTTTGCCACATGAACAACTTGTAATTATAAGAAGTTTATTTTTGACTCAAGTACCAAAGATCGACAAAACGACCGTTATTAACTTAAATAATTACATAATGTTCATAACATGGTAATAAGTGATATAAAAGGAATAATGAACTTGAAAATGGTTCTTAAGCTTGTATAAATTAACTCTAGTTTATTATTCAGGAGGTTAAAGAACGTTCTAGTCAAGTCGGACATGAGGTAAGGGAACTTCTTAACCCAATTTCTATTCTTTGGGTTAATCTCCTAATTTCAAATTATGCCATGATATTATTATGTCCTATCTTTTATTTTTACTTTCTTTATGTGTACTTATAGTGAATACACATAATAGATCCATTTTATTTAAAAAAATGATCTTTGTAAGGGACTTCGTCTCAATATCCTTTCATTGAGGCATATTTTGTTTTATACCCAACTTTCTTTTATACGGTGTATAAACCCATTTGACTTTTATGTTTATTCAAAAGGAATCTTTGAATATGAAGTGTTTTTACTAAATGAAAAAAGGAATGTTTTTTTACGTATGCGGCGACATAGACTTCTCCACTACCGTGAATATTATTTGGTTTTTGACTTCCTCTATAATCCATAACTTTTTTTTAAAAGAAAAATAAATACCATGTTTTACTTTTCTTTTATTTTGGTATTGAAAATGGTTTTGATAAAGTTTTTAGTATATCAATGTGTTGTATTGATTGAAGTGTGGAAATATTATGTGTCCTTTATGCACGTTTTATGTGATACAATTATGTTATGGTTTATCATATGTTTAAACCTGTTCATATGAGGAATGCATTGGACTTAATAAGTGACGGGTGGAGCCCGCTATATCTCCTCAATGCATCGGCAGGTCTCATGAGACAAACTAGTGTCTTAGCATGAGGCCTTGAAAAAATCTTATTTGTAGTCTAGGCACGAGGCCTTGGATACATGGTTATGATAGTCTGGCATTATGCATTCCATCATTATGAAAGTGGTTATTGATATTTCATGTGAATATTCGACCAGTAGAATATCCCTGTGAATAAGTAAATGGAATTATTTCATTTTATTTTTGCCATATAATGTTGAAGTTCATGTTTAAAAGGCTTTTGTTTAGTTATACATTTCCTTAAATGTTTATGTTTATTTATAAAAGCTTCTGCTATATTGTTATCCTTACTGAGCATCTGAGCTCACCCCTTTTAATGTTTTAATTTTTCTAGGATGTGAAGAAGAATTTTAGGAATGACATTAGGGATAGTCTGAAGGGGATATGAGTGTGGAAAACGGAGACTATGTTATTGTAGTTTTTCACTTTATGATGTAATATAACATTTATGAATGTATCTAGTGTTTCCAAGGCTACTAAACTAATCCGTCTTTCGAGACTTGATCTTTTGTGATCATTCCAATGTTACGCAATAACGCACCGACTCTGGGTAACTGGGGTCGGGGCGTTACAATTTAGTTTAATATCATATTTTTTTAATGATATTTGGATCATATGTCCAAAATAGCATTGGTAAGTCTATTTAGGTCAAAAATATTATTATTCCATCATATATATAATAATATTAAAATAATAATCATTATTATAAATTAATTATACTATTAAAATTTATAATTAAATATGGTTATGAAAATTAAATACATTGGAATCATTGAGACGGGTGGATTTACAAACACATGAGTAATGTTTCCATTTTTTGATGATCGTGTTGAGAGAAATTAAAGGTTATTTTATCATTATAAAATGATGATCATATAAAAAAAATAAAATTATATCTTTAAATAAACTTATATATACCCTCAATGTGATTCTATAATGAAAATTGAATCACATCGCTTCAGGAAGGTGGTAATACACTAAAGTATAAACAAATGAATTAATCATTTTTAATGAATGGATATGTTAGAAAATATATGATATAATTTTTTTATAATAAAAAATAATTTTTTAATATCATATATGTAAATTAGATATATCATCATAAATAGTCATTATATGAGTTGATGGAAAACAGATTATATCGATTTGTGAGGTAGTAGTTCACCATATACATGAACAATGGTTTTGTTTCCAATTTGATAGAAGATGAGTTGGAGGTAGGTTATAAAATTAATAGAATAAAATATATTAATATTTTATAAAATTATTTTATTATATATTCATGTTTGAATAATATTTTAAGGTTGGGGAAGAAGAAATAAAATTAAAATGATCAGTTTAGAATGATATCTCTTCTTCAAAAAATCTCTTTAGGTTTGAACAAAAAGAATTTTTATGATGATTTTTTAATCTAAAAAGGATTCTAACACATATTACGGTAAGTATTTAATACATTTGGGTAGATTTTGGCCAATAAAAAAGGCTTTTAAAGTGTGGAGAGTATATGAGAGGAGGTGGTTTTTATAAGTGGGGGAAATGACCCACATTGATTTTTTTAAAGATTAAAATATATAAATGTATCATTCAAAAACAATGAATCCAAAATGTACCATTCATGAATATTAGATGTGATATGGTAGAATTATGACCATAAAATGGAAATTATACTATTTATTAGTTCATTTTTACCATTATATCATTATTTTAACCCCTTAAAAATATGTTTTAACCATAATCATGGAAATAAATTTTTAGTGTGTCACACTTCATTATGAAAAAATACATGAGTTATGCATATTAAATATTATTAATTCCGATGATTGAAATGATGAATTATATTTTTATAATACTCAATTCTTATAATTGGAGGAATGTAATTTAAAACTAAACATATAAAATGCTAGGAAAAAAGTTTTTTCAGAAAAATACATTTTTCGAGCAATAAATGATATTATATTAACCCTATGATATGAAGTAATAATTATATGAATTTAAATTAATATAATAGATATATAATATATAAATTTAATTTAATTTTTTTATTATAATTCATTTTAATTAATTTTAATTGGATAACTTTATGCCCTTAAAAATTGTTTTCATAAACCAATTTTATAAGGAATAAAAACAAAAATATACAAAAATAATAAATTTTTTTGATTAAAATGAAATTAGTTAGATTATACTAAATAAATTTTTTTATATTTCACTTTAATACCAAATTCAATATATAATGATCTTTTTAAATTACTTGATTTATTGAAAACAAATGCCAATATTTAATATTTTTTTAATTTTCATTATTTAGTGAAAACCCATTTTTAGGTAAAATATCCATGTTTTACCATTATATAATTTTAATATGATTTATTCAAAAAAGTATTTGTTTTTATGAAATAAATTTTATATAATTTACACAAATCAATTATAATATTTTATATAAAAATTTATAAAATAATATTTTGAAGAATATATTTTATTTGGGGAATAAAATGTCTGTTAAAAATTAAGTGATTATTTCCAAATAATTTATCAATAGATTTATATTGAGTATGAAATTGTTATATATTTCATTAACTACCAAATCTTAACTATAATTTTTAATTTAATGGTAGGATTATAACATTCATATTTAAATAATCATGGTTATTTTATGCTCGGTGTTGTGTGCTATATATGTAATTGAGAATAATTTTATTTTTTAATGCTTGGGGTGTTATAGTGATGGGATATAAAAGTTTGTTCAAAAATAATAATTTTTTCACAATAGAAGATTAAACATATAATAATGTGATGTTTAAGAGGGTGAATATTTTAAGGATCTCAACAAAGATGTACTTGTAACCATTAAAAAGACAATGAGAGTGATTCTAAAAATAATGTTGATGGAAGATTTAATCCCCAAGTTAAACTCAGGGTATCCCATGATGAAATTGTTTTTTAGTCAATATAAATAAGGGAAATGAAGTTATTCATGAATCTGAACTCTATAGAATACAATTTGAGGAAGGGATTTAGGAATTAATATAAGAAAACTGAAACCTCAAATCTAGAAATTTAGGAAGTTCAATGAAAAATGTTGAGTTGAAATTCAAAGATGAGGAAAAATCATGAATCATTGATATGAAATCTAAATTGATAAAATATAAATCCAATATAACTAAGTAGATATAATAATAAATCCTGCAAATTTCAATGTAAATGTGAGGTTTAAGAGAGACTTCTTACACCTGATATGTCACTAAGTAGTTCAATGAATGTTTCTCACATCATGGATGGAAAATATTTTGAGAAATTCAATGAGTAACGAATTCCATTCATATAATTACAAAGACAAATGGAAGTTCATTACTGAACATGATGGAAATAGGAAGACATTCATGTATGATTCTAAACCTCATGCATCAAAACATTAATGGAAGTTAGATCGTTATAGTACGTTTGATGTCCTTTTGGATTTTTAAAAATTGGGAATTAGATTCAAAGTATTATTTTTTTTTATTATGGAAATATAGGACACAACCATTATGTGTATTATTCATTTAAGTGATATATCTAATAGTAATATTCCATGAAATAGGAAAGATGGATTTATACTTTTTCTTATGCTTTTCATAGAAAATATTTCTATTGTGAAGGCTTTGGTCATAAAGCTATCTATTTTTCATCAAAAGTAAAAAAAATGGTGCAAGTGGAATCTGATATGGGTAAAAGAAATGAACTAGAATAATCTTCTAACAAATTAATAGTTTGAAAATATTCATAGTATTTTAATTTTAAGATGATTCAATAGAGTCAAAAGAAAAGAAAATTTATACATCTCCAATAGAGGAAAAATGAAAATATTGGGTGAAGAGGAGAATTTACAGAAATATGAGGCAGGTGAGATTTAATTTAGATAAATATAATATTATAGTTTATGGATTTTCAATAGTTTATTAACATCTCACAGGTCTAGAAATAAAGACTCCATAATGGGAATAAAATATAATAAATACGTTGATCATTTTTGTTGGAGTTGGGTCCTTAGAACAATGTTTTCTAGTACATGAATATTTTTCTTCATTGCTAATGAAGTTCTTATCACATCATGATTTTTTATATTCATGAAAATAGTATGTGATAATGTCATAATAATATGTTTTACATTGAAAGGATACAATAGTTCCCCGCTATGATGATAACTAAGAGGTTTCGTGATTGTAATCCTTAAAACTATTTTACTGGTGGATAATATTCTCTAATATGAAATGGATGATAAATTATATTTGAGTTATTAAGCTCATAATACATTAATACACCTTATCATGGGTTTCAAACTTTGTAATATTGAATATAATAGGTTATGAGAATAGACCCATCAACCAAAAATGCACATTTCCCTATGTCATTGGATGTTTCAATTAATATAAATGTGTATTGATCATTAGGGTTTAGGATTCTCACTAATGGTGATCATGAGTAAGGAACATTGATGTATTTATTAAAACCATGATGATATATTCTCATAGAGAGGTTATATGCATTGGAAATTCTGTAAGTGATATTTTAGTAGCTTATAATGGTAGAAAACAGATATCTCGTCGGTCACATGATGAAATTTGGTATCTTAGGCCCTTTGATAGTAATAGAACTGACTGAATAAATACAAGACCATAGTGTTTAGTAGGTGACATTTTTTTCTGAAATTAAATTATAGATATTTAGAACATATAGGTAGAGGGAACTAGAATGTAATATTATTTATTTGAGATATCATGATAAATAGAATATATTACAAGTTATGCATTTTTGTTAGGTTGGTTTTCATTGTGACGTCAAATTCTCTATATATGGGAGACTTCAAATTTTACTTGATTTTAACCCTGAGCACCGGGTTTTTATTCCAAATTCCATAGAGAAAGAGGCATATAATTCCAAACACTAAATTTATCTATAATATTAGTTAAATTTAAGTATTGAATTAAAATTTGTAATAAATAGTATTTATTTATGATTGGTTGATCTCCATGATTTAATCATAAGTTATTCAAAATCATATGTTTTTTAAATAATTAAAAATATTTATTTTTTTGTCTTAATGAATGTAATAATTTTTAAATTTATAGATGAATAATGTAGTGATTTTTATTTAGTAAACAAACAGTCATTATTCAATTATTTGTTAATGTCAACGTGTGAAAGAGGAACAAGTTTAATAATCCAATTGGAAATGTTATAATTGAAATTGTTTTAAATTTCTAATTTTTTTATATTTTAAAGAGATTAATAAAAATAATAATAATATTTTACATGAGGTAAATTAATGATTTTTAAGTATAGAAAGGTCTTATGTGTACTTTTTCAACCAAAAACCTGACATAATAAATATCTAATTATAAAACATTATATTATAACTGTTTTTGTGCATAATGGATGGAGAGACACTCTCAACCTCTAGAGAGAGATATATAGATCTATAATTCACTCTCTATTCCTCCTATATTAATCCATTTAAGGATTTCATGAGTTATTCTTCATTTAAGAAGAACTCTAATGTTATTAACCACAAATAATGTAAGTGACCAGGATCGATCGTGATTTCTCTCAGTGATTCTACAATGATATTCAGATATTTTTATGCACCTATAGATCACCTCAATATATATTATATACATAGATCATATAACACAAAGTTATTTGAAAATATATAATCAATGGGATCATCATCGAAGTGAAAATCACAAGTTGAGGAAATTCTATATCTTCTTAAAAATTAATTATAAATTACATTTGAAGATCCTACTCTTTTGGTTCTTTTATTTTTCTCTAGTGATTTAATCTATGGTTTTCATTGGATATGAAATTTTAATCATGTTTAACAATTATTAAATGTAAATTTAGGCTAAAACCAAGTTTTCCAGGCTTATAAGGTTATTCCACTACGTCTGTAACCTACAAGCTGTACAATATAGGTCGCATGTAAAATTTGTAATTATTTATTATTCATTGATTTTTTTCATGTGTTTTTTTATTTTAATCTTATCCATTCATTTTAATATCAAACAATATAATATCTTCCCTTATTCATGATCATTAACATAACCTATAAATAGTTAATATTAAAAAACAAATCAATAAAAAGCCTATAGAGGTGGAAAAGGATCATCTTAAACAATACCAAAGTACATTTCAAATACACATAGTGCATTAGATTTTCTCTTATGTATCTCACTCTGCATGTCCAAATATGATAAAATGGAATCTAATAACTGAATAAAGTGGATTTTAATGTAGATCTATATTGACTATAATATGTCTTGATGAAATACACATCATGCAACGGCTATACACAACGTGTAGTACCCAGTTTCTCATGGACGAGAACGTTGGGTGCCATAACATTCCTTGTATCTAGTACAAGATACAAGGGCTATCACAACATGAAACTCAAAGGACACAAGATGTTCCCCTTTAAATCTAATATGAAATTTTTTATTCCCTATTTGAGGGTGTCTTCTTTAGACACAAGTCAAAGATAGTACACACCATGTAAAATATAACACACCATATACATTGATTCATGTAGCATTTCCAATTTTACATGGAGAAAAATATAATATATAATTAGAAATATTCACATGTTTTCCCTGTGTAATTTATTTTATAGTAAATTTCATTTCATAGGATTGATAGTTTTATATAAAATCTATTCTGTGTTAACATTTTGGATAACCATTCTCTGTTTCCTCAAAGTTCACATGTGCAATTCCATAAATTTAAATGAAATTAATTGTGTTTGAAATTATATATGACATTAATTAATTGATTCATGGATGGAATTAAGATAAATTGAATTAATTTTATTAATCTTGGACAAATGATCTTAAATAAATTAAGAATCAAAGTAAGAGATTACTATTTCTAAAATTTATGATTGTTGTTTGATGTGTGGATGATTATGATATTAGATAAGCCTAGTGAATGTGATTGATTTCCTTATAAATTATTATGGTTAAATTAAAATTAATGGAATTCATACCATCCCCCTACTTATTATGTAAGGGACTATGCACCTCTGGTTTTTTATGTAAACCCCATTTATTAAATCAATTAGATCCCCTCACATGTGTGTGAGTAAAAACATATGTAAGGAAGGTTCCGTCATTATATAGGAGGAAATCCATGTATAATATCCAAGGAGAAACCACTCTAGTAGATATATAAGAACTGAAGAATAATTTCATAACATCAAGCCAGAAATATTAACTGTTCTTCTATACTAGATTGAGGGATTGTTTATCAAATAATAGATAAACTAACCATTAGAGAATATAATGATAATACCACATGTATTATGTTTTAGTCAGTTTCATAGTTAATTATTAATTTTTAATGAGTCTAGATCACTAAAAAAATTAATTAACAAATAAACAAGATGAATTAAAAGATTACCAGTTTATGCATGTTTTTTATCAGACATGGTAAATCACTTAAGAAAAATCCACTTAATATTAACAATAAATTTGATAAAGATAAAATTTGGTTATATTCACAAGGATAAAAAAATCAACTGAAATATTATGTCTGTATAGCCTTCCACATGATAAGATAGAATCAACCTCATTGGTCATTGTTTTTGACCAATCCAATTTTGGGTGATTTCAGTTATTGTGAAACTTTTATATTAATATTTTTGGTGGAATTAATTTTATTCACATCAAGGGTTGACATCCCATATAGTAAATGGTGTAACTAATAGGAAACTTTTGAGAAAATACTTATTCAGGATTTGGGGAATGGGGATTCCACTCAACGGATGAAGGAACTATGGGTTAATTCCATTAGAATGTTACGCCTTCCTAAAACCCATTAAATAAATTCTTGGATCCAGGTAGGGGTTCTAATAAAGGAAATAAAGAAATTTTTCACTAGAATTTATTTGACTCAATATATTAAAAAAATGATAAGGGTTATTAGGGTTTGAAAAACAAATCAAATTAGTGGAATTTAAATAAATTTAATTTTATTAATATTTTTGTTATAAAAGTTAATTATTGACCATTTTTACTGAATTTATATAAATAAAAATTGAAATTACACTGAAAAAATCCTTGTGATCCATAAAATATAATGATAACATTAACACTAAATCATATCTCAAGTAATGGTATTTATTTATATATGTTATATTATTCCACACTTGGAAATGATATGTTCTGTAAACCCAAATTTCTGATACGTTTGATGAATATTATAGATGGGAAGAAGTATCTCTATATTTAAGGCATGTGTAAGACACAATATATGTCCTATTTTAAATTAAATACTCTATTTTCAATGATTTTATAAATAAATGTGATGATATGGTTGTTTGTATAATCATTTTCACCTTTAGGATCTCTATCAGGGGAAGGAATGATTTAAAAGATATGAGTTCGCCATTGTACTATTTACATGAAATCTTGGAGATTTGATCCCAACATGTATAGGTTTAGTCAAGATGATTGGATTCATTGAGTATCTGAATATCTTGGTGTTTAAAATACTAGATAATCTGTGCAAATACCTCATTCTGTTTTCACTACCTAAAAACATCTCCAGTTATATTATGAATTGTACTATGAGAAATAGTGACAAGATAATTTCATAAATTATTATTCTTATTCACCAAGTTGGTAATGAAATGATGCATAACAAACTTTTGGTC
This sequence comes from Viscum album, assembly GCA_963277665.1. NCBI lineage: Eukaryota > Viridiplantae > Streptophyta > Magnoliopsida > Santalales > Viscaceae > Viscum > Viscum album. The sequence continues at coordinate 272,637,182 of OY728119.1, read as the reverse complement.
ACTATGGTCAATAATGAGGGGAAGAATAAGGAAAAGTTTCCAAATACTACTTCTATGTATAGGGCTCTAGAGCACCATCCTTCTATGAAGTAGAAGATCCATAGTCTAGAAAATTAGCTCGATGCAATATATTTTTCATGTTGAAAGTATGGCCACTAGAATTGATATCTCAAAAAGATAATGAATCAAGAGGAAAATTAATGTGCATTTTCTATTGAGTTTAATATTTCTATAATTACTAAGTGGGAATTGAATATTTCATGTGGTTCGTACATTTGTATCCAAATACAAGAACTATGTATATTTTAGAAGGTCTCTAGAGGTGAGGTGAATATATGACCAACCAATGTAGTGAAGTTAGCTTAAATAGGCATTTAAGACAACTATATCGCATTTCAAAGATGATTTATTTTGGTTTATATGAATTTTTATTTTATTCCTTATATTAACAATAACAACATTTTCACTTCTAGTCTAAAAATGGATTAATTTATTTTCATCTTTGAAAATTAGAGTTTCTATTTTTATAAAGATAACTTCTGTTATGGTATGAAAATGATAAATAAAGGTCTTTATGTATTAAATTATGAAAACTAAATATATAAAATTAATCATGAAACTCCAATATGATGGTCAAGGTGAAAGATACCATGAACATCTAGAATTGATACACATTGATGTGTGTGTAACTTTTCAAATAAAATCTAGAGGTTGTTTCCCTCACTATATTAGTTTTACCCATGACTTGAGGAGGCATGGTTATATCTAAATAATTAAGTATATATATAAATCCATTGAAAAGATTAGAGAGTTCAAGAATTTAGTTGAGTTTTATCTTGGTATAAAGACAAATAAACATCGATGAGATTGACGTGGTGAATAACTTGAACAAGACTTTATCAACATTCTATGAGAGTATGAATTTTTTTTCAACTAATGCAAACTTATACACCATATTATAATTATTATACTGAAAGGAGGATCCATACAATACTATACATGGTAAGGCAGATGATGAGTCATGTAATCCTTCCATTATTTTCATGGGATATGCATCATAGACAACATGATATTTACAAAACTGAGTACCAATTATAGTTTAAATATTTATTCCTTTTTAATTATGGAGTGGAATGAAACCCATTTTTTCACATATTCTTGAATGGGTAATCTTTGTGTTTTCCAGGAAACATCAAGAAAAAAAATAAGAACCTTGAGGAATGAATTGTATCTCTATAGGTTATCCTATGGACATAATGAGATACAATCTATACATACCTCTAAATAAAAATATAGCCATCTAAATATAGATCATATTTTTTTGGAGTGAGATTATCCTCAAGGCAGATGGTGGGAAAAAGTTTTAATTTGATTAATTTTATGCTCAGAATACATGAGAGGTTTTATAGGAATAGATTCCACAAGTCCCCATGGAATAAGTTTACCTCGAAACACCTGAATTGTGTAGGTGAGTTAGAGGGGTAAGGGAACCATAGAGATAGATTTTTATAGACATTAATGATAGTGTCTTGTTATAGTTTAAAATAATGACCATCTATCCTAAAAGGATAAATGACCAATTTTAACGAATTCAAGATGAAGTGAATCCATCAATTCTAAAATGAATTGCGTTTATGAAAACCAAGTTTGGGTTATGATTGATCCTCTAGTTGATGTAAATCTTGTTTGTTGTAAATGTGTATTCAAGAGAAAACTTGGCATGAAAGGTAATGTAAATACTTATAAAGAATTAATATTGTCTAAAGTGTTTAGATTACCTCAAACAATTGACTATGATGAAACCTTTTCTATATTTTCCTTGTTTAAATCCATCACAAAATTTTCATCACGTAACTCATTACCAGAACTATGATATTTGACAAATGGATTTCCAAGTCACCTTAATAATGGGAAACATTAGGAGAATTTGTATATGAAACAAATAGAATAGTTTCTGACTCCAAGAAATTCCAAAAAGTTGTGAATGTTTTAGATATATGTTTATTGATTAAATGAAGAATCCATGTAACAGAATATTTAGTCTGATGAAGCCCTAAAAGAATTAGTTTTCATTAAGAATGATTGTGATCCATGCCTTTAAACAAATTTAGTGGTTGTATGGTTTTTTTCATACTAGTATATGATGATGACATATAACTTCTTATAAATGATATAACTACTATAAAAGTTGTTAACTAATGGTTTGTAATATTCATCTCAACGAAATAGTTAGGCGAAACAACCATCATTATATGAACCAAGATCATTATTGATAGATCCAAGAGATTGCATGGACTTAGTTACAGTACATACATTGACTACAAACCAAAGAGGTTTAGTATGGAACAATCCAAGAGTGGATTAGTTTCAATGTCACATGGAATACATATTTCCAAGAAAAGGCATCCTCAAACACAATAGAAAAGAGATAAAATTATTAAGAGCCCATAAAATTCAATTATATGATCTATCATATATATATGTTATATAAGAGGTATAATGTTTCCTATTATTTGACCATTTCATGTAGATATAAAGAAAATCTTGTTGAATAACATTGGACTATTGTTAAGTTTATCATTAAGTATTTGAGGAAGACTAAGGATATGTTCCTAGTGTATGGAGGATATGAAGATATATTCATATAAAGATATAAAGATAATAGATTTTGAATAGATCATAATGATCTGAATTCATAAAATGGATATTTATTTTGTCTCGCTACAGTATTAGCAAGATAGAAGAGTTCTAAGTAAATTATTATAGGATATTCTACAATATATTCCATGTCTACTATGGTTTAAGATGTGGCCAAGGATTCAATTTTGATGTATAAAATTTTCCAAGAGCTTGATAAGTTACTTAGAAGTCAATACCCTAAACATTGATTAAATTGTAGCAGTGTCTCCATCCGAAGAGCTGATTTCACACCAAAGGAAAAAAAATACCTATGATGTTTCATATCTTGAAGTATTTTTCACCATGAGGTGATGTTGTGATGGGAATAGTATCTATTGAGGAAAAATTTATGGACCACTTAAACACGGTTTTATCTCAATAGAGGCATGGGTATTATGTGAGAGATAGTGGACTAAATGTTGTTGTTAGTTGAATGTAGTTCAATTGGGAGTATGTTGGATTTGGTTTCCTAGAACCAACTTTCATAGTACTTGATTATTTTATTTATTATGAATGATGTTTTATGTTCAATCATGATCATTAATTTGAATTATATTGGTTTTTTATAATATCCATGGAATATGTGTTGTACTAAAATCTCCTAGCAGCTCCCCGCTATGATGAAAACCAAGAGGTAAATCGACAATATTCTTGAATATTGTACTATGAAAACCCTTATATTTATTACATATTATTTCATTATTTATTATATAAAAACAAACATAGAAAAACCTCTAAGATATATAATTTTAGTGTCTTTTTAATTAGGTATATATCATATAAACTTGATACATGAATATAACAAAAATATTGAAAGCTTCCTTGACATTATTTTAAAATTTCACTTTTTTTAAAACAACATGGGAAAACATGTAGTCATACATAAGAATAGGGTGAGATATATAAACCCATTAAGGTGAATTAAAAATAATAGTGTTGAAGATAGTTACACTTTTTTGTCTATAGTCATATAAATTAGACATGAAAAAGGCGAGAATCGTAATATTAAATAACGATGAATTATATAACATGATAGCATAAAGGAAACATGAGAATATGGTAACAATATAAAAAATGACATCATAATCATATGTCAATGTTAAACACAAAGACCTAATAACATAATTTTCTTTGGATAACATCATGTGAACCATACATCGAATTTCATGAGACTAAAAAATTACCTAATGAATTGGATATCTATCTAGGCACACCCATCATAGTCCTATCACTTAAAAACATAAGTGTTCCACATATTTCATATAATATAAGAATATATTTCTTTACATTTAATCAAAAAATTATATATTTTGGGTTACATATATGTAATTACCAGATAAATGAATTATTGGTACAACTAGGTGAATACCTTATCAGGTAAAAGGGTATGAGTATACATTTCACAATGTTTGGAATGGAAAATCATAAGACAATTTTGATAGAATAACATGAGAATATAAAGGTTTTTTTAAAGGTACTAATGAGATTGAGAGTGGTATCTCATAAAATTTTCATAATAAGGTAAGTAATAGTGATATTTAATAACAAAATCCAAAATGAAAAATTGGGATTTCATACTAATAAGGAAAAATGGGTGTTTGAATAGAAGTTTGTCATGAAAAAGTTGCATTGAAATTTCAATAGCATTATGACCAAAACTAAAGACTCATAAAATGGTTTAATTATAGTGAAATGGGTTTCTCTTAATTTTTACATAAAATGTATAGTTTGAGGGATGTGTATAAATATATCCCAAAATTAGTAATTGGAAATCATAGGCCAAAGAGAGAGAGGTCTCTTACATTTATGATTTACTACCAAATTCATGGAGGGGGAAACCATAGGACATAGAATAAACCTTGGATGATGTTTAGATATGTTAAATGGTAATGAATTAAGGGAATATTATTTTTGAGTGGATAAGAATGGATAATGGGTATTATTTATGCCTGAGGAGGGTGGGTTTAAAAGGATTAAATATTAGTTATTTTACTATATAAGATTACTACTTGTGAGAACAATCAATTTTAACTGTTTTTAATTATAATTAAGATTGGTATAGTGTGGTTAGATTTCCAATTCCTTCCAAAATAAATCCACTCCTTCCAGCCATCCTACAAAATTTGAAGAATCCAACAAATAAATTTTATTTTAAAAAATCCAATTTTTATTTTAAAAAATTATAAATTTCTAAATTAAAATTCATATTTAGGATTTAATTTTTTTACTAATTTAATTTTATTTCTATTGGGTAAAATTATCATAATTGAATTAATCCTTCTACCATAATAATGATGTCATAAAATTACAGTGCCTGAAAAGCTATAATTTTCACATTTTCGCAAAAAATTCAACATTTTAAAAAATTAACAAATAATAACCCAAAGATAATTTTGATGTTATGGGTGAAAAAATAATTTTAATCCATTAAAATAAAACTCTATATGTGATAATTTTATCTTTTAAATAAATAGTTTTTAATAAAAATAAAAAATTTAGTAGAAAAATCAACATTTTGACCATTATAATAATTTCTTTGGTCTTAAAAATAATATATTATCATTTTAAAATAATTTTATAGTTTTATTTTATGAAATAAATTTTCATTTAAAAACCTGACTTTCATCATATTTTGATAAAATTAGTTTTTTATTTCTAAAACTAATGTAATTTTTCTTATTAAATAATCTCGATGGTCATTTAAATGTGTCAAAATAACCACAAATAATAACAAAAAACAATTTTGTTTAAAAATTTTCATAATATATATCAACTATATTAGTTGAAAAAAATAAATTGTGATGAAAACATTTCCCTAGAAATAAACCATCATTTTTACTCATTGTAATTAACTTCAAATCGAACCAAGGTTCAATATCATTTCAAAAATGAATATTGAATTACAAACTCTCTATTTAATTATGATAGATTTGTTCATGGGTTGGATTATTCTAGTGGATTTAGGTAACATAAATTTTATTATTTTTCATTATTTATTGTATTGTAATGTTCCAATTGTAGTATCTGGATTAACAATTTTAGATTTTGAAGACTGAATATAACGTTGTTAAATAATAAAATAAAGTTTTGTTGGTTTCTTGTATGTGTTTTAAATTATTTTACTGCTCATAGTTTTACTAGATAATTTAAATAGATGATGTTCAATTCTGTTATAAATATTAAAATTATATCTATGTTCTCACAATAATACATTCATTATAAAATAACATTTCTATTAATAAAATAAAGGAATATTCAAGGTGTTATAGTCCTATTGTCAGATGATATTGTATAATAGGACATATATGATGTATACTATTAGGGTTATGTGGATCATAATACATTTATACATCTTCTCATGATGTTTTACCTTGATAATATCCATGATAAGAGGTTAAGAGAGCCGACCCGTCAATAGGAAATAAACATTTTCATGTACTATGGGATGATACTATCAAGAAATGTGTCTATTGATCCTTAAAAATTAAGATTATCATTATTGGATACCATGAATTGTGTACTTTGATGTATTGAAGGAAAAAATGCTGACATATTCTAGTGGCGATTTAGGATGCATTGAGCACACCACGCGTATTATTTCATTAACAGATAATGAGGGAAATGTTGTAACCCTTATTTCCCTGATAGAAGTTGATATCTCATTCCCTTTGATGAGAATGAAACTTCTTGGATAAATCCATGTCTATAGTGTTCATTGGGAAAGTCTATTATAATATTACAATAGAGATACATTGAATGTATAGGTTGATTACAACAATGTAAATCCTATATTATTTGGGCTATTGAAATAAAGGGATTATATTACACGGTAAGAGTTCGTGAGAGGTTGAATGTCATTGTGACATTATCCTATTTCTTTATGGGAGAATTTACATGTTACTAGACTTTTAATTGAGGTTTTTATTCCTAATTCCACTGAGAAGTAGACATAGAGGGCAATCTACTAAGTGTATTAAAAATCTCAGTTAAAATCAAGGATTGAATTTAAAAAATTTAAAATAAATAATATTTATTTAAGTTGAGTCAAAATTTATTCAAAATGACATGTGACATAAAAAATAACAAATATATAATTCTAATTTTTTAATATAATATTTATTATATTTATTAATTAATAATTCTATGATATTTATTCATTAAATAAATAGTCATTATTCAAGGATCAGTAAATGTCGATAAGGGAAAGCAGACCGAGATTAATGGTCTAATCATAAATGGAATAAATAATGTTAATTTATATTCTTAATGTGTGTCACTTTTTACTTGATTAACAACAATAATATTATAGTTTGGCATGAGGTCAATTAGTAATTGTTATGTGGGGAAAGGTCTTGTGTGCAATTTTCTAACCTTAAATATGGCATAATAATTATCTAATTATAACACATTCCATAATCACTTTTGTTATTCATAATGGATATAGAGAGACTCCATTAAGATATATATATATATATATATATAACACTCTATGTCCCTCCTATATCAATTCATTGAGAGAACCTCAAGAGTTGTTCGCCCTTCAAGTAGAATTATTCTCTAATCAACTAAGAATAACACAAGTGATCATAATAGATCCTTCTAGTACGCAAAAATTCTATGACAATCTTTAGAGATTGTGGTGCATATGTGTATCACTTCAATAGGGATTCTATAATTGGATCCTTTATCATAATGACAGTTTGAGAAGATCTACTAAACTATATCATCAATGAATATATAATTACAAGTTGAGGTAATTTTTCACATTGTTATAAATTAATTATAAATTACATTTGAATATTCTCTTATAGTTTTTCTGTTTTTTAACTATCCATGTAATCTACATTTTTTGTTTGACAATACATTTTAATCATTTTTTTAAGGATTACACGTAAATTAAGACTAAATAATCGAGTTGGCCATGCCCGCAAGGCCCTTACACTATGCTCGAAACCTTTAGTTTTGGAAATGATGAGGGTCTCATGATAATTAGATTCATGAAAGATAAACATAGTGGTAAAGTTATTAGGTGAACAAATTATATTTTGGTTTAATGAAAGAATCATAATATTCTTAGTGTTATTCAATTATGTGAATCTGGGAGTGTTGTGGATTTCAACAAAAATGTATGAATAGTTAAATAAGGAGACAGTTCGATTATTCTACAAGGAAGAAAAACTGAAGGGAATCATTACCTTTTGATATAGATTATTGGTGTATGGTGTTCAAAGAAGATGTGAATAGACTATGATAGAAATCCCATGACTATTTGAGCCAAAAATCCTTGGAAATTGGGTGAAGTATAGTTATTCTCAGGACATCACTAAGCGTAATGTGATCATGACTCACACATGTTGTCAAAAGGGGAAGATTATTCAAAATACATACAATCCAAAGATGTGTTAGTTAGCAAGACTTCTTATGCTCATGTATATGGATGCATGTAGTAAAATTACACCCAAATACATAGATTAAAAAGGTAAAATTGCTATAAACAATAGAAAAAATCCAATACACCATTTTAGGGAAAAATGATATTAGGTATAATTTCATAAATTATATGGTTGAGCAATGATTGATTGATTATAAGTAAGTGTGAACATAATAAGAAGTTGAAGATATTATAACAGAGGCACTATAACAACCCTTATCATTATTACACATTAATACATGTTTTATTACATAAAATTACACTTAATACAAACCTGAATATTGATAGGTATAGTGTCTTTGGGAAATTAGGTACATTACATGACAACATAATCATGAAAATAAACATATTTATAGAATCTTATTTAACTTGACTAGAACATTCATTCATACTTAACACTACATGTGATAACCTATGAACATACATAAGAAATGAGTGATCTATAAATGATAGTAAGGTAATAAATAAGGTATAAAATGTGGAATAAAATAATTTTTATATATTACTCATATAAATGGAGCATTAAAGTTTCATGTATAACAATGCATGATATATAATGACAATCATAACATGGGAAATGTGGAAAAAATATAAAATGTAGCAACATAAACATAGGTAATGGATAAACTGCCAAGACTTCATGGTGGAAAAAGTAACCTAAAGTAAATAGGTAAAACCCTATCCCAAAATGACATATCATGATACTAAACATTTCCAAATCCATCAGAACACTATTATGGAACACCTTTCATAATAATATTATTCTCATACTTAAGTGTGCCACATATATCCTATAAAATGGATCCCTTCAACGTCATAATTTATTTCACGATCAAGGAACTGTAGAATACATACATGTATGTCCCCAATAAAGTAGAATATGTTCATAATGGTGAATACCCCTGATAAATAAATTGATATCTTATAAACTACACAATTATATTGGTATTTAAAACTGTGGTGCAATTTGAGCAGCATAATGACCTCATATAGAATTTCATAAAATGAGTTGATTATAGATAAAGGGGGATATAAGCATGTATACATCAAATGATCAGTAATTGATACATGGGAATATATTCCAAAAAAAATTAATTGGAAATAGAAGGTGTAACATAATAAATAAACTTGATGATAGAGGATAAAGGATAAAACCCTTACAAAATGTTGGCATGGTAATGGGTGTATATATATGTTCTTGGGAGGGTTAAATGGGAGTAAAATTGGATCTAATAATATATAAATCAAGAGAAAATTATGTGGTATATTTATGAACATATACTAACATTGTAAAATTAAATTAAAATACATGACATTAAAGGAATGATTCATAAAAAAGAGATGGTTAAAGATTCCATATAGAATTATAGAACAGTAATTGGTGTAAAAAAGTGTTAATAAGAGGTATAAATAAGAGTGAAATGGGAGATAATCATTTAATAATAAAATGTCTAGTAATGATGATATTTTAAAATGAATCACAATATAATAAAATAGAAACTAAATGTCATATCATAAATGAAATTCTTGATAAAAAAGAGGAGAGAGAGAAACCCTTACTTGAATGTGTTGCTCCAAAGGATTGTGAGGGGATTCTTAAAAGATTAGAGGATACTTGAGAGGAATATAAAAAGTAAAGGGAAGTGTTTTTCCATTTAACAAGATTTTTTGTGAATATCAAGAGTTTTTGGGTGGGTTTATATCAGAAAGTTGGATGATTTTTTTTATTATTTTGGTTTTGGACTATACATAAATAAATATAATAAACCAAAAACCATGCCATGGTTTTTTATCATGGTCTATGAAATAGGGGATTGAAATAAATTATTTTATAATCTCATTGGAATAATATAGTAATATATTTCCCTTGATTATGGGGAGGTGAGTCAAAATTTCAAAGAAATGATTTTAAAATCATAAATTATTTTATAAATCTTGGAGGATTCACTATGGGATTATAAAATAAATAAAATAAATAAAATAAATTGAAAATAAAATTATTTTATGGAGAAACATATATTTTTCCTAAGAAAATTTTATAATATTTATTACATCACTATTAATCCTTTATGATGGCATAAAACACACCATTTACTAACACGATATTTAATGTTTACCAAAATATTCAACTATCTCATAAAATTAAGAAAAATTTACCATTAGATAATTTCAATTTCCTAATTTAAAAAATAATATTCATTTTATATAAATAACGTTATAAATACGTTAATTACCCTTTTAAATTAAAAATAACATTTATTGAAAATGACGGGGTTTTTACGATAAATTTGGTTGAACCACAATAAAAATTACATTTGACTTCATAAAAATTATATTATAATTTATATTAAATAAAATTTATTTAATAATAATATTTTATGAAAATATCCTTTATATAAAAAATCCATTGATTTTTCAAAATACACTTTTTAATTGAATTTGAATATTAATAAAAAATACATTTTGTGCTTTAAAAACTACATACAAATTAACAACAATATGATGAAAATATATTCATTAAAAAATAATGTACATATTCTTATTGATGTTGTATATATAAATATACTTTTATTACACCAGTATATTCCCTATGACTAAGTTGTGTGAAGTTGGGAATTTTATGGGGTCATTCGGTGAACATAGTTTAGGTCGTGATCTTGATGATCTTGAACTTATCTCATAAAAAGATTAAATAATGATTAAGTTATTGGATCTCATCTTTGCCCTGGTATAGGGAAGATAAAAATGCTATCTCCCTCTGAATCATTGCTATATTGGATTTAGAGGGTATAATCCTATGGGTTGATTCAATCCCTTCCTTTATCTATACCAAAAAGGAATTGTTAAACCCTATATTTATACTAGTCACGTGATCACTGTCCAAAGGATATATAATCAATGATAAATGTACATAATTGAAAATTAGATCCAATAGGATATAATAAAACAATATAAGTACATGTGTTTTCTATTTAATTAAATAAAAATGGGGAATTTTATTAATAATAGTTTGAGTTGGTAAAATCTTCCCCCATTTAGAAATTTATCACTTGAAATTTAGTTATCCCATACAAAAACAGATGAGGGTAACTCTACTTCATCACCACCGCTAGTTCCCATGTAACTTCTTCAAAATTTTGGTTAGACCACAACACTTTTTGAGTGGAAATGTTTTATTTCATAGAAAATTTTCTCTATGATCTACGATCTTCATTGGTTTCTCTACATAGAAAATATCATCCTCCATTGGTGCCAACATTGTATTTAGTACATTTGATTGGTCTAGTATGTAATTTCTTAAAAGGGGTACATGGAATATATAATGTACTCGAGACAGGTTTTGTGGGAGTGAAAGTCAATAGGCCTTTTCTCTGATGCGATCGAGGATCTAAAAAGGGCTAATGTACCATATAATAATATTTCCCTTATTTCCAAATCTTATCACAATTTTCCATGGAGATATGTAGAGTAATAACATGTCTCCAAAATCAAAATCTTGTTCACATTGATGATTTTCAGAAAAGATATTTTGTTGACAATGATTAGCTTTGATGTGTTTTTGGATGGGCTTAACCTTATCCACCATTTCTTAGTGCATTCCAGGAAATTGAATTTTTCTTTACCGAAATTCATCCCAACATACTAGTGTTCTACACATCTTCACATAAAGGACCTCATATAGAGACATTTGGATGCTTAAGTGGAAACGATTGTTGTAAGAGAACTCGGACAAAGGAATTTTTTGGTTCCATATTCCATTGAAGACCATTGAAAAGCACTAAACATATCCTCAACTATTAGGATAGTCTGCTCAGTTTGGAAAATAGTTTGTGGGTGGTAAGACGTACTAAAGTTCAACTCAGTGTTTAGAGCATGTTGGAGACTTTTCCAAAACATAGAGGTTAATCTTGGATCTCAATAATACATAATCAATAGTGGTACTGTATACTTCCTTACCACTTCTTAGATGTATATCTGTGTAAGTTGATCCAGTGATAAGTCCTCTACAATCACAATGGTGTGTGTAGTATTTGTAATACCATCCACAATAACTCAGTTAGCGTTGTTTCCCTTGGTTTTCTTTGAAATTCCAGTGAAAAAGTCCATGGTGATGTTATCTCAATTCTATATTGGTATTGGTAATGGTTTCATAATCCACTTAGAATTATTACTTTCAGCCTTTACTTATTAACATACTTGGTAATTTGATGTATATTCAGTACTTTCCTTATTCATTTTTTCCCACCAATAGTACTCTTGATGGTCTTGATACATCATTTTGTTTCCTCAGTGAATACAAAAATTCTAACAATATGAAACGTCAAATAGTTTCATATTTAACATAGGATTTTATTAAGAAGATATTCTTGATCCAAATATCACAATTCCATATTCATTATATCTAAACTATAAAGATTTCCCTTTTCTTATTGTTTCCACTTTCTTCTGAATTCTTATATCATATTTTTTAGTATCATTTTCCCTTAACAAAAGAAATATTTGAGAAATAATTTGTGAAAGGATTGATGAAGTTTCTTTATTTATTATTCCCATGTCCATCATCTTCTAATCTTGGAAGATCATACCCTTCCTAATTCTTATTGATGATAGAATTACTAGTTACTTTTTACAAAGAACATCTTCCTCTTTGTTCAATTTTTCCAGGATTGTAGTGGATTGAGAAGTCGTAATCCGTGATGATATCTAACAATATTTATTGGTGAATATTTATATCTTTATCTATGAATATATATTTAAGAATTTTGTGATCTATATATCTTTCACACTTCTCCCCAATGAGATAAAGATGAAAAATTTTCAATGTGAAGATCACTACTTCCAACTCCAGATCATTTAGGGGGATTATTTTGCTCTTGAATTTTCAACGGCCATAAGGCATAGACAATAAATTTGTCATTTTTCATCAACACACATCTTAATACCTTCTTTAATTAATCGCTGAAAATTATGAAAAGATCCCCAGTTATACATAGTGTTAGTACATGGGATATGGTAAGCCTCATTTTAAACTCCATGAATCTTTCTTCACATACATCTTTACATGAAAACTTGATTCCCATCTGATTAAAGTTTTTGAGAGAGTTTGACGGTCATAAAAAATTTCTCAAAAATAGGAGAGAATATTCTTCTAATATAAGGAAGTTATGGCTATCATTCACAGATGTTTTCCTCATCCATCCCTCAATTGATTTTGTTTTTTAATCATATAAAAATATCCTATTTCTTGTGATGATATGACCGAAAAATGAGACTTAATTCTACAAAAACTCACACATGATGTACTTTTCATTAAGCTTCTACTTTTTAAAGGCCATTAGCATGATGCCCAGATGCTCCCCATACTCCTCCTTAGTTTTGGAGTATATGAAAATATCATCTATAAATAATATAATAAAATTTTGAAGGTAATCTCTAAGGACTATATTCATCAGGTCCACGAAAATTTCTAGATCATTAAGGAATCCTAAAAAAATCACTATCAACTCATTGTGCCAATACCTTGTGGGGATATCATCATTATTTAACCAAAATTGGTAACATCCAGACTGCTGATCCACATTGTAGAAGTATTGTGCTCAACAAAGCTAATCGAACAAGTCATCAATTCTTGGAAAAGGATACTTGTTCTTTGTCATGATCATGTTGAGATCAAGATAATTAATGAAAGGGATCATTGAATCATCATTCTTCTTGATGAAGAGGGCCGGTGCACCCCATGGTAAATCACTTAGGTGTATGAACCCTTTATCTAGATTCTAATGTAGTTGTTTCTTTAGCTCCTCATGTCCTACAATAGAAATCATATACAGATTCATGGATATTGGAAATCCCCATGTATAAGCATGATGGGAAATTCAACCTCTCAGATTAGAGGAAGAATACGAAATTCCTTAGGGAAAACATCATTATTTTCCATCACAATATGCATGTCTATAAGTATGTTCCTTTAATTAGAATTAATCATTTGAACTAGATACGCTTTCTCATAGGTTAATAATATCCATGCCTAAGATGATGGTGCTCAATAAAATTCATCCTCCTTGTTATACTTTTACAAAACCAGGGATTGATTCTCCATATGAAGAGTGATTTAATTCTCACAACAATTCGTGTTCTCTTTATATAGGGAAATCCTATCCATGACTAGAATTGTATCGAATTACGCCAAAGTAAGTATGATTAGAGTCACTATTAGTTTCATCCAACATGCATTGACAGGGGAGGATTTTTATAAATGAGACGCAATTATTTTCCCATTTTTTATTTTCACTAACATCTATACTTCCATGATTTTTTTGGGGTTTGTATTGTTCTACTAAACATTCATTATATAAAGGTATGTCTAGAACAATCAATGATAACCCTATATGTTAATTTTTTATTTTCGTTATACTTTATCCAATATATTCAAAGGTATTTCTAATTTTATACTAGTTATCACATAAATGGTAATTCAATTACATTAAAGGGATAACTTATAAATTATATTTTTCTCTTTAACTTTTGAATTTATAGGCTTTAATCGATGCTCTCCCTGATCTATTTCCTAAAATAAATTCTTATAAGAATTTTTCTTCCATTAATTATGTTTTGTGTTGTCCTTATGAATTTATCAAAGCATATCCCTCATGTGTGTCAATATAGTTGCGCATTAAGGCACTTTATTTTGTACCAGGTTACCCTATGTCAGGCCCGGATCGCATTCTCATAGTTGTAACTCCTAGGTACATCTATCCCAGAACCATATCAACATATATTATATAGATATGTATTTATTTTCTAGAAAAACCACTTACTCTATACACACCAAAATTTAGGGATTTTTTCTTACATTTAGTCTTATCTATAAGGGTTTTCACTAGAACATGATAATCATAATACAAAAAATAACTAATCCTTTCTTATGATAAAAACTATAGAAAACCTTATATTTATTAAACATTAATATATGTTTTATTATATAAAATTATACTTAATAAATCCAGAAAGATCAAGAGTTCTAGTATCTTTCTGAAATTAGGTACATTATATTACAACCTAAACATTAAAATCAACGTATTTATTGAAAAAATTCTTTAACATGACCTAAATATTCCATCAAAAATCACACAACATTGAATAACCTAAGAACATACATAAGAAAGGGGTGATATATAAAGCTTAGTAAGGGAATAAATAAGGTATAAAATGAAGAATACAATACATGTTCGACAATAATCATATATATGAAGAATAAATGGAACATGGATAATTAGTTATGATATAACATGATAATCTTAACATGGGAAATGTTGCAATAACTTAAAACACTGCTTCATAAATATAGGTCAAGGGTAAACCAAAAATATGTCATGGTGGAAAATTTACCATAAATGAATCAGGTAAAACCATGTCTCCACATGATGTATCATTATACGAATCATTACCCAATGAACTCGAGCGCTATCCGGGCGCAACCTTAATAATCCATTCATTCTCATGATTAAGTGTTAACCATAGATAATATAACGTAGATTCGTTCACCAATATAGTTTATTAAAAAATCAAAAAAAATGTATAACATGTACATTTAAGTCCCCAATCAACAAGTATATGTTCATAATGGTGAATAACCTTGGTAATGAAATGGGTATGGTATTCACTATACATTTATTTTGGCATGGAAAATCGTGGTTCAATTTTAGTAGCATAACAGTTTCCTATAGAATTTCATAAAATGGGCGGATAAGATAGAAATGGGTCTCTCATCACATATACATTAAATGGATAGTAATAAGAAAATGTAAAGACATTAAAAAATATAAGGAATTGGGAAAAGAAGGAATAACATAATAAAGAAACATGGAGATTTAGAAGAAAGGCAATAACCCTTACAAAATTTCATCATGGTAACATGTTTATATAAATTTTCAAAGGAGGGTAAAATTAGTGTGAAAGGGGAAATCATCATATATACATCAACTGGAATGTAATAGGGATATTTAATAATATATCCTAACACATGAAAAAAGAAATTAAAAGACATAACATAAAAGGAATTCTTGATAAAAAAAGAGGGTGGAAGATTTCTTACGTAATTTCGGCATGGTAATGGGAGTATATAAGGGTTTATAATAGGGATAATTGAGAGTGAATGGGGCTCCCAAAATTTGAAAATAAATTGGAAAATAAGGTGTATATGTAATAATATATCCACACTTAAGAAATTGGAAATTAAAAGGCATATCCTAAATGAAATTCTTGATAAAAAGAGGAGAGAGATAATCCTTTACATGAATGTGTGACCCCATAAAATTGTGAGGGGATTATTTAAATCTTGTAATATCTTCGGAAGACTCTAAGGAGCAGAGGGATGAGTGTGTTCCTGATCCAAATATTTTGAGTGAAAGAAAATGTGATATCGGGTGTGTTTATATAGGAAGGGGGATTTCTTTATTATTTTGCTTTTGGACACTACATAACAAAATATTCCAAACCACATACCATCCCATGGCTTCTGTTAAAGGGGAGTGGAATAAATTATTTTATAAGTACCAATGAATATGGTAATAAAATATTTCCATTTCTTATGGGGAGGTGAGTCACACTTTCCTAAAACTGATTTTAAAATCTTAAAATATTTTATAAGTATTGAAGGATTCACTAAGGAATTAAAAAAATAAACTCAAAATAAAATTATTTTAATAAAAATAATATATTTTTATGAGGATACTTTTTATGGTATTTATTACATCACTATTGAGACTTTATGATGTTATGAAACACACTGTATACTAATACAATATTTAGTTTTTTAATTAAAAATTTTATTGTGTCATAAAATTATGAAGAACTCACCATTGGATAATTTCAATATATTATTTCCAAAAATAATATTCTTTTTATCAAGCTATTTTTCTAAATATGTGAAATTTCACTTTTAAAATAAAAAACTACGTTTATTGAAAATGATTTGTTTTTTACAAAAATATTTTTTTAACCCTAATAAAAATTAAATTTAACTTCATAAAAATTATATAATCTTTAATATTAAATAAAAATTATTTAATAATAATATTTCACTAAGAAATTTTTTATTTCAAAAATCCATTAATTCATCAAAAATAGATTTCAAAATAGAATTTTCATATTAACAAAAAAAATAATTTGTGCTTTAAAAAATATTTACAAATTAAAAATAATAGATTGATAATATATTCAATATAAAATAATTTAAATATTACTGTTACTAGGTTTTTGATAAATATCCGTTTATTACAACTATATAACCCTTAAGAGTAAGGAGTGCGATGTTGGGGCTTTCATGGGGCAGTTCGATGAACATGGTTTGGGTCGTGATATCAATGAGATTCAACTACCCTGGTAAATGATACTGATCATGCTTAATTTGATGTATCACATCTTGGAATTGGTCTAGGAAAACACCCATAAATTATCCCTACCGTATAAGATCATATAATTGGGCTTCATAGTGTACTATCCTATTGGTTGAGGTCATCACATCCTTTTTTTTAATCCAAAATTATTTTTTATAATAATATATTTATACTAGTCATGTGATCACTGTTCAATGAATATATTATCAATGGTAAATATACTTAATTGTAATTGAAATCCAATTTGATATAATAAAACAAAATATTTACATGTGTTTTCTATTTTATTAAATTAAAAGGATGAATTTATTTATAATAGCTTGGGTCGTTAAATGCATTATCCATGGTGGAATATGAGAATAATCAGTTGAATATTGAAGTCCAACTAAATCAATCTACCTAGATAGATCATGAAGAAACCCTCACCCCACCTTGGGAATTTCTTTCAAGATAAAGGTATGGAACTCTATCACTATTCATTCAAATTATTTTCTCAAACTGAGCGTGACTCACCTGATCTAATATTTGGTGGTCAGTGAATCATTATTTCATGACTCTGAAAGTTAAATGTCGAAGATGTTGTTATTACTTTGAGTACATGGTAGTTATTGTGTTTGGGAGTTTTCAGAAACCCAAATGGGGATGCAATTATAAATTATCACATAATTGGTTTTTTTGTTTTTTTATTGAAAAATGTTATAGGGGGTGTTTTTATAGAAGATGAAGGTTTTTTAAAAAAGTAGAATTTGGTAGTTTTGTTGAAATTGGAAAAACAAGGTCTTCACCAAATCTTGGAACATTCCATGATGAATTAACCCAGGCCATGTGGAATATGATTACAGTTTGATTTAGTAACCACACCTACAATAGTGTGCGTTTTGAACTATTAATACACATGTGAAAAACTACCGAGTAATCTATGGGCATGTTATATTTCATGTCATGTGAAAAAAATACAAAAAAATAATCACCACAACATTACACTAGACATTGTGGATTGGGTGTTGACCTATGAAACAGGAGGAGTCTCAATAAGGCCAGGGATTATGTCATGGAGATTCTGTGATAAAATTAAATCTAGTAGACCACAATATCATGGTGAAAAATCTAATTCATGTTATAGGCCATGGTTTGGAAGAAGTTTTACTATGCAACTTGTGGAAGGAAAAATGATTCTTCTAGTAGTGGTAGTACATCAAATCAGTTCCAATGAAAAAAATGTTACATAAGAAGACAATGGGAATTATGGTTAATGTGTTGAGGGGAAATCAGGAAAGAATTTATCACTCCTCCATAGTAGAATCTATTTCATTGGTCATGTCAAATAATCTAGAGAAAAAACACTACAATATTCGTGTAGGTCCCCAGAATACCCTAAGAGGGGAGGGGTAAATTAGGGTGTCAAATTTTTCTTTTAAACTTATGGATCTTGTCCCCACATTGGTAGGAACCATTTAGACCTATTAAATGAGAATGTGTATAAAACAAATAATCAAATGCAATGGGATGAAACAACTATTTTACTTATTTAACCACTAAGGGCTAGTCCAAGGAGAATACACAAATATGTTTTAAGTCATAGAATGGTCAACCAATCTTCACTAGTTGTGGAGTACAATAGTTCAGACATAGTCAATCTGTGTTAGGTACAAAACAATTACATGAATTCAAGGATAGCTCACTACATCCCTCAGATCACTTCCGTCGACTCCTCCTTTCTCACTTATATGCGTGAAGTCTTACTCATTTTATCATCTTGATATCCCTGTCCATATATTGCCATTATGTTACTTGTCTCTGTCTAACATGATACACTTCTATCATTGAAGTCCTGAATTTATGGACTTGGATGCACTAAATAATCAAATTAGGTATCCAAAGTTTTCTAGAAGCACCAACATTGTACTTGTGAGAAACACATTCTCTTTCATGAAATATTTAGTATTATTGCCCAAGATGAATTTCACACAGACCCTTCTTTTCATGTGCCCCTTATAATGCATGAATCTACACCAAATGGTTCACTTGGTCTATTATGAATAAAGGAACACTTCACGTGAAAGTATAAACTCCCGCAAATATTTTGCGCATAAATCTTTTGTGCGACAGAGCGGCTGGATCTTTGTGGGAAAAAATTCAAGTACTGGGTGGAGGTAGCCACCTATTTATAAGCCTCGATGACCCATCATGCAAGTTTTTGAGGAATCCTCATCATTCCATGCACGTTTCACTCCAAGAACGAAAATCCACGTTTGACATCGCATTGGGCGTGTAAGAATCATCCAGCCAACATTATCCTTCACGCACATTTGAATCATTCACACACTATTTCCCTTTTCCATATTTTAATGCAATGATTCAAAAATATTCCCTACATGGATGTTTATAAACCTCATTCTATATTGTGCATAACTCCCTTTGGGATATTTTTGACAAAATGATCCCAAAATGAGGCCACCTTCAATACTATTTTCTTCATGAACTGCGTGCTCCTCTTCCTTAAAAACATCCTGATCTTCCAGTGAGGATTGAAAAAAAACACAAACAATACACCAATTATAGCAAAGAACAACCCTTGTTCCCACAATCTAGGGATTTGATTAATGTTGTAACCATAAGTTGATAGGATATTTTTACTCATTTTTGAAGGCTATAAACTTTTTACATTCAATAAAATGTAATGGATTCACATTGAAGATGTGTTTTATAAGGGGGTCCAATTTAGGGATGAATGTTACATACAAAAACACATAGGTATAAGACAAATTCTCTATTTATATAGAATATAAGAGTGTTATAACAAATATTATCAAGAAACATGAATTTTTAAATTGAGGTTTTCTAGGAGTTCTATTTTCTCTCTAGAATTTTGACAATACCGTGCTGAAGAGAAACATCAAACGAAGTGTATATTTAGATAACCATTATCTTCCGAAGGAGACAACATCACGAGGGACAATGAGTTCCATGTTTTAAGAGAGATGTGACATTTATAATTATTCAGGGTAGTGACAGGGTGGGTCAATGATACCACCCCCAAAAATTTAAATATTGAAGCAGTGGGGTTTTATTTTATTGGGTGCATAGGCACATTTTCGTACATTCTTCGTGAATTTTTCAAATGATGGTGAACCAAGTAAATCTACCTATTTCATTTACTAAATTATTCACTCTAGAGTTAAAGTAAGAGAGAAATTGTAGTGTTCCTGGAGTTGAGAGAAAATGATCGAAAGTCAATAATCATACTACTGTACTATGATTCATGCCACCTCACATGGTATATTCCTTAATAAAAGACCAAAATTTTCATAGTTGGATTAATATATAACCAAATTCTATAATGATTTTGAGAAATCACCAATAGGTTTTATACTCAATTGTGAAATAATAAATTTTATTACTATTTATTATTTTTTAACTATTATTATAAGGGGACTCATTGCATCATCTAGTATAAAAAACATTTATAAATGTTGAGAAAAATTTGTGTTTCTTATTTCATAGGATGGAAGCTATGAAACTAACTCAAATATTTTAGTTATTAGTAAAAAAATTATAAAATATCTAGGCCATTTTTATATCTATCTTATTTTGAAATGAACAACTCAAAATCTTTTTATCAATTTCACATGGTTTCTAGGATCAATGATATAATGGGCCCTTCAATGATTATATTGGAAAAATGTATGTCAACATTAATGATAGATGTTCTTATCTCACTAACGAGTTTATAAACCATGGATTATTTACACTAATATTTATGGTTTTTCATTAAATAACAAATAAAATTTTAAAATGATAAAATTCTCTTAGTTAGGTTTGTGTTGTTTCGTGAGAGCTTTGTACGCTTTTTACAACCGTAATCATATAAAATCCACGACATTAAATATTTTTAATTGTAACCCAAGGATTTTAGACTCGATGATGTAAATAGTTATCACGTTACTATAGTTTTTTAATATAACCTCTAACTAAAAAAATAAAACCCCATATCATATTTAAATTATGAATTTTATAAAAATTGAAATTTTAATCATACTTGTTCAGAATATGTGTCCTTAAATATTCCCTGATTTATAATAATTGTTCCTTTATCTAGTATATTATAACACATTTTTTGAAATGTATTTGAAATATATTTTTCTTGGTATCAAACTTTGACATTATAGAATACTTATTCAATACTATAAGGTGGTAAAAAAATTATTTTTTGGATGAGAATCATTTTTCTCTCTCATAACAAATAGATTAAATTAAAAAAGAAAAATATATAATTTTTTTTACTTATCTTAAATAATATAGGATAATTATTATGACTTTACTATTACGATAACATGTTTATTATTATATTAATTCTTTTAATAGATTTTTCATTTCAGTACTTTTTTCTGAAATGGAAGAGTCATGTATAATTTTTATAAAATGTGTATTTTCCTAATAAATTTATTCATAAATTTATATATTTATTAGTATATAATATTATTAAAATAAATAATGTATTTTAAATAAAAAATTTAATAAAAATTTATTTATTTTCAACTGGAGGGAATAATGATGTGAACTTCATTAAATAAATAGAAACATCAATATTGGAGGTCTTTAGTGAAATATAAATACAAAAAAGGGGAGGGGTGTGGGTGAATACGTTTTACATTTAATTCAATCATCAATTATCAGTTATATAAAATGAGTCTTAGTGTTTTCATCATTTATTATCTATTATATAATATACTAGCATACTCATAGTAGAACACAAGATTTACTAGGTTAAATGCTAGTGTGAGGAGATAATCCATGTTGTCTTATGGTTTTTTTCTAATGTGACATGGATATACCCTTATTAAATAAGTATTACAAAAATAAAATGCATCTAACCCTTATCTTCTTATAATACATCTCTGAATAGTGTTCATGAAACAATGATGGTACCTCTTTTTGTGCCATATATGCTAATGAGGGAAAAGTGAATTATGCTAATCCAATTTTAAAATATTCAAAAAAAATTATTTTTAATACAACTTAATCAAAACACATATACTTGTGGAATATAACTAGAGAAGAAGTTTAATAATTTTATAAGTAAATCTAAAAGCACTGATTAATTATATATTAAAATATATATAAAAGATAATATATTTATTTTAAAAGAATCCAAAATAATACAACACTAGAAGTTCCAAATATATTGAGAAAATTATATTTTAAATAATAAGAATAATTTTAGTTAGTATAGTTAATTTTAATTTAGGTAGGTATGATATATTTGATATCAACTAAAAAACCATTATGTATGTAAACTTTTGTGAAATAAATTGAACCATGGAATTAACTAGTGATTTCGATACAATACAGACCGCAATACATTCCACATGCTTGAAATACCAACCAATCATAATCTATTACATGATTTGTTTCACACCCATTAGGAGAGTCCGAAACATATACTAGGTTTAAAGATATTACAAAAAATACAACCACAAATTTGTTATTAAATAAAATATTCCATTGTGCATCATGTAATTATTAAATGAGCAAAACATTTTTTTAGAATTATAGAATCCATAAATATAGTATAGAAGAATTTGTGATAAAATTTAAATAAACACAAGATATTATCTCAGAAGAACAAGAGAACAATATAGTGTATAAATACTGAGTTTAATATTCATCACATCCTAGAGCTATTGATCAAGGTCTGACTCACCCTTATTACTTATGAAATCATGTATCCTAGTGGTGTTATATTTTAATGTGTCAATATTTAATGTAAATGCACTAGAATATTTTATTTTAGTTCTTAATGTAAGGGTGTTTGATCCATAAAAAGTTTGATACACGTCATTGTTGTATTGAAAAGTTGACCCCTTACACATTTTTATACAATTAAGTTTTAAAAAAATTCTCACTAAAAATCATTATTAATATCCAATATTAAAACTAATAGTTTAATATAACATCAACTTATATATCCTTTCAATTTATATGTTGTAGGTGAGGGTCTTAAATGAGGATCGATTGGAAACTATGAGTCTTTAAATCAAAATCCATAAGAAAAGAATCATAGTAAAGAAATTACTATCTCAACATCTTGAATTCCTTATCCATACTAACTTTTATAATTTTTTTTTTTTCATATTTAAAAAATCATGAAAGTATTTATTTTTACAAAATAAAATCTTTAATTATACTTCACATTCAATATCTTTCTCAAGGTCAACTTTTCATTTGATAATCATTGATCACAATCAACACTTTTGAGCTATGTTGATAACTACACAATTGTTTATGGATGACTCTATAATGATTCATAGAAATTAAAAATGAATTGTTTGGTAAACTTTATTATTATACATGGTATATTTTTTTCTATCTGAATGTAAAGAAAATGGACACAATGTTGATCATTTTATTCTACATAGATGATCATGCCTTGTAAAGCACTGAAAAGTTTCCTAAATATGGGAAATTTTACTATACTTCTACTAATTTCCCAAATAATACCTTATATAAAATAAAAAAATCAAAATATAATAAATATGATTTTTGAATATTAAAATACATACTTTTAATATTTGGATATCAATCCCACCATTTTGAATTTTTTCAAATCATGATAGTTAAATAAAAAAATAATTAAAATATATCATGATTCTAAAATACCAAAATATCATAAAATATTATATTATATATGTTTTTTTTAATTTTCTATCCTTTTTTGAAAAAAATATAATCAATGTGATATTCATAAAGCTGGGAAATTAAAAATAGAGTAGCATAAGAGACAATTTAATTTTGAATAACTAATATTATTTAGTAATTCATTTTAAATTTTATTTCAAATATTTTGCAATATAAAACGTATAAAAATATACTATTAGTAAATTATAATGTGGATAATTCTTTTAGAATTCTTTAATTAATATCCATTTCAACACTTACATTAATTATTTCAAGTTAAAAAATATAATAAAAATCAATAATCCATCAACCATCATTCAATTAAACTTGATATGAATAACTAGAGAGTTTAATAGGATCATTACATTTACTCGAGGTTGAAGGTCTCACATATGTAGTGGTAGGAGGAATATTGGTTGATTGTATAGAACATTTAAAAGATAGAGTAAGATAATCAAGAATAATGGATATTATTATCTCTGTAAAATATGGTTTGAGAGTGGTATGGGTCATTTCTAGTAAATTCCCTCAAAATATAGTTAACATATCTAAATATTGATGCATAAAAATGTTTTTATAAAGAATATCATATCCAGTAGATATTTTATCCTAAAATATATCCTGAATTTTAATAAATTTTTTCATGGTGTGAGACACATTATCAATCCTTTCTACATTCAATTTGAATGGAATTGTGACCTCTGAAATTTTAAGGTAAAATGATAAAAATATGTTGAATGGATACTTGTACCTCACAATGAGGTAAGATGATTTATTGATTGATAAAAATGAGTACAATAGATAAGCCATATTGATGTGGGTCATGAATATTAAAAATATATAATGATCTTAACACCCCTGCAATCTAAGACATATATATTGATCATTCCCATCTTGTTATATAAAAAATCAACATGCTGTCTAGAATCTCTCTTTGTGAGAACATATAGAAGTTTATTTGAGGTGTGAACAAGGATGAATTTTGTCTTATTATTATCAAATTTTTATCAAATTAAGTGACAATAAACTTCAATAAGCTATGTCCTCCCATGAAATACTAGATTTTTAGGAATCATGACAGTAACTTAATTATGAAACCAGATATGAGCTTGTTTCTTGAAAGTATACCCACTATCCTAAAAAATTATTTTTGGCTGAATAATCTCTACATTCACATATTCCATGACATGATACTCTAACTCTTCACTTGATCATAAGATAATTGTTTGCTTATTTCTTCTCTATGAGATCAAATTTCCTTAAATAAATATGTTTTCGACGCTTTCACCAGGGCACGCGCATCCGTACGATTTTGCGTGACAGGCATGTCTTTTGTGTTGCCCCACATTCCCACTTTCCAAAGGCGAGTGACATCCGTTCCTTATTCAGCGACGTCTACTCCTTGATCGAAACCGGGATGATGGGATGTCGGTTCTTCTTTCTGTGGATTTCTCCTCAGAACTCATCACCTAATCTGGGTCTCCCTCATAGATTTAATACATTGTTCGTGAAACTCTTCCCAGTTCCATGTTTCCATGGACACCGGTTAATTACACTTCTTCTGTCAGGACATTCCAAAGGGTCCGGTCAGGGCTGCAACCTTCCGTCGGGGGAGTAGTCACGTCGAGGCATCAGTAACATGTATGAACGCTGGGGAATTGGCGTGTCTATCTTTTGTCCCTTATTATAGGGCTTCTCGAGGGCACGGAAGCCCGAGACATCCCACATCGAGAACATGGAACCATATGCCATAGGCATGTATCTGAGGTTTTCCTCAGCTTCCCATGTTTAACACAGGGTATGCCGCGAGTTTAACATCTAGCGGGGACGGATCGGCCTGATCGGAACGCCAGCTGGAGTGGATCAGATTGAGGAATCCCCCATGAGGTAATGGCGATATCGGAGCCAGCCCATGGGAGGATTCCCAAATGCTGTAGAGGGGAATGAGGGTGGCATGATTTCACTTGGATGTGGTGGCCCGGGTAAGAATCGGGATGGATGAAGGATAATTTCATAGAGTGAATGAGGAATTAAATGTGACATCATGGAGATGGAGGTGGTGATGGGGTTGAGTATCGAAGAGACTTCCTACGTATCCTTATGGCAGGGAATCAATGTCCACGTAGTTCGGGATGGATGTGTGGAGCTTACACTCTAGGCTGCCCAAGGTGTTGGAAGAACCGACGTGAATATGGTCGGAATGACCAGGTGGTGGTGGGCTTCAACCTCGTGAGGCTTCCTACGTACCATGTCTTACTATGGATCAAATACAACGTAGTTCAGGTTGAGCGCCAGAGAAGTGGCGTGAAAAGGACGTTGGCCCAATGTGTGGTGGGCTTGCACCTCGTGAGGCTTCCTACATACCATGCCTTGACATGGATCAAAGACCACGTAGTTCGTGAAAAGAGTATTTTATACTGACACAAAGGGGTGTCGGAACAACTGAATGGCAGGGTCACAACGGCTTACCGCTGGATCGGGGTGCAGTTTAATGTCATGCGGGACTAGGACATGTCGAAGAACCAATGTGAAGAAGGACCTTGGCCCAAGTGGATGGTGGGATTGCACCTCGGGGATGCTTCCTATGTACCATTCCTAAACATGGATCAAATAACACATAGTTCAGGTGCAAATGGGGCTTGGCACACTACTAGAAATAGCACTTTTAGCGACCGCCCAGCGACCGCTTTTGGCGGTCGCTGTAGCTTCGTCGGTAAAGCCCATTAGCGCCGCCAATAGCGGTCGCTAATGTTTCACATCAATGGAACACGCGCATGCGGGTCTCTTCTTGTCTCGCGGCATATGGAAAGAACACAGACCTTCCCCGCCGGCCATGGCGGACACATGATGGCAAGTGGGTGGTTCGTTCTTCGGGTGATGAAGATGAGGTCGCTGGAAGTTCTAGGTGAGGGTTCGGGAATGTAGACGGTGGTCATGAGGGAAGCATGGTCCAACATAAAGAGAGGCGGCGTGCGGTGGCGTGCGGTGGCGTGGGGCGGCGTGCGGCGGTGACCATTTGCAGCAGCTAAATTTAGCATGAGGGAAAGAAGAAGAAGCGCGCGCGGGAAAAAAATCACGCTGGAATTTTAGTTTCGTAATAGCGGCCGCCAATGGCGGTCGCTAATACCATCTTTAGCGACCGCCGATGGCGGTCGCCCGCTTTAGCGGCCGCAAAAACGAAAATTTTTAGTAGTGGCACACTGACAAGGAGACGGTCGGGGGCCAATGATTGTTGGGATTGAACCTAGGGAGGCTTCCTACGTACCACACCTTGACATGGATCAAAGTCTTCGTATTTCGGATGAAAATGGGTGTCGGTGAACCGATGTGAGAAGGTAACTTGGTCGAATGGGTGACGAGCTTGAACCTCAGGGAGGATTCCTACGTACTATGCATTGACATGGATCAAAGTCCTCGTAGTTCGGAAAGGGTTTCATCAGTGAACCGACATGAAGGTGGACCTTGGTCCGATGGGTGTTGGGCTTGTACCTCGTGAGGTTTCCTTCGTACCATGCCTTGACATGTATCAAAGTCCTCATAGTTCAAAGTAGATGTTGAATATAGTTTAACGTCATGCGGGATGGGGGTGAACCGACGTGAATGAGGTCGGAGTGACCGGGTGATGGGCTTGAACCTCATGGAGGCTTCCTACGTACCATGCCTTGATATGGATCAAATAACTCATAGTTCAAAGGGATGTACAGTTTAACATCATGCTGGATGGGGGCATATAGTTTAACATCATGTTGGATGGGGGTTGGTGTCATAGTTGATGCTTACTCTAATCCCACATGAGTCGTGCTCGCTGTGAGAAACAAGAGGCAGCAGAGACCTGACGATCACGTCGCGAAGGGTGTGTCCATGGGAAACGAAGAGGGTCTTACACGTTAGGAGTCCCATGGTTCTAGGACTCACTCTAGGATAGAGGCCCAAAGTGAAAAAAAGCGCAGCGGGAGAGGGATTTGGGACTGAAGATGAGAGGTGCCTCATTCCCTATTGCTCCCTCCACTGGCCTTGGCGGTGGGGAAGTACAGAGGTGCATGGGTGCTATCTTCCACAAGAGAGGCATGGGACTTAAGCGTTAGGAAGCCCTTCCCCCGTGGACTAACGCTACTCTGAGAGGGAGGATATCATCCCATGTGCGGGTGATTCCTTTCTTGTGGAGATGAGCAGCGTAAACAATGTCTGAGCTGGGGTGACCCTTCGTGCGAGGCACTAGGTCGTGTCACAGTTTAACGTCCTGCAACTCGGATGAGGTTGGTTTACTCCACACCCCTAGGACTTACATAACTATCACCCTATACCCCCTTGGGGGAGGGAAGGCATCGGAAAAGGCCGTGGTAAAGGGGGGTCGTAGAGCGAACCATCGAGGGGTCCACGTTAGCGCGGTTATGCGATGAAGCAATAGTCGTTAGCGTGCATATGAGAAGAAGCATCATGAAAAGCAATGCTATAGGTGGTGTCGTCCATGGGACTTTGAAATCTCATCATGCAAACCTGGAGGGTCACACGGGAAGTGGAATTTCCAATCAAGGAGGTCCACAGGAAGGGACCTTGCGGAGCTTGGTTTCTTTGCATTGTGGAGAGAACTTTCAAAGGGGTGTGCTTCTTGAAGTGGAATGCCTTCGTCTTATCGTGGGGTAGAGGTGAGAGTGGGAGGTTATTCACGAAGTGGAAGGGTGTTCACGGAGCACTGCCTCACGAAGCAGAGGTGCCTCGCGAATCAAGGTGATGTGAAGCAGTGTGCTTCGCGAAGTACAGTGACCCTGCCTTGGCATGTGGATCACTTGTACAGGATGGATTGTTTGAAAAGCATAAACACTCCGCGACTGCCTGGGTTCCCTTGGGAATCCCTTTCCTTTGCATAGGCCCTTAGGCTTCGTGAAGGGCATCCCTCTCAGAAGAGGGACTCAAAACGAGACAAGGCAAAGGCCTCTCGCGAAGCAAAAATACCTCATGGAGCTCATGATTCAAAGAGCGAAGGGTGCTTCGAGATTTGGGAGCTTAAAAGCCGAATGGTCATATTGTCCATATGTAGAGCTCAGGGGGAGATCTGTATTTATAGGAAGGGGGATCCGCAAAGTAGAACTCACATGGCACGAAGGGGGCCTCTGTGGCTTCGCGGGGGGTCGCAAACGTCAACCGGATTCCCAGAGAGGTACCGCCTCCTCTGCTTCGCGATGGGTTTGTGAACGTCCGGGTGTTCGCGGAGCATTACCTCATATGGTGCTTCGCGGAGGGTTCATGAACATAAGGGAATTTGCGAAGCTTTACCACCACTGGTGCTTCGTGGCGGCCGTGGAGGCAGGGGGCTTCACATCGAGGCTTCACGAGGAAGGGCACGGGGCCTATTTTTTCTTCTTTATTTTCATCCTATATTTTGGTGCCAACAAATACCCCCCCCCCCCCCTCAGACTTGGAGTCGCGGAGGGATCAAGGGTTGGAGTCTAAGATAAATCGCCAAAATTATCGGCGGTTCGTAGTACTAACTCGCGGAGAAGTCGCCTGAGGTAGGCGGGGGCCGCTCGCTCTAGTCGCGCCGCGGAGCTCCGTGCAGTCTGGACTCACCGCGATGCTCCTGGGGTCACCACCTATAAATTGGGGGCAGACCTCTCTTGTATTTTTTCATTTGTGGATTTTTCCTCTTGCACTCTCGATTCGTGAAGCTCTGTGTCTTCTCACCATGAATCGAGCTTCGCGGTGCACCGTGAGTCTCTAACTCTGCGACTGCGCCAAGCAAACTTCTGCTTGTAAGCCGAGGCCCGGCTCCGCATCTTGGCTGTGCGCCCGAGCTTCGCGAGCGATCTTCATGAACAATCTCTGCGACCAGACCCACAATTTTTTTCGAGTTCTAAAACCGTAATGGCCCACCAAGAAGCTGTGATGGGGGTGCTCACAGACGCCGCCCGGAGGGATGAGATGGCCAACTGTCTGGGCCTAGGAGAGCTGGTCCGAAGCCACTCAGGCCATAATTATTTGAAAGAACTGCTATCAGAGATCCCAAAGAAGTATACACTATGAAAGAAGAATCCCTTGTATGGATTAGGGCTGAGGGATGATGTCTTCATTCCTGAGGCGTGTAGGGACGAACCGGTTTGCTGGTTCAGGAGCAAGCCATGCCGATGCCAATGGTTCAGGGTGGCTGATGGTCATGCACGGGAGGACATCACACCAATCACCGACGACTGTCTGTATTACCATCTGATCAACATCGATGGGGAGCCACTTCAACTAGAGATATCCCCTCCCATGTACCGCACCATACTGAAGGTGGATTTGCTGGATTCGAAAAAGGGGTTGTCTGATGAGTGGGACCTGTGCTCAGGTGGTAACTTCACCAACGACTGGGCATGGTCCTACTGGGTAGGTGCCTCATGCGAGGAGTTTGGGGCAGAGCATAGGAGAGTGGGTTTTATGAGGTGGCATGGGCCTCGCAATTCCACATTTATCAACCGAAACAGCCGATGTCGGAGCTGATGATCAGATGGTCTTCTAGGACTAACACCTTTCACCTACACCATGGGGAGGTTGGCATCAGTCTGTGGGATGTCCATCAGATCTCGGGGGTCCCAATCTTGGGGTCCATGTCTAATGAGTTCCTCCCCATCATGATCACATGGGAGGATCCGGAGCAGATGTTGAGGCTGGCACTGGCACTGATGGCACTGGTCCCCGGAGAGGAAAAAGAGGCGATGAGAGATGTCCACTTTAAGAAGTGGTTCAAGCGATTCCTAAACTTCCTGGAGGATCGAGAGTTCCCTCCGAGGCCTCGAACTTGTCTAAAGGGGGATCAGCGGGGCAAGGAGCACTCGTATTGGCAGCTCTTGGAGGAAACCCAATGGAAGACCTGGGGTTTCAGTGTCAGCACTGAACATCAGCAGATAGTCAGGCTGGTGGAATTTATCACGGCCCTTATCTACAGTTGGATCCTTCCGGTGAGGGATACCAACATGGGGTTGCGACCTAGCTCATTCATCATGGCATCCATGCTGTCCATGGGAAGGCGGGTCAATCTGGGAATTTCGTTGCGCTCTAGATTGTACAGGATGCTACGGCACGTTAGCGAGGACAAGAAGCCGCCGAGGATATGCGGGCCCTTCCACCTTCTATATGGGTGGATTGTGGCACACATCAGGGGGTTTATGAGTACCCAAACCCTATCTCGCCACCGGGATCAAACTTCCACCCTTCCATTCTGAACGCGGCCGGGAGCTTCCCATTCAATCTAACCGTTTCGATGGTGCTGAACCGGGTGTGGAAGGCGGACGAATTTAACTTCCACCCGCTTCCATTTCCGATGGGAGTACTCACCGATGACGGTCAGGGAATGGAAGAGCACCATGCTTATATTCTGACCTTTCGAGGTGGAGTTTTGGTGTCACGGGTGGACCGTGAGCCTCTCTAGGAGCCGTACACCCCGCATCGGTTTGTGAGGCAGTTCTGGTGCCTGCAGCGGATGACCCCGTAGGTCTACTGGGAGGTGCACCAAGGGGATAAACCATGTGTAATGAGGCAGTTTTGGCTCATGTTCACACAAGAAGATGAAAAAATGTGAATTTCATTGCCTCCATCCACTGCTGCCTTTTGACTGGTGAAAGAGTATGCCATCAGTTGGGAGGAGGCTTATCCGGGGGAAATGCTGAAGCAGCCAACCATTCGGGCTGGCGACCGTGGGCCTCCCCTATCCCGAGGTCAGGTTTGGAGAGCACCAAGGGCCTCTCGCGGTGGTAGGGCTGCCGTGGCGGCGAGACCTGCACCAGCTGAGAATGTGGCAGTAGTGGAGGACCCGGCAGCAGTAGTGGACCCGATGATTCCGGAAGAGCAGAGCCATCTGGAGGGGCGGCTTCCTAGGGGATTCCATAGGATATCTGCTCAGGCTCCAGGGAAGCAGCTGCGTCATATCAACATTCCAGAAGATGTCGTCTTCCTGGAGGCCTGGTACATTTGGGATATTAACCGAAAACAACACGGTCTGCCCAAGATGTGGGAACTCCTGAACCGTCATGGGATGGGTTTACTGGGTATAGGTCGTGTCCAAGATGGTTTCACGGTGTCTTCGGAAGAGGCAGAGAAATATCTGGGCGAGCTGGAGGACGACGTATAATCAAGTGGTGCCCCACGTCTGATGACGAACCAGGTAAGGGTGCTTCTGGATCGGACG
The DNA here is from genome assembly GCA_963277665.1 of Viscum album. NCBI lineage: Eukaryota > Viridiplantae > Streptophyta > Magnoliopsida > Santalales > Viscaceae > Viscum > Viscum album. The sequence goes on along the minus strand of OY728119.1, from coordinate 272,604,835 downwards.
GTTCCCCCACAGATGTTGGCCGCCGAACTGAGAGAGCACTTCCCCCTGCCGGAATAATCAGATGAATCCTATAGGGAGGACAAGGCCGGTGGAGGGAGCCCATTGGAGGAAGGCGAAGTCGGAGATCAAGACTTGGATTCCGACGATTTCACAAAGGTTCTCGAGGTATCATTCCAAATTTCTATCCTCAGGGTACTCTCTCAGGGCATTATGGACCTCTTACGAATACCTGAAACATGCAGGAGGAACTCGTACGCAGACCTCTCTCTCGCCCCTTGGTGGGTGATGATTCAGGACCTTCAGAACCCGTGCCTACGGCCGCGTCCAGTTCTGTTTCTGGTGGGGCTAGGACACCTGGGGTGGCTCTTCTAGGATCTCCAGACCTTCCAACAGTATACAGAGGGTCATGCCTCGGGGTTGCGTTAGCATCGACTCTAGAGTAGCACCAAGATTTTGATCTTTGTAAGTTTTTCCCACTGGTTTCACTCCTGTCATATGTAAATCGTGCCAACTGACGTTCTTTCCCTTATCTGTCATACAGTTCTCCGACTGGAATGGGCTGCTGCAGAAAGGCTGGTTGGGATGTCTGTTGGCATCCCTCCTAGGGGCATGCTGGTGATTATGGAGACAGTTCCCCCACATAACCGAGCTGCATCACTCCCTATCATTGGCAGGACCACCAGCAGGGTCATGCCCGAGGTTATTGAGGTGGATTTCGATGATGAGGATCAACCGGCCGACCCAAGTCCCACCACGCATGCCCCGACGCCAGATGTCGTGCCAGATTCAACGCCAGAAGCAGATCATGCCGAAGATTTCTTGCAGGCGTATCCTGCATACGATCCTGCCAATCACGCGGACTGGGACAAGACGACCACTGATGAAGAGGACAACAAAATATTCTGTCGCCGATCGTGGAAGCTAATCACGCGCTTCATCAATGACACCCCCCAAGCGCTATGGCTGAATGAAATGGATAGACTTCGCTCGCGGCAGCGCGAACTGTACGTTGGGGTAGTGGATGCCCAGCTTCCTCATATTTTCATCTGAGATCTCATGGCAGAGAAGATACGGGAATACGATCACGGGCTCAGCGTGGGCTGGCAGTGGAGGAAGGCGACGAATGTCAAGAAGCTCCAGGAGGCTGAAAATGAGGTCCAACAGCTGCAGGCCCGGGTGGATGAGCACTCAGCCTCTCTTACTGCACAATCTGAGCTGATCTTGCGGTCGTAGGCCTAGCTGGAAGAGGCAGAAGAGCATATGACGCAGGCTTCTTGAGAGATGGATTCCATTCAGGCTGAGATAGAGAGGGCTCGTGCCGAGGCTAATGAACTACGCCTCGTCGCTGCTGAGGAGAAGCGGGAGCTGAGTCCGCAGAAGAAATTCCTGGACACCACAAGTCAAAGGGTGGCAGAGATACAACGCTCTTTTGATGGGGTCAATCAGTCCTTGGGGGGAGTTGAACCCTAGGTACTGAAATAATTAAAACCCTTAAATTTACTTTCATGATTTAGGATTTTTTGAATGTCGTAGCATGCACGATTTTCGTTATTTGAATTGGTTCATTTTGCATCCTTACAATGATTGCGAGGCGTCCAATGACAATTCCCTAAGCTCACGTGGGTCAGGCCCGATGTGAGAAACAATAGATAGTCGCCTCATCGTCCAATCCAAACACAGGAGTGGAAACCAAGCTTCAGGAATCAGGGGTACAGATAACCAGTCCGGATTTCTGGAAAATAGGAGAGACCTGGCCAGAGAAGGAAGTTCTCAAAATATCCGAATTACTGTTTTTCCTACGTGCTCTTGTGTACGAATGGTGCAACGCCATGGGTGCTGAAATCGGTCCGAACGGATGAGAATAGGAAGTGTGAATCATAATACCCAAAATTTGGAACACTGTGAGGGTGGCGTGACAATAATGGACAACCATTAACCGTGGAGGAAAAATGGTATCCTTACTACATTATCCTAAAATGGTGACAAAAAATGAGAGGCCAACCGTTGTCCATGTTTGCAACACGGGGCCTAACTCAAATATCATCGATCAGTCTTCTGGGATGTTGGCCCAAGATAGCAGGTAGACCATAGGTCGAGAATCCATACTGTTAGGGGGTACCTCCAAACGTGACCAGTCTTCCAGAACATTAGACCAGGATAGCAGGCGGACCATATGCCAGGAATATATACTGTTAGGGGGTTCCTCCATACATGAAATGGGACGAGGGTCCAAATACAGGGAACGCAAAACATGGAATGTGGAGTGATGGTTTTTCAGAATAGAATCCAACACTCTTGTAATTACACCACCATGGTGGGAGTACGCAAGATGGGCACATCAGTTTGATCATGGATCATTCATTCTTTGAGACATGGCCTCTCTGGTGAGGGGGTCTATCACTTCCCAATGTAATCTTGGGGCATCCTGAACGTGTTCAGGGAAGAGTCATAGTTGCACGATCCCCTACGAGGGGTCTGGCTAGGGGGCCAGAAAGGGGAAGAACATGATTTATGATTCCTGTGGGTTGGACCCTAAGAAAAATACCAGGGTGTCCTTATGTATCTCATGATGATGGGAATCAAGCCACACGTAGTACTGGAGGCACAGTTTAACATCATGTAGGATGAAGAGAGGCCTGGTTGTGCCAGTACATATCCCACCAAAACTACTAATCCCACATGAGCCGTGCTCAATGTGGGAAACAAAAAGTAATGGGGAACTTTCCTGACACAGGAAGGGACATGTAAGGGTGAAGGGACGCTCTGTGAATACTATCCCAATGAAATTAACACATCCATGTGGCGCACCTATATGCATGAAGAGTTGGAGCCGAGTATGTTGGAATTCCACTTGAACATGAGGAAGTGGAAATGTGTGAATCATGACGCTCGAGATTTGGATCACAATGATGGCGGCGTGATGATGGAGGATAACTGTTAACCGTGGCGGAAATGCAGCATCCATATGGCATTAGCCCAGAATGGGGAAAGACAAATGAGGGTCGACCGTTGACCATGTTCGAAACACGTAACCATGTCGCAAATTTTGTTAGAGATCCGTAGGGACGTTGGACCGAAACTATTTGAGGGCCCTTAGGTCCTGAATCCATGGAGAGCCTTTAATCCTAGAATCCACATCGTTCGAGGGTCCTTTTGGATGCAGAAGAGTATGATGATCCGGATAGAAAGCTCCAGAATCTTGTTTATGGGACGATGTGAATGTCCTCATGAAAGTCCCACACTCTGATCTCTTCATCAAAACGCATCTAAATAAGACCACGAGGCATATTATATAGAGGGATTAGAGTCCCTTACCACACGAAGATCTTAGTTTAGGGTCGTAGAATTCAGACCCTAGATGGGAGGAAACACAATAGGCACGTGGTGGGTAATTATGAGAAACCCAATGTGGATGGGAACTAGGGGTGTGTATGGTGCTGTGAACAAACCGATGTGAATGAGGACATAATCCCATACCACACCGCACAACCCCCATTGAGAGAGGTTTTGGGTCAAGGGACCGAAAACAAAAGTTGATCTAGGCCTGAAGCAAAGTGGAAAGGCGTTCCTACGTACCCCATGGGTATGGGGATCAAGCTTCACGTAGTTCTGAATGGTAAAAAAGTAATGTACCAGTGCCAGGGAAGAAGGGGAGTGTGGGCATGGCCCTTGCACCAAAAGAAGAAGAATTTGATAAATCTTGTTTGTCCTTTAAGGTGAGTGGTTTTTTTGTGAACCAACAGGCCTAGGGTAACAAGCCCTGGTGTCTCCACAAGAATCAAACCGTGATAGGGATTGACAAATGGCATGGCACGTGACCAATACACAACGTGATGTCCTCTATTATGTGGTCATCACAATGCAGTGCTGTTTTTCATCGTGAGGCCAGGACGATAATGTCACAGTTTAGGGTCGTGTGATGGGACCAAGCATGCATTTTAACGTCATGCAGTGCAGACATAGTAGAGACGATGCTAGACGGGGGATGTGTACGGTGTCGGGCAACATAACTGACGTGGATGGGGACATAATCCCACTTTATACCTTACGCAATCCTAAGAGAGGAACCTCAGTCCGAGGGGCCCACATCGAGGTGAGAGGTGAAGAGGGAGAGATTAGATCCCAAATGAGCTGGACCCGAAAGTGAGATGTCTGGGCAGTCCTACATATCCCATGAGGATGGGAGTCAAGATGAACATAGTTCTGAAGAGATCTTAGTTTATGGTCTCAGAACTTGGACCGTGGGAGCCCCGAAGGACGCCGTATTGGGGCTTTGTCCCTCTGATATGCAAAGGTTCACTGAGGGGTAGCGCCAAGAGTGTCGAGATTCCACCTGGACATGATGGGGTGGAACATAATGTGAATCATTTAACCAACATTCAAGACCAGGAGGGGCTGGCGTGACGATAGAGGATTACTGCTGATCATGTTCGCAACATAGCATCCTGCCACATTATCATGAAATGGGGAAAAACAAATGAGCATCGACCGTTGACTGTGTTCACAACATGGGATTTGTATAAATTTTTTTTAAACCCTAGGGGGCATTGGCCCGTAATGGTAGGAGATCCCTTGGGAGTTGTATCCAGACCATTCTTGGGGTTCACTTTGGTTGTGAAAGATTATGAAAGCCTGAATGAAGGGGAACACAAAGCATGACAAGTGGATGGAACTTAACCAAGTTGAATTTGACACTCTTGGTCCTAGACCAGAGTACTCTTAACACATGGGTGAATCACTGCGAGGAGTCGAGGGACTCAACATGAGGGCGATCGAGAGATGGCAGATTCCCGGGAAAGGGGGCATAGTTCCAAAAACCATGTATCATTCCTATATATACCCCCCTTAGAGAGGGATAGGCAAAGGGGCCTAGGTGACCGGGATATCGAGAGATCTCTAATAAGTGGGGTTGGGCCTGAATTCTAGACATTCGGGTGGTCCTATGTATCCCATAAGGATGAGGATCAAGTCATACATAGTTCTTGAAGGTGACTTTTAATGTCGTGCGGGACAAGAAATAAGATGGCTAATTCTGAGAACTGGGTGTGCATGGTGAGGCTATTGCAAACCCAACGTGAATGAGGACCTCATCCCACATCACACCACGCAGTCCTGTAGTCAGGGTCCTGAAGGCAGGACAAGAGATACAAATTAGATAAACTCAAGCTGGACCCAAAGACAAGAGGTCTGGGTGTTCCTACGTATCCCTTGAGGATGGGAATCAAGCCAAACAAAGTTCATAGGAGATATTAGTTTATGGTCTTAGGGCTCAGACCGTGGTTGGATGAAAAATTTCTAGGTAAGCGCAGACCTCATCCCGATCCCTAAGCCCACGTGAGTTAAACTCTATGTGGGAAACAAGTGGGGAAGATCCTCATCGCAATACCCAAAACATCCATCAAGGGGAAGTCGGTGAAGATCCTCGAAAGACACCTTTAACGAAGATTTTTCCCCTAACGCGCAAATGTGCACTGAGGAATAGTATCAAGAGTTTTGAAACTCAACTTGGAAATGATGAGGATGGAGAAGGATGTGAATCATGTAATCGACATTTTCGGCTTAATGTGGTTGCCGTGGCGATGGAGGATAACTATTAACTATGGTAGAAAAACATTCTCCATATCGTGTTATCCTGAGGTGGGAACAAAAAACGAACATCGACCGTGGACCATTTTCGCAACATGGGATTTTTGTTGATTTTTTGTCTGAAACCCTCGAGGGAGTGGGCCCTTAATGGTAGAAGAGCCCTTGGGAATTGTATCCATGCCGTTTTTGGGGGTCCCTTTCGGTGTGAAAGATGGTGAAAGCCCCGATGAAGGGAAACACGAAGCCTAAAAAGCAGGTGCGGACATGTCCGAGTAGAATCTGATATTCCAGGTAACTTAAACAAGAGTACCCTTAGGAATATTGGTTAACCGCCAAAAAATGGTCAGCAAAGTGGCTTTGGAAAGGTAGTCCAAAGGGCCAAGGTGGGACGGAGATTTTCGGAAGATGAGGCTGGACCCGAAGCTTCAACATTTGGGTGGTCCTATGTACCCCATAAGGATGCGGATCAAGAAAAATGTAGTTCTAGAAGATACCCAGGGGAAGAATACCCTAACAAGGATGTATACGACATGGCGATTAATGGGGACATAATCCCGCACCACACCGCACCATCCTGTAGGAAAAGAAACCTGGGACAGGGGGGCCTGAAAAGGCGAAGGGGCCTGATAGTTGGGTTCGGTCAGGAAGGCCTAGCCTACTCACAGTTTAACGTCTTGCAGTGAGGACGAAGGTCGGGGAATAGGGCTCCCTGGATAGAGGAGGTGTATGGTATGGAAAACAAACCATCGTGAGTATGGACATAATCCCTCACCACACCGTACACTCTGGGTAAGAACTTGGTCTAGGTCCCGAAAAGGCCAAAAGGCCTGAGGTAGGTCCTCAGTGAGGGAATGCGTATGGCATGGAAAGTAGCCCGTGTGAATGAGGGTGTAATCCCACACTACACCGTGCACTCCATATAAAAGAATTGGGGTCGTGCGCCCGACCGTTGGCATCACCCAGAGGGAAGTTCTTCGCTTCGGGATGGGGCAGAATGAATCACTGCACTCGATGTTTGGGACATCTTGGGGTGGAACCGAATATCTTGGATGGTGACCTGACATGGGAGCAACAAATGAGCATCGACCACTGACCACGTTCGAAACGCGAGACTTGTATCTGCTTGTTTCTCGACATCCTTGAGGGTGTTGGCCCGAAGTGGTAAGAGGACCCTTAGGCCAAGCATCCATACCATTTAGGGGCCCTTCCGGATGAGGAAAGTGATGGAATCCTAGTCAAGGAGTGGGTGAAGCATAGCTGTACCCATCTACGAGAGAGGAGAAAATCTCCAGAGGAGTTGATGTACAGCCGGGTCGAGGCTTCCTTGACGTAAGTTGGGGAAAAAGTGTGCACCCTGCCATATGTCTTGGCCGGCGGGGAAGATTTTGGCTTTTGGGCTGGGCCAACAGACGAAATGTCCGGGCATTACTACGTATCCCATAAGGATGGGAATCTTTCCATACGTAGTTCATGAAGCCATGCATTTTAACATAATGCGGTAAGGACGTGGGGGGATAGATGAAAGAGAGTGGGAACATGGTGCGACCATTATAATCCTCATATCAGTGGGGATAAGGAAGCCTACTCCTCATAAGAGGACCCTCCGAGAAAACTATACCCAGGGGGGACAGTCAAAGAGAAGAGCTCGGGGCTGGGTTCAAGATGAGATGTCTGAGCGTTCCTACGTATCCCATTAGGACAGGAATCAAGCCATACATAGTTCTTGAAGCGCAATTTAACGTCGTGATGGATGAGAGATGCGTCTAATCTAGGGATATGCATGGTATGGCGGGTAACCTGACACGAATGAGGACGTAATCCCACACCAAACCGTATAATTCCATAAGAGAGTTTGAGTTGATGAAGGACAAGGGTCCTGAGGTAGAGCCTCGGTCAGGAAAGCCTAATTGGCTTGCAGTTTAAAGTCTTACAGTAAGGATGGGGGCCAGGGGCCCGAAGAGGCCAAAGTGCATGAGGCTGAGCCTCGGTCAAGAAGGCCTGACTGGCATGTAGTTTAATGTCTTACAGTAAGGACGGGGGTGATCTTAGTTTAAGGTCATAGAGCTTGGACCATTTTTCATTTTATCGTCATGCAGGACGATGTTGCATTTTAGGTTCATGCGGGACCATTATGTATAGTTTAACATCATAACGGATGAAGACGGCCAACTTAATGGCATGCAAGACTGTGGTGCAGTTTAAGGTCATGCGGGACCTTAAGGTGCAGTTTAAGGTCATGCAGGACCGTATAGTTTAATGTCGTGCAGGACCAAGTGGCTCTGGAAAAGTACTGCTTGAGGATGTTGGTGTTGGTGGGAGGAGTTATGCGCTCACCATCCATGGTCATCAAGGATTATTCTCCATTGGGGTAAACCTTATGGATGACGTAAGGTCCTTCCCATTTGGGCTCAAGCTTGGGCGGTTTCCTACCGGGAATCATTGGTGCTCGGAGGGCCAACACCAGGTCGCCTTGTAGAAAAGAGAGAAGGCGAACCATCTTGTTGAAGGCTCTGGCTATCTTATTCTGATGCCTTTCAGGATTATGCAGGGCACAAAGCCTGTTCTCGTCCAGTGCTTCCAATTTAGTTAGACGGATTTCTTCCACCTTATCTAGCTCCTGCTGTTCATAAACTGCAGTGCGTAATGATGGTAGCTGGATCTCAATGGGCAGGACAACCTCAACCCCATACACCAGGGAATATAGGGTCACCTGGTTGGAATTGCGAGTCATCGTCTGACAAACCCAGAGGGCGTTGGGGAGCTTGTCCGGCAAAATTTTATTGTTTTGACCAACCATTTTCTGTATAATGTTAGAGAGTGTTTTGTTGAATGCCTCGATCTATCCATTCTCCTGCGCATGATAGTGAGAGGTATGGTTCGAACGGATATTGTACTTGGCGTACAATTTCTTCAGCTCGGCTTCTCGGAAGTTGGTTTCGTTATTAGTGAGGAAAGCGTGAGGGACTCCAAACCGGTGGATGATATTGGAGCTCACGAAGTCAACAATGGAACGGGCTTTGACCTCTTTGATTGGAACTGACTCTTCCCACCTGGAGAAGAAATCTGTAGCAGTTAGGATAAACCTACACTGGCGAGCTGTCGCCGGTGGATATGGTCCCACGACATCGAGTTCCCTACACCGCTAATGGCTATGAGAACATGGTGGAGTGGAGAGGCTCTGGTGTTCGATGCATAAAGTTAGCACGAACTTGGAATGCGTGGAATCTCTTGGAAAACTCAATAAAATCAGGGATCATAGAGGGCCTGAAGTACCCCAACCTCCAGATCTGATGGGACAGCTTGGGTCCAGCCTTGTGGGCACCATAAAAACCTGCATGAACCTCTTTCATGACCTGAAAAATCTCGACTCATTGAATTCTACAGAGGAGAACACCATCGATGCTCTGCTTATAGAGGATCCACCCAAGGCTAGGACCACTCTGGAGGGTAAATTGCAGTGTGCAGCTTCGGATTCTCTTGTGCTCGGACTGATCATCCGGGAGGCAACCATTTTGGAGATACTCGACAAAAGGTTCCCTCCTGTTGGGAGTGGCGTCAACCACTACATCTGAAGAACCTGGGGCTCTTGACGTGAAGGGTCTGGCAGTATGATGGCTTACTCGCACGCCGTCGTCATCCCTTGGGGTGACGGGGGAAACGACTCTCCGGTGTGACACATGTATGATCAAATCATCTTGCACGGGTTCTGCGAGCGATGCAGCTAAGCCAGCCAAAGCATCTGCTCGACCGTTCTATGACAGACGGACATGGGTAACCTCTGGTCAAGAAGAGAACTGGGCCATTAGATGGAGGGTGCACTCCAGCAATGGCACAAGCTCCGGCTTCCTAACAACATATTTTCCATTGAACTGCTTGATGACCATATTGGAATCCCCTTTAACATTTAGATGGGGCACATCGATCTCAAGGGAAAGCTCCAGGATGGTGATGAGAGCCTGATACTCTTCCTCGTTATTGGTGTAGCCTTCTGAAAATAGGAATGAGTATGGCAGAATGTCTTGCGCCGAGGTGATGAAGACAATACCCAGACCCACTCTATTGAGATTAGGATCATTGAGCCTCCTAACGGTGGGGCTCCGGGAGGCACCGTCGAAGTGCATTATCCAACATGAGACGTCATGATCTACTAAGAGGATCGCCTCATCAGGATAATCCCGATCCAGGGGTTCATCCGTGGAGGTTGGATGAGCAGCTATGAATTCTGCCAATGTCTTTCCCTTGATGGCCTTCTGATTCCCAAACCTGATGTCGAATTGCTGGAGGATCACCGCCCACCGCGTTTGTCGGCCAGTTAACATAGTGCGGTTCAGAATGTACTTCCGTGGGTATACCCAAAAGACCAATTGTACCTCATGGTGCTGCAGGTAATGCCGCAATTTTTGTATGAAAAAAAGCGTAAGGAACTTCTTTTCGATAGGGGAGTATCTGATCTCCGTATCGAGGAGCATGCGGCTGAGATAGTAGAGGTTGTTCTATGTTTCCTCATTGTTCTTCTGGGCGAGAATTGCACTGAGGGACCATTCTAGGGCGGTCACATAAAGGACCAGTGGATTTCCAGAGATGGGTGGCATCAAGACCAGAGGTTGGAGCAGATACTGCTTGATTTCTTCAAAGGCAGTCCAACACTCATAATCCTATTCATTGGCGGTGCCTTTCTTCATAATCCGGGAAAAGGGATTACACTTTCTAGCCAGATTCTCAATGAATCGGCGTATATAAGCTATGTGGCCTTAGAGACCTCGAAGCTCCCAAATATTTCACTGGGGAGGAATTTGGCTGATGGCGTTGATCTTCTCCAGGTCGATCTCGATGCCTCGGTATTTGACGACAAAGCCCAGAAACTTCCCAGAGGTTACCCTGAAGGCACAATTTAACGGTTTCATCTTCAGGTGGAGGGAACGGAGGTAGACGAACACTTTCTCAAGGTCCTTGAGATGGTCCTGGTTCTGGCGAGATTTGACCACCAGATCATCCACGCAGCATTCCATTAGTGTCCTGAGAATCATCTTGAATATGTGATGCATGGCCCTTTGAAAGGTGGCACCAACATTTTTCAGGCCGAAGGGCATAACCTGATTACAAAAATTACCTTCGGGATACTTGAAGGAAGTGGAATCCTCGTCCTCCGGGGCCATTCAGATCTGGTTGTACCCGGAATACCCATCCATGAAGGAGAGGTCTTAAAACTCGACGTGGAATCAATCAACAACTCTGTCACTGGGAGGGAAAAATCATCCTTCGGGCAGTGGCAGTTGAGATCACGGAAGTCGATGCAGACTCTGATCTTCCCGTTCATCTCCCTGACTGGAACAATGTTGGAAGGCCACATGGGGTACTGGACTTCCTTGACAATTTTGGATTTGATAAGCTTGTCAAATTGGGCCTCAAACATGGCACCGTGAGAAGGGTGCATCATTCTTGGAAGGCTGCTTAAACCCGTGATGGTTTGTTGGGAGACCAAGGTGGTGGACGACTACCTAGGGATCTATTCCTGGCATCTCTTCATAACTCCAGGAAAACACACCATGATGCTGTTTGAGAAAGTCCACGTACTTTTTCTTCTCCTCGAGGGGTATGGATGCACTGATCAATGTGGGTCTTGGATCTGCATCGCAACCAAGGTGCACCAATAATAGTTCATCAACCGTGGTAGAGACGCCTTCTTCAATGGTGGGGGGAGAATCCTCTAGATCCTCCTTTCCACCCGTGGAGGGATCTCCCATAGGAGGAGCTGCTTCTTATTTATCAAACCCTGATGGGTAGCTAGTGCCGGCCTGGGCAGCAGTGGTCATCATATCAGGAGACTCATGCGCCACTGAGACCATAGCAATGAAGGAAGTTGATCTTATCCCATCTGGCCTTCGGCCAAAGGGGCCACACTTGATGACATCAATGCAGTAGTGACGTGTCGGTCTGAGCCGGTTGATTCCAGCCTGATGGAAGAGACACGTATGACGTACCATCATTTCCATAAGCCTGACATCCCAATACCGCACATGGGTAGGAGGTTCCTGGATCACCTGGGCCTGGTTGGTGTAGGAGTACGAGGTGATTTTCCACCGTCACGTGGATATGGGAACATGCCATCCTCTTGTACCCGAAACAACAAAACACTACCCCATGTCGGGGGTTGTGGCCTCCAAACGATGCATCGGGAAGATGTAGGCATCGTCCAGGCCTACCCTGGGATCAATTGTGACCGGGGCGGGTTCATCCTCACTTGCCAGGATTTTCTTATCCTTGCTCTTATAATAGTCAGCGTCCAGATAGAGGGCTTCACAAGAGGCAAAAGGAGACGCATCTTCTTGGAGCACGCTGACTCGACCATTGAGGGAGTACATGAGGCATTGGTGATACGACGAAGGGATCACTTCATGCAGATGGATCCATGGCCTACCCATCAACGTGTTCTATGCAGTGTCTTGGGAGACAACCATGAACTCGATGCTGTCAATTGGGCCACCGTACTAGGTCTTCATGTGGATCTTTCCAACTAGGGATTTCTCAGTTCTGTCGTATCCCTGGATTATAAGGTCGGAGAGAGTTAAATAATCCTCAGACAAACCTATCTTTTACATTGTCCAAGTTGGGATTAGGTTAAACCAAAAGCCTATGTCAACAAGGCAGCGGCAGACTTCTATGCCATTTAACTGGACAGTGATGTACAGTGGGAGAATATGACCATGTATGGGAGGGTCTTCATCTTCATTGGAGAATGAGATAACTGCCTGGCATTCGGCATTCTCAATCGCCTCATCATGGAAGGCTTCTGCAGCTGATACCTCCGTCTCAAACTGGAGGGGGCTCCTTAGGGCCTCATAAAGTTCCTCATGCATTTCAGATGACAGGAAAAGAGCCTCAAGGATAGAAACCCTTGTTGGAATGCCGAAAAGATGCTTCAGAAAATCATACTTCCGTGCCAAATGTAAACATCTGCTTATAGAAGGTTGTCCTGCAGTTGGAGGCATGGCGGGCCCTTCCGGCTGGACCGGCAGCTGGCTGGTACTGGGTACATCCCGCTGCCCGCTAGTTGATGCCTGAAGAGTAGCTGCTGGATGAGGATTGGACAACTGAGATTGGCCTGTAGCAGGGAAAGACTGGGCGAGGTGCGAACAAGGAAGCTATGCCTAATCTAGTAGCACAAATGGCGGTGGAGGTAGATCTGAGGGCACCAGATGAGGTTGCGCATGCTGAGCTCTACGCTGAGACTACTATCTGGTTTCAGTAGCATGCACGACCTAACTGAAAACACCCGCTGACGTGCCTTGACGACCCACGTGTTTGCGGTTCCGCTGAGGTTGACATCAGCTAGGGACGTTGGGGAGGTTCGCCTGGAATTCCTCATCGTCAGGAGACATATAAGGATTTACTACCTCCATGGTATTAACCGAAGCATACCCCTGACTATCGCTCGAAGAGTCATCCACCACTGGGTGGATTTTGGGAGTTATCCCCATCTCAGGGGGTATGAAATCACCGAGAGTGCGGGATGACGGTGACAGTGGTGGAGCACGTTTCTTCTTCTTGAGCTGCCGCTGCTTGCCCATTTGGGAAGAGGTCGGTTGTGATGACGACGCAGAGGTACTGGTCGCATCTTCTAAATGCTCCAGCTAATTCAGGCATGCTCGAATGATGCCATGGTTCCGGATGATAGTTTTACGATCTATCCAGTCATCGTACTTCTGGGACACACAGCTGGGAACCTGCTGCCACTCGCCTTCATCGTCGCTACCGCTTTCTGAACATACAAAGACACCCGCCACTTATGTCGAGTCCGAGCCCAATCTGACTATGTTTTTGTTGACCTAGTCTTGGAGCCAATCTTTAAACAGATAACACTACTTGAGGGTGTGCCCCAGAGTCTGATGATAGGGGCATTAGTTGGGGAGATCGGTGAGATTCGCCTCTACCGGCCTTCTACACTCGGGTAAGTGCGCAATCCCTTACTCTAGGGAACTTCGAAAGTAGCCAGGGACCTGATTCTCGTTGAACGCGTAATTCTGGTGCCTTCTTTCAAGATAGGGGGACCTGGGAGCCTGGCCCTAACAAGGGGCCTACCAAGAATGCAGAGCATGATTGTCCCACCTAGGCGGTGGTGGCTCATTATGTGGGGGAACCTGTCAGTTCTGAGGCGGTCGTTGCTAGGCAGGAGCCTGTGCTTGAGGTGGAGGGCCTCTGTGGGGTTGTGGGGCCGGTGCCACTAGTAGTAATTCTCGCTGCCTAGGGGATTCTATATGGGCCATCGCGGCGGGTTCGACTCTGGCAGCCCTCCTGGCTAGGATCACAGGGGGCAGCAGACGTGCCTGACTAGCCTGTTGCAGAGCTTCCTCGAGGCGCTAAGCCTTATCTGAGAAGTCCCGGAACCCTCCAGGGTAGTTTTGGGTGATCAGGGAAGGAACCAGTTCTATTTTAACATTCCTTATTCACATTGTTAGTAATATCTCCCGAGTTAGTGACTAGTCGAGGGAGTATGTAAGCCCCTTCCACTGTGCGATGATGTCTGTGACTCGCTTGTCAGGCCTTTGTTTGCAATTAAGGAGGATTGCGATGCTAGTCTTTCACGTGGTGGAGCTGAATTGGTATAAGAATTGCTGGTGGAGATCCTCCCAGCCGGTCACCGATCCGATAGGGAGCTAGCTATACCAGAAGAATTCAGGGCCCTCTAATGTCTGCACAAAACATCAGAGCTTGGCGGATTCCTATTGTGCTGGGGTCCCCAACATGGGGCCACATCTGGAGTAAAAATGAGCCAAGTTCTGTGGCGAATCCCCACTCCCGTTAAAGGGTGATAAAGTGGGATTCCCAAAATCTGAGGGTGTGGGCATATCATCCACCCACATGGGATATGGCTTTCCATATGGTGGGACTACCACCTGCCGCGTTTCCAACGCCTCGAGGTGGGTGATGAGTACCGCTATAGGATCATCCGGGTGGGGGTCCCTGTCTTGACGGGGATTTCTAACTATGAGTGCATTGTTGGGATCATCAACATGGTAAACGGATTCAATGGCTCGTGGACCAACTGGCAGAACGTCCCTTGGGGCGGCTGGGGGAACCCGGGCTAGATTCCTCGGATTTCCTCGCCATTCAGGAGGGTTTGGCAAGACGTATCACGCCCTCTTGCCGTCAGTTCCAGCTTCTATTCTATCTGTGGGTGTAGCATGATCAAGGTTTCCCAGATGCATCTCGTCGGGGGGAGTTGTTCCTGCCCCTGCTGCCCCGGCTTAGGATCACCATATTCGGGTCACCTCTTTATAGTGCGCTCGGCTAAGAGTTCGTCGACCAACCTCTTCTGCTCAGCAAGCTGTTGGCGCAACGCGGCCTTCTCGGTGTCTTCGTCCATTTTCTGTGCTGAGGCGGATGTGTCAGAGTTCTTGACGGTTCTGACCTTCTCTTTACTCTTACCGGGGTTTCGACTGAGTACCAGTGACTCGGTGGGTGCATGGAGGCCGATAAGGTTCCTCTACAGATGAGTAATCCTCCCTAATGGGTCCAACAATGGTGGTACACCCTCAGGAGGTAAGTATCCATCGTGAAACTCTAGCTCTTCCTCTTTTTCCACTATGTCAGCCATGTGGACCGCAACCCTTCTTGGGGGCATGTCCTCTATGTCGCATAATGACTCGGGCTTCTGTCGGATAGGACTGAAGAGGAGGGCGGCATACTTTCCCCAGCCATAGACTTGCATATGGGGGGTAGAATCCTTGATGATTTTGCAGAGTACCTTGAAACTATGAACGCATTTTTGTTGGAGGGCGCTCTGGCGACCCGGGTACTCAGGGCGCTGGGCCACAGGGAGTGCAGCCAAATTGACCAGACGGAATTGATCGCCGATTTTCTCTAATTGCACATGGATCATAGGGTAAAATACTCATTTATAGTGAAGATGAAAGTGATTTACCCACAGGGTTTGACGGAAGCACTCGACTTCTTCCGGGGTGAGGGATTCCGGCGCACAAAAGATTGACGCTGATACCGGCCAGAACTTCTTTGGGAAGTGATCCACCGCGAGAATGTTACAGAAGCTCCTGGACTTAGATTCAGGCTCTGGCCCCATATTTCCCACTCGTCAACCAGAGGTGGCTGAGGAACCGGTAGCGGTACTGAGGCGGACCACTGGGACAGTAAACTGGGTGGCGGAGAATACGGCGAACGAGCCGACTGGCCGCCGAATTCTGGACCAGACTCCAAAGAGTGTCGTGACCTGACCATAATGTCATGATAAGACAGTCTGATAGCCACATCCTCTGGTGAAGGGATTGCGGTTACCGGCGATGGGTCACCTTTTTGCTCAACCTCCATCGTTCCCCAAAATAGCTCTCTGTGATCTCTGGTTGAGGTAGAGGGTGCTTATGGTGACGACAGTGGTCACTGTACGGTCGGAACCTATGAAATTCCCAAAATTTTCTCCACCAAGATGTACCTGTGAATTGAGGCGGGAATCCGATGGACTTCGCATTCAGGAGGGATGGGGCTGAAACACCTTGTTCCTGCCCTGGTTCTTAATGCGGAGGAACGAGGGGAGGGTTTCAATGCTGAGTCGCATTCTGCTTCAGAATTCGAGAAGCGAGCCGGTTTGATCTCCATCAGGGATTTCCCAGGATTCTTCTTATGGCTGCGATGACCCGCCCTCCTACCCCTAGATGTCTCTTCGGGACAAGGTTGATTTCCGACGTGTAGTCTCGAGGCTGTGCTGACGCCCTGGCGGAGAGGACTTCCGCTTGAGACAACCGGGGTGTGAGGGGCACCGAGGAAAATGTCTAAGGGAACATGGGGAGGACCTCCATCGATAGCACCTGGTTAGGAGAAACCTCTGTTGGATCCGGAGGGAGCATGGGGAGGTCCTCCATACTTGGTGCGGGTGGAGCGAGGCTGACCTTCACCCATATGGTTGACAGGGAAAGGAAGACCTTTTCCAGTTGCGGAAAGTATGTAGGGAGGATCCCCACGTTGGGGATAGACCCGATGGGCAATGCCTTCACATCGACGGTCGGGGGTAGGAGGAGGAATTCCATACCCAGTGTGATGGGCACGAGAAAGACTTGTAACGACCCAAAATTTTGAATAAATCTTGTTTCCTAATTTTATGTGTTATTCTATTTTATTTTTATACTCAACAAAAATGTTTCATTTGATAACATGATTATAATTAAAATGAGACCGTTGGGTTTTGACTATTATATGACCATTGGTCAATATGACCGTTGGAAACTAAACGTTTAGAGTTTTGTCTCTAAATACAAGTAATCATGGTTAATTATTATAAAAAGAAGATTCAATGGCCTCGCCCAGTAGTCTTGGACCGATCGAAGCCCATCTAACAGAACTTGGGAAAGAGGTAGTACCACTGGGCTTTGCTCTGGACCAAACCCAAGCCGAACTTCATCGTGTGAAGTTTGAACGGAGTCGCCTTCGCGAGAAGTTCAACCAGATAGAAATTACTACTCGTGCGATGTTGTCCGAGCCTTCCTCAGATTCTCTCACCTTAGCACACCTTACACTTAGGTCCTATGCTGGTGTGATAAGGGGCTATTTAAGGAGACCATAACAGCCTTCTGTAATCCTTTGTTTTAAATAAAAATTGGGATTTTTCTTATGATAATGTTTATGACTTTTCAAATGTCCTGATAAATATAGTATGCATATTTATGGTGAATTTTAGAGAAAGGATATTTTAAAAAATGTTTATGTAAACCTTAAATAATTAAAAATGTGTAATTATTTTCAAAAAATGGTCTTCTACAGTTATGTTCAGTACGAAATTTAGAGTCTAATAAGATCAACTTGATTTTTGATGAATAGTAAATTATGAATAGTGATTTTATGCTTATGATTAGTAATGTAACCAAATAGATTAGTAACCTCACTTAAAGAAAGTATTAAAATAATCTAGGTACCTTGATAAAGTAATGTGATTCAATAAAATGGTTAAATAACGGTTTCATAAATTATTATTCAAGTATTAGTTTTTTCGGGTGAATAGTGTTTTTTAATTTAAAATTAAATTAAAAATATATAGAATATTATTTTTATAAAATGGAGTTCATTTTTGAAATTAGAGCATTGATATTTTGTTAATGCGAAATTTTGGGATTTTTCTGAGAAAGTTGAATTTTCAGTGAATAGTAAAAATACAGTTTTAGGGTTTCAGTATGTTTAATGACATCATAACTGTGTCATGATGATTTCATGAGATATTTTAAGTTTTGGCCAACCAAAGGTGATGAATTATTGTATTGGGGACCCCATGTGGCCTAACTTCATGGGAAATATCATGGGAGAGCACATGGTTTTGAGAAAACCACTTTTGAGGTGTCCCTTGGCCATTAATGCCCTGTCCCCTCACATTCCCTATAAATACCAAGCCCTCCTCTCATACATTCGACTCCAAAACCATCCTCAACGAAGTTCTGGTCTCCTTATCTCCCAAGGAGTCCTCACAAGGTGCCCCCAATCCCTCAAAGTCCAAACCTTTGAGTTTAAAGAGTTAAATTTTAAGGTAAGGGATCTGACCCCTCTCTTTCTTTTCAAGTAATCTCTTTTATGTCATTTATTTTATGATCCATGTTCTTATGTTAAAGTTTGTTCTTTTATACTCCTCTTACTGCCCTTTTCATGTTAATATAATGATAGATCCCCTCTTACTCTCATTATTTCGTTTTATGATGTTTTAAGTGGCGCCGTTAGGCTGCTGAAAGTTTTGTAATAGATTCTTTCTCCCTTCACATTTTTCAAGATCTATTTTCAGGTAAAGTATTTCAAGTTAAATTTTATTTTTTTGGGTATGATCTCTAAATTTATCATACTGATATTTTATGATCATATTATGAGAGAACCGATTTGATCTCTTCAATTCAGTATTTTGATGTTTTAAGTGGCGCCGTTAGACTGCCGAATTTTTAAGTGGTTCTTTCACCTTTCTTCTTTTTCAAAGTTCTAATTCCATGTCAAGTCTTGAAAGTTCCTTTTTATTATGTTGGGGTATGATCTCTAAATCAATCATACTGATCTTATATGTTCATATGATGAGAGACCCTATTTTATCTCTTCAATTCAGTATTTTGAAGTTTTAAGTGGCACCGTTAGGCTGCTGAATTTTTAAGGGATTATTTCACCCTTCTCGTTTTCAAGATCCATTTTCTTATGAAGTCTTTCATGTTCCTTTTTATTATTTTGAGGTATGATATCTAAATATATCATACTGATATTTTATATTCATATTATGAGAGACCCTATTTGATCTCATCAATCCATTTTTGTTGAAGTTTAAGTGACGTTGTTAGGCTGCCGAATTTCTAAGGGGTTCTTTCACCCTTCTCGTTTTTAAGATCTATTTTCATGTCAAGTATTTCAAGTTCATTTTATTATGTTGGGGTATGATCTCTATATCTATCATACTTTTCATTTATGTTCATATTATGAGAGACCCTATTTTATCTCGTCAATCCATTTTTGGAAGTTTTAAGTGACGTTGTTAGGCTGCCGAATTCTCATAAGAGAAATCTTATTTTTTGTCTTCCTTCCAGGTTCTTCATTTTATATGGTATATCATTAAAATTTCATTACCATGTTCTTACATACTTTATATTATGTTCCTCTACTGTATTATGGATCATTTATGAGTGGGTGACCCATGTCCCCTCTCTTTTCAATGTTTTCAAAAACCCCGAAACATAGCCATTATGCTGCAGAACTTTCATCTCAAAATGCCTCTCTCTTTTCTCAAAATTATTTTATGTTATAAAGTGAATACTCAAAGATCTTATTTCTACAGAGTTATTCACATATATACCAAAATATTCTATTTTAAATTATGGGATTTACATACATGAAACCCGCTTTCCCTTTCCGTGGGTTTTTAGTGACATAAAGATCATGTCTTTAAAGCAGTTTTTAAAACGTTATGATTATGAAATGAAACCCATTTATTTTATGTATATGGGTTGTTTATGAAATGATTGATGATGATATATGTGGATCACATGATAATAAAAACATGTCAAGGGTGCACCCAGATAGCGCTCCAATGCATTGGGTAAAGACTTAATCTCTAGAGATGACTTTTTAGACTGATACCTTGGTGAATAACCTTGGTAATTTTTAATGACACCTTTGGGATGGACCTTGGTGAAACGAAATGATTTTCAATATTAAATGTTTCAGACACATCTTCAAGTTATGAAAAATGTTATTTTTATTATGATATGCCTCATGATTTCATTCTCATGCCTTAAAGTTCTTTTCATGACTTTATTGGTGTATATCAAGGTCATATATAAAATGTTTCGCTTATATCACTTATTGGGCCTTCTGCTCACCCCTTCTTTTGATGTATGTCCTTAGGTTATTAGATGCAGTAATTAACCTAGGATGAACTTAATGAGAAGCCTTTCAAGTGTTTAAGAAGAACGTTTTATGTTGTTTTCATGTATTATGTTCCTGGTTTCCAAGACACTAAACTTTAAAGATCCTCAATTTTGTGTAATGTAATGAATGTTTATGTTATAAAAAGGCAGGATGCTATAGTTGGTATCAAAGGATGGTTTAGTTATTTGTGGAAATTTGGATATGGAAACTATAGGAGGAACCCTATAGAAAATTTTAAATTTAGGAAATCTTCCAGGTATTTTGGTGAGTATTGAGTAAGGGGTTTCCATGAAAATACATCCCTATCTGGATACGAGCTGGTAGAGGTGGCTCTGGCACAGATGTACATAGGGGTAAAACTTGAAAACACCGCTTTCAGCTAGACTCGAATGGGAACTGGTACACGACAATGGGCCTTGCTGCACTCTTGGTTGCGACACTCCCGGGGGATATGCTTTGGTAAATTCATAAGCTTAGTACGAACCATTATTAAAGGAACAAGGATAAAACAAAATAAAGATTCACATAAGAATATATGATCATGGATAACCTAGTTTGAAACCTAGGGGATCACAAGTTAGGGTATACGTTTCTTCTACAAGTTATCCTTATATGCTTTAAGCTCCTTTTCATGATTATTGGTAAAGTATTTAAGCCTCTAATTATACTTTCTCTTCTTAGTTAATGGTGGGAAATGGAAGAACATGTCCCAACAACCAATGTGATAAGAAATGCGACGATTGCCGTATTAATATCATAGAGATGATTAGGGGATTAAAAGATGATTATTATTTTAGAAGACGTACACTATTTTGGGGACCCTATATGATCGAGGTAAATGGATTACTATGGTATTTTCATTGAGGAGTAAGGTTGACTTATAGAATTGATTAATTTAAGGTGGACTTATAGTAATTTAGGTTACTTATGGAAATGATTAACCTATCTTGGGTAAAATATGATTAGGTTAGCTACTTTTGTTATAAGATGTTATGAGTGGTTGATGTGTTTTGGAGATGAACAATGATGTTTATTTTGGAAGACAATGTTATCAAGTTCTTCTTGTATTTGGGATTAAATCTTAGTTTGGTTTATTTTGAAGAATTTTAAGAACAGTTATTTATCGAATGGTCTATGATGAACTTTGGGTAGTCCCATGGAACATTGAAGATTTAAAAGTAGTTTCCATTCCTATGGGATTATTTCTTTTTGAAGAGTTGTTTTACCTTACCCTTTCTTTTTTTGGGATAATGTTTAAAGATAGAAGAAATATTTAGTTAATCTTTTGTGGATTATTTGATTCTCTAGAAGATGATTGTTGTGCTTTTGATGAGACCAAGTGTTTTTGAATTCTCATCATTTGGAGAAAAGAATAGTTTTGGTAGAGTCTTATTAAAGGATGAAACTCTACTTGAAGGTAGGTATATTTTCTTATGTTTCTGTTCTATGTAGTAAATGAATTACTCAAAATTATGAAAAGGAACGTGAAAAAATGTGGTTGGTTTACGTTTCCTACTAGGTAATCAAAGGCCATTTACACACATCATAAGTTTGGGGTTTTCTTATGGTTAACTTTCTCCTAATCATGTTTTCTATCACTCTCCCTCAGAACTTGACCCTTTGTTTTCTCCTACATCTCCATGTTTTCCTACATGGAATCCTAGTGTGGGTTAACTCGGGTGACCTTTGTACTTCCCTTTCTTTCTTTTAAAGTAATAGTTTTACTGACTCATTTTCCGATGTGGGACTTTCAATGAAATTTCAAAAACCCAATTTTTTTAAAAATTGCGAGGATGCAATTTCTTAAGGGGGGAAGAT
This sequence comes from Viscum album, assembly GCA_963277665.1. Lineage (NCBI taxonomy): Eukaryota > Viridiplantae > Streptophyta > Magnoliopsida > Santalales > Viscaceae > Viscum > Viscum album. Next base: position 272,583,043 of record OY728119.1, on the reverse strand, counting down.
TGTAACGACCCGAAATTTTGAATAAATATTGTTTCCTAATTTTATGTGTTATTTTATTTTATTTTTATACTAAAATTTTTTTTTCATTTGATAACATGATTATAATTAAAATGAGACCGTTGGGTTTTGACTATTATATGACCATTGGTCAATATGACTATTGGAAACTAAACGTTTAGATTTTTGTCTCTAAATACAAGTAATCTTGGTTAATTATTATAAAAAAAAGATTTGATGGCCTCACCCAGTAGTCTTGGACCGATCGAAGCCCATCTAACAGAACTTGGTAAGGAGGTAGCACCACTGGGCTTTGCTCTGGACCAAACCCAAGCCTAACATCATCGTGTGAAGTTTGAAGGGAGTCGCCTTCGCAAGAAGTTCAACCTGATAGAAATTATTACTCGTGAGATGTTGGCCGAGCCTTCCTCAGATTCTCTCACCTTATCACACCTTACACTTAGGTCCTATGCTGGTGTGACACGGGGCTATTTAAGGAGACCGTAACTGCCTTGTGTAATCCTTTGTTTTAAATAAAAATTGGGATTTCGTCTTATGATAATGTTTATGACTTTTCAAATGTCCGGATAAATATAGTATGCATATTTTTGGTGAATTTTAGAGAAAGGATATTTTAAAAAATGTTTATGTAAACCTTAAATAATTAAAAATGTGTAATTATTTTTAAAAAATGGTCTTCTACAATTATGTTCAGTACGAAATTTAGAGTCTAATAAGATCAACATGATTTTTGGTGAATAGTAAATTATGAATAGTAATTTTATGCTTAGGACAAGTAATGTGACCAAATATATTAGTAACCTCACTTAAAGAAAGTATTAAAAAAATCTAGGTACCTTGATTAAGTAATGTGATTCAATAAAATGGTTAAATAACGGTTTCATAAATTATTATTCAAGTATTAGTTTTTTCGGGTGAATAATGTTTTTTAATTAAAAATTAAATTAAAAATATTTAGAAAATTATTTTTATAAAATGGAGTTCATTTTTGAAATCAGAGCTTTGATAGTTGGTTAATGCGAAATTTTGGGATTTTTCTGAGAAAGTTGAATTTTCAGTGAATAGTAAAAATACGGTTTTAGGGTTTCAGTATGTTTAATGACATCCTAACTATGTCATGATGATTTCATGAGATATTTTAAGGTTTGGCCGACCAAAAGTTATGAATTATTTTATTTGGGGCCCCATGTGGCCTAACTTCATGGGAAATATCATGGGAGAGCACATGGTTATGAGAAAACCACTTTTGAGGTGTCCCTTGGCCATTAATGCCTTGTCCCCTCACTTTTCCTATAAATACCAAGCCCTCCTCTCATCAATTCGACTCCCAAACCATCCTCAATGACGTTCTGGTCTCCTAACCTCCCAAGGAGTCCTCCCAAGGTGCCCCCAAGCCCTAAAGGTCCAAAACTTTTATTTTTAAGAGTTACATTTTAAGGTAAGGGATCCGACCCCTCTCTTTCTTTTCACGTAATCTCTTTTATATCATTTATTTTATGCTCGATGTTCTTATGTTAAAGAATGTTCTTTTATACTCCTCTTACTGCCCTTTTCATGTTAATATAATGAGAGATACCCTCTTACTATCATTATTTCGTTTTATGATGTTTTAAGTGGCGCTGTTAGGCTGCCAAAAGTTTTGTAACAGATTCTTTCTCCCTTTTCATTTTCAAGATCTATTTTCATGTAAATTATTTCAAATTACTTTCTATTATTTTGGGGTATCATCTATAAATTTATCATAATAATATTTTATGATCATATTATGAGATAACCCATTTTATCTCTTCAATTCAGTATTTTGATGTTTTAAGTGGCGTCGTTAGCCTGCCGAATTTTTAAGTGATTCTTTCACCTTTCTTCTTTTTCAAAGTTCTATTTCCATGTCAAGTCTTGCATGTTCCTTTTTATTATGTTGGTGTATGAGCTCTAAATCTATCATACTGATCTTATATGTTCATATGATTAGAGACCCTATTTTATCTCAATAATTCAGTATTTTGAAGTTTTAAGTGGCGTCGTTAGGCTGCCGAATTTTTAAGGGATTATTTCACCCTTCTCGTTTTCAAGATCCATTTTCTTATCAATTATTTCATGTTACTTTTTATTATGTTTAGGTATGATCTCTAAATATATCATACTGATATTTTATATTCATATGATGAGATACCCTATTTGATCTCATCAATCAATTTTTGTTGAAGTTTAAGTAACGCCGTTAGGCTGCCGAATTTCTAAGGGGTTCTTTCACCCTTCTCGTTTTCAAGATCTATTTTCATGTCGAGTCTTTCAAGTTCTTTTTATTATTTTGGGGTATGTTCTCTATATCTATCATACTGATCATTTATGTTCATATTATGAGGGACCCTACTTTATCTCTTCAATCCATTTTTGGAAGTTTTAAGTGACGCCGTTTGGCTGCCGAATTCTCATAAGAGAAATCTTATTTTTTGTCTTCCTTCCATGTTCTTCGTTTCATATGGTATACCATTCACATTTCATTACCATGTTCTTAAATCCTTTATTTATGTTCCCATACTGTATTATGGATCATTTATGAGTGGGTGACCCATGTCCCCTCTCTTTTCAATGGTTTCTAAAACCCCGAAACGTAGCCGTTATGCTGCAGAATTTTCATCTCAAAATGCCTCTCTATTTTCTCAAAATTATTTTATGTTATAAAGTGAATACTCAAAGCTCTTATTTCTACAGGGGTATTCACATATATACCAAAATGTTCTATGTCAAATTATGGTATTTACATACATGAAACCCACTTTTCCTTTCTGTGGTTTTAAAGTGACCTAAAGATCATGTCTCTAAAGTAGTTTTTAAAACGTTATGATTATGAAATGAAACCCATTTATTTTATGTATATGGGTTGTTTATGAAATTATTGATGATGATATATGTGGATCACATGATAATAAATACATGTCAAGGGTGCGCCCAGATAGCGCTCCAATGCATTGGGTAAAGACTTAATCTCTAGAGATGACTTTTTAGACTAATACCTTGGTGAATAACCTTGGTAATTTTTAATGACACCTTGGGGATGGACCTTGGTGAAACGAAATGATTGTCAATATTAAATGTTGAAGCCACATCATCAAGTTATGAAAAATGTTTTTTTATTATGATATGCCTCATGATTTCATTGGCATGCCTTAAAGTTCTTTTCATGACTTTATTGATGTATTTCAAGTTCATATTTAAAATGTTTCGCTTGTTTCCCTTACTGGGCCTTCTGCTCACCCTTTCTTTTGATGTATGTCCTCAGGTTATGAGATGCAGTAATGAACCTAGGATGAACTTAAAGAGAAGCCTTTCATGTGTTTAAGAAGAACGTTTTATGTTGTTTTCATGTATTATGTTCCTGGTTTCCAAGACACTAAACCATAAAGATCCTCAGTTTTGTGTAATGTAATAAAAGTTTATGTTATAAAAAGGTAGGATGCTATAAGACTTCCACGACGAGTGTCACTGCCATGGGGAATGTCTTCATTCGGGTTCGGGGTAGCACGGGGCATACCTTCATGATGAACTTTGGAGCGGGTAAGGCCCATGCTCTGTGGATTGGTGGTACGAGGAGGACCTCCATACAGAGTTACACCACCATGGGTTGGTTCGCGGCAATCACCACTCGGGCCTGCGACCCCGCGAGTCAACCCAGTCTGCCCGTGGGGCGGTTGGGGCCTCAACCCTAGTCGGGCAATGGGGTACCCCTTCTCAGTGCATGCAGGGGATTATTGAAATACGTCGGAGGTGGATCGGGCCACAGTAGCTGTCGACGCCCCTTGACGGGCGCCCTCAGCTCAGACCCCACGCTGGCGTCGGGTCAGGTGAGCCGGTGCAGGTGGTGCAGGGGCGTAGCCTACCTAATCCTCTAGCAAGGCCGGACGGCGGTGCTGACGCGGCTGGGTGGGGGCCCTTGCTTGTAATCCTTGGATCAGGACTCTACCCGGGCTGAGCCGAACATCACCCACCTCATCAGAGTATGGAAAAGAGTCGTCGAGGTGTTCCGGGGATAGGCTCCTGAAACGGTTGAATATTGGGGCAGGGAGAAAGGGATCCCTACACATCCCTCTAGGACGGCGTTGACGGCGGGGCCTGGATGCTTCCAGGTCCAGGTGGGCCATATCCTGAGTTGTGATTATGCCCTCCTCCTCGTAACAATGTATGAGGCCATTAATCACCCTTCGTTGGAAGACTTCCGATGGGGAGAGGGGGCATCAGTGCCCCACGCTCTTAGATGCAGATATCATTGTAGCAGTAGTGGAGCCACACAGAGCGGCTGTGCGGTTATTTCCCCTTCCCCTGCGTAGGCGGGTGGGCGGCGATCGTGTCCCTGTAGTAGTAACCTGATTCCTGAGAAGCATGAAGATTAACTCATCAGCACTGTGAGGAAAAGAGATTGACAACAACTGCCCCATCGTCATTCCGTCTTCCATGGTCCGCAAGAGGGATCCACACAGACAACGTTGTAGAACGGAATACCCCACATTCTATTGCCCCAACTTCTGGTCAGTTTCATGCTAGACCTGCTATTTTCTTGGTGGGACCCGGCGTCAGATATCTGGATCCGGTGACATGTCAATCTACTGATGTTTCGAACGCTACTAGCCTCCAAATTAAGGAGACAAATTTCACGCCGTGTTCACCATTTCTGTTTATGACTCTTTCGCCGGGGTGTGTGTGTCCGTCCGCTTGGGCACGACAGGCACGACTTTTGTGTTTCCCCGCATTCCCGCTTTCCAAAGGTGGGCGGCATCCGTTCCTTATTCAGAGATGTCTGCTCCTTGATCGAAACTGGGATGATGGGATGTTGGTTCTTCCTTCCATGGATTTCTCCTCGGAACTCGTCACCTAATTCGGGTCTCCCTCATAGATTTAATACGTTGTTCGTGAAACTTTTCTCAGTACCATGTTTCCATGGATGCCAGTTAATTACACTGCTTCTGTTAGGACATTCCAAAGGGTCTAGTCAGGGCAGCAACCTTCATTCGGGGGAGTAGTCATGTCGAGGCATCAGTAACGTGTCTGAGTGCTGGGGAATTGGTGTTACTATTTTTTGTCCCTTATTATAGGGCTTCCCGATGGCAGGATAGCCCATGGCATCCCACATCGAGCACAGGGAACCATATGCCATAGGCATGTATTTCAGGTTTTCCTCAGCTTCTCATGTTTAACACAGGGTATGCCGTGAGTTTAACATCCATCGGAGATGGATCGTCCTGATCAGAACACCAGCTGGAGTGGATCAGATTGAGGAATCCCCCTTGAGGGAATGCCGATATCGGAGCCAGCCCATGGGCGGCTTCCCGAATGCTGTGGAGGGGAATGGGGGTGGCTTGATCTCACCGGGATGTGGCATCCCGGGTAAGAATCAAGAAGGATGATGGATAATTTCATGGAGTGAAGGAGGAATGAAATGTTCCGTCATGGAGATAGCGGTGGTGATGGGATTGAGTCTCGAAGAGACTTTCTATGTATCCTAGTGGCAGGGAATCAAAGTCCACGTAGTTCGGGATGGATGTGTGGGACTTACACTCTAGGCTGCCCAAGGTGTTGGAAGAACTGACGTGAATACAGTCGGAACGACCAGGTGATGGTGTGCTTGAACCTCGTGAGGCTTCCTATGTACCGTGCCTTAACATAGATCAAAGACCACGTATTTCAGGATGAGCGCCAGAGAACTGGTATGAAAAGTACCTTAGCCCAATGTGTGGTGGGATTTCACTTCACGAGGCTTCCTATGTACCATTCCTTGACATTTATCAAAGACCACGTAGTTTGGGAGAAGGGGCTGTTATACTGACATGAAGGGGTGTCGAAACAACTGAATGGCAGAGTCACAACGGCTTATCACTGGATCGGGGTGCAATTTAATGTCATGCAGGATGGGGACGTGTCGGGGACCCGACGTGAAGAAGGACCATGGCACAAGTGGATGGTGGGCTTCCACCTTGGGGAGGCTTCCTACGTTCCATGCCTTAACATGGATCAAAGACCATGTAGTTCAGGTGAAAATGGGTCTTGGCACATTGACAAGGAGACGGTCGGGGCCAATGATTGTTGGGATTGAACCTCAAGGAGGTTTCCTACATACCACGCCTTGAAATGGATCAAAGTCCATGTAGTTTGGATGAAAATGGGTGTCTGTGAACCGAAGTGAGAAGGGACCTTGGTCTGATGGGTGACAGGATTGATCCTCAGGGAGGCTTCCTACGTACCATGCCTTAACATGGATCAAAGTCCTCGTAGTTCGGAATAAACAAAATGAATAGGAGTGTATATGTGGAGAATTTATTGGGGAATATAAGAAAATTGATGATTCTTTATGTAATGATAGGACTCAATAGTAAAATGAATAAGAAGACCTATCCTTGGAAGATGCTTCTAATTAATGGGGGAGGGCGGATGAAGAAAAAATTGTGAAGCTGGAGGGCATGATCAAAAGTGGCAGGATATGCAGGATATGGTTTCAAGTCAAGCACATACACACCACCATGAAGGTGTCCAGAACCAAGTACCCTAGTCATTCAATGTTACTAAAAAATAACCAAAGTAGTAGAGAAGATGTATTGAAAGTGTAAATCAGCTATAAGTTTACTAATAGAGAGTAAGTTAATGGGATAGGTGGGAATAAAGTAAACGACATATAGCACCAATATAGAAATAATTGTTTAAAACTCATAACCAATAATATTCTCTATATTACCATTACCTAGAGTAATATTACCTCTAGTTGAAGTTTTCTAATAGTGATGAAGAATACTACTATCCCCAGTGATATTCTCTGAGGCTCCAGATTCAATCCCCCATGAGATGGAATGTTGGGATAGACACAATGCTGGAGTATCTCTATGAATAATAATGCCATTATTTGATTCCATGGGGTTATAGAAGGTGAAAATAAAAGGGTCGTTGAGTGACGAAGGAGTACATTAAGAAGGTAATGTAGGATCAAAGTTGGTATAAAAAATTTGATGAAATTGAAAAGCTTTTACTAACTTTGATCAATCATGGTAGAGTAATTAGGGACACCTAGGTATCAGTTAGGTTATAAAAGAAAGAGTATTATGGATGGAGGAGAGGGTTGATTGTGTAGTTTGGGGCATCAAACTGGAAGAAGAGACATGCTGGGAGTTTTTTCATAGGGAGGGGTGATCTTATGGAGGGGTTTTCATAAATGGAGGAGATATTTTTTGAATGGTTCATCACCCCAAGAGTGAAAACAGGTTGAGTGTTTTTCATTTGGGGGGGGGGGGGTGATGCACAGTTGTGCCATTACATAGGGATTGAAAACCCAGAAAATTTCTTCACATAAGGATATATTGCATAGGAGGGCCTTTACAGTGGAGGTGCAGACATGCTGGGGACTATCACTTAGAGGGGCATCCCGTATGAGGTAATCTCATTAGATGTCCATTACGCAGGAGGGGAGGAGTGGTTTCACACAGAAGAGGAGGATGTGTAGGGAGAGAGAACATGTTAAGCATCCATTGATACCATGTTGAATATAAACACATAACTCATATTGTGGTATTATTATTTATTTATAGATGATAAAAGGAGTAAAATAGATAACCAATACTAATGTGGGACATGAATATTAAGAATATCTTATACTGTTAACAAAAACAATCAGGGTTTTCATATCGGCCTTGAAATAGAAAATATCTTCTAAATTATTTATCTGTTTTTCAATGACGTTTATCTTGCTACACTATTTCATAATCACATAGGGATCACCTATGTGTGAATGTATATATTGACGGAAACTATATCATAATTACAGTGAAAATAGTAGAATTTGGGAATGAGGAGGAGGAAAAATCATCAAGGGACCCAATTCTGGTCTAACTCTAAGGAAAATGTAACTACTTACCTTCAAAAAAATATTCCTCCTTCCCCACATCCCTCACATTCTTTATAATAGTGCAAACATATCATTCCAAACATCTAACTTCCTCCCCCTAGTGGAACCAAATTACCCCTTCTATATTAAACCTTCCATTCTGCTAGGAGGTCTTGAACCATAATACTAAACACTAATTATAGAAAAGTTATTTTCCCCAAGGCTTCCAGAATGAGACTAATTTTGGAGGTCAACATGATCCTCCCATATACCCTCTTTAAATGGTTGATCCTACCACTACATTAAGATTTGCAGCTAGAGAACACCATCTTGGAGAAGGGAAAATTAAGGGATGATAGATATAGAATCTAGATATTGTTCCTCCCATTGAGTTTCATGGGTAAGTGAAGTGGAAATGGGATACTTCCCCATCAATAATTTGAATACGGAGATCTGAAACACATTTTGGATTCTGGTAGTCAAAGGAAGGTCAAATTGAAACTCCATGAGGACAACCTTTTTGGGGATGGTAAATGGTCCATACTAGCTAGGGTATAACTTATGGTTTATCTTTCAAACTATAGAGTATTTTTGTGGGTGTAACATAGAGTATGACTTATCCCTAATGAAAAATGTGTCTGAGCATCAATAGAAATCATATTTTCACAACATTATGTCTTGAGAGTGAGCTTGGTGATTCCAAAGATACTTTAATACCTCTGTTCGATCCAACGCATCCAGGGAAACCCCATTCTCTAAGATTTAAGATAGAAGATAATTGAAAGTAATTAGAGGAATCTGAATATTAATTAATTTAAAATGGATTTTATTTATATAATAAATATGTGTTTCATTGTAGGAATATCCTGACCATGGTATCCAAAACGATGAGTGTTTTGTATAGTTCTAATAAAAACAATGAAGATAAATTTTGAGGAAATGATTAAAAACAACCATTTAGCCATATGTTTCTGGGTGGTAGGTATAACTAAAGGAAAACATGGCCCCCATTATTTTGAAGAATATTTTACAAAATTTTATAATAAAAATAGGTTTTCATTCACTTAAAAAATTGAGGGATACCATGGATTTTGGAAACCTCATGGAGAAATATTTGTACAAATTATTTAGAGGTTTAAGTGTGTTTCAAAAGGTGAATGTTATCATATTTATTGATTCTTTCTACCACAAAAATATGGTATCATACCAACATGATTTTAGAATTTTGATAATGAAATCCATAGAAAATCTATGAAGACAAGGTGAGTAATTTCTAATGGTCTTTAAATCCAAATTTAAGATAGAGTGGAGTACTTGTTTCATTGACTAGTGGAACAACGTAATACAAACTCTTTCACATGAAATTTCATTCAAATCCAATATAAATTATCATCCAATATTTTGTATGTCCTATAGAATTTTAAACGAACACCTCATGAAGTAGTGTGGTTCCCCTCTAAGATTCATGAAATCCTAGGTGATGTAGCAGGTTAAACAATTCATCCCCTTCACATCAAAGTATCATTGTGTAATATAAATGGGGATAAGAATACATCCCAACCTCAAAATCCTTGAGGATTTTATTGTTTTGTGAGACCACTAATATTATCTGAATTATGTTGTGGCCATTTCCCAATATTGGTTTGTTTTGGACCAGGTGTAAATAGGATTTCTCTTTATGGTGAGACAATACATATGCCTTCAACCTGTCCTAGGCTGATTTATATTTAATTTAAAAATGGAAGCCCAATAATCTGGTTATCTAAAAGTGTGGATCAGCTATTGTAATACAGTTATGCAGTAATAATTTGAGGATGTACTGATTGGAATAAATGACAAAGGTCCAACCCAAAAGTTAAGTAGGTCAATTTTTTATGGTTAAGACATGATCCATAATTTCCTTTTCATATGTTGGTGGGAAAGAACCCATCAAGGTGACATTTTTGTATTTTTGGGTTAATTTTCGTTTATCAAAATAGATGGTTAACAAGGATATTAGTGGAGTTACATCATTATTTTTGACTATGTATGTTTATAATTCTTCAAAGAAAAACGTATGAAATCTATAAAAGTGGTGCATAAAATTTATCATATATGGTCGCATCATTTCCCAATGTTCTTAATATTTTAGGGGTCTAAAATTTGAAGGATGGGAATAGTTTTTCAAAATATGGAGTACCATGAATTTCTCATTAAAATATGCAAATGGAATGAAGTTCACGAAATTTTTTATATATCGAAAATAATATTTCACAAAAGAATACTATTCCATGAAGAAAAAATGCATCATGTTACGTGATTATGAAAATATTTATGACTCCGAAATTTCCTTAAATTTCACCAAGGAAGGTTATTTTCTAAAACATGAATGATGAGTTTCATTTAAGGGAAGTGGAGATATTGTAAATTTTACAAAGGGTGGAAAATATATAAAAATTGGGAAATACCCCCTCCTTTAATGTGATCAAACCTTAACAAAGATTCAATGGCTCTGAATTCATGTGAGTGTTTCTTGGTTAATTTTTTTCTGTAATAGTTTTATAAGAAAATATATTCCAAAAAAATTTGTATCAATCTGAAAAAGGAATTTTGGAGAAAGTGTTCAAATTTCACCAAATCTTGGACTTTCATGAAAGAAAATTGATTTTCAAAATCTTTCGGTTTCAAAAAAGATGAAGGTTCTATGAATTATTAAGATGTTTTGAGAAATTTGGTGATTGTGTTTTGAGAAAGTGAATGTTAATGTAAATATGAATGATTTGACCATAAATTATATGGTAAAGAGGGATTCATCATTGTATAAAAGTAAAGCTTCATAGAACTAGAAATTAGGTGTAAACAATTGATTTAGGTGATCAAAACAATAATATTATGAAGGATCTGTGAAAAATATTTTTTATAGAGAAATGAAATTTTAAAATAGTTATTGGTTATAAAAATGGATATAAAATGACTCCATTAAAAACCTTGTAATAGTAATACACATTAGTGTATTTGTTACATCATCATATTTTAGTTGTATACTACTTGGATGTATCCCAGTGAAGGAGATCCATGTAAACATGTTATGTCTTGGGCATGTTCAAATTTTGATTTATTATGTGCTACAGGAAAAAGAGATAAGAGTATTTTTTTTAAAGATGAAACAAGACCCATAATGGATATATTTTTTAATATTTCATACCCAAATACTCCCCCATATTAAATTATTTAACCTATATGCGATAACTTAAGTAGACATTTCCATGTTTCTAATAGATATGGTTTAATTGAGGTAGGAAATGGGATGAAGTTGATATATGAGTACCATTCCAATTCCACAGTGAGAGCTGTCACATTCTTTCTCAAAGGCTTGTGTGAAATTTGGTAATATGAGGATGAGGTCTTGGGTTATGAGATCCTTGAGGTGAAGAAATGATACTCAGCATCTAATTTTTACTTAAATCCATTTTTCTTGATAAGGGTTGTGAGGGGTTGAATGATTTCACCAAAGCCTGGGATGAATCGAAGGTAGTACCTTGTAAGAATGAGAAACCCATGGACCCCTTTGACTATTTGCTGAATTGGATAGTTCATATCCACATGATTTATGTCAGTATCCATTTATGTTCATACTAAATAAGTAACATGGTCGAAAGACTCCACTATTTTTTGAGAGAAATGATATTAGTGTTTATTTTTGAACAGATTGTTGTCCTAGAGAATTTTCATGGTAGTAGTGAGGTGGACCAGAAGTTGCATCCAATCTGAATTGTAAACTAGAATATCATTAAAGAAAATTAAGAAAACATTGTTATTGAAGGGATTGAATAAATTATTTATGGTATCTTATAAATTATGGGGGAAATTATTAAGCCCAAAGGGAATGACTAAATACTCTTAATTGTCATTGTGGATCTCGAAAGTCATCTATTCAATATTTTCATAACATATCCAGTTCTGATTATATTAGTATTTTAGGTACATATTGGAGAAACATACCCCACCATGAAATTTATCCTATATTTTTTTTCAACCTATGGGATTGGGAATTTATTGGGAATAATTTCATCATCGATAGGGTATTAGTCACCACAATGATTTCATTGGACATCCTAGTTTTTTAACTAATAAAACTATAATGGAAATCACACTACAACATGGATGGTTGTTGTTAGGGCTTAGAATATTCCAGAAATAGTGTTAATTTTAAATTATCTGGTAATGGGGGTACCTGCATAGACATACTAGGACGTACCTTGACAATGAATCAAGAGAATAGAATTATCCCAATGCCATTGTGGGGGAAAGCCAATAGAAGATGGAAAAACCGATGCATATTAAGATAAGAGTTCTGATAAACTGTGGTGTTGGTGAGGCTCTAATTTAGAGGTAGGAGTAGAGGTTAATATTCTAAAAAAAATCCAATGATTGGCCTTCACAATTGAGATTATTATATAACTTCTCTTGGAATTATTAGTTTTTATCGGAGTGTTAGTCCCACAGATTCAATATGGATGGTCACTGACCATGAATTTCAGGATCATTATTTTCTGATTTATGTGGACATCTCCCTATTTATGTAACCAGGTGAGGCCAAATATTATTTTGATATGACCATTGTTTAAGACATGGATGTTAACAATGCAATGTTAATCCCCCACTAAGAGGGAGAATAGAGGATAAACTCCTTTTGAAAACATTTTATAACAATCCCCCAATAGGTTGTGTAGCCGATGAGGATTAGACACAGGATAGAAAAAGAATCAAATAATATTAGGAGATATGGTATTATGTTTTTCTCCACTATCTATGAGATTAAAGATATGAATCCTAGTACCTGATCCCTCGATCATTATGTATGATTTCCTGAGGCTTCCCCATTCTAAAGTAGAGTCAAAAACCACATAATGTTGGGACTCCATAATGTTTCATGTAGCATCATATAATGTTTTTGGTTGGGAGGAATCAAAATATAACAATTTCACAGTATAATTTTCAGATTCAGCTTCATCTAGAAGAAGTATCTATATTTTGGGGTCGATGATCTTGTGGGTGGGAGTATAAGGTAATTCACAATTAAAAAATTTCCCCTTTCACTACTATTATTCAGACACATGAGTGGATAGTTGTCAAAAATCAAGATTAGAAGTTATAATGTATTTATAAACCTCCTGGGAAGGCTTTTTCAACCCCTTAGTGTGTCATTAGAGGGAGTGGTAAGTGGTGATACCATGTTGCAATGAGACAAGATGAGGGTGAGATGGTATTGAGGCTGTTGGAGTAAGAGTTGACACATAATTATGATCATTCCATGTACTAGTTGATTGAATGTGAGCACCATGGATTGAAGAACCCGTGTCATGGTTGAGAAAATGTTCAACATGATCGGTTAATCTCATGTCCTGAAAACCTTTCACGAGGTTCCAGATACGAACCAAAGAATGAATCTTCCGATGAATTCTTTATAGAAAACAACCCACATACTATTTATAATTACCCTTCTATTTATCTCCTCTTTAAACATGATTTACTACATAAAATTGGACTTATTAAAACTCAAGATATGTAGAGTTCATGTTTCTTTTGGGAAATTAGGTACTATAAATAACAACTTAAAACCTGAAAAGAAACATATTTATTGAAAACATATTTAACATGACCTAAACATTCCTTTGTACTTAACACTTCATGGGATAACCTATGGACATACATAAGAAAGGGGTGAGATATAAAACCTAGTAGGGGACTAAACATGAAATAACCTGGGGATAATAATACATTTCCAACAAGGCATATCAATGAGGCGTAACAGAACAAGAATAATTTGGCATGATATAACATGATAATACTAATGTGGAAAATGTGGTAACAACACAGTACACTGTATCATAAATAGATCATGTATAAATCCATCAAGAACCAATTGTGTAAAATTTACAATAAATTATGTAGGTATATCCTTTTTCCTAACATAAGGTATTATGATACTAACCATTACCCAATGCATTGGAATGCTATTAGGGCCCACCATTCATAATCATTACATTCTCATTATTAAGTGTGCCACATAGATCATATAACATGGATTCATTCAACATCACAATATATTCCTTGATTTAAGAATGTGGAATAAATAAATTCAATTCCCCAATCAATAAGTATATTTTTAGAAGGTTGAATATCCTTGATAGATTAATGGTTTTGGAATTCACTACATGATAATTTTTCCATGGAAAATCATGGTGCAATTTTGACAGCATAACGACATCATATAGAAATTTATAAAATTTATTGATGAGTGAGGAAGGGGCCTCTAAAAATTTTGAAATAAAATGTATAGTAAGAAAAATATTTTATAACATATCCCAAAATAATAAAAATGAATTTATAAGATATAACATAAAAGGGATTCTTGTTAAAATTTGAGAGTCGAAGATTCTGTACAATGTTTTGGCATAATAACAGGTGTAAATAAGGGTTCATAAGTGGGATAAATGAGAGTGAAAGGAAATAATATCTTTTAAAAATCAAATGGAATGTAATTGGGATAGTTTATAATGTATCCCAACTTATGAAAATGGAAATCAAAAGGTCATATCATAAATGACGTGCTAGATAAAATGATGAGAGAGAGAATACCTTACTTGGATGTGTGACTCCAAAGGTTTATGAGAGGTTTCGTGGGATATTGCGGGATTCTTATGAGGACTATAGGGAGTATTGGTCATAGTTTTATGGTCTTATAGGAGTTTAGTGAAGAGAAATGGGATATTGGGTGGGTTTATATAGGAAAGGAGGGGGATTTATTTATTATTTTGGTTTTGGACACTACCTACCAAGATATTCAAAACCAAAAACAATCCCATGGTTTTTAGAAATGGGGAGTGGAATAAATTATTTAATCTATATAATTGATTAAGGTAATAAATTATTTCCCTTTATTATGTTGAGGATATCAAGACATTCAATGAAATTATTTTAATATCTTAAAATATTTTATAAGTCTTGGAGGATTCACTAAGGCATTATAAAATAAATCAAATTAACATAAAATCACATTATTTTGAAGAAGAAAAATATATTTTCCATATTATATATTTTATAGTATTCTTTATATTACTATTGGTTTACTATGATTCCTTAAAACATATAGTATATTTAAACAGTATTTAATTTTTATCCAAATATTTGACTGTCTCGGAAAATTATGAAAAATTCACTATTAGATAATTTAAACATCCTAATTAAAAAAATGTTATCCATTTTATCCAAATAATTTTATATATATTTGAATTTTTTCTCTTAAAATAAAAACTATCATTTATCTGAAAATGAAGGGTTTTGTCAATAACCGTTTTCAAACCATAATAACAATTACATTTAACTTCATAAAAATTATATAATTATTTATATTTATAAAAGTAATTTAATAATAATTTTTTATTAAAATATTATTTAGTAGAAAAATATATTAATTTATAAAAATATATTTCTTTATTTAATTTGAATATTAATAAACATATCATCTGTTCTTTAAAAATCATTTACAAAGTAACAATAATAGGAAGAAAATATATTCAATATTCATAAAAAAAAGTAATGTACATATTTACAAATGTTAGTGTCTTGATACATATCCTTTTATTACACCGACATATTCCAAAAAAGTAAGGTGTGTTATGGTGGGGATTTTATGGGGATGTTCGACGATCATGGTTTGGGTCATGATCTCGATGAGCTTGAACATATTATGTAAACAGTTTCACTCATTCTTAAGTTATTGGATCTCATCATGGGTTTGTTCTAGGGAAAATCCAAGAAATTATATCTCCTTCATAAGCTCTAATATATAGGTCTCATAGGGACGATTCTACTGGTTGAGGCCATCACTTCCTTTGTTTGTGAGAAATCGATTTATTAAAACCCTATATTTATACATGTCATGTGATCACTGTTCAACTTCTGTATTATCAATGGTAAAGATACTAAATAGATATTTAATTAAAATTGGATTTAATAAATAAATAATTTCATATGTTTTCTATATCTACAATACATTTAATTTAATCAGAAAGGGGGATTTTATTTATAAAAGTTTGTGTCGTTACAATCTTACCCCCTTTAGAAATTTCACAATTTAAATTTCTATTTTCCACACTAAAAAAGATGATGGTAACTATGCTGTATCAGCTCCTCTGGTTCCCTCATTGGATCTTCAAACTTTTGGTTTCTCCACAACAATTTTATGAGTGGAATTATATAATTTTCTAGAACATTTTATCTAAAATATAAGATCGTCACTAGAGACACTTCATACGAAAAGTAATTCTTAAATGGTACCACATTTTAATTGAGTACATGTGATGATTCTAGTCTATAATTTATCATGAGGGATACATGGCATACATCATGAACCTGAGACAAGTTCAGTGAGAGTTCTAGTCGATAGTCCACATCTCCTGTGTGGTCAAGGATCCTAAAAGGGATGTTGTACCTTAGATTAAAATTTACCTTCATCCCAAATCTCATCACTCTCTTCCATGGTGATATGTGGATGAATACCAAGTCTCCAATATCAATCTCTAAGTCTCATCGACTATTATCATCATAGATATTTTTTTGACTCTGAGTATCTTTGATGTACTATTGGATGGTCTAAACCTTCTCTATAATTTCTTTGACCATTTCCGGACCTAGAATTTTTATTTCCCCAATATCATTCCACAATGTCAATGTTATACTCCTATTCCCATATCGGGCTACATATGGGGATATTTAGATGCTTGAGTGGAAAATGTTGTTATAAGAGAAATCCACCATGGGAAGATGTTGGTATCATCTTCCATTGAAGTCTATTGATAAATCCCTCAACATGTCCTCAACTGTTTTAACAGTATTCTCATATTGGCCTTCTATTTTAGATTGATAAGATGTACTGAAGTTCAACTATGTTTTTAGAGAATACTAAGAACTTTTCCAGAACATTGAGAAGAATCATGGATCTCGATCCGACACAATCGATAGTGTTACTCCATGAATCCTTACCACATATCTAATGTATATCAAAACCAATTGATCTAATGAGAAATACTATTGAATAAAAATGAAGTGTGAAGCCTTTTCAAGATGATTAAAAATAACCTTGAAAACATTGAGTCTCTTAGATATCTCTGGAAGTTAGGTGACAAAGTCCATGGTGATATGTTCCCATTTCCATGTTGGTATGGGTAATGGTTTCATAACCCATGTAGACTTCAGCCTTTTATCCTTCACTTACTAACATACCAAGAACTTTGATGTATAGTATATGACTTACTTATTTATGTTATCCCACCAATAGTGCTCTCAGTGATCTTGATACAAATGTTTGTTTCATGGGTGAATGTAAGCCAAACTATGTGCATCATCCAATAGTTCATTCTTTAACTCAGAATGTAATCCATCAAAAATTCCTGACCCAAATCTCACAATTAACAACTCTAAAAATATCCTATTTCTTATAATTTTAACATTCTTCTGAATTCCCTCATCATATTTTGGGCATCATTTTAGCTTTCTAAAAGAGGCAGTTGAAAAATCATTTGTAAAAGGATTTATGATGTTTCTTTCTTTGTGATTCTGATGTCAATATTCTTCGAATCTAATAAGATCGTATCCATTTAAATTCTAATCAATGATAGAATTTTTGGGTCAATTATAATTAGATCCTCATCCACCTTGTTCACTTTCCAGGGATGGTAGTGGATTGAGAATTCAAAATCCTTGATGAGATCTAAACATATTTGTTGATTCATATTTATCTCTTTTTGTGTGAATATATATTTCAAAATTTTGTGATCTATGTATATTTTTCACTTGTCCCCAAATATATAAGGTCACAGGATTTTCAATGAAAATATCATAATATTGAACTACAAATCATGTGTGGGGTAGTTTTTCTCTATAATTTTTAACTGTATTGATGCATATATAATGAATGTGTAATCTTTCATCAATAGACATCCCAATCCCTTCTTTGAAGCATCACTAAAAATTATGAAAAGCTTTAGGGGTAGTGATAATAATCCTTTTCAAATCCATGAAGATTTCATTACATTCATCGTTTCAAGACAACTTGACTCCCTTCCGAGTTACCATGGAAATAGGGTTTGATATTCATTAACCATTTCTCACAAATTATTGAAAACAACCATATAACCCAAGGAAACTATGGATAACGGTCCTGAATTTTGGCCTCAACCATCCCCAAATTTCTTTTTTTATTAGAAGGATCCATATATATCCCATTTATTATGATGATATACCCTAAGAATGAGACTTAATTCAACTAAAAACCACACATTGGATAAGTATTGTTCTTCATGTAGTTAATCTAATAAGTTATAAATTCATGGAAAAGGATACTTTTTATTTATCATGATTTAGTTAAGCTCACAATAATCAATTAAAAGGAGCTTGACCCATCCTTATTCTTGATGAAGAGGACTGATGCACCCCCCTAGTGGAGCACATGGGTGTATAAACCCTTCATTCAGATTCTCATGTAGCTATTTATCTAGCTTATTAAGTTCCAAAATAGCCAATTTATGAATTCATGGATATTAAAAATTCCCTAGGTATAAGTGAGATTGAAAATTCAACCTCTTTTGTTGGAAGAAGACCAAGAAACTCTTCATGAAACACATCAACAAATTTCCTCACAACAAGCTTGTTTTTAGGATAGTTTATTCCTTATACTCAATCAATTGATCTTGATACGCTAGATCATAGGGAATAAATATCCATGCTTGTGTTGATAAAAAAGATTCCTCCTTCTCTATTCACTTGTATAGGATTGGGGATCAATTATCCATTTGGAGAGTGTTTTCCCTCTCACAGAAATTTTTGATTGCTTTATAAAGAGAAATCCAATCCATGTCCATAATTGCATCAATTTACAGAAAGGGAAGTATGGAATGGTTCGACTGGAACCTTACTCCGAAAATTATTATAGGGGAGGAGTTATATACATGGAATGAAATAATTTTCCCATTTTACATTTTCACTGACATCTATACTATAATGATTTATGGTGGTGTTTGAATAGTTCTAAAAAAAGTTCATGATAGAGAGGAATGAGTAGAACCAAAATAAAAAATTACGTTCACTATTCTTGAATTAATAACTGTTTTACGTATCACCACTTGATTTTGGGAATTCACCTCAGTGGCAATGATGGAAAAATTTCACCATTGCTGCCTTGGAGGTTGTTGGTTGCCTCTGAAAAACCCTTGGCTTAGTGCACTGGTCTGAAAAGTTCCTTGTTTCCATATAAATTAAGAACTGAAGAACACATTAAGGGTTGAACAGATAATTCCATTCCTCTATCACATTAGTGGGTTTCAGCTGTCAGTAATCATTATCTAGGTTCCCTTCCATTCTGCACCTAAATAATTTTCTTGTTCCAAATAGAAATTTTTTTGGGTGCTTCATTCCACACCTTTAACAAGTGGGGTACATGAATTTTGTAGCACCAGGTAATTTATCCATAAAAATTCCAAAATTAAAATCCAATTTCCACTTCTTATCACCATGATACTTCTAAGATTAACCAATGTCTTTGTCAACATTGAGGTCACATCAAACCATTTCATCATAGCTATCAAAGACCTTGATTGCTAGAAATTTTTGTTGATTGGGATTTATCTAACAAATGAAGTTGTCAACCTGACATTCAGGGGTAACAAAAAAACTGGAGGGATATCATGAACATATTGTGAAGTTTTTTGCAAACATCCCAAAATATTTTTCATCATTTTTTGAGTGTAGGGAAATCTATTTCAATATTAAGATGGAAGGTCCAGGGAAAATATTTATCATTTTTTCTGTAATTCCTTCCACTCCATTGCATTGAACTCTTCCCCAGGATTTGTATTCTTGATCAATGTCATCCACTGACTAGATACACCCTACATATGATAAATATATAGAAGAACCTTCCCTTTTTGGAACATTGAAGGCTGAAGAAGATCTTTTCAATGGAATGGATCTATTTCTCCATGATTATGGGATCATATGATCCATTGAAAGTTAGAGACATTTTTCGCTAGAGGATCTTGACTGCATGTTTCTATCTCTTGGGGGGAGGGTCTCTATAATGAGTCTAGGTTTCTATTCAGAATGTGAGTTAAATGAGAGAGTATCCTAAAAATGATTGTGATTACCACTCCCATTAGTTGGCTATCTCATTGGGGAAATCCTCACACTGGACATTGTATCAGTTGTTTGCACGATTCCTCTAATTTCTGGCCATTATCTAAAATTAAAAAAATTAAGGATGGTTGTCTTAAATAGTTAAAAAAATAAAACAATAATCTAATGAAATTAAAGGGATAACTTATATTTATCTCTTTAACATATTATTTTATAGGTTTTAGTCTAGGTTATCCATGATCTACTTCCTAACACATATTCATATGGCCATTTTTTTCTTATTAAAGGTTTTTAATGAGAATATGAATTAACCAAATCATATCCTTTGGATGTGTCAAACTGTGTGCATAGTAAGTTCCATTTTCATGTACCAAGTTACAATGAGTTGGGCTCAGAACACCTTGTTTGGGTTGTTACTCCAAGGTATTTCTTTTCCATAACTACATCCACTCGTAGTATCCAGACAGGGATGTATTTACTTTATAAACCAATTTCTATATACTCAACAAAATCTAGAGATGTTTTCTTATACTTATTATTATACCTTAGGGGTTTCACTAGGGTTTTCTAATCCTAATCCAAAAATTAAATAATCTTATCCTCTGTAAACATCTATGAAAACCCTACTCTTTATTTAATTTTTAAACATGATTAATTACATAAAATTGCACTTAATAATATTCAGAATTTCCAGAGGTCTAGTTTCTTTGGGAAATTAGGTAAATTACATAAAAACATAAAACATGAAAAGAAATATCTTTATGGAAAACTACTTTGACATGGACAAAACATTCCTTCATACATAACACTACATGGGATAATATAAGGACATACATAAAAAATGGGTGAGAAATAAAGACCAGTTAGGGGATAAAAATGGTATTACATGAAGAAAATAATACATATTAGACAAGTCATATCAACAACTCATAAAGTAACATCACTACTATGGAATTATATATCATGATAATCATAACATGGATAATATGGAAACAACTTAAAACATCGCCTCATAAATTGATCAAGGTTAATCTTCCAAGACCCCATGGTGGAAAAAGTCCCATAAAATAATCAGTTAAATCTCATGTCCCAATATAATGTGTCATGATACAAATCATTACCCAATGGCTTGGAGCGACGTCAGGGTGCACATTCATAATCATTCTATTTTCATGTTTAAGTGTGCCACATATATCATATAACTTGGATTCATTCAACATCATAATTTATTCCACAATCAAATAACTTGAAATTCATACATTTAATTCCAAAATCAATATCTATATGATCATAACGGTGAATAACCTTTATTGATTAATGGGTATGGTATTCACTACATGATGATTTTTTTCATGGAAAATTGTGGTGCAATTTCGACCGCATAACGACATAATATAGAAATTCATAAAATGGGTTGATAAGAGAGAAATGGGTATCTAATAATTTAGACAAGAAAAGGATTTTAAGTGGGATATTTAATAACATATCACAACATAGGAAAAATGAATTAGAAGATATAAAATAAAAGGAATTATTTATAAAAGGGTAGGGTGGAATATTCCTTACAAAATTTTGGCATAATTATGAGTGTACATAAGGGTTTATAATAGGGATATGTGAGAGTGAAAGAGGATCCCATAATTTAAACATCCAATGGAATGTAATTTGGAAGGTAATAATGTATCCCAATGTAATGACCCAAACTTTTATTAATGAAAATTTATATTTATCTATTTAATTATCTTATTATGTAAAATGGTTATATAAAATATGCAGTTCCATGCTTTTATGTTTTTTAATTTCAAAATACCTTTAATAATTGTACCCATTGCTAATATATATATTGAACAATGATCAAATGATTAGTATAAATATGTGGCTTTAAAAAATACAATTTACTCAGACAAAGGATGTAATGACCTCATCAAGTAGAGTTGATCCTTAAGAAGCCCATTTATTTGAGTTCAGAAAGGAGGTAGCATCACAGGTCTTCGCTCTTGACCAACCCCAAGACGAGCTTCAACACATTAAGCTTGAACGGAAGAAACTATGGGAGAAGTCGATGTTGATAGAGATTACCACCCGAGCGGTGTTATTCGAGCCACCACATGAGTATATCACCATCACACTTTTTACCCTAAGGTTTTTTATGGGTTTTATAAAGGGTTATGTAACATAAACTTATCACTATTATTATGTGTATTATTTTTTTATATAATAAAGCATATACAATCATTTTATTATTTTTACTTTGTAAATGTTTTTTTAATCACAAATAGTATTTTTAGTTACTATTCAATTAAGAAAGATATTTTGATGAATTAAAGGATTTTTTATTTGAGTATATTTTAATAAAATATTATTACTAAATTTATTTTTATTAAATATAAATGATCATATATTTTTTTATAAATATTATAGAAATTATTATTAATGTTTGAAAACTATTTTTGTCAAAACCCATGAAATATCGATAAATATTGTTTTTTATTTTAAAATTAAAATTTAACTTATTTTGAAAATTATTTAGATAAAAAGAATATAATTTTTTTATTCAGGACATCAAAATTATCCAATGGTTAATTTTTTATAATTTTCTGAGATAGTCAAATTTTTGGGTTAATGTTAAATACCATTTAAATATATAATGTTTTTTATGACATCATAATGACCCAATAGTGTTATAATAAAATAATATAAAAAGTTTTTTCGGCCAATATATGTTTTAATTTTAAAATAATATGATTTTAGATATGCTGGATTAATTTTATGGTGCCATAGTGGACCCTCTAAGACTTATAAAACATTTTAACTTGTAGAATGATTTGATTGAGAGTGTGACTCACCTCCATATAATAAAGCCTAATATTTTAATAATTTCTGCCATTTCCATTATAAAATAATGTTTCCACTCCGATTTTTCAAAACCCATGTGCACAACCAAGGGTTGGTTTGTGGTTTTTATTAATTTAATGTGTGGTGTCCAAAACCTAAATAATAAAGAATTGCATCTTCTTTCCAATATAAACCCACTCAATATCCCATATTTCTTCACTAAAACCCTTGGAGCTCTACAAAACTATACCCACTTATCTCTAGAATCCTCCCAAGGTGACCCAATCTCCCATGAAGCCTGTCTCAAGCCTCTCCCAAGCCAGTTGGTTCACACTTCTAAGTAAGGGATTTCATCGTTTCTCATTTTTTTCCAAATTTAATTATGTTGTTATACCATTTTTTTTTAAATTGAAAATGTTGAAGTATGATTTAGAACCTCCCCCATACTTTCAACCTTACGTATTTATGATTAGATACCTATTTTTCTCTCATCAATTCCTCCAATGTACACTTGTTACCATGCCAAAATTCTGTAGGGAATTTCTCTCTTCTCATTTACATTAAATATATTATTTTTTATTATGAATCTGAATTTCATTAAATATGTTGGTAAATGTATATATATTTCCCCCTTAATATCCATTTCATGTACATATGATTAGAAAACCCTTTATCACTCGTCAACCGTTTTTATGAATTCTTATGTCACTCTATTATGTTGCCTATATTGCACCGCATTTTTCTATGCCAAAGTCATTGTTTGGTGAATACAAAAACCATTTATCTATCAAGGGAATTCCCCTTTATTAAAATTCAATTATTTATTATAGAGTTTCATGTATTAATTCCATATTCCTTTATCGTGGAAAAAATTATTATGCTTAATGTATCCATGCTATATGATCCATGTGGCACACATATTCATGAAATGAAATGATTAATAAGGGTGTGCCCTAATAGCGCTCCAATGCATTGGGTAAATATTAGGATCCTGAAAATTGAGTGAAATGAGTGTTTATTCATGATTATTAAAATTCAATGAGGGTTTACTCTTGCTTAATGAAGTTAAATGAGCTTTGGATCATGCTAATATCATGTTAAATATTATTTCCACATTTTTAAGTTGTGATAATCATTCTATATCATGCCCTTATGATAATTTTTATCTTATGTTCCATTGATATGCTTGTTGTCTAACAAGTACTGTATTCTTCCTTTTATTCCTTTTTTACTCCCTTAATGGGTTTTATAGCTCAGCTTTTTTATGAATGTCCCCAGTTAATCCAATGCAATGCTAAGAACGAAGGAATGTGTATGATCATGTAAAATAAGTTTTCAATAATGTTGTGTATTTCATGTTTTAGTTTTTTAGGTTCCTGATCCCCAAATACAGTAGTCATATAAATATTTTATGTCATATCATGTGGTTAGTTTTATGTAATAAATTATATTTAAGTGTGTAATAAAGAGAAGGGTTGTTATAGTTGGTATTAGATGACATGTTTTGTTATTTTTGGGACTATGATTGGAAACCCCTAGTGAAAGCCTTAGGGATAAAAATAGGTATAATAAAAACATCCCTAAATTTTATTGTGGGTGAGTATTGAGTAAGTTTTTTATCAAGAAAATAATTCCATGACTGGATATGAGCAGGTAGAGGGTGCTCTAGCCTAGATCTATCTAGGGGTAAATCCCCAAAACACCACATTAAGCTTGACTCAAATGGGAAGTGGTGCACGACAATGGGTCTTTCTGTACTCTTGGTTATGACACTCCAGAGGTATATTCTTTGGTAAATTTATAATCTTCATATGAACCATTATTAAGGGAATTAAAAAAATACCCCTAAGAATGTATGTAGGAAAGTAGATCATGGATAACATAGATTGAAGCCTATACATTCATAAGTTAAGGAAAGAAAAGTAATTTATAAGTCTTCAATTTTTTTATTTGGATTACCATATATGTTTTACCCCTAACTTTCCATGTATTTTATCTAATAGATGATAATTGGAGAACTCGAGCTAACAATCGATTAAAATATCAATGTGATGATTTTTCTAAGGAAATGATCATTCTGATGGAAGAGGGAATCGTGAACTTTGTCATGATACTGTGTTAGTTAACTCTTGTTTTTAATAGAAAAATGGGTCATGAAGAACATTCACCCCCCACCCATGAAAGAACATGTCGCAATCGAGAGCTTCATGAGACAAATGCCTCCTACTTTTAACGGATCATCTGATCCCTCAATTTCCAAACAATGGATCAACTATATTTAAAAGATATTCTCTATCCTTATATGTATTGAAATACATAAGCTTCTTATAGATGATTATCGTATGGAGGGTGTAGCTGATCAATGGTGGAAATTTATAAAAAATATGAAGCATGAAGATAAGATCGAGGCTTTGGAATGTAAGGATTTATGGAAAATGTTTTTCGATAAATATTTTCCTCACACTCTGTGACATAAGATTGAAAGGACTTATATTCCCTCAAGAAAAAAGATGAATAATCCATCAGAGTGTATAACAAAAAATTTACAAGGCTTTCACAATATATCTTCGGATTTGTTGTTACCCCCGAATACAAGGTTGACAACATCTTTGGTGGGATAAAACTTAGCCTACGAAAAGCCCTAGCGATCTATGACTTGAAGAGATATGATAAAATGGCCTGATGATCCCTCAAAGTCGAAATAGAGATCAGAAAATATTAAAATTTTCATGGGTATAAGAAGTGTAAGGTGTAATTTAATTTTGGCGGTCATAAGGATAAATCCAATGGTGCTAAGAAAATATAACTCCTCAATTGCCATAGGTGCAGAAAGAAGCACCAAAAAAATAGTCTTAAGGGGATGAGGAAATTAATTAGGTGTGGAAGAGAAGGGAATCTGTACATTAACTATCGATAAGAAAAACCCACTTCTATGACAAAGGAGAGGAACACTCTGTTCGACCCTCAACACATTTTTCATTGCTTCAACTGAAAAAAACCAAGGCACTTTGAAAACCAGTTCCCTAAGCCACGGGTTTTTGGAGGCAACCAACAACCTCCAATGTAGCATGGAAAAGCTTTTTTCCATCACTACTGCTGATGTGAATCCCGAAAACAAATTGGTGACAAGTATGCTAGTTATTCATTCATGAATAGTGAATGTACTTTTTTATTCCAGTTCTAAACATTATTTTATATCCCAAATGTGTAGTAGAACAATCCCAACACCCCTACAAATCATGGAAGTAAAGATGTCGGTGGGAACAGAAAATGGGTCAATCATTTCATCCTATGTATACAACTCCTCCCCTCTCTTAATTTGTGGATTGAACTTCTCGGATAACCTTGTCATACTACCTATTGTAAAATTTGATGTAATTCTTTGCATGGATTGGATTTCCTTATATAGATCCAAAATAAATTTCAATGAGAGTGAAATCATTCTCCATATTGTGAATCGACCCTCGATTCTATAAATGTTCAAGGAGGAGGTTGAATCTTCATTAGCACCATCATCTTAAGCATGTATATTAGTACCCTATAATAATGTGTATATTTCTCAGATTATTAATTCTATGAATGTAACCGTCGTTGAAAACATGCCTATTGTGAGAGAATGCACTGATGTTTTTCCTGTGGAATTTATCAATCTTCCACCTATAAGAGATGTTGAATTTTCAATAGATCTTATACCTAGGGAGTTTCCAATATCCAAGACTCTATATATAATGGTTGTTGTGAAGATAAAGGATCGGAAGTAATAAATAAAGAATAATATAGATAAAGGGTTTATATACACAAGTGATTCACCATGGGGTGCACCAATCATCTTCATCAAGAAGAAGGATGGGTCAATGTGCCTTTGCATCGATTATCACAAGCTCAACAAATTAATGATAATGAACAAGTATAATATTAAAAAATTGATGAATTGTCCAACCAGAAATGTGGAACACAATACTTCTCTAAGGTGGATCTACAATCAGGATATTATCATGTAATGGTGAAGAAGGATGATATCCCCAAGACAGCTTTCTGTACAAGATATGGGAACTATGAATTCCTAGTAATTACTTTAAGACTCATTAATTATCCAAACAACTTCATGGGATGGATAAATAGAGTCTTTAGAGACTACCTCAAAAATTTTTTGGTAGTCTTTATATGAAATATTCTAATATAATCTTAAACCAAGGAGGAGCATGAAGAGCATCAAAGCACTGTACTATAGAACTTGGAAAAGGGGAAGCTCTATGAAAATTACATCATGTGTGGGTTCTGGTTGAAGGAGGTCTCATTCATGTGACATATCATCACATGAAATGGGATATCTATGGACCCATCCAAGATAGCTACAATTGAGGGATGGAAGAGTCAAAAATCGGTAACAGATATTCGTAGTTTCCTAGGGTGATCTGGATATTATCGTCGATTGTTGAGAAATTTCCCACGATTGTACAACCCTCTTACCATGCTAACATGGAAGGGAGTAAAGTTTCATCGGGGTGATGAATGTGAAAATAACTTCAAGGAGTTGAAAAGGAGTCTTATCACCATAACTGTGCTCACACTACCCATAAGTGGATAAATTTTTGTTCTATTCAATAATGCTTTGAATAAGGGCATGGGTTGTGTGTTGATGAAAAATGAAAAAGTCATTGCCTATGCTTCAAGGACATTGAATGTTGAGGAGAAAAACTATCCAACAAATGATCTCGAGTTGGCTGCAGTAATCTTCTCTTTGAAAATTTGGTGAAATTACCTCTTTGGGGAGAAGTGTGAAATATATACAGATCAAAAAAGCCTCAGGTAAATATTATCACATAATGATTTAAACAAGAACCAAAAATTATGTCTATAACTGATCAAAGACAAAGAATTATAAATCCATTACCACACTGGGAAAGCAAACAAGGTGGTGGATTCTCTAAGTTGAAAGGACCCAACAATTAAATCATTGAAGAGAATTGAAAAGGATCCAATCTTCTTAGATTTGATGAAGACAGAAATGGGAATCATAAAAAAGAGAAAATCATCAATCCTTTCACAAATTATTGCTCAAATGTCTCTTTTGGAAATGTCAAATGATGCTCAAGAAGATGATTTGGGAATTCAAAATAATGCGGAAACTATCAGAAAAAAGAAATTCTTAGAGTTCAATGTTAATGATGAAGGAATCGTGAGATACATAAAATCTATAGATAAATAAAGAACTTTAGGATGAATCCCATAGTTCAAATTTCTCTATTATCCCAGGAAACAAAAATATATATCAAGATCTATGAGTGCTTTATTGTTGGGATAACTTGAAGAATTTGATTATTGACTATACATCAAAGTGCCTAGTATGTTAGCAAGTGAAGGCTAAGAGGCAGAAGACTAAGGTGATGATAAAACCATTACCCATACCGGCATGGAAATAGGAAAAGCTCACCATGGAATTTGTCACCAAACATATGAATACATCCAAAGGAAACAATGTTATCTTGGATGTTGGGGATCATATTGCAAATACATCACAGTTCATTGCAATTAGATAGGATTTATCATTGGATCAACTGGCACATATATATATATCAAATAAGTGGTAATGCTGCATGAAGTACCATTATCTATTGTATCCAATTGAGATCCAAGATTCACTTCAATGTTTTGAAATACTCTCCTATATTCTCTGAATAATGAGATGAACTTCAGTAAGGCTTATCATCCTCAAATTGACGGCCAATCTGATCGGACTGTCTAAACACCTTAGGAAAAGTTAATATCATTCTCAATGGACTTCAAAGGAGGATGGGATCAACATCTTAGAATAGTTTAGTTCTCTTACAAAAACATTTTCCACTCAACTATCCAAATTTCTCTTTATGGAGACCTTTATGAGAAGTGGTGTAGAAAAACAACATGTGGAGATGGTGTTGCGGATCGAAAACTCCTAGATCTATAAATGGTCGAAGAAATGGCGGTGAGGTTTAATACCATCGAGCAGCACATTAATTCTGCTCAAAATTGACAAATGAGCTATGCTGATAATCGTCGATGATACCTTGAGTTTGATGTCACAGACATGGTATTTCTCTACATATCACCATGGAAGAGAGTTATGATATTCGGGAAGAAGTGAAAGATTATTCCAAGGTACATCGTCCCTTTTGAGATCCTTGATCACATCAGAGTTGTGGCCAATCATCTCACACCCCCACCGAACCTATCTTAAGCACACGATGTATTATATGTATCAAACATGAGGAACTACATGCCTGACACATTTCAGGTACTCAATACAGAGGTGGTACCATTAGAGAATGACCTCTCCAATGAAGAGAATCTGGTGGAGATCATAGATCATATATAATAGTTAAATGAAATAAGATAATGCCCCTCATCTAGGTGTTGTGGCGAAACCACAAGTTTGAAGAAGAAATGTGGGAATCATAGAAAGTGATGAAGTAGAGTTACCATCTTCTGTTTTAGTGTGGGAAATGGAAATTTTGATGGAGAAATGTCTTAAGGGGGGAAGATTGTAACAACCCAAAACGTTTTTAATGAAAATTCCTCTTGATCTAATTAATTGTCTTGTTATGTAAAATGGTTATATAAAATATACATTTCCATGGTTTCATGTTTCTTGATTTCAAAATACCATTATGAATTGTTACCATTGTTAATAAAATTGTTGGATAGTGATCACATGATTAGTATAAATATAGGGCTTTAACAAATCCAATTTACTCAGAAAAAGGAAAAAATGGCCTCATCTAGTAGAATTGACACTTATGAAAGCCCATTTTTTGGAGCTCAGAAAGGAGGTGGCTTCACTGGGCTTCACACTTGACCAATCCCAAGCTGAGCTTGAACACATTAAGCTGGAATAGAATAGACTACGAGATAAGTGGAAGTCGATAGAGATTACCACACAAGTGATGTTATCGGAGACACCCCAATATTATTTCACCATCACCCACCTTACCCTTAGGTCTTATGCGAGTGTTACCAGGTGTTATATAACAAGACCTCAGCACTATGATTATGTGAATTAAATTTGTATACAATAATGAATATATACTCATTTTATTATTGTTACATTGTAAATGGGGTTTAAAGCACAAATATTATTTTTAGTTAATAATCAATTAAGAAAGAAATTTTTATGAATTAATGGATTTTTTAATTAAATATTATTTTAATAAATTATTATTTCTAAATTAATTTCTATTGAATATAAATGATCATTTAATTTTTTATGAATACAATTGAAATTTTTATTAAGGTTTGAAAATAGTTTTTCTCAAAACCCATGAAATTTCAATAAATGTCGCTTATTATTTCAAAATTGAAAATTCACATATTTATAAAATTATTGACATTAAATGAATATCATTTTTGGATTTCAGTCATCGTAATTATCCAACGGTGAATTGTTCATAATTTTATGAGACTATCGAATGTTTGGGTAAATGTTGAATACTATTTAAATATATAATGGGCTTTTTGACATAGTAAATACCCAATAGTGATATAATAAAATACTATAAAAACTATTTTCGTCTAATATATGTTCCAACATTAAAATAATGTTATTTTATATTTGTTTGATTATTTTTATAGTGCCTTATGGGACCCTCCAAAACGTATAAAACATTTTAACTTTTAAAATTATTTCCTTGAGTGTGTGACTCACCTACACCTAATCAAGCCTAATATTTTAATATGTTCATCCATTAGACATATAAAAAAATGTTTTCCACTCCATTTTGGAAAAAAAACATGGGAAAAAACAATGGTATGGTTTGTGGTTTGAATTTGTTTAATGTGTGGTGTCCAAAACCTAAATAATAAATAATTCACTCTCTTTTCCTATATAATCCCACTCAATATCCCATTAATCTTCACTAAAAACCACTATATCCCAACCAACCTCTGCCCGTTTCTCTATATAATCTTTCCAAGGTTCCCCAAGCTCCCAATAATCCTCTCTCAAGCTTCTCCCAAACTTTCTAGATGACACTTCTAAGTAAAAGATTTCATCCTCCCTCATTTTTGTCCAAAATTAATTATATTGTTATTCTATTTTGTTTTCATATGAAAATTCTGGAGTATGATTTTTCACCTCCCCCATACATAACTCCTTATATTTTAATGATTGTAGACCTCTTTCTTTCTCATTAATTCATCCCATGTATGCCCGTTACCATGCCGAAATTCTTTAACGAATTTCTCTTTACTCATTTACATTCAAGAAATTTTTTTATTTTAGGAATCTAAATTCCATTACATATATTGAGACATGTATCTATATGAACCCCTTATAGTCCATTTAATGCAAATATTATGATACACCATTTTCTCTCTCATCAACCAATTTTATGAATTCTTATGTCACATCGTTATGCTACAGAAATTACACCGTGATTTTCCATGCCAAAGTCATTATGTAGTGAATACCATGCTCATTTATCTATCAAGGGCATTCACCTTTATACACATTCACTTATTGATTATATAGTTCCATGTATGAATTACACATTCCATTATCATTTAAAAAATGATGATGTGTAATGAATCCATGCTATATGATCAATGTGGAACAGTTATGCATTAAATGAAATCATTAAGAAGGGTGCACCTTGATAGGGCTCCAATGCATTAGGTAAAGATTAGTATCATGATACGTCATATGATATTAGGGTTTACTCATTCTAATTCAAGTGAAAAAAGGTTTCAATCTTGAAAATTCAAGTTCACTAAGGGTTTACTCTTACTCCATGTGAAATGATCTTTTTCCCATGCTAATATAATTTTAAAGGCGATTGATACATTTCCATGTTATGATAACCATGTTGTATCATGCATTTATGTTCATGTTTCTCTTATTCTCCATTGATATGCCTATTTCTTAATATGTACTATATTCTTTAGGTTATGCCTTGTTTAATCCCTTACTATGATATATAGCTCACCCATTTCTTAAGCATGTCCTCATGTTATCCAATGCAATTATATGTAATAAGTAATGTGTATTGTCAAGTAAAACAAGTTTTCAATAAAGATGTGTATTTCATGTTATATGTGGTTATGTTCCTAAGACCCAAATTCACTAAAGCTCTCAATATTATATGTTGTATCAAGTAAAGCGTTTTATGTAACAAATTATGTTTAATTTTGTAATAAAGAGCATGGTAGTTATACCTAACATAAGAAAATGGAAATAAAAAGGGAATATCATAAATGAGGTGCTTGATAAAAATTAGAGTGGGATAATCCCATTCTTGGATTTGTGACTCCAAAATATTAGGAAGATATTCTTTGGAGATTAGTGGAACTATTGGAGGACTCTATGGAGTAGAGGGAATAGTGTCGACGATCGTCAAGGAGTTTGAGTGAAGAGAAATGTGATCCAGTGTGTGTTTATATAGGAAAGGAGAAGGATTTATTTATTATTTTGGTTTTGGACACTACATAATAAAATATTCAAAACCATAAACCATCCCATGTTTATATCCCACGTTTTCAAGAAAGGGGTAGTGGATTAAATTATTTTATAATGACAAGGTTTGAATGTAATAAAATATTTCCCTTGTTTATGTGGAGGTGAGTCACACTTTCAAAGCAACAATTTTAAAATCTTAAAAAAATTTATAAGTCTTGGAGGATTTGCTAAAGATTTATAAAATAAATAAAATAAAAATAAAATAAAATTATTATAAATTAAAACCATATATTTGTCTGAGTATACCTTTTATAGTATTTATTACTACATTATTGGAATATTATGATTCTATAAAACACATCATATATTTGTATGGTATTTAAATTTTACCCAAAAATTTGTCTATCTCAATTGATTATGAAAAATCACAACGGGATAATTTTTATCGTATATTTATAAATTATTTAAATTGTTCAATAAAATTATATCTCCATAAGAAGCTCCGATAGTTGGGATTCATAGGGTATGATCCTATTGGTTGAGGCCATCACATCCATTTTCTATGCCAACTAGATTTATGAATAACATATATTTATACTAGTCATATGATCACTATTCAATGACTATATTATCAGTGATAGATATAATCAATGATCATTTAAATGAAATTAGATATAATAAAAAAATGTGAATGTGTTTCTATATCCATAAGACATTTGGTTAATTCAAAAATGGGAATTTTATTCCTAAATGTTTCGGTTGTTAAACTATGGTTATGATTTTAGGGTTAATATAGATTCTAGATACTCGTAATTTTAAATATAAACTTACCCATAAGATTCTTTGTGAAGATTCTCGAGATCATCATACATGTTAAAGTTCTTGAGGAAACTAAATCTCTCTAATAATTCTTTTTTAAAGAGGTGAAAATAGAGGATAGGATAAATTTCTATTACTATAGTGAACTAATGGATAGAAACACCATACATACTGACCCATGTGAGATGAATCTTTAGGGAATTTCATGTATGATTAATGAGAAAATATAATTCATCATGAGTGAACCATCCAGGAGGGTCTGTTCAATTGAATACTGGAAGATCTTCACATCGATCAATATGAAATGGACTGGTTGAGGGAAATATATCATCCCTAGAATATTATTGATAAGAATAGAGAGAAATAATAAGTTCATCACCAAAGTACTTGTATATGTGGTGTGTAGGGGATGATGAACATCAGCAAGTTGGTGTTCTTTCTCTTGTTGATAAATTATGATTTTATAAAATTTTATTTTTTATTCCATCTTGTGATCCCAATGATTATAGCCTTAATAGATATCATGGATCCCTTGTTGGATATCAATGACCATTTCTAGTAATCGAGAGAGTATGGTCTAAAATCCACTCAGGAAGATGACGAAAACATCAACTCAGTAATGATTGTCTATTTCCATGAAATGATTGGGTAGGAAAGGATGTATGAGGGAATGGTAAGTTAGACCAAAAGATATGGATAACATAGCTATGAATGTATATATTAAAGAGAAATCAATAAGATTTATAGAGAAAACACAGGAAGTTGAGAAATAGGAGGCCCAACCCTTGAGGGAACATATTCAGGTATCCTACCCCTGATAACTGATCTTATTACTCCTAAATAGAAAGATCCCCCTACTCCACATCACACACACACACACTTTTTAGTATTGCTAGCCCCTCCTACCACATGTCCAACTACCTTCCCCTAGTTATACAAAATTACCCCTTATAGTATAAATTTTCCATTCACCAAGGAGGTCATGAACCCCATTATAATCCAATATTCTCTTTGTCTTATAAAATTGGTATTTATATATTTTATTCAATTAAGGTGTCATTTTTTTCATTTAAGAAACTATTGTTCTTCCTCGATAAAACTGTTAACTAAATAAATTTTTAATTTTTTTTACAAATCAATACTTGTCAAAGGTAACAATATCAATTTAATCAGATATAAATCGGTCAGATATTAATGGTTCGAACTTCTCTATAAATTCATTGATTATATCAACTTGATTGTCTCAATTCAAATATTAGAGGAAGCACTAAATCTTTCAATAATTTGAAATAAAGAATCTCTTTAACAACTAAACTAATATGATCTATGTCAAATGGAACTAAGAATATAAATGATTTAGGTATAATTACTCATTCAGTGGTGGAATTCCCTTTGGTAGTCAATCCCATATAACATGTACGTATTTTCCATGTATTTTAGCTAGTTTTACACATATCATATTTTACTTGGATAAAAATCTTTGTTACATCTTCATTATAATGTTTTGAGTGGAAAATTGTAGTATCCCATCTCTTATTTGAGTAGATTAACTTTTATACATGAAAATTTATATTAATGGAATCAGTGATACTTTTAATGATCACTTTCATATCCAAACTAGGATTGATAGGGTATATGTTTCCTTGGATATATCTTTTAGAAGATACTTTCATATTTCTCTCTATTTATTCCCTACATGTACATTCAAAATAAAATTTTCTATCAAAGTTAAATTCCTCATCCTAGGGATCAAATATTTAATTTATATCATTCAGGTTTATGTAGTTAATAACATAACCACTAACATCTTATTTATGATGTTTTTTCTCTATAATATTCCTAGATTATAACCCTTAACTGCCTAGCCTACTCGTGAACTCATTTTGATACGTCAAAATATTTAGTCATGTTCCCTTCAATTCCATGTATAATATACAAGTGTCTAATTTTGAGATATTCTATCAGAATTTCATCATCCTTATTACAGGATACAGTGTACTCAATAGGATTGGTTATATGATATTCAGGTGACTCAACCAAATTAATAGAATTTATTTTATCTAATCTATAAATAAATGAAATAAGCTAAATCTAAATGATATTTTTCTCATCATCCCTATAAAACTATGATCCCAAAATATGAATTTAAATGTTTATTTCAATGTCATTTTATTCTTTAAAAATTATAATATTGGTTTTATATTATCATCTTGGAAAAAAACCATCTCATATTTCACCGGTTAGTCAGATGTAGGAATTTCACCATTCCAAGGTTAACAGTTTAGACATTTTATGAGAACTAAGTGAATATCATCTACATGTTATTCTTTTACCCCTAAATTAATTCCTAATATATAAGTGGGAGGAATTGATGAATCCTCATCCTCTTCCACATGAAAAAATATATCAAGATCTTCTCTATCTTCTATAATCATATTTTTTACACATTTAAAAATACATAATGTTTCATATCTTTGATCACCAATTTATTTTAGTATAATTTAATGTTTAATAAACCAGAGTCTATCATCGAAAATAATCTCATCAGTCATAAGGATCAAATTAATGATTCCCTTGAGTAGATATTGGCGAGTTTTAATGAGTTGTTCATTACTATCCCATTACATTTCCAGTTTTGTTAGTTAGAGGGTGTTTTGGAGTATTTTCCTCACATTCTTCTAAATTACCTTCTCATGATCACTTATTTGTTTCTATGGTAAGTGGGTTGGTTGTGTGGTCGGTAGGCATAATCAACTATTTTTTTGGTGGGAAGCTTGTTCATGAGGTTAATTGGAACCATTGGGTATTTTTTTCATGTGGTAGGGTTGTTGTTCATTTGGTTCTATGGTACAGTCAATTGTTTGTTCATGTGATAGTTAGGTTGGACGTGCGGTCGGTTGGCATTGTCAGTTTTTTTGGTCATGATGAGTTGAATTGACTACATGGATGGATAAGTTACATGAATCTTCTACATGGTTGGATTGACTACATGAATCTACAATATGAGTAATAATCTATATAAATTGGATTCATTGAAATATAAAATAAATGGTATGATTAGCTACATAAATCATCTATGTGACCAATCAACTACACGAATTAGGTATAT
Organism: Viscum album; assembly: GCA_963277665.1. Classification (NCBI taxonomy): domain Eukaryota; kingdom Viridiplantae; phylum Streptophyta; class Magnoliopsida; order Santalales; family Viscaceae; genus Viscum; species Viscum album. The sequence continues at coordinate 272,546,797 of OY728119.1, read as the reverse complement.
GGACGAATCATTAATGAGGTTGAGTTAGGTATGTGAAAACAGTTACATGGATGTTTTGACTATGTGGGGAATTCATCTACATGGGATTAACCTTATGGAGTCTTCTTCCAATTATGTAAAATTACCATTTTTATCTTTAAATTGCAAGAAGTAGTGAAACTTGAAGTCCATTTCATGAAGGTTAATTATTTGCTTGATTTTCTCTAATGACTGTAACTATAAAAGATTCATTCTATATGAAATTTAATTAGACCAGTAATTATTTGTAAATTAAATATACTTGGATATGAAATCCTAATCATCCCATATTTGTTGACTCTAAAAACATGGAAACTTCCCTTCATTCTATCCTTCTTTCTTTATCTTGAGATTAAAGTTATTGAATCCCATAATTTGGATTCATGGATACCTTCAATAGTCGATTTGATTTTTTTTAATAGTGATTACACCTTGTGTGAAACCACAATTTTTTTGAAATGATCTCATGAGGATTAATTATTTAAATTATGGAATCCCCCATTTATCATTTTTTGTATATCATCTAGGAGGGATTTTCTCTTATTTATCTACAGGGAATGGATTTCATTGGTAATTGAAATTGAACGGGTAAGGGGAATTTTCCACATGGATTTTAACTTTTGATCTTATTATGATATTTTTTTGAATGGGAAGAATGCATTTCTAAATATTGTGGTATTTTTGGGCATTGTTTTCATAGATCTGACATGAGTTATGGAACCCTTTAATATGGTGAACATTTTACATCACCTTAAATGAATAGATATTGTATAACCACTTATATTTGTCTAATAATATAGTATTCTTAGGATTTGTGGATTTTGTGATAAAACCCATATACTGAAGTGAAATGTGATAAAATACCCCTTTGTTAAATTAGTAAACTGATCCTTTATGTGTTTTGGTTTTTTGGCCATATTTTGGGGTGGTGTGGTGAGGATTGTTTGGATTTAATTTTGGGGAAGCATAGTGATAGGTATTTATGAGCTTTTGGGGATGCAAGGTGATGGTTTTATGGAAACAATGAGTGACTTTTGAGAATGGTTGTGTTGTTCAAGATTCCCAGGTTGTGATAAAATGACTAGTTAGTGATGATTGAAATGGATAAGGTTTTATTTGGTTAATAGTGTGGGAATTATTAATGAATAAATAAATGATGTTTTATGTGGTAAAATATGGTTGATTCTTAATAATGAATCAAATGGTATGAATTATGGAATTGGTTCGTAATGTGAAATGTTTCGTTTGGTTTATATGTTGTTATGAATTTAGAGGTGGAAAAAAGTGGAGATGTTGTGGGTTGGTTGGTTTTTGTGTGTGAACTGATAGGGTGGGATTTTGTGTGGATACATGTCTATATTTTTATGTTCCTTGTCAGTTTCTATAGGCACCCCATCATCACTAATGACTATGTCCCAAAACTAGTATATTCTCATGAGGGAATTTTCCCCATCATCCCAGTGATTACGATTGATGGTTGGCGACATGATCTTTCCCTCTCTATCTTCAAGGTAGGGATATATGCACATGCTATCATGGATAGAGATATGTTTTTCTAGTTGGTGATGTCCAAGGTTTCTTCAGGTGAGATTATATGTGATCTTGTTGTGGGGAGGGGGCCCAATTTGTTTTCTAGAGAGATGTGATGTGACCATGTTGTGGGGTGGATTATGGTGGGGGTCATTCATGGTAAAGGGAGGGCATGAGGTTGATGTACTTCATGTTCATGATTCTCAATAATTTACCCTTCAAGACAATTATATCGCTGAGAGGGGGAGGGGTGAATCAGTGATATCTTTTTCTTTTAAGTTTCCTATCTTATGAAACAACCTCTTCCACCTGTTAAATATTACCTTCCACACTGAAATCAATTAAAACACACATCTATAGGAACAAAATAAATTACAAGGTTCATCACTCAATAAGAGTATCTATGTCCATGGTAAGGTATGGAAACAATCCAATACAACACAATCTACTAGATAAAAATCTTTTTGTGCAGAATACAACAAGTATGATATTCCATTACACTCATGTAGCACTACGTAATCAATCCAATAGTGTGTGTTCTCTATCTAGAAATAATTATGTAATAATTTTTTTTAAAAGTAAGGTTATGATACTTCTTGATCAAAATTCACAAATATGATTTTAGAAACCCATTATTAACATTCTTACCCCAAAAGTTAGTAAGAACTTATTTTGGTATTTGTAATGAAGCTCAGACCGATTTCCACTACGATTCCCAAGATCGATTTTCTCAATATGATAACATAACTTTGTCTGAATATAATTGAGTTAATTATAAACAAATTATATTTTGAATCATAAAATCCTATTACAATTCCTTGATGAATACAATTCTCAACGGAATATTATTCCCAGGTCAATACGATTACTAGATGAATATGATTCGCAACTAAATCTAATTCACAGATTAATACAATTCCTAGATAGATATGAACTGTTATCTTCCCTTTTATTCTTATATCCAACAAACCCTCTTCAACAAGGCTCAATATGAAAACTTATTATCCCTATAAATTAATAGATTCCTCTCTCTTATGTGATGAATGGTACATAATTTTCACAAATTAAAAATTACTTTTCTTTTATAGGTGCCCCGAAAAATATTGTGCGGGGTTCATAAAAAGTTTCATGGTCAACCAAATTTCCCAGACATTAAAACTGTATTCAATTTTATATGGATTTATGACTTCTTAAAGACTTATCAACTCTTCTTGAAAATTAATGAATCTTATAACAACTTCAACTCACTTATGACTTTCTAAGAAAACTTCAGTATGATTCTGATTCTCTATTAGGATTTCTTAGTACTATTTCTTCACTAGGATTCTCTAACATGATTTTCCATGTATGGTTTTTTTAGTTCAAATATCTAGTGTCATTTTCATTAGTATGATTCTATAGTACGATTCCCTAATAATATTTTCTTATTTCAGTTTTCTTTGTTATTATTATTTAATAAGATTCCCCAATATGATTTTATCAGTACGATTCTCAAGTTCAATTTTCTCAGTATGATTTTATTCATTATGATTGTTTATTATAATTCCCTTGTACACCTTTCTTAGTATGGTTTTCTAATGTGATTTTCTCATTATGGCTTCCCATTATGATTTTCTTAGTATGATATATTCTGTATGATTCCCAAGTAAAAGTTTCTCAGTATAATTTCCCAGTACAATTTCATTTAGTACGATTCATCAGTATGATTTTCTACAGTATAATTTCCCAGTACTATTTCCCCGGTATGATTATTTTTTTTAAAAATCACATATTTAAAGAAAAAGAAGGCTTTAATATTCTTAGAAATTTTGGATAAGGTGTTCTCATAATGATGGCCTTAAGACTTAAAAGTTTTTACTTCAAAAACTTCCATATTCTACACACATCAGCTTGTAATAATGACTTCCTTCATGAATTTGGTTATGGTTATGATCAATATAGAATTAGATAACTTATAATGGAATGTATTGTAACATTCCATTCATCTAATAATTTTTTTCCTTCCATCCAAACCTACCATGTCTGAGTACGATTAGAAGCACATTAACTCCCACTTTATTTCATCAAGATTCCATCACTAGTCTTCTGATATACATATGAATTGTGAGAATACAAGGGAGAAAAGCATTGTCAAATTTATCTCAGATCCATGATGGATCTGATTATGATCAGGACCTTATTACAATCTAAACATCATTATGATCAAAACCTCATTACGATTTGAAACTCATTATTATTAGAACATCATTGTGAAAAAATTTCTTATGAATTGTGAGAAATATTCCATGAATATGATGTTTGAGTTTGATCGACATATTTACAATTTGAGGTGAGTCTGATCACCAAATTTTTCAAACTGAGTTGATTCCATTCCTCTGACAACAAAACTGATCACCAAAAAACTTAATCTTTATTAAGATGGTGTATCCAATTTCCTTCCATAATAAACATACTTATATTTTTACAATAAATAAAAATATAACACACCATAGACCTAACAATATCCCCTTTTGATTTTTGTTTTCAATACCCACATCAATACCATTATTTAATGATATTAAAAAAATAAGTAGTATTGTTTTATTTTTCCAATTTTTCTTCTCCATGTCTTGTTTTCTTTTCTACCACTATTCCTTATTGCTCCCCCTAATTAAAAATCACACTAAAAGGGTTTATACTGAAATATTTCCTTTCTTATTGAAAAATGTCACAACCAAAAAGTTGGAACATTTCATCTCAAAAACATGAAGCGCTTATTTAGGAGAACATATGTATCACATGAATTTCATAACAAAGGACCTTTAAATAAACAAATCTATAATTACGTGGGTGATCCCATTATAGAAAAAAAGAGTGTATAATCAAGGATATGAATATTTTACATGAAATGACATTCAACTAAAATCTTTCCTTGTTTCTTATAAGATTCTCATTTCTATGGAAAATTTTAAAATAATTTCTTTAAGATTCAATTAACCTTTACCAATCTCAGAAAAATATCAGAAAACTCATGTGTATAATAACAACATTATAAATATAATTTTCTTAACATTGTTACTTTTTTGAAATAATATTAAGAGACTCATCCATTCTAGATTATTTATTTCAACTATTTCAATTCACTTCATGTTAGTAGAAATATATAAATAGTTTTGGAATTAGGAGGAACCTCCATTGTTTTTTAGATGAAACAATCAGGCTAAGAGTCCTCTCTTAGTATTGACTTTTTATTATTTTTGTTAGATTCTGAATGGGATGCTCTTTCTTCCTTATATTTATCTTTCTGGGATGTTATAACAACTTTCTTCTTATCATTATAATTGATAGTTGTATTTCATGTATATATTTTATAGTATTTTAATGAATTAATTTTTGTATTTAAATGAATAATCATTGTATTTTTTGAAATATTTGAATTGTTTAATGTTTTATGGTAGGAAAAAATTAATTTTAAAAAATTGAATGAAAATGGGTGAATTTGGGAGCATAAATAACATGGGATATCATAATCCAAAGAAAAGCTATGAAACTCGAACTGACCTTTCACACGTCATGTATTCCAATTAGACAATGTATATTTTTGAAAGAACTTGTTGCACAAAATTTTCTATGACACCATCAAACACTGTCAAATATAGTTACATGTTGTGTATTCCAATTACATGATATTACTTTTTTCAAGATGAGATGTATAAAGAGTATGCTAGAAATTGAGACACCTTGTCATTGAATGAAATTCAAATGATTACCCAAAATGAATGTACTTCCACATTGTGAATGTTTCAGAGTGTAGAAAAATAAATTCCCATATGGATGAGGTTTGATGATATTTTCCTATATATTCATTCCTTGGATGAACCTTGTAAGATTCTGGAAGGGAGCTCAAAGAGGGCTGTCTACTGGATGATACACACACAACCACAGATCCATGTTCCTGCCACTTTCTATAGGATTTTTCTTTATTATTTTTCTGTGCGCTTTTATGGATAACACGAAGGGGTTATTTCTTGGTGTTGTAGTGTGTCTGATTAATATTTATTGATTTTAGGATTTTTTTTATATTTTATTTCAATTATTGGTTGGATTTCATATTTTTTATTTAATTATATCTCTTTCATAATTTCTTCTTATAAGATCATTGTAAATAGTATTATGGATCAGGTTTAATTTCATTCCTTATTTGTGTGTGGTCATTTCAATAGTTGATTGAATGAATTTCTTTAATGTGAGATCTAGTGTTTATAATTCCACAATGAATATTGTCTTTGTCTTTTCCCTATGTTTAAATAAGATTTTTGGGTTACCGATTATTTGTAATCAGAAGTATCTGACCATGAGAAAATGAGATCTTCAGATGAAGATTGTTTTACATGAACATTATACTCACTAGGACCAAATTCTGAAAACTAAAAAGTTTTTATTTTATTATTTCATACATTATCACACCATAATCCTAGAATAATTTCTAATTGAAATCCATTTGATATATTCTTCTCCCACTTTATTAATAAATCATATTCCCAGTATATTAGATTCAATTTCTATAAATCATAAATATTTTATGTTTATTTTATTTAATTAATATTTTCTCCAACCTTATCTTTATGAGTTTGACCTCAAACTTTAATATCCTTTATTTTTATATATTCTAGTGGTTTATTTGTTTCATTTTTTTAAATTTCTAAATTTGGTATCCTTGTGGGAATTAACGATTCCCATGGGGTTATAAAGAATATTTTGATGAGGATGTCAACTTTTCTTCATCATTAGTAATATATTTGTTATGATCTGTTTGTAACATTTTTTTCATTTTTGTCTTTTGTTCTAGAAATATCATTGGAAAAAATTTGATATCATTCTCTTCTTATTCATATCCACAATTTTTTGATACCGTTTTTTTCAAATTTTCTTATATAGTCAATAGTTTGTTTCTTTCCCTCTTCTTTCACTAATTTTTGTACTTCCTCTAACTTCCTAGCCAAGTCATTGTGTTCTAGCCAGATAACTAAGAACTCTTTATTTTAGTAATCAAAATGTATATTTTTCTTAAAATCAAAAACATTAGGCTTCTAAGAATTGTTTTGAAATTTTTTTTGTACTGGTAAAAAACAAGAAAACCTTTAGCAAGAAGTATAGGTTTCTCACATATTTCGTATATAATTTACAGGGGTTGAAACCCATTTTAAATATTAACACCAACCTACTCAGGTTTATTCCAAACAGCCTTATCAAAATTCTTACCTTGAGGGGATTGACTCTCCCTAAAACATTTCATTATATAGTTTGTGGAATTGTTGTAATATTGTTGGTTGAACCAACACATGTTTGTTGTATGCCTAAACCCACAAAATTCTAGTAAAATCCATAGAAAGAGTATTTTCTCACCTAAAATCCATACTGATAGGATTTTTTAAAATATTTATTAGAAACCTTCTTAATAGATTTCTTGATATCCTTCTTAGAAACCTTCTTTAAAACATTTTTTTCACTAATTTTTATATTTTCAAAATGAACCTTCTTCATTAGATCTATTTTCTTTTCAACCTTATTAGAATCAGGATTAATATAATCCTTTTTAGATTCAAAATTTTTAATTACTTTTGACTTCATGACTTTTTTGGAATGGACCACATACAAATTTTTTTAAAAATTCTACTCATGTTTTGATGGTATATTTTTTTGATCCTTTTCAAGTTCTCCCTTTTCATAACTTTCACTAATATCAGAGATATAATTTTTGAAAATCGAACATATCTATCCATATTTAGAAAGATTATGTTTGATATGTTCCAAAACCACTTATTTTTCCTTCATATTTACTTCTAAATGATTATTACAATTCTTTTATTCCTCAAGTTATTTATCCAAATCATTAATCTCTTCCATCAATTTGACTTTATTATTAGAAATACATTGTTGATTGTTTTTTGATGTGGTTTCACTTTTTATATACTTTATCTCTTTTAAAATAACCCAATATTCATCATATTCTTACAATTATTCTTTAATATGATATTATAATTGAGTTTTTATTATTCAGAGAAATTACATTCATATACTTCATTGTCAACTGTTACAATAAAATTATTTTCTCAAAAAAATTCAGTGGTTATTTTTATTCAACTTCACTGTATTTCTTTTTTGAATAACTTCCTTCACTTTTATCAAGGATATATTCCTCAACTATTGTAATAAATTTTTTTTCTTCAGAATAATTTGAAGCTTCTTCTCTATCATTATCCATAGATAAAAATATTCTCCTTTTGGGTTTGGAGAGCTTCTTATCTTTCTTCGTGGAATATAATTTTTTTCTTTTTACATTTTTTATTACAATATATTCCTAAACCTATTTATTCATGATTTATTTCTTCTTCATCTCATTATTTTAATTTACCAATATGAGGAAAATTGGGAACAAATATCTAAATATCTCAATGTCCAAAATAAAATTAAGGAATGTTTCCCATTATATTTAATTATACAACATTTCAGATTTTTATAAAACAATGGTAATATTTCATTACAATTTTTACATACTTCATTTTTAGAGTTAGATTTAGCCACATCATCTTACTCAGGAATAATCTTAACATCTTCTTTCTTGGCGGCTTTAAAATACATTTCTGTATCATCTTTTTTCTGTCTAACTTTTTTCCTTTCTCATATCATATGTGGGGAGTGTATTATTGAAATCATCAATAGATAATGTATCAGGACCTCTATCATCCAATATTGAAACATTAGCATCAATTTTGGGGAATAATTCTGATGATCTTTTCAAAAATAGAAGAATTTTATATCTTTTCACTATGACTTATGATAGTTCTAAAAATTTCATTCACCCTAGAAAAGAATTCATCAAAATATTCAAACTCACATATCTTAAGATCTTTTTAATTCAATATCAATATTTGTAACATTTCCATTTTCACTTTTTTATTTCCTTTAAAAATGTTTCTCAGCTTATCATAGATACCTTTGGTAGTTGAAATTCCTTTTACTCTCAAAAAATCTCATTTATAAATTTATAAGAGTAAAGAATTCTTAGCTCTTCCATCATTCAGAGGGCTTTCCTAATCAGCATTTTTAAGAGGAGTATCCTCAGCACAAGGAGGGAAACCATATTTAATAGATTTTGAAACATCGTATCCATGGGACATATTATATAGAAGAAATATATCTTTCCTGATACAATAATTCTATCTTTAAATAAAAAAATCCCTTTACTATTCACACATCTAAGATTTTCCATAACATCTTCTTCAAATACTTCAACAAAGATTATGTGATGGAAACCTTGGATCTGATACCAATTGTAATGACCCATCCAAGATAGTTGAATCAATAATAAGGGTAGGGATGAATGAGTGATACATGTTTCCTTTAATTATCATTTATTATGAAAAAAATATCTTCATATTAATGATTTCTTTTCCTTCTGAAAAAAATTTCAACACACATCCAAAGGAACACAATAATTCACAAGCTTCACCACTAAATAAGTGTATATATACACTTTTTATGGTTAGAAAAAGATCAAATACACCACAATCCACTAGAAAACATTCCTTTTGTGTGGAATAAAACAAGTAGGATATTCAATTCCACTCTTGTAAAACAATCTAAGCAATCCAATAGTATATGAACTTTTTCTAGCATAAATAATTTAATACAATTTGTATAACAAGCACATTATGGTGCTTATTTCCCGACATTAAAAAATATGATTTAAAAAAACTTATCTTTATTACCTAGAAGAAGGTAATAACATATTTTGGCCATTGTAACAAAAATCAACCTGATTTACCAGAATGATTCCCATGTCTAATTTACTCAATACAATAATATAACTTTTCCAGTATTTGATTAAAAAAATTCTGAAAAACTTATTTTCTAAGTCTGTAATTCCGAGTTTGTTTCCAAGATAAATACAATTTGTAGATATATCTAATTCAGAACTGAAAAATATTCCTATATAAATATGATTCCTAGATGAATAATATTACACGATTAATACAATTCCCAACTAAATATGATTCCCAAATGAATATGATTTATAGCTGAATGTGATTCCCTACTAAATATAATAATCACATGAATACAATTTTGTCTCTTCTTTTTTCTTCATATATCTAGAAAAACTTCTTTAACAAAGCATAATACATAAAATTAATTTACCTAAGAATTTAGATCTTTTCTTTCTTCTACAATGAAAATTACATCAATTTCAGAAAGTACAAAGTACTTTCCCTTTTATAGGTTCCCTGAAAAGGTTTTCTCAGGATTGTTAAAAAGTTTCAAGATCAACCTAATTTTCCTAAAATTAAAACTTCCTTAAATTTTTTTATGGATTTGTGACTTCTTAAATTCTTCAAGACTCCTCTCTAACCTTCCCTAATATTATAACAACTTTATCACACTTCTTCCTTCCTTAACAAACTCCGTCCAGATTCTAATTGGCCATTATGATTTCATAGTACGATTTCTTCATTATGATTCTCTAGTATGATTTTACCAGTATGATTTCTACAGTTTGAATCTCTAGTATGATTATATTTAGTACAATTATACAGTATTATTCCGCATTATGATTTTCTCATTATGTATTTCTTGAGTACGGTACTTCAGTATGATTCCCTAATATTTTTTTCTCAATACGATTCTACAGTAAGGTTTTATCAATATGATTTTCATCAGTATAATTATTCTGTATGATTCCATAGTAATATTTTCTATGTATGATTCTTAAAATGATTTTCTCAATATGATTTCCTAGTATTATTTTCTTAGTATTAATTCATTTTTACAATTCCCCAATACAATTTTCTCAGAACAATTTATTCAGTTTGATTTCCCAGTATGATTTCATTTAGTAAAATTCTTCAATACGATTTTATTTAGTATGAATTTCTGTTGTACAATTTCCCAATACTATTTTCTGAGTACATTTATTTTTAGTACCACTCACATATATGAATAAATAGACAGCTTCAATATTCTTATAAATTCTGGTTATGGTATTCTCATACAGATGAGCTTGAGACTGAAAGGATTTGACTTCACAAAATTCCTTATTCTACAAAACTCATCTTATAAGAATGACTACATTCAAGACATTGATTATGTTAAATATTATCATAGCATCAACTAACTTATAGTGGAATGTATATTACCTTCTCATTCCTCAAGAAACATTCTTTATTTCAATCCAAACCAACTATGTTGGAATATGATTGGAGGTACCATAACTCCTCCTTTATTTAATCAAGGTTGTCTCAAATGTCATCAAACATACTTATGATTTGTGAGATATACAAGACAACAAAGATTTATAATATTTATATCCAATCCATGATGGATCTGTTTATTATCATAACATTATTATAGTATAGAACATATTACGATTAGAACCTCATTACGATCAGAACCCCATTATGATCATACCCTCATTACAAGGATATTTCTTAATAATTTCATGACTGTTTTCCTATATAAAATTTTTTTTGAGTCTGATCACCTAATTTTACAATGTTAAGCGAGTCTAATCACAAAATTTTACAAAGTGATCTGATTCATTTCCTTTGAAATTCCTTTGAAAACAAAATTGATCACCAATAAATATTTTCCTTTTAATATAGTTAATCATAATTCCATCCCTAATCAACTTACTATTCTTTTGACAATAAATACAACCAAAACAAAACCTAGTCCAAACATACTCCACTAATATCATTATGGAAGTGTTTGTGATGTGTTAGAATGGGAGTTTTTGGGGAAGATGTGATAGTTCATGTTTCTTCGAGAATGATTTGATGTGACCGTGCAATGGAGATTTGGTCCATGTGTTTGTGAGTTTGATGTAATGTAATCACGTTTTGGGGTGGCGGAATACATTATTCAGAAGCGATTATAGCTTTAAGTAGTACTATATTGAGGTAATAGAGTGGAAAATCAGTGGGAAAGTTATTTAGGGAACCATATATCAATAATATTCTTATTATGTTACTATACATGGCTTGTTTTATTTGGTGATCAATCCATTGTGAGGTTGGGATATACATTTGACCTTTTTAGTCTCCTTTTGTTCTACTATTTTTTAATAGGTGAATTAGTATACTCATTTCACATGTTTATGAGGGACTTTGGTTTTCCCACTGAATATACATGTATGCTCAGCCTACGCATATAAAATGGTTTTTCGGTTTCAAGGATAAATATTTGGATTGTGATGGATATCACTAGGTCAGACCTCATAATAGTTTTTGTGTCACTGCATTAGATTTTCATCCTCGTAATTTCTTTGGGTACTTTTATATAGATTAGTTTAATTTATACATGAATTGTAAGATGATTTTATTTTCCTTTTATATTATTTTACAAAGTTTTTTATGGTTGATTAATTATATGTATAGATATTATATTATTATATAGTGTAATGAATCACATTTCTTGAGATTTCTATACCCTCAGAGCTAGTCTCCAACTCAGGGCCTATTCGAAGTGGGCCTCGATAGTCATTATGTATCTCCATTCATTTTATCATCTTTAGGTGTATGGAGTAATGAAAAAGTGGTATCAGAGGATGGTGGTTGAGAGATAATATTGAGTTTAGAGTTAGGCATAGTGAGGGTTTCATGGGATGGATTAAAAATAGTGATTGTTGGACTTGGTGCATGGCATAAGCTAGGGAGACCAGAATGTACACAAAATTTTAGAGCCCGGGATATCTAGTGCATGAACTCTAATATTATTTAATGACCAAGTGAGGTGGACCTATTTTTAGGATACAGTCCTAGGATCAGTAAAAGTATAGTTAAGACTTGTGTTTCTATTTGAATTGGGTTGTTCTGGGAAATTCACAATGAATAAAATGAATAAAATGAAACATAATAAAATTCCATACTACCAAGATTAGGAAATCGTTGTTTTATTTTTTTCAATGGCTCCTATACATTGTCTTCATTTGGTTCTAGAAGTAGAGGTTAAGAAGAATGATTTGGTTTATTTCCAATCTTATTTTTCGTTTAAAGAGGATGACCAGTGGTGGAAGATGGTGCATATTTTTAATGATTGTCCTTGTGGATTTATGAGGAAAATGTTTCTAATGTTGAGATAGAGACCTATAGGATCTTGTGATAACATTATTTTTGATCTGTGCTATGTTGGGGTACTGGTTCCATTTGGAAATAAGTAAGATATAATGAGTTTCATGTTATTTGTGGAAATTATATATGGGTATGTGGATTATGTTGGATGTTTTATCGGTGGAATTTCATAAAAGTGTTTCGTGTTGAGTTCCTTTTGTCGTCCATGAAGGCAGTAAAGATAAAGGAGTTTTCTTTCACATCATTAGGGGAGTATGTTGGTGTGTATGGAAATATGGGATTAGCATACATTGATATTACATCAATTAAGAAGAATATTCAGCATAATAATAAAGTAAATTACCATGTACCATAGTAGTTAAGTGTCTTTGGAAACTTAGAATAAAATATTCTATCTTAGTGAATGATTATCAATGTTTCCCACAAATATCCCCCCTTTATTAAGTCTATGTAAAACCACTCTTCATAACCTATGGAAGGTAATATAAGAAATGGGTCAGGTCATATGCCCAGTAATGGTAAATAGGGGAGGTAAACATGAGTATAAGAGTATGAGAACAAGAACATAACATTAGAAGATCATACATTGTATATGAAAGATCATAAACTAGAATCATGAATAAAATATTGAATGTTCATAAGACACTAATCATAATAGTTTAAGGATCATAATATATGAAATCATAACACATGAATAATACAAGGAATTTTTGGCATCCATATAAGCATAACAAATCCTATATCAAGGATACTTACCATGACTTTTATACCGTGTTAAGCTTGGGATAATCACCTTTGTACCTTCTTCAGGCTTTGAATTCCCTCACATGTACCCTCTTTGTATATATTAAAAATTCCATCTTATATACGATCTTGTTTTGGGCTTCATATTCACTCGCATGTATAGTCTTGTTTTAGGCTTATGATGCCCACTTATTTTGGTCATCGGAGTCCCTCTCGTGTACCCTATTGTTTTGGGATTGAGATTCCCTCCCATATACCCTCTTGTTTTAGGATTAAAATTCCCTCTTGTTTTAGGCATGGGATTCGCTCCCATATACCCTCTTTAGATCATAAAAAAATGTCGTTACCCAATACATTTGAGGGATATATAGGTCCCAGCCATCCTATAATGAAATTATACATGCCTGTGCAAAAAGATAGAAAAATATTCATTATATCATGACATCTAAAAAGATATGGGTTTCATAAACATCATATCATAACCCATGAAATGAAATTGGTATTATAAACATATCATCATATCATTAACTATGGAAAAAAGATATGTCTCACAATCATTTCATCAATGCATAACCCATTAAGAGAAGTGGGTTTTAACAACATATAACCCATGTATGAGAAACATGGGTCATAAGAATCATTCCATCAAAACATAAAACATTCAGGAAATAATTTTAATGGAATTATTTGATAATGTCCCCAATAAATATTAAACTATATAAAGAATTCCATATTAGATGGAGAAGGATTTTTAATGATCTCTTGGAACATTTCTAAATGTAAATATCTTTTCATTTAAATTCAAATTTTAAAACATAGAAAATATTCAAAATAATTTTCATAAAAAATAATTTTAGAACATATAAGTTAATATTTAAAAACTTTTTAAACATTTTTGGAAGAAATATCCTTTTTTCTTTGAAAAAAATATAATTTTGAAACATAAAACTATTTCAAAAACACATTCTTTGAAAATAACCTTGAATTAATTTTGAAACTATTTTTCATTAAACACATATAAATGAATATTGAAAAGCATTTTTAAAACCTTTTCCTTTGAAAACACCTTGAAAACTCATAATGAAGTATTTTTTTAAACTCTTTCTCATTTTAAAACAACCTTAATTTAAAAAAACTGAATATTAAGAAAACAATTCTTTATAAACAATGTTGTAAAATTATATATATATATTCAAGGGAATGATGGTGATGACGATGGGTAAGTCTATGCATGTCGAATATTCCTTCAACTCCTTCAAATGTTTAGAAACATTCATTGATAAAATAAAGAAAAGTGGATTACTTCTAATTTTTTTTAAAGAAAGATAAATCATGGGAAACTGTGTCCTTTAAAAATAATTGGATAATATTAAAACATGTTTTAATTTTTTTTAGAAAACATGGTTTTTAATGAACATTGATTTCTAACAGAAATGATAAATAATGTTTTATATTCATAAGAACACTCTCTTAATTATATTTAGTACTAAAGTTCGAAAAAATGGAACACTTACTTTGATATACCATTAATAACATGGGGAAAATAAATTTAAAGTGGGTCTTTAAGATATTTATTATGATATTTAATCTATGAACTATAATAGTAAACAATCCTGATAAATGATGGCATTGTAGCAATACACTCTTACAACTTTAGTAACATTAAATCATAATACCCAAGATATAATAAAAATAAATGAAGAATAAAATATCATTAATTTATTTCTATTCAAGATATAACATGATAAAGGGATGTGTATACACCTCATAGAAAAATATTGGTTCATTACATGGCATGTATCTCAAAGAAGGAAACTTGAGACAAAAATTAATTTACCAATTTGTAAACTTTTGTACCATAATAATCATGAAATAAAGGTCAAAAAATGGATATGTAAATACCCATAAGTTTATTTATATGAATCATAGAATATATTCATGTATAGTATATACACCTCACAAAATAAATGAGTTGTGAATAAGGAATGTAACTCACGGATATAAAACATGAGATGAGAAAACCATTACAACTTGAGTAACATTTAAATTATGATCCTTGTAAAATAATAACTTCCATAAATGATTTTAATATCATAAATAAATGAAATAAATTATATAAATTTTCATAGGTTAGTATATACACCACACAATAGAAGCGATTGGTAAATATGGCATGTATCTTAGGTAAATAAAGTGAGATGAAATTCCCATACCTCAAGTATTGAATTTATTGGTACATGTTAAAATATCCTATGTAATAAATTAAAGTATACTATAGATATAAATATTAATTGTATTACTATATATCATACCATATAATATTCACTTATAAGTTTATATTACATATTTATTAACAATTCCATGAAAAAGGTGAATTTCGTGTAATAACCGCTTTGTTTATCGTACATTTTTTGACTTGTTATTATTGATTCTATTACATAGATCATGATTTTATTATTTAAAAAATGTAAAATATTATATATATATATATATATATATAATATTTAGTATGAAAATATCTATTATAATCTATAAAATATTTATATATAAAATGTAGTACACTGTTCATATAGTTGGTAGGTCATACGTACGCATGAACGTTGTTTCTATTTTCTTACCATATTGAAAGAAAAGTAAATGAAATATATTTATATATTTACTCTATTAGAATTATTATTTCATATATATCATATAATTTAATCAAACCCATCATTAATACATTCTATGTAAAGTATGAATGAATCATGTCGCTTTTAGTAGGCAGTAGTCCACATGTCCACAAACGAAGTTATATTATTTACCTAAAATAGAAAGTATGAAGGTATGTGTTATATAATAATTCCAGAAGAAGTAATACATCCTAAATATCATTTATATAATATTAAAACATATTTTACATCATAATTCTAAAAAATGAAATGTGTTAAAGTCAAAAAGAGTTACAATGTTTCATGATGCGGTAGTTCACCAAACAAAAGAACAGTAAGTTCATTACACATTAGATTGTAGTGCATGTAAGTAGGTGTATTAAACATAGAATAAAAACATATCAGTTTAATCATAATACTATTTTTATTATATAATCATTTAATATGAATAGTTTTTGGGGTGGATAATGGAAATAAAATAAAAGAGGTTGAGGAAGGATGTTACCTATTATTTGGCTAACTCTGTTTGGTATGCACCAAAGGGTTTCCTTGGATTTATTTATGGACCAAGGGAATATTCTAGAATGAATCTATGGATTTGTGGGGGGGGGGATATATTTGAGTATATGTTTTATAATAAAAAGGTATTTAGGGGTGTGAATAAGTGGGAGGGGTGAGTGCCTTTTTATAGTAGAGGAGAAGTGGAATTCTTAATGAATATTGAAAAGGGAATTCTACCCACATTTTTACCATGTAAAATAGATCCAATAATGGAAAATATCTAAGCCAAGGGAGGATATGGTCTAAATATTAACATAAAATAAAATTTTAATTATTTTCTAGGTCATTTCGGGCATTATGATTAAGGTTTATGTTTTATGTTAAGATATTTTTTTAAAATAATTATTATTAATTTTAATCACTTTCACAAGTATTTTTTGTTAAAATAAAGTTGAACTTACTAGAAATTATAAATAATAATGATTTCTAATATTTAATCCTTTTTTACAAATTCCAATAACATAATTTCCATAAATTAATTTAAATTTATTACTGTAGATGAGAAAAAAATGGGTTTTTAAAGTAAAAATGTTCAAAAGTTTTAAATATTTTTATATCCAATTTCAAAGTAGAATTTATTACAATGAACTAAATTAGATTAATTTAGTTACAGTTGAATTATGTAATCCTTAAATAAATTCACAATATAATCTAACCTTATAAATTATATTGATGAAAATGAAATTTTGAATTAAAATTCAGTGTTTTTTCATTATTCCTAAAAACTAAAACCTCTTAGAAAAAGTCCACAACTTCCCCTAAAGTAAATTTTTATATTCTACTTTAAATAATTATGTTTATTTTCTCAGATAAAATCTATTAAATTTTAACAACTTTTATTTAAAATGGGTTCTCCATTAAGATGTAGTAAAATTACCTTTTAGAACAATACATTTTCTATTCATAAAATTGATTTATTTTAATCTTAGAACTATCAAATATATTAGATTCGAATAAAAAATATTTATTGAATATATAATATATAAATTTTATTGAAAGCATTAATCAGTGTTGCATGAATTGAAAAATATCAAAAATCTTAAATTAATTCAAAAATCAATAACTCACAAAATATTGGGTTGTTATATTCTACCACACTTAAAATAAATTTTCCCTAAAAATTCATATGGGTTATCAATGGTTTAGTACATGAAATATAATTTCATAGAAACCTATATCATTAAAATGAATACTAAAAATTTATTTAAAAATGAAATGTTAAAAACATAATGTATACCCAAAGTAACTCATAAATATATTTCCATATAGGAGAACATATTTGGAATGTATAAAACAAAAACATGGATGAAAATAGTAAATAATCATCAAGATTGATAAAGATAATTGATCACAAGAAAGTTGGTTATCAAGGGAAAGTTAATAATCATTAAACCATAAACTAAAGAAGCATGAAATTGGTCATTGATATCATCAAAATGAGGATAATATTGCAACCTTCTATTTAAATATCCTCTTTTAAAGAAGTTTAATTTTCTTCAGGAGGTAACGTTTCTTTATTCCTTCATAATATCGCCCTTTATTGTTCCTTGAGAAACTTCCAATGCATCTTTTATTCTAAGAAATACAAGTGAATTATTATTTCCTAATGTATTAACAGATCTTGAGGTAGAATGGTATGTAATTCCAACTATATTTAGTTATAATTATGGAAACATGGCTTGAACAAGTTATCCAACATGCAAAAATATTTATTTGGAGTGATAATACATTAGTCTCTAAAACCTCATCTAATGTTTGTCATAAACTATTAATAAAATGGTTAACATTGTACCCTTTAGAAAAATGAAAATAATAAAATTACAAAGAATTTTACTAAATTAGCTTGACATTGATTCAAAATATATCATATGTTAAATATTTGGCATCATATTCCAAACATGAGAATAGATTTATCATTTATTCTCCTGAAACAATTTAATAACCTAAATTATCACACATCCTGATTGAAAACATGCATGTTTACTTATTCTAATGTATATTGGATATATTACTAAAATCAAAAAAATGTAAACTCCATCCATGATAACATAAACCACTTGGAAACAAATCCATAATCAGTTCCAAGGTAATCAATGTCGTCTAATTAAATTATTAATATTCAACATGTATTATATCCAAAAATCATAAGGTCAACATTAGTAACATATTAAGGGTTATATTTCCCTCAATTATGTATTTCTCATAAATATCACCTTACTATTAAATCACATTTCCATGCCATTAGATCCATTTATCATTTTATTGAAAATAAATAGAAAAAAACCTAAACAGAACAATCTTTATATTTTTCACAATTCACAATTCATGTATCAAAAAACATATACAATTATACTATTCCACCTCATCCTTAATCCATTAATAATGATTCATCATGTTATTCCATAATTCCACAATCCTAAAATATGAAATATGAATCATGTCTTAGAATTTTCTATACTAAATTTAATAATTCTTATCAACAATACTATTATAACATCACAAACCTTTGGTATATATTTCATGGCCTATTCTTCATCATTTTTAAAACCATTACTTGTACCACCTAGCTAATTCCTTACATGATCCTTCCATATAAGACATCAATTTTCATAATGCTCTTATATTCAACATTTTAATAATTCATCAATTGATAATACCATAGTGACGCCAATATTCTAATATATTTCATTAGAATAAATTTGCTTTTTCAGTTTTTAATTACTTGATTGGTGTCCTCCTTTTGAAAAAAAAATATTCATGTTCCTCTAAGACATTCACATGGGTGTTATTTCCACATTCTCAACACAAAATAAACTAAACCTTATTTCATATTTTATCTCAATTACCTAAAATAGCAGTGAATACTTTCCCTATCCTCTTTGTTGAGTATGAGAGTTGGTTTAGGTACTCATTATTAATCATGTTCTATGAATAATAATTAGGAAGGATTAAAACATCCTTTATTGTAGTGATCAACCCATTTGACTGTTCATAACCAAATTTTATTTCACTTTCAATTTTTATCGAGTTCCTTTTGGTTCCCTTCATTGACTAAAACTAGAAACCATTGTGTGATAAGATCTTATTGTAGAGGAAAACTACATAATCAAGAAAAATAATATATAGGTTGTCTAAATTATGACTCATTCCTTTAAATCTAAGACACATTTGTATTATCCACATTGATATCCCTAGAAATATCCATTTAAATATTCCAAGGGTTCTCACTAAAGTTTTCTCATTCTAGTTTTCAAAGGATGACTAATACATTAATGTAATAAAATCTATAGATACCCATGCTTAAAGTACATGGATATTAAATAAATTAAGATGAATATTCATCAAATTTAAAACATACATTCACAAGGAACATAATATTTTTTTTGTCTAGAGAAACATGGAAAAAATATATTCTAACATGGTGAAATATCATCATTTATTCCCACAATGATCTTCTCCTTGAGTACATCTACTTAAAATCTTTCTTCATAATATAGGAAAGGAAAAATAAGAAATTTGTGAGTTGAAATGATTAGTATGCGTAAAAAAGTGATATAAACATGAGAATAAGGGTATGAGAATGTGATCATAACATTAAAGGATCATAACCTTTATATTAAAGAACATAAAAAATGAATCCTGACCTAAGGATTGAATGTTCATAAGATATACATTGTAAAGAAATTATGAGCATAATCCATGAAATTGTAACATAGGAATAAGACATGGAATATGTGGTATACACATAAGCATAGAAAATCCTATGTCAAGGGTACCTACCAAGACCATCATAACATTTTAGGCATGGGAAAATAACCCATGTGCCTACATCGGGAAAGGGATGCCACTGTGTACCCTCTTCTTTCGAGCTAATGATTCCAAATTGTTTCGGGATTGAGATTCACTCAGGCATACCCTCTTTT
Organism: Viscum album; assembly: GCA_963277665.1. Taxonomy (NCBI): domain Eukaryota; kingdom Viridiplantae; phylum Streptophyta; class Magnoliopsida; order Santalales; family Viscaceae; genus Viscum; species Viscum album. Next base: position 272,526,268 of record OY728119.1, on the reverse strand, counting down.
TTTGGGATTTGGATTCCCTCCTTTGTACCCTCTTATTTTGGGCTTAATATTCACTCTTGTAATGGGATTGGGATTCCCTCCAATGTACCCTCTTTAGATCAAAAAAATTATCATTTCCCAATACATTGGAGGGAGATATAGGTCCCACACATCACATCATGAAATTATAGATGAATTTTCCACAAGATAAAAAACATTCATCATATCATAAATCATAAATGTATGGTTTTCATAAACATAATATCATAACCCATTAAATTAAATGGGTATCATAAACATTTAATCATATCATTAGCTATGGAAACAATATAAGTATCATAATCATTTCATCAAAGCATAATCCATGAATAAAAGAGGGTTTGAAATGCTTTTAACCCATGTAAGAGAAATGGGGGTTATAAATATCACTAAATGAAAACATAAACCATTAAAGAAATTAAATAAATTATATTCTTAGACCATTTCCCTAATAAATAATAAATTATATCAAAGGATTCCGTCCTAGATGGAGAATGATTTTGAAATATCACATTGATGATTTCATAATGAAAATATATTTTATTTTAATTCTCTAATTAAAACATATAACATTTTCAAAATACTTTTCTTTAAAAAAAACTGTTTGAAAACATAAAAGGTGATATTTAAAATTAGCTAAAACATTTCGTGAGGAAAATATCAATTCTTATTTGGGAAGAAAATTATTTTAAAACATAAAACCTTTTAAAACCCATTTTCATTGATAATAACCTTGGATAAAATTCTAAATCCTTTCACCATTAAAACATATAAAGGAATATTGAAAAATTAATTGAAAACATTTTCGTTTTAAAACACCTTCAAAAACTCATAGAAAATAAATTGAAAACATATTGAAAATATTTTTCATTGAAAATAATATTATATTAAAAAATTCTATAATATTAGGAATATATTTCCTTTAAAGATGAACTGGTAAACATACAAATGAAGCTTCAAGGAAATGATGGTCATGATGGTGGGTAAGTTTGTACATGATGAACATTCCTTCAACACCTTAAAAAGTTTAGAAAAGATCCTTGATTGAAAACTGACAAGAGGATTTATTTTTAATCTTTTTTAAAATATAATATATGGGAAATATATTTATTTAAATATCATATGATAATTGTAAAAAAAATTAATTTTTTTTAGAAAATATGGTTTTGAAGGAAATCTTATTTCAGACAAAAAGGATAAATAAAGTCGGATTTTCAAAAATATATTCTCTTAACTATATTAATATTATTATGTTGTAAAAATGGTACAATTACTTTTATATAACATTAATATCCATATGTGAATAAGTTTCATGAGATTTCATGAGAATAGATTAAGATATTTCATCCATTGAAGTATAATCATAAACAATCCCAAAAATGATGAGATTTCAGAAATAAACTTTTTCTAATTTGGTAACATTAAATCATAATAAAAATGAAATAATAACATTAAATGATGAATAAAATATCATTAAAGGAAGTATATTCATGATATAACATGATAAGGTTAGTATATAAACCTCACATAAAAATTTAGGTGCATAACTTGGAATGTATCTCAAAGAAGGAAACTTGGGAAAAAAATAGCTTCTCTGATTTGTTAAATTTTGAAACATTAATATGGGAAATAATTATCATTAGTTGGATATTTAAATACCCATAAATTTTAGTACAATAATAATAGAATAAAAAATATTTATTGAATGTATAAAATATAAATGTTTTTTGACAAAATTAATCAAGAGTGGTTTTTAAATTTATTGAGATAAAATTGTGTTTATACATAAATAATTTAAATCTTACAAAAGAAATATATTTACTTTCAAATAGTTCAATCTGTCACTTATACTAATTGATAATCTGACGGATTAATTTTATATAAAAGTTTAAATAATATTTTCAAAATTTTGTTAATATTTTTCCTAACTTTAATTTAAATATCTAGTTGGAAGCTATAATAATATTTTAATAATATTAATAATAGTATATTATTGAATGATAATACTCATCCTTGCGTGTTACGCATGCCATCGAAGGGACTCAACATTGTGTATAGTAAAAGAAAAACATAGTGTTTCATGCCCCAAAATTTAATCCAAGTGTTGAATATAATTCAAGATAACCATATGGATTTTATATAACAATAGATATATTCTGTGTTGTGTGAAATAAAAAATATCAAAAAGATTAAATTAATTCAAAAAAAAGTATTTCACAAAATAAGACGATGTAATAGTGTGGGAGTGTGGATTTAAGTTCAATTAACTTCTAAATTTTCCCCAGATCATTTTCTAGATTAGGTGTCTCTATGACATATATAGAGGAGGCACTCCATCCTTCGATATAGTTTTCAGTTACTCGTTTTACATTGCTAAAGTATCTGGTGGTTCTGAAGAAGGAAGGGGTGATTAAGTTGATGCACTAATGAGGAGGTTTATAGTGACATGAAAAGCATCAAGGTTTTTAAAATATTAGTGTTTTTGGGTGGAAGGTATCTGGTGCTAGGGTATTTGAGTTTTGACCATCACAAGTCAACCTCAGTAGCTTCTTCTTCAGCCATTTGGGGTGAATGGTTTCCATGATTTTCCTTAGGAATTCAGGTCAGTGTGGTTTTTATATGTAGTTTATGAATATTTCCAAAACCAGTTCCCAATGGTCATTCAAGATTATTTTAGTGAATGTATATAGATTCATCGTCAAACATAGTATCATTTTCCAGTGGGGCCATTTTAGTAGTAGGGGTGGAAAATTTCTCATCCATCGAGTTTTGATAGAGTAGGTAGTGGCTAACCTCATCATATTCATCTTTTCAATAAAGCTCAACATGATCATGGTACTATAGGTATTCATCAATAGATAGTTATAGGATATGGGTGTGGACAATTTCATGTAGTTGAGGCATCAATTTTAGAGGGTCTAGAGATCATTCAAGGAATATTCATTTTTTCTTATTCTTTTGTTAGTGCATTATTGAATTAAAATATTCAAACTACTTTTTTTCACAAGATCTAGTCCGTACACTAATACATGATATAAATAGACTTCATATTCTCCTATAGTTTACTATGATAATTGGATCCCACACCATCTTGTTTCATGTGTTTTAGAGGTGTAGACTTATGTTGGTACCACATGAGTCCCATTGTAATTTTTTCATTATTCAAATGTAGATGCAAATCGTTATTATTGACATGGAATTTTTTCTATTCAGTATATTATGTTATTGACTTCGTTCAGATGATAGTTGTTTTCTGAGATGTTTATGAATATCTTGTGGTTTTCATTGGCAATTAGGGGTGTTTAGTGGGGTGTCTGCTAGTGGAGCACCTCACTTATTTGAGAGTTGAGTTGTCTATGAAATCAGTAGAGGTTGGGATGGTAGAGTTTTGAAGGGTGGTTGGGGGAATTTATTAATGTTTTTTTCTAGGAGGTTTTGATGCCACCCCATTGACATGATGTTTATTTTGGAATAACTTATGGCATATTGCTTCTCATGTGTCGATGCCTCCTTATCTAATGACACCTTCTGAGTTATGGGAGTTGAGGATTGAGATAGATGATCAGATGTACAAGGGTATTACATGAACTCATGTGTCACTGTGGGGTGCTCTATTGTTGTTATTCAATAAGGAAGATAGTAGTTTGAAATTCCTTATAGACCATCAGAGGTTTAATTAGGTAAAAATCAAGAACCATTACCCTCTTCTAAGGATAGATGACCTTTTAGACTGGCTAGAGGGGAGAATTGGTTTTTTATGATTGATCTGCGGTCTGGATATCAAAATTTTAGTGTTAATGAGGGTGAATTCTCAGAGACTATAATTAGATATAGGTATGTGAACTTTTGGGTTGTGCTCACATCCTTATATGTCATGAATGAAATATTTTTGCTTTTGGGCCCCATGAAATCTGGGATAAAAGAATTTGTGGACTAATTCCTAGTCGTGTTCATTGATGATATCTTAATATAATTGAAGTTAGAGGAGAAACATGTAGACTATTTCAAACACATTTTTTACATTCTTTGATGCCACCAAATATATGGAAAATTTTACAATTTTATGTCTTCTACATGATATAGGAATTTCCTCAAACATGTGGTGTCTTAGTACGGTGTGGAAGTAGACCCATAAAGAGATGTGGTAGTTGTTTCTTGTGTAGCACCCTTAAACGTGGACTATATATGCATTTTCAAGGGTCTTGTAGGATATTATTATAATTTTGTTCCTAATTTCTCTCTAGTCGTGTACTTATTGATAGTGTTTACCATGATAGACTGGTTATTTGTGTGGAGTGATCACTTCAAGGAAGCATTTGGTTATCTAATGGGGTAGTTTCGCATTTTTCTAGTTTCCAAAGGAAGGAGTGTTGTTTTAGGTGTTCTATGATGCTTCCTATCTTGGATTGAGATGTGTGTTGATGAAGTAGAGAGTTGTGATAGTTTATGGTCCAAGGAATTTATTTCTCCATATATGTAAATATGGAAACCATGATCTAGATATAGTAGTGGTTGTGTTTTCACTGAAGCTGTGGAGGCCTTACCTTATTGGGGAGCACTTTTTCATCTTCCCAAATCACAAGAGTTTAAGGTATATATTTTTTCAGCAAGATATGAATCTATGATAATATTGGGGGATAGAATTTATTTAGGATTATGATTCTGAGATATCCTATAACTCAAGAAATGTAAATTGTGTGGCTAACAATTTATGAAGGAAATCACAAAAGGATATTATCCAGGAGTCTAGAGATATTTAGAGAGAAATAGAGTAATTGGCATCCCTGCACATAAATGTGAGTGTCGTCGATGGTGGAAGATTATTATTTTTAGATGATGATGAATTCTTTAATGATGTAGTAGGTGGTTGAGTCTCAGTGGTGGGAATCATAGGTGGAGGTGATGTGTGACCATGTTTTCTATGGTGATGCTCATGAGGGGTGGTTAGAGGATGGTAGGAACCAGATATATGGTCAATGGATACAATTGTCTCTTATAGTGATTCATGAGGGAGTCGTTTTTGGAATTTCCCCTCTCACCATTAATGGTAAACTCGATATTTTACAAGATATACCTTATCTTGAGAACACAGTTTTGGTTTCCCAGGATGAAAAATGTGGTAGCAGAGTTCGTGGCGATGTGTTTAGTTTTCATGTAGGTAAAGGCTGAGAATCATTTTCTCAGTAGTTTTTTTTTCAGTCAATAGATTTTCATGAGTGGAAATGGGAGGACATATTAGTAGATATCCTCATAGGTTGACCCCATGATCAGGGAGGTTGTGATTCTATATGGGTGTTCATAGATCAGTTGATGAAATTGACATACTTCTTAGTTATCAAGGAGGTAGAAATATTTAATGCCTTAGCTAAGATGTAAATAGATAAGGTGGTGAGGTTTCAGAGAATTATGAGGTCCATTTTCTCAAATTGGGACACACATTATACCTCCTAAGTCTGTAGGGAATTGAATCACAATTTTGTAAATTAGTTTCATTGCCACACTTCTTTCGACCCTTAGATGAATGGGAATACATTGTGGACTATCCAGACACTGTAGTTTATATAGTAGGCATGGATATTTGTATATAGTGGTTCACATTAATTACAAATTCAATTTTTTGAGTTTTATTATAGTAATATCTATCAATATTCTATTTCAATTGCTCTATTTTAGGCTTTGAATGTGACTTCATATATTCATCTATTATGCTAGATATAGGTTGGGGAGTTATATGTTCTTGGTCTCGATGTGGTGAAGAGCATGCAAAAAGGTTTTAGTTTGTTCAAGAGATAATGCAAGAAAATAAGGACCAGAATAAGGACTATGTCAGTCATAGGAGAAGTCCCATTGAGTTTTAGGTTGGAGATCATGTATTCATGAAGGTATCCCCTCAAAATGGGTAGTGTAGTTTTCTGAGGGGTATTAATCCTACCAGCATGATTTTTTTGTCATTTCTAGTTCCAAGGAGAGTTGGATAAGTGGTGTATTGGATGGTATTTACACAAATATTTGAGAGGATCCAGGATGTAATCCCATATCTCACAACTTCTTCGGTATCATTACAATTACTCCCACATCATTGTATGGGGAGAGATGGATATTGAGGATGTTGCAATGTATGTGGAGTACCTAGTAGAGATATAATATCATCAAGAGAGGGTGACATGAGGATGGACAATTCCTTTGGTTCAGGTGTCATAAAGTCATGATGATCAAGAAGATATTACATGGGGTATGAGGTATAGATCTATTCTTAGCACCCTAATTTGTTTTGATATTTCCATGTTTCTCCTTTTTTGTTGATATGATGTTTGAATCTTCTTGTTTTATGAGATGTTTTATTTTATTGATGGTTGATTTTTGATAATGTTCTAACAAATTAAAATTTTATGACTTAATTTCTATTCATGAATAATTATAGCATGATGTGATTAAAGTTATGTGGGTGACTTAGTATCCCCCAATGGAGATAGTATATAGAAATAGAGGATGAAATTTCTGGATTTTCATGTTCAGAGCATTTTGGTATATTGGTTGTGGACATTTTTTGTTTGTGATGTGTGGAGGATAGATGGTTGTGTAGCTGGTGGTGTAGTTATGAGGTTGTGTGAGATATTTTGTTAACATTTGGTTTGGCGGGTTTGGACAGTGGAAATGTGTGTGGTATGATGAGATCCCTGAGAGGTAACTAGCGGGGTGGTTGTATAGAAATATTAAATTTAGGTGAGTTTGGATTTCATTATCAAGGATGCGAATAATTTGAGAGGCATATGATTTTTTGTCTCATTCCTTCCCAGCCTATTAATTTTCCTGTTTTTTTGGTTAGAGGGTATTTTGGAGTCTTTTCCCATGGTTATTGTAAGTTCCCTTCTTGTGGTAACCTATTTGTATGTGTAGTAGGTATTTCTATCATGTTTTTGGTTTTCATGGTCATATTTTTGTCCATACAACATTAATTTCTATGTGTTTAGTTTATATAGTTAGTTTTTTTGTGCAATTGGGTGGTGGTTGGTTGGCACAATAATCTTTTTGTTCATGTAGTAGGTAGGTTGGTCATGCTGTCAGTTGGTATGGTCAGTTGTTATTATCATGACTAGTTGAATCAACTACCTGGATGGATTGACATAATGAATCATATATGTGGTTGGATAAGCTATGTGAATCATCAATTCAGTTACCGACTATGTAAAATGGCTACATGGATGAATCGACTATGTGATTGGATCAACTACATGAATAAACTATGTGAGTGATTAACTACATGAATCAGCTACATAGAAAATCATCTATGTGGATGAGTCATCTACATAACGGTTACATGGATCCTTTTCTTTTATGGGTAATTTAGTTATGCGGGATCGACCCCATGGAGTTATCTTGAAGATACATAAAACAACATTGCAGGTCTTTTAGTTGCATAAATTAAGGACATTAAAAGTTTATTTCATCGATTATAATTGTATACATGATTTCCTATGATGAATAATGCCTTAAAATAGTCATTCATAATAGAGATTAAAGTTGTTCACCAAAATTAGTAAATTAAATCTACTATGATCTAAAATCCCGATCATCCCATATTAGTTCCCTCTAAAAACATCAAAACAACCCTTCTTTCCATCCTTCATTCTTTCTCTTGAGTCTACAGATCCTAAATCCCTTCCCTTAGAGTCATGGAACCCTTCTATCATCTATTTTATTTTCTTCCAATAGAGATCCCATCCTTTATTCAACCCATATTTTTAAGTGAATTGCATGAATCTTCTTTCATCAATATTGGGAATCCCTTATTTTCCACTTTTGTGTATCATGCAGGTGATTTTTACCCTTCTATCAATGGGAAATGGTTTTAATGGGCCATATAAAGATAAATTAATTGGTCAATTGAAATTTAATCTGTTAGGGGAATGTGTTCCATGATTTTTGAACCTTGATCTTATTGTAATATTGTGTTGGTATGGGATGGCATCCCTTAAAAAAATTGTAGTCATTGGGGGATTTTTTTGTGCTAATATGGATTTCATTTTGGAACCCTTTCTAGATTCTAGTGTGTTTCATCACTCTAAATAAATATAAATTGGATAAATGGTTATATTTGGCTAATAAATTGGTTTCCCTGGTATTTTTGTCTTATGTGATAACACCCCTAAAAGAATGTGAAATTTGATAAAATCCCCCATTCTTAAATTAGTAAAATGATCGTCAATATGTTTTGGTTTTTTTCATGATTTTGGGTGGTGTGGTAGTAGTTCTTTTTTCAATGATTTTCGAGCCTCATGGTGATTATTTTCATTGGTGTGAATTTGGGTATGTGAGTCAATGATATGATGGGAATGATAAACCATTTCTGTGAATGGTTAGGATGTGCTAGATTCCACGTTTGTGATGGAATGAAAAATAAATAATGATTGAAATGGTAGTTTTCGGTTTGGTTAATTGGATGGAAATGGTTTATTAATAAATAAATTATTGGTTTTTTGGTTAAATTTGGTTGATTATTGATAATGAAATAAATAGTCTTGATGATGTAATTGGTTGGGAATGAAAAACGTGGCTTGTGAATTGTGAGGTGTTATTCATTTGGAGGTGGTAGTAAGAGTAGGGATATTGTGAGTTGGTTTGTGTGTTTTTATGAACCTGTAGGCAATTCTTGTGTGTGGATATATTTATATATATATTCATGTTCCTTGTGATTTTCTATATGAATCCCATATGCATCAATCATTATGTGTTGGCACCCATATACTCAAACGGGGGGGGGTTGTTTTTTCTGACATCCCAGTTATGAGGATTGATAGATGACTACCTACTATTTCCCACCAGCACTTCATGGTTAGTATATATGTACATGCTATGATGGTTGGAGGTTTGTCAGATAATCAGGTGATGGACAAGGTGCCTTTATGTGAGATTTTATGTGATCGTGTTGTGGGGAGTCGGCCCATGTGTTTTTGGATGAAATGTGATATGGTCATACTATGGGATGACTTATGGTGGGGTAATTCATGGTAGAGGGAGTTTACAACGTTTATTTCCTTGATGATAAAAATAACCTAGTACTCTATTTATATAAATGATTGTCATGTTAGGACTCAGGTGTCTTCGAGTGAGATGTGATGGCTCAGGTGTCTTCAGGTGAGATGTGATGTGAATGTGATATGGGGTGATAGCCCTGTGACATATGAAATGATTTGATATGACTATGATGTGGAGAGGTGTTATATATTATCCAAAAGAGATGAGTGATCCATGGAATTTGGAATTGGGGTGTGATATTGGAAAATCGGCGGGGAAGCGGTGTGGGGTACCCTTCATTGATATGCATATTATTATATTATTATACATGTCTTGAGTTATTTTATGTGTCTTCCATTGTACGGTTAGGATGGATAGTTGAACTTTTTTGGTGCTACTAGTTCTACTATTTTCTCACAAGTTCTTTAGTATTCTACTTTCACATGTTTATAGGATACATTGTTTTTTCATGATGAGTATACTAGAATGCTTACCATATGTATATACACATATTTTCATGTTCATAAGTGGACTATATTCATCATGCTAGACATTACGAGCTCAAACCATTAGATAATTGTTGTGTTGATGATTTATCATTTCTTTTGGTTATTTACATTATATAATTTTATCTATATTTGTTATATTTATAAATTCATCAGGTAGTTCCATTGATTCATTCATTACTAAATAGTTGGTCGAGTATTAAAGGCCACAAAAAACATTTATTTTTAAATTATAATAATTAATCCATGTGTCCAATGGACACTTGAAATAAAATTTATATTTCTACTCAATAAAATTTCAACGGGAATCCTTAACAAGAAAATTAATAGTTGTGTGATTCTCACCATTGACTAAGGAACCAATGTTTCCCATCCACATGGAAAACACACCTTACTTATAGTACCATTTTTAAACATGGTTACTGTAATTAAATACAAATATTTGATTGTATATAATACCCATGAATGATAACATAAAAATTAAATACTATTAATGAACATACCTGAATATGAGGTGACTACTAGATTCATTGATTCAGTTAATTGTATATAAATTTCTAAAGAAGTATGAAAAAAAATTACCTTATGCCTGATAACCAAGTAATTTTCTATGAATGGAATTATTAATGTGCATTTGGTATTTCCCTTTCCCTTGGAATTGTCTCCTTATCATTCAATTTTTCCCACAAAATAACTAAAGATGAATATTTCATTATTGTTTATACTTCTTGGTGAACCTTAACCACAAGGTATAATTCATTTTCACTACACTATTCATTTTTTAATCTTGAAAAAAATTTGAGTAGTTGGGTAAAAAAGATGTAAGAATTATATGTCTTGAAAGATCATGATCTACCTTTCATATTATCATGTATCCAATGTAAACCATTTTCTTATTTATATAATTTTTTACTTTCTCCTTATAAGCTTCTTAAAGATGAGAAAAAATGCGCAGTCATCAACGTTTTGATGTTGTATCCACAACTAATAATATTCATCACACATGAGTATTCTATAAGAATATTTCTCACTATCACTTCCTGAGGTGGATTAATAGTTAATGGGACACTAGAACCTTGTATTTTTTATGTAATATTACTTTTCATAATCACATATACTACTTATTGGAAATTAATTCCAGTGTAAAAATTAACTTTTTTTCAAATAGATATTGCATTTTACTTGTGGTATTTCTTTCATTATTCTAAATGAAAAGTCTAATAGATAAGTACTTGTATCAAGATTACTGATGAAAAATTACCGATTATTTAAATCACTAAATTTCACCAACTCTTTAATCAGACACTTGTAACCTTCTATACTAGAATATGAATACTTTTTTCCTTGAGTGTTCTAGTGAAAAGGATCCCTGAAACATCTCATCATTGTCTAAAAACCATGGAAACACCACTACTCAAAGAGTTAAATATAGGAGTTTCAGTTTCAAAATATATTAAATCATGACTCATAGATATATTTAGTGACATACCAACATCTAAAACCATAAAGATGATTTAATTAATGACTGCATTTGAAGTCGCAACAGGCTCACTATGGGTACTCCTTTACTTCCAACTTTAGTTAAGTCAACCAATCATCTTCCTAAGAACTCTCCTTTAGTAGGAGTCACCCTAAACTATGAAAGAAGAGCATTCCAAACACTTTTTTGTATTCAAATTTAAACTATAGAAGGTGTTTTAGACATAATATTTCTTTTTAGGTTTTTATATATCCCAAAAAAATGTAATCATTTTCTGTAAAATATTTTCAAACTAATTTTTCATGCTCAAAACTATGTATTATTATAATAGATTCATCGCTGATTCATTCCTTTTTATTTTATTTATTTTATGTGTTCCCACATTCATGAAAATGCATAAAATAATAAACAAATGGATAGAGGAAATTAATTTACCCTAATGGTTTTGAGCATATAACTTTACTTGATCCATTTTAAACTCAATGGATCCACCATGACCAGGTGGTATCATACCCGAGTCTTGTCTTAACTCATGATACATCTCTTCCCTCGTATAATGTGTTCACTTCTCATCTGTATGTCACCTAAAATTGGTGTTGTTCTTGACTTACTGTGTCCTCTTCATAGAAGATAAATATTCACACACATGCAAAAGGGGTATTGGGAGTGAAAAATACATATAACTCACTTTTAACATTGGGCACATACCCTTATGAAGATTAAACAAGGAAAAAAGGTTGTGCATAAACTATCTTATTTAAAAAATAATTACATTCCCCAAAAAAATTTAAATAATAAAAAAAATAAAAAACCATACATAGTCAATTCATGGTCAAGACCGGTCAATGGGTAAAAATATACCGTGATAAAAAATTAAATTCAATAAATTAAATTATTTGTTCATTTAAATAAATAAAATGAATTATTTTAATTTTAATATGTTATCTCTCATTGGTCCCTCAATTAATATAATTTTCTTCTAAAAAAATATTAATTTAGTTTCCATGAAAAAATAAATTAATTTTTGGAATATTAAAATTATATATAATTATTTATAAACAAGAAATTAAATTAAGTTTATTTTTGATTAATCTAAACATTACATGAGCTTGAATATGAATTCATGTGTTCAGCCCAAATTGCAATGGGGGAAGACTCGGTACATGGGTGTTTTGGGCTCGGCTGAACCACCTTGACCCTCTTTTAGCCAGGATGACCCGCCCAAGCCCACGTTGAACCATACCTGACGGGAATAACTTGATTAAATATAGATTGAATTATAATGGTATGAGAATCTGATGCAGGGGGTTAGTTCCCCGTGGCAGGGAGTGGTGAATCCCAATATCGGTGTGACTTGGGAAGAGGATGTGGTCAGGGTAGCGACACATCATGGGGTCGGAATAGTGGAATCCTATGATGCCTGGTTTTTCGGTGGTTGGCTGACCGAGGGGTGTGAACGACAGATATTAGAGGGATGGACGCATGCAACCCAGTTTGTTCAGGGAGGTATAATGATTCCAGTGTTCTGGGGAAACCAAGGTGGATCCCTTTTTTATCTTTATTTTTTCGATAGGAGGCCCCCCATACACTGCAAAAAATAAGACCCTAAACCCCCTTTATTATTTATTTTTTATTTTATATTATTTTTTAATAGCCATGATGGAGGCATTTTGAAAAAGAACTGCTCGATTTTTTTGTTCTTTTGGATAATCAAGTCATCCTCTTTTTAAAAAGTAAATTAAACTACAGTAATTTTTGAATGAATCATTCCAACATTGGTGGATTAAAATTTCAGTATTCGGATCAAATTCTTCCACCAGAATTCGATGACCAGAATCTATCCAGTCAACTACCTAGAAAAAACCTGAAGAAGATATATTTACAAATATGTTGTTTATTTTTGTACACAGTTATGTGTATAATACCTACACTGGTTTAGTCTATCTTGTATTACTTGTTCTATATCTATAAATAAATGGATCCACCTCTCATTGAGGTAAAAAAGTACCATTATACATGGTCTCAAAAGTGTATCCTGAACCTTCCCTCACAATGTAATAGTCTCATACTCCACCTGAATATGATAGTTCCCCCTTACCCTACTTGTGGGGACTCCCCCTAGATTGTGGCGAACCCTCCTCTACCTTAAACATAAGACAACACCTTCTCTCTCTTCTACTGTTGGAAGCTTCCCCTACCTCTTATCTTTAAAACACCCCCTCTATGTGTGTCACAATTTCCCTTCATAAATAAAACCATGAATAAACAAACTCCTCCACAATAAATCCATATATTGATCCCAATCTGACTACGACTTCATCTCATGTCATTGGCTCTCCCCACCAACCCTAATGGTGTCAGACTTATCAGGTGTGCCCCATCACCCTTTATGATGATGACCCTCCCCACACACTTCACCTAATGGAATCCCTCTCCTATCACACAATCCCTTTTAGAAATCCCATTACCTTAAGAATATTCTGATCCACAGTCCCTACTGCACACACATATGCACCCACTAAGTTTACCCACACCTATACGGCTGGGGCCCCTATACAGCACATCTAATTTCATTATTTCATTAAAGAAATATATTATAAGGTGATGTATATTCCAAAATTCCCATGATTTTGTCTCTCAAAACAATTTATAGACACCGGTTTTTCAGAAAAATGATTGTTTTCCAAATATATTTTTTATGCTGGCCATGATTCTACTAAACCATATATTCTTTGTAAGGCGTTATTTGGAAATCCTTAGTAATAACCTCTTTCCCATTACTGATTTTACATATCTAGTTATTCCTTTTCCATGCACTATATCCCACCTGATGTAGAAGCATCCTATCAACCAAAAAATAACCATAAAAAACTGGACCTATCTATAGATAAAAGTTCACTTATACACTCTCATCGAGATACTTTTCCACAAGTGTCCTCTTCAACATCTATTGGTATGACTAGAATCCCTACCCATGGTGTATCTGATTTACGAATTTCTTGGAGTCTTAATGTTTGTGCTTCTGAAAATATCACAGCTGATGTTGGTATTCTTTATATGTATTGTTCGTATACTATTTCCCCTGAAATTATAATTGCTGACAGATCTACAATCCATATTCTGAGATTTGGAACATGATTCTTAACTCTTTATATTTTTCTGACTTCAGTGGTTCATGTTCCACAAAATCATTTTTGTCTTCTATCAATATGTAAGCTCACAAAAGACATAAATTTTGTTTCTATTTTTACATCTTTTAGTGTTGTGTTTTAAGAGCTGTCAATGAATAAGGAGCCTGGTATAGGTCATCATAGTAATGTGGTGTACATGTTTTATACCTTACCATTCCTTAGTTTCACATAAAACACTAATAATTCCATAAACCTACATTTTATCCATGAACATCCACAAAAATCAGTCTTACATAATCCTTTACCCCATTTTAGTCCAAAAAGATTCTTCTACTTTGAACCCTGAATGTTTTCCAAACATCATCAAACGTATTATGTTTCTTGTATTCGGATTCATGAGGCTAACCCTTTTAACATAGTTCATTCCAATTAATAGGGTCCTTACAGGGTCCCCAATAAGTTAGGGTACCATTATTATATATCCTTTATTGATGAAATTTCATGGTAGAATAGGACATATCCAGTTCATGATAATTCTGAGGTTCTCGAAATTTTCAAGACAAACTACCATGAAAATTTCACTTAGTTATCAAATACTGTTATATTTGTTTTCCCAGAAAATAGATGAGAATAAATATCTACTTCCCTTAGAAAACTTCTTAGATATCACAATATCCTCCATCAAATATCTTACCCAAATACCCCTCATCTGATTGGCGTGTCCAATCATAAACATCATCATATTATGGAAACTGTGTGAGCCTTATCATTTTACATTAAGGTGCCAATTCCATTTTTGTGGGATGTTATTCTTACTGACATATATTTTATCAACCATTTTTCTTATTCAATCCATTTGTTAAAGATTCTGTTTCGACCATTGTTCTCTTATATTCATGCCCATGCTCTTCCACATCAAGTGTTTGGGTGTTTCTCTTATGGGTGTGACACTCATCTATGTCTCTCTTAATTTTACACAAAGGTTATCCATTGTATCTTTCTAGACTAATCTTTAACCCAATGAAGCTACTATTTCTTTTCTCCTGACTTGGGATGTTATATCATCTCAATTTATATCTCCTTAAATAATAACTCTCCATTCTCATCCTCTCCACCCTATCCCCACCCCAATACCACCATTGATCACTATCTTTCTAGCCCCATCCACCCACCCCTATAAACATTGTCTCGATCAGATGATTTTATTTTTGGATCTATATACTCTAATCTTTCATCGAACATTACCCCTACATTGACTGAGCACACCATTTCCCAGCTTCATCAACCCCTCCTACTATGGGAATCAATGAATTTACAATTTCATTGTGGAAATATATTTCTCAATTTCTAGAATAATACTATGTACGTAAATTTATAAAAAAAAGTATTCAGTTTTCTGGAGAAGATGGTTGTTCCTTATACGGTTTCCTAGGCTAATTCTCACCATGTTTGGCCTCAAGTAGTAAAGGATGAATTAAATCCATGGTATGAAAATTAAACCTTGGATATGGTCACCCTTTTTGTAAGTAATTTTTTCTGTGCAAAAATGGATTTGTATAGTCCATAAAAATTCATGTGTTACTCTTCATCACATTAAAGCATTCCTCGTAGCCAAAAACTTTACCCAGAGATATGGTGTTGTCATATCAACATGTTTTCTCTAGTTTCTAAAATGGACACTATTTGATTATTCATTTTTCTTATAGCTACTTATCATTGGCCTTTTAATCAACTTGATTTCAAGAATTCCTTCCTGCATGGTTTTATTAATGAGAAATTTTATATGTAACAAACCCCTAGCTTCACTACCTTAGGTGTTGGTTCTCATGTCTACTGAATACATCGGCCTCTTATGAACTCAAGTAGTGTCCCCATGATTGGTTTAGATGATTTTTCACTTCCATCACTATGCTTGGTCTATCTCAGAATATGAAGGATCACACTGTTTTTATAAAAAACATCCTCTAGTTACATCTTGTTGTTTTTATATGCCGATGATATCATTTTTATTGGTAGAGAATATTTTTTAAACTATCATATTGAGGATTATATATAACCAAAATTTTATACTTAATACTCAGTTCAATATAAGTAGTTTCTAATCATTTAAGTCTATCGCCCTCAAACCAATAGCTTTTTTACAGTAGAAATATGTGTTGGAATATTACAAGACACTCGAATGTATCAAAAAACTACCTCCAACACTTGTCTTGATCTAGGGGAATGGTCCCACCATGATACCACTTACACATATTGTCATCCAAACTATCATAATCTTATTGTGGGAATAATCAATTATCTAACTATGACTCATCAAGATTTTTAATTCTCTTTTAGAAAATTTAGACAATTCAGAACCATTTGATGAAATATCAATAGGGAATATAATATTTTCAATGTCAAATACATTAAAAATACCCTAGTCATGGTCTTCTCTATTAACAACATGATCTTGAAAATATTTTGTCCTTCTTGGATTCTAAATAAACTGGATACTTATCTACCTGAAATTCGACATAGAGGTTTAAATTTTTTCTTTCAGGTAACTTAATATCCTGGTGAATAATGAAACAAATTGTCACCTCTAGATCCACTACTACATCTGAATACCATGATATGGCCATGACTAGTAGTGAAATTATTTTTCATTTTCACATTCTTAATGAAATTGGTATCCACCCCAGACTTCTTCTCATATTTGGTGTAATAATAAGTTATCCACAAAGATGTATTCTAATGATGTCTTACATTAATGTAATACGCATATTGAAATTGACTACCACTACCTTCTCCATTACCTTGAGAAAAATAAAATCACTTTCAGCTATATTCCAACTTCTCATCATCTTTTTGATATATTGACCAAAGTCTTGTCCTTAGCTCGATTTGATTCTTTATGCACCAAGATGGACAACATCAGTGACCCAACTTGATAGGGAGTGTGTTTAGCATTGTTTATCTCTCTCTTTGTTTTTTTCAGGAATTTTACTCCAACGTATTCTTATTCTAGATTGAGGGGGATTATTGAACCCCATTATGTGTATAACTCACAAATTGGGTTACTATTTCTTGTAATCCTTATTATCTGTCTACAAAGAGAAGAATAAACCTCTCGTTGAGGTAATGAATACCCTGATAAATTCTTTATATTTTAATATATGAAATTTTAATATCCAAAAAACACCATTTTTATCCATAATTTATTTTTGAGATCATCATAACTTGGCCTTTCAAGATCAGATTTATGTGAAGTGGTATCAGTTGGGACTAATTTTAAATCATGTACCTTAATTTAAAGAAAAATAATTTTTTCTTGGCTAAAACAATTTACGCGATTGCTATTATACAAGTTTATGTAACTAGGGAATGTAGTAGAAGCCCATGGTACAGATATATAAAATTTTCTAGATAAATAAAACATATTCGTCTCCAGTAATATGAGCCTTAATACACTCCGATGATCAAAAATGAATTATTCAATGAATAAAAAAATTAAAAATAATGAGTGCCTCATTCAAATCCAAGCATTCACAACTGAAACACTTCACCAGTGACTGTTTCTTAAAGTATCTGAATCCAATTCCCTATAGATCATCCACACATGATTCAATAATACGCACAAACACCATTCATCAAATTCTATGTGCTAGCGTAGAGATCTAAAAATTCATTGGGCATCATGACAATCACCTCAATCCGGTCCCTTTGATCAATCGAAGGAGTTCTTATATTAGTTTCTCAATGAGATACCTTATATCTCTATAATGAGGTAGGATAAAGAAGATATAATTACATCTGAATGAATAGTCACCGGAATAGAGCCCCTACCCTGATAAAATTTTTTATTGTTCAAATACCCAGGAAGGGTTCCCCAACCTCCTTAAATAAAAGACCTACTAAATAACAAATCAATAAATTCTTACGAAGAACTAACTATGTCATAAATATTATTTGTATTTTATCATGTACTTTTAATATATAATAAATACATTACGTGATAAACCCAATTCATTAACTCAACCTGTATTTCTTGAAATATTAAACGATCCTTGAATATTATAGAAAAAAAATTTCGTATACTAATTTTCTTGTATTCACATAACTTCATTTAGAAAAAATTTATCAAATAAATTCAACACAATTATTTTATACATTAATGACAATACCATAAGTTATTTTTTGGTACCTGATTACATAGGCAATTCTTATATCCCTTGCTGGGGCCCACTATGACTAATATTTATATTATCCAAAATAAAAAAAAATCTAGAATGTGATATTGCGTGTGAGGCTATATTTTCTTATGTTGATACTAGTTAATACTATTCATAGACCAAGATAAGATTTTTAAAACCCCTAAATACCCCTAAAGATATAAAGAATATTCACAATAAGGACAACCACCATACTAATATGCGCTGTGTAATATAGTCTCTTTATCTCACAATATTTCATAAAGTAGGTCATACACTTGAGTCATCATTATTTAGTTCCTTATTGTTTATTGATATAACTATACATAATTACCTTTTACTACCTTAGACATGTATTTATGAAGGTACTTAAAACATGATCATATAGGCTCGATACATCACTTCCTCAACTCAAAGGAGACAAATTCTATCTTCATCATTCAACCAATGACGTACCACAAATGACACACCCAACACAAGCTACCTCACCACGAAATCAATGCCATTTACATGATAAAATTACCCACATTGATAAAGATATTATGTAAGGAGACCAATACATATGTTCATAGATATGAACTACCTATGACACCTGAAGCATGTGGTGTTCCATTGGCGGGTGTGTACTCATGATCTCACCTACTAAAAATCACCCAATGTGAGCTTCATGAGAAGAGGTATCATTGATTATGATCCTCAACCACTGGATATTAATACAGAAACTATGTCTACTAATTATGATGCTTCTATAAAATAATAAATTCGTTTTTGAATAATTTCATTGTATCTCATGGTTCTCAATATTGAATGGTAGCTATTGTATCATTTTGATATGAAAATAAATATATGGACATTTGAAACATGTATAACTCAATGTATCCATGATATGGTTATCAAAACGTATTGTTCATGTTGGGCCTAGGACACCCACTATTACAATATGCACTTCCTCACCAAAATAAGAAGATCTCCCTTACTCACCACTAGTCAAAAATCTGAATGTAAATATGATGATTTATGGATTGAATGGTTTGATTTATAATAATAGAAGATAATACTACGGCTTGGTTGATTCTATAAAGAGAAAATGTATTAGGATTTTAATTTGTTAAAATAAATTATTCTATCCAATGGGTTTTATTCATTTAAATTCATCTTGTTTTGAAAATGAATTATATTATGAAAATAAAAATTTGAAAACAATAAATCAAGTAAATTTTAATCGAATTTAATTGAATAAATTAAAGTGAATAACATTAAAAAAATTAAATAAACAAGATAAATACTATTAAATAAAATTAACAAAATGTCTTATTTATTAATTAAATATTTCCCCATTAATCAATATAATCGTTCGACAAAAATGTTTGCAGCTAAATAATAATTTTAATAATGTAATATGTAGAAATAAAGGTAATTTTCAATTGACCTATCTTTTAAATATTAATAACAAATAAATCATAAAAACACAAAAGTATAATTAATAATTATAATTTATTGTCTCATATATTTAATCCTCTAAATATTCATTGGGATTTTATATATTCTTACATGACATTATTTTGAATCATTGAATAAAAGAGTAATATTTTTTGTATGAAATGGATATTCCTAAATTTATGTATTTTATAAATAAACAATGGTTTGGAGTGTGATAAAAGAATCTTATAATTTTCATAACACATGTGTTCTCAAAATTTATAGTGATTTTTATAACACCCCAATAATTTTATTCTATGTTCCTCTTAAATACATTATATGAATTATATATCCTATATTTCATTAAGAACTAAGACTTTTTTGAATAAAAACATAACAGGAGAAAGTTATAAGCGATCCATTAAACATAAATTTTCTACTTCTATGTTTTGAATTTTGAAAAATAGTTATCTAGAGTTGTGACGTGTAAGTCATTTGGAGTCTAATAGATCCAACATTATTTTTTGATGAATAGTAACATACCCTTATGAATAGTAATTTTAATATTAATATTAACCTTATAAATAGTAAATAATGATAATATTTTATTTTAATAGTTAATAAGATAAAGACATCTTAATTAATTTTTCAATGTGATATAGAACTAATTATACCTTTAAATTTGTTATTTTTTGAATTAACTATGATTTTGTTTAAAAATTAAATTAAAAAAACACAAAAAATTATTTTCAAAAAATGAAGTTCATTTTTGAATTATTCATGTTGAACAATGGGTAGGGTGAATTTTTGGGATTGTTCTAAAAAAATTGAATTTTACATTGACAGTAAAAAAACAGTTTTGAGGTTTTGTTAGTTTAATGACATCATAATGCTGTAATAATTACATATTAAAATCCTGAAAGACTTTTGTATATTATCTTATGACATGAGTCATTTCAAGTGGCTAAAACCATGGGAAAATACCATGGTAAATCCCATGGTATTGCAAAAACCACTAATGAGGTGTCCCTTTTAATTAATAAAAAACTCCCTCTTTATTACTATAAATATCCACACACCCCCTTCATTTTATTTCACTCCAAACTCATTATGCTCGAATCGATGGTGGTATTACCCCCTTAAGAGTCCTCCCAAGGTGTCCTCAAACCCCGAAGGTCCCAACCTTCATGGTTAGGGAGTTACTCTACAAGGTATGATAATCAACCACGCTTCTCTTTTCTTAAAGCTTTTATTTATGTTTTCTCTTTTATTTTCAATTGGATAATGTATGGATTTTTAATTACATATTAACCTTACTACCCATATTATTTATGAGTGGTTAGATACCCCGTTTATCTCATCAAACTATATTATTAAATATTAAGTGACGTCGTTAGGCTGCCGAATTTTCGTAAGATATTTCTCAATTTTTCTCTTATTTTGAGTTCATTTCTTTTATAATTCTTTCCTCACATCACATCATCCAAATGCAATGATAATTATAGTAACTTACATGTACTGGAATTATAGTATTCTAATGGAATATTTCATTATCATCTCTCTTTTTCACTCTTCTTATACTAAAAAAGAATACACCGTATGAGATATGTTACTTTATCACATTCAAGGATAATGAGTTTTTAATTATCATTACCATATTCAATTATAGTATAGAAACGGTTTTTAATGTTTAAATAGATCAGAATATATTTATTTATCTCATTAATGATCTGGAATCACTAAACAATCATAGTATGTAATAATAATACAAAACAAGTTCACTTTACACAAAACCACCAAGCTAAGTCAAAGCTTTTATCAATAACTTTTATCTAATGATTCATCCTCAAGTATATAACAAAGAATAATTATAAGATCATTTATATCTATTTAATGTCACTAATAATATATATTAATAATATTTTATTTTTAACCACATTTCAATGAACTTCCATTTATGATTCCAATTAAACAAATAATGAAAACCATGGAATAAAATGCTTCCAAAACAATACAATTGAACCTCTTAAACCCATAAAAGGGTCATGAATGAACGAAATATGGTTATAATAAACCAATTACATGTATATGATGTTATGGAGTTATTAATTAATGATTCTAAATTTTATTATTCTGGTCATTAAAACAAACGAAGAACACACTCGAACATAAGGTAAGAGGTTTCTCATTTCACATTCATTTCCGCGAGATTTCCATTGTCCGCCAATTCGTTCTTGTATGTGGTATATGTGTACATAAATTTGATATATAATAACATTATTCTCTATATATTCATGGTATTCAATGACTCATTTAATGGTTATTATGTTCTTGTCATATGATTCGACCGATTACATTGTGGTAAGAGACTTTGTCTCAACTATTATTTTGTTGTAAATAACATGGTATTGTGCTCTTAATAATCCTTATGTGGTGTACCTTCTACCCATTTGAGATGAATTTTCATTTTAAATTCTATTTTTATTAAATATCCATAATTTCATATCATGGATATTTTTTTTTTCTAAACCGTATATTTATTTGGAAAGTTATTTTAACTGTGGAAATATTAATGAATCCGTATACTCTAGTCTATACAGATATTTAAATGGAATATTTTTCTTATATTTAATCAATGTATAAAGAATTATTTGGACATTAAATGGTTGGTGGGTTCCACTATATCCCCTCGATGCATCGGCAGGTCTCATGAGACATATCAATTGGCGAAAAACCATTCAAGTTTGTTTCCAAAAAAATCAGATGGGTTTCTACCCACAACACTAAACCATTTTAACAGTATTATGGGATCATGTGACAGATACATGATGTCCAATTAATAAGCATTATATTTATTTATTATCAGTTAATATTATCCATGAGGTTTTTACTATGACATAATCTATGGATGCAGTTTCAATCTTAGTTTATTAATGGTGTGAGTCTTTCATTTATTCACCAAGTCATATTGACAGTATCAAATTATTTATGATTCAGTTATTATTGATTCATGCTTACACTTTTTTTAACCCTTACTGTTCATTTGAGCTCTCCTATTTTATTGTCTACCTTCAAGAGGTGATGAAGAGGAGATCATTTATTGAGTTTCTATGGATGTAGTTTTTAGTTTTTGTTATATATTGTATTTTCTAAACTTTTCCAATGTAATTTGAATAACGTTTTTGTATCTAGATTTTTCAAGGCTACTTAACTGATCGTTCCTTTATGATTTTCATTCCTTCTAGCAATTCCAATATAACATGTAATGCACCGGCTTCGATCTAGAGGGGTCACGGTGTTACAGTTTGTATCGGAGGAAGTTTAGTAAAAAACATGGAAAATAGAGTAGGAAATATATAGTATGGAACAAATACCTAAGGTAGTATTTGAGGATAAAAGTACAATAATATCCTGGTATTTGGGTAAGGAATATATTATTTGAATCTTTCTAGAACATACATCTCTATCTGGATAAAAGAAGGTATAGGTGGCTCTAGAATAGATGTACCTAGGAGTGAAATATCTGACATGGAGTTTTGGGATTGACCTAAGGTATCCTGGTACAAGACAACGGGCCTTCCTGCACTCTTGGTTATGACACTCTCAGTGGATATGCTTAGGATAATTCATATTTTCATTAAAATCCATCACAAATTATTGAATTGGAAATTATTCCTCAAAAGTACCATTTTTCTTATTATGGGATTATCCATGCGTAGGATCTAAATTTATGCTAAGTATTTTGTTAAGTTAATATTATACATTATGATTCATACCCTAATATATTGGGTTACATTATTTAGAAATGTCATCTAATGGAATGAGGGGAATAAATAATCGTAGGAAACGTAGGGATCTCCACACTGATCATGTCAACGCTGTCAATGTTGGAGAATATTAGATCATAACCATATTTTGAAAATGTAACCAGGTTGTAATGAATAACCATTCCACACCTGTGTTGGATCATTTCATGTGGCAGAAGACCCTATCTTTTAGTGGACTACTAAACTAGTAGTAGCTGAGCAATGGATCAAGTACCCTGAAAAGATATTCATGGCATTAAGATGTAGTGAGAATGAAAACGTAGCACTGGAAGTATATTGTCACTAGGGAAAGGTTGATCAATATTGGTCCTTGATTCAGAATACCACGAAGGAAGAATAAATAGAAGATATTAAATGGAGGACTTTTAAGTAAATATTCTTTAAAAAATATTTCCCTCATGAGTAATGAATTGAAATAAAGAGGAAATTATTTAGAATAATGGAAAGGGAAGAACCCAATGAACAAGAGTATGAAGCTACATTCACAAGGCTATCCAGGTATTCTATAGATTACATATGTGACTCGGTACACAAGATTTATCATTTATTTGAAGGTCTTAATCCATGTCTTCAAAGGGCACTTTATTCGCAAACATTTTCCTCATACATTGAAATTTTATCAGGTGCCATCAAAACAGAGAAAGAATTTTCTAGATCAAATTTGTTCAAGGGAAACAAAGATAAGAAGAGGTACTCTGATAACCAAGGGAAAGGTGAAGCACCAAATAAGAATAAAGGAATGAAGAAATTCCCAATATTTGAAAACTATGGAAAGAATCATCTCGAGAAATGCTAAAAAGGCATGGGAGTCTACTATAAGTGTGGAGAAAAGGGTAATCTATCTCATGAATGTAAGGGGAAGAAACAAGTTGATGATGTTCAATGCTAAAATTTTGGAGAGATGGTATACTATGAAAATGAATGTCCTAAGAACTATGGAAACATGCCTCAAAAAATCCAAGAAAGAAAAGGAGAGCTTATGCGATTAAAATTATGGAATTTGATATTTCTAAAGGTGTGGTGGAAGGTAAATTAATTGTTTCCTAATTCATAGCCAACACTTTATTTGATTTTGTATCATTGCATTCATTTATATTTTCCAAGTTTACCATGAAAATTAGACATGTCCAATTTTATTTAATAAAGGAGTATTCAGTCTAAACTCCAAGGGGATGCATCATTACAGCAAAGTCATGTCAACTAGTCCCCCTCATGACACATAAACGTGCTTTATTTTATAACCTTATCATCTTACCAATGAATTACTTTGATATAATTCTCACTATGAATTGTCTCTCAAACTATGATGCGAAGATTTATTGCAAGAAAAAGGAAGTTATTTTTTTTTGAAAATGGTGTAGAATCTCTTATATTTAGATCAGAGACCTCGCTATCTAATTCTTATCTACAACCACCCCCAGTTTCACTATTGAATGCAGTTATTTGAGAGGAATAGAATCGAATATCTTTGGGTGAGGAAATAAATTTTAAAATTGGAGATGTGCATATAGTACCAGAATACATTCATGTGTTTCAAAAGGATTTACCTGAACATCCTTTTGAGTGAGAAATTGAGTTTTCTATTGACTTAATTCTTGGTGAAAGACCTATATCAAAGACCTCATATAGAATGGCCACTAGGGAGTTAGTAGAGCTAAAGAAACAACTAGAGGAGTTGAGTGACATAGAATTTATTCGACCTAGTGTTTCTCCATTGGGATAACTTGTCTTGTTTGTCTAAAAGAAAGATGGATCTATGAGGCTATGCATTGATTACAATGAAATAAATGCTATTACAATAAAGAATAAGTATCTTATGTCCTAGATGGATAATTTATTTGATAAAATTCATGGATCTCAAAACTACTTGAAGATGGACCTTTGATTCGGATATCATGAAATACATGTGAGGAAGGAATATCTTCTTAAGATTGCATTTCGAACCAGGTATGGGAATTACGAGTTTACAGTGATGCCTTTTGGATTGACGAATTCACCATCTGTTTTCAGGGATTAATGAATATATTTTTCAAGGAATATCTTGATAACTTTGTAGTGGTATTCATCGATGATATCCATGTATACTCAAAATTCTAGGAAGACCAAAAGGATCACTTTCATATTATTGTAAAAACTCTTAGAAGAAATGAATTACATGGGATGTTTAGTAAGTGTGAATTCTGGATTCAATCTATTTCCTTTCTCGGTTACATTATCTCTAAGTGTTGAATCCTTATAGATCCTACAAAGACATATGTAATCCAAGATTTTACCATGCCAACAAACATAACTGAGGTATGTAGTTTTATTGGATTAGCAGGTTACTATCAGCATTTCGTTTAGAATTTCGCCCGATTGGCTAACCCGCTAACTAAACTCACACATAAAGGAGTTAAGATTTTTTGGACAAAATAATGTACATATCTCTTCGAAGAATTGAAAATAAGATTATTCAATGCTCTAATTTTGACTCTTCCATCTCAAAGTGATATATTTGTAATATATACTGATTCATAAAAGAATGATTTGGGTTGCATCCTTCTGAAAAATGGTAATGTTATTGCTTATGAATCAACGTGGTTGAAAACTCATGAGAAACTTTATCCAACACAGGATCTTGAGTTAGAATCAATAATATTTTCTCCAATGATATGTAGACATTATATTTATGGTAAAAAATGTGAGATATATATAGATCACAAGAGTTTGAAATATATTTTCACACAAAAGAACTCAACATGAGGAAAATGAGATGGCTCGAGTTACTCAAAGATTACGATTGTTCTATACACTACCACCCAGGAAAGGAAAATAAGGTGGAAAATACCTTATGTTGGAAAGATCATGGACCTCTAACTCAAATGGGGATTGAGAGAGATCCCATATTCATGGATCTACTAAATATGAATATGGTAATTGTTAAGGAAGGGGAAACATATTTCCTCTTTCAAATGATTTCTAAAACATATTTACTAGAGAAGATAAAATGCTCTCAATCTGATGATGAAAATATACACATGAAAATTATTGCTTTTAAGGATAAAATATTATATGGCTTCATGTATAAAGAATGATTTCTGATGTTTGGGAAGGGGTTATGCATTCCATTAGTAACTGATCTAAAAAGATAACTATTAGATGATTCTCATAGCTCAAATTTTTCTGTACACCTGGGTAGCACAAAGATATATAAATATCTAAAGGAATATTTCATGTGGGATAATATGAAGTGGGAAATTTCTGACTATGTTCCATGTTGTCTTGTTTGTCAACTAGTGAAAGTAGAGAGACAACATCCTAGAGGAGTGATGAAACCTCCACCGATATCTATGTGGAAGTGGGATAACTTTACGATGGATATTTTCAGAAGACTACCAAGGACACCTAGAAGAAATGATGCAATTTGGGTAATTGTTGATCATCTTACAAAATCCGCACATTTATTTCCTAAAATAGAGGATTTATGACTTCAGCGCCTGGAAATAATTTATATAAATGAAGTTATCAGACTTCAAGGTTCACCTCTATTGATTGTGTCCAATCGAGATCCCTATTTTACATGAAAATTCTGGAAAATTCCCTATAAGGCTTTCAATATTTAGCTTCGTATGAGTAATGCTTATCACCCCCAAACTAAGAGATATTCTAAAAGGTCATTCAAACTCTAGAAGACATGTTGAGGTTATGATCTCTTGAATTTCAATGTATATGGGATCAATACATTCCATTGGTGGAATTTTCATACAATAATAGCTTCCATTCTAGTATTCAAATGGCTCCATAAGAAGCATTATATGGAAAGAGATGTTGAACTCTAACTTGTTGGGCTGAAGTTGGTGAGAGAAAAATTATAGGCCCAGAACGTATTGGAGAGGCCATGGAAAAGGTGGAGACAATCCAAGCCCATTTAAAGCATCCCAAAGTAGGCCGAAGAGTTATGCTGATAATCGGAAAAACTATTTGGAATTCCAAATGGGAGATCAGGTCACTCTGAAAGTATCTCCATGGAATGGTGTCTTAAGGTTCGGTAAGAAAGGGAAACTGAGCCCCAGGTACAACAAACCATTTGAAATTCTGGAAAGAATCAGATCTGTTGCATACCGTTTAGCAATGACAACAATTCTCTCCAAAGTTCATGATGTGTTTCACGTGTCATTGTTAACGAAATACATGATAGAACCAATGCATCTACTCGCCTATTAAGAAATAGAACTAGAACCTGATTTACTATTCTGTGAAGTGCCTATTGAGATTCTTGACACAAGGGAGTAGGTATTGATAAATCAGATGACTCATCTTGTAAAGAATATTTGGAAAAACCATAATTTGGTTGAAAAAACATGGGAACCTGGGGATGTTATGAAGAAGAACCACCGACATCTTTTTAGTGGGATTTATACATAAACGTTCAAGGATGAAATTTCCAAATGAAGGAATAATATAACACCCTAAACATTTTATGGTATGTTCCACTTAAATAATTTATATTAATTAGATAGAAAATATTCCATGAAGCACTATGTATTTTGTGAATCAAACCATTATAGGATAAATTTATAAGTTATCCATTAAACATAAATTTTCTACTTCTATTTTTTGAATTTTGAAAAATGGTCATCTAGAGTTTTGATCATTAAGTCATTTGGAGTCTGATAGAACCAACTTGATTTTATGATGAATAGTAACATACCCTTATAAATAGTAATTTGAATAGTAATATGTCCCTTATTAATAGTAAATAATGATAATATTTTTTTATTAAGGTAATAAGATAATGATATCTTAATAATGTTTTTAATGTGATATAGAAGTAATTATTCTTTTAAAATTGTTATTTTTTAAATTAACTATGATTTTATTCAAAAAAAATTAAAAATACTTAGAAAATTATTCTCAAAAAATATATTTCATTTTTTAATTCTGCATGTTGAAAAATTGTTAGGGTGAATTATTGTAATTTTTCTAAAATACTTGAATTTTTCATGAATCGTAAAAATACAGTTATACTTATTTCCTCACTACACTTCATCCAAATGCTATGATAATTCTAGTACCTTAAATTAACTGGAATTATGTTATTATAATGTAATTTTTTAATCCTCATCCCTCTTTCCCCCTCCTCTTATATTAAAAATGAAAATAGTGTCTGAGATGTGTTAATTTATCACATTCAAGGACGATGAGTTCTTAATTTTCATTACCATCTTCAATTCTGGTCATGAAATCATTTTTATGGTTAGACCAGATAATAATATATTTATTTCATCTCATTAATGTTCTATAATCCTTACACACTCATAAAATGGAATAATAGTACAAAACAAGGTCATTGTACACAAAACTTCCAAGCTAAATCCAAGCGTTTATCAATAACTATTAACAAAGGATTCATCATCAAGTATATAAACCAGAATCATTATAATATCATTTATATATCTTTAATTTCACTAATTATATATATTAACAATTTTTTATGTTTAACCACATTTCTAATGAACTTCTATTCATGAATTCATGTAAACGAATCATGAAACCCAAGGATAAAAATGCTTCCAAAACAACAAAATTGTACCTCTTAAACCCATAAAAAGGGCCATGAATGAACCTAATAAGGTTATAATAAACCAATTAAATGTATAGGAGGTTCTGGAGTTTTTAATTAATGAGGAAAAATTTTACTATTCAGGTCATTAAAACAAACGAAGAACACACTCGAGCGAAAGACAAGGGGTTTCTCATCTCACTTTCATTTCTATGAGATTTCCATTGTTCGCAAATTATTTCATGTATGTGTTATATGTGTACATAAAATTGATATATAATAACATGATTCTATTTATATTCATTTTATTCAATGTCTAATTTTAGGGTTATTAATTTCTGGTCATATGATTCGAACGATTACATTGTGGTAAGAGACTTTGTCTCAACTAATAATTAATTGTGACTAACTTTGTATTGTGCACCTAATAATCCTTATGTGGTCTACCTACTGAACATTTGAGAACAATTTTAGTTTTAAAATATATTTATATTAAATATCCATAATCTCATATCATGAATATGTTTGTTGTCTCAACCGTATACCATTTTACAAACAACGTTTATTTGGAAAGTAATTTTAACTATGGAAATACTGATGAATCCATATTCTCAACTCTATATGGATATTGAAAAGTAATTTTTGATCGTGTATTGAATCAATGTATAAAGAATTATTTGGACATGATGTGGTGGGTGGGGCCCTCTATAGCCCCTTGATGCATCGGCATATCTCATGAGATAAATCAGTTGGCGACAAACCCTTTGAGTTTGTTTCCAAAAAAAATATCAGATGGGTTTCTACCCACAGAACTAAACCATTTTAAAGGGATTATGGTATCATGTTCCAAATACATGACATCTAATTAATAAGAATTATCTTTATTAATTATCATTTTTTACTATCCTGGAGGTTTTCATTATGACAAAATCTATGGATGCAGTTTCAATCTCAGATTAATAATGGTGAGAGTCTTTCATTTATTCACCATTCCATATTGAATATTTCAAAATGTTTATGATTCAATTATTATTTATCCATTATTTTGCTATTTTTAACCCTTATAGAGCATTTTAGCCCACCCCTTTCATTATCTACCTTCAACAGGCGATGAAGAGGATATCATTTATTGAGTTCCTGTGGATGGAGTATTTAGTTTTTGTTATGTATTGTATTTTCTAACCTTTTACAATGTAATTTTAGTTACATTTATGTGTCTAGTTTCTTAAATACTACATAACTAATCTTTCCTTAAAGATTTTCTTTCCTTTTATTTATTCCAATATAACAAGTAACGCCTCGGCTTCTGTCTAGAGGGGTTGGGGTGTTACAATATTCTTGAATTCAAACCCAAAATATTGCAATATGTATTTCATCTGAAACATTTAGGCACAATAACTACCTATATCTCAAAAAAAAAATTTATCAGTAGTTAATTTTATAGTATTATATTTGCTACTAAAAAACAAAATGGAGACTGTAATGCCTCTCACAATTTATGAGGCACATTATAGTTTCCTTTTTTCCTATCTTTGTGGGTTTGGATTTATTGTTTGTTAGGGTAAAGGTTTTAGGGAGTTTGTGTATAGTTTTGTAATTTTTTGAAATATATTAATAGGAAGATAATTGAAAAATAGTTAAAAGATATTTTGTCAATATAATAGGAAATTACATGGCTAGATAATTTTATGATAATGGAATTTTTGATGGTTAGTGCACAGTTGACGAAACAATGCAATTCAATTATGCGACCTATGTTACTGATATTGGATCCCACATAGTTGGTGCATAGTTTTTTGAAAAATGTGGGAAAACATATACAAGGTATTAACTATCTGATGAATTTAATTTTTAACCCCAAACCTCATAAACAACGCTTATTATTCCTCCTTTGGTTAGAGATCTTGTACCAGGGGAATCCTCTTTGAAAATTTAGATATTCACTTCAATTTTAATGTCATTTTAATCATATCATGGATTGTTTGATATGGAAATAAATGGTATGAATATGTTTTTCCTTTTCCACCATGATTTTGACATCTTCTATTAAAAATAACCACACGTCCTATCTCTCGGGAAGATATCCAATGCCTTGAGATTGATTAATAAAAATTTCATTCATAGTTGTAGGATATGAACTATATCTTCCATATTTTCCTCACTTATCTTGAAAGATTTGAGATCCATTAATTGGGTGGTTTTTTATGAGTCTATGACTATATTAACCTAATATTATTTATTCTTTGTGATTATTATTTCTATAATCCTACCGTGAAAAATGTAGGGATGATTCATGGGATTTAGTGTCTTAGGCTTGACTCTAGTGGTTCCTCTTGGAAGTTTCTATTATGATACACTCGATTTATGAAGACCTTATCATGTTATTAATGTTATATAAATTTGAGGGATTTGGTTAACATGTGGTTTTGTGTGTAAACCTATGAGAAACTTACTATGTGATTTTATTAGCATGTGGGTCTATGTTTAGCCATGCGAGAACCTTACTGTATTATTTTATTTTCATGTGGGAGAATGTTTATCCCTATGATAAATTTTTTGTGTGATTTGATTAGCATTTTGGTGCATTGGTTTAACTGTGAGAACTACTCTACGTAATTTCATTAGAATGTTATTTCTGATTATATTATGGATATCCATCAAGAGATCGTTGAGTTTTATAATATAGTGTGCTTTGTGTACTAATTTTATATGGGCCATCAATTGATGACATGGATGATTCAAGGTATGAATTATAATATTGAGAAGATTACATTGAGGATATAATCCATGAGAAGTTTAAATCATGGAATACATTTTACTATTTATACATATTATATCATGGTTATCCATTAACAATATAGTCGATTCATGGAATGAATTATACTATTGTAAGAATTAAATTGTTTCAAAACATTGAAGGATGGTTGAGTTATGGAGAGAATTATGTGATCTTGTTCAGATTATGAGACTATATAGACATGAATTATCTTCCATTATAGATCCAAAGAAGTTAGGATTGTGTGTAATTTTCTACAATATTCTTGAGTATTTTTTTCATTCTGGGGTGTTTGATGGTTTGGGAGTCATTTCATAAATTCATTAAATTATCTTAATATTATTATTTAATTTATAAAATAGTTTTAAGAAGGTTTTGAAAATTATGGAAGTAATTTAAAAGTATTAAAAGTTTAATTAATTAATTGCTAGTTTTTAATGTAATTAATACATTTTAAAATATATTTTGGTTTTTTGGAAATTATTTAATTAATTTCGGAATTGTTTTTAAATTTTTGAAATGAAAATTACCCGTTATAATAATTATTTATAAATTAGATTAGTTGGTAAGTTTAAACTTGCAAGGAAATATTTACCTTAATACATGAAATTGATGTTAGATAAATGTAATGGTGGTTTTTAATAACATCTGTGAGGGTAAGACTATTTTTCTAAGTCTTTCATAAAATAATATTACTTTTTAAATAATATGCATTGGGGTAAGTGAAGATTTTTAGGTTATGTAAACGTTACCTAGATATACTATGCACTCTATAAAGGTACCCTGTGATTTCTAAATCCCTAATAAGTGTTATCTAGAGTTATGTGAGGGTCATCTCATTATTTCACTTTTTGATAAGGGAAACCCAATAATTATGAATCACAAATAAAGATAATCCACATGTCCAAAAGTGTACATATGGGTAATCCAAATCTCACATAAGGCTAACCGTACAATTATAAACCTTTCATAATGGTAGCCCACATTTTACATAAGAGAAAAACAAAAATTATTAAGGTTATGTTAGAGTAGTCACATATTCAGATAGAGGTCATCCTTGTTTTCCAAACCTCATTTAATGGTAACTGATTGTGTAAGTTTAAAATAAAATTATCCTTCTACAACATGTATCTCATGAATATGGGTAATGATTTCTACCATGTTTTTTTTTGGGGGGGGGGGGTTCCCCTTGGATTTTAAACCATTTTAGACCCATGTATCACTAATTTTAGAAGCCTAAAATCCTCTGATCAAATTACTTTTACTTGTTTAAGAATTTATAACTATTTTTGGAATATATAGATTGATCCATATTTAAATCCAATGTACAAATTGTCTGGAAAATTAAATGGGGGATTCAAAACTATATCTTAGGAATACACATTGCTACTATTATTTTAAAAATGCATGAAGCTCCTCCCCCTGAATTCCTTATAATTATATAAAGTCTGGATGATTGATCCACTTCTTTAGAGTCTTTCAAGTATTCTTTATTGAGTCCGGTCACCCTTTGGTCAGGAATTCCAGATTTGGGGAGGCTGAGTATCCTCCTCTCTCTCCTCAATCATTTATGCTCTACATGAGTCAATTACCATCTCCAGGTATGGGATCCGGGTTCTCACGTAAATTTTGTACATATGTGATATTATAATTCATTTTTTTTCTTTTGGGTGGACGGTAAGAGTCAACATACTGAATATACATATAATCGGACTTATTGGAATTGATGGGAAGGTGGAGTTTTGTATGTATTTTATAAGATTCCTTATCCTTCCAGACACTTGTCTCCCTAGAAATTATTATCACATGCGTAAAAAGTTATTATTATTATAATCAAATTTTGTGATAATTTAGATAATCTAAAGATTATACTGGAGTGATAAAGTGATAATTACATAAGTATAATTAATATTTTTTGTGTTTCATTAAAATCAAAGTTTGAAATTTCATGCAATGTTTTAATTTAATGATATGGAAACCAAATAATTGAAGTAATTTTTTTTGACATGATGTATTAATATTACATTCCATGAAATGTGAGTCATCACATGATTTAACCTATTTTATGATATTTTTTAAAATATTTTCCATTTTTTTTGTCTTCCTAGAAATAACAGTTGTTGGGAACCTAGTTTTCAGAGTTATTTTTCTTAATTATGACACCGTTGATGTGGTTTTCTAAATGAACTCATTATACATTACAAGTATAACAACACAAATATATATCTATATATATAGGTTAGGGTGAACCCCTTTTTATTAAACCAATAATGACATACATTTATTTTATTGGTAAAGGAAACCCGTTACATAGCTAGTTGGACCAGTGGACACTAAATCCAATTACAACATGGTTGTGGCCCACACAGCATGCCGCCTCATTATATGTGCTAGAGACTGCTATGTTGTCATTGTCATCCATTCAACTAACTGGGGTTATCAAACCAAATTCGATGTTTTTCCCATTGTCGCCTGTGTGTCACAATTTCCCAATGATCTTGAGCCACATATTTTTTTCATTGTCATTTATAAATCTCCACATCACAAGGAGTCAAATCCCCTTCTGTTTCACATCAAAACATCACCAAGATCCACTTCCAATTCCGTCATAGTCATCTAACCAACCCACCCCTCATTCAGTTGTGTGTTACTGGGCTCCAACATCCCATCTGTTGTCACTGAGTGCTACCCACGAACATGTCAACGTGGTCGCACTGATAAAAGGCACGCAAATCCCACCGTGAGTTAGTCCCTACCTGTATCAAACTGCTAAAACCTACACTCAAATTAGGGCCTTTTTCAGATGAAACCTCTTGTTTTTGATTCAATTAAGAATGAGGTAGACCACCCATCTACCACCTTGACTGTGAGAATTATTTATATATTGTTAATGAAGTGGTTTCCCATTAAAATATTGAATTGTGTGATAATTCCCCATTCTAAATAAGGATTTATGTTGTGGAATCCCTTAAACTAGATTATATTAGATTTTTAATCTGAACTGTGTTGTTATGTGTTGACATGGGATGATGTACTGTGGCTGTGATGTGTTGTTATTTTAGTTAAGTGATTTTTTTTGTGATGGAATGACATATTTTGTGTAGGGATATTTATTGGTATCAGTGTAAAGTAATTTAATGGTAAATAGGATAAAAATGTTTAATTTGAAAATGGAAATATGTTCAATGAATTAAAAAATGGTAGGAATTAATTTTTGAATTTAAAGATAAATAAATGAGTTGTCTAAAATTAGGGGGATTGGGTTAGAAAGAGTAAATAAACTATTGAATTAAAATGGGATGTGTAGTTAAAGTGGTTTGTTATTAAAATTAAATGAATCAGATGGATAAATGAAATTTGTTGGTAATTAGTAAATATAGAAATATATTATCTTAAAAAGAAATATAGAATATTGTTTTTCATTGTGATTTGGTTGTGTGATGTGATGCAATTAGAAGTGGAAGTAAAATTGGTGGAGGATTTAAAGTGTGGACATGTTGTGAGTGGGATGATATATTTAGTAAAAACCCACATTATGGAATTAGGTGTGTGAGTTTTATATATTGTATTATTATTATTATTTCTATATGAAACCCACCCATGTCGAGAACAATGTGTCAATACCCAACTGTTTTGGGGGATTTTTTCCAACATCCCGATGGGGAGGATGAAAGGTTGGCTACCACCAATTTCCCACTATATATTTTAGGTGACATTCTTAGGGAATAGATATTATGTAATATAGATTGTAGTGTACCTATGGTTGTGTTTAATGAGAGTATTATGTTGTTTATATTATGGGTCAATCATGTTTAGAGGAGGGAAGGGAGGTGAAGTCCTTATGGATCATGATATCCTACTATTGTGCTTATGGATGTGATAGAGAAGTGATGTGATGGACTAGGTTTCATCAAGATAGATGTGATGTGATGGATCAGATGTATTTGAGAGGTGTGTGATGACCAATTACACACAGGGTGCTTGATATGATTTAATGGACCAAGTGTCTTCGAGCAGGATTTTTACATGTTTTGACGCTCCTTTTCATCACATTGTCTAAAGGAATGTAAAGGGAAATGACATAACACAAATTGATTCATCCTTTGAAGAAAACATCAAAAATATACAAAGGAAAAAACAAGGCTTCAAATGCCCATGCACCACGCAAGTTCCCTCACTATCGCGCAAGTACACTTGTGAGCCGCCTAATGGTCACATAAGTGACATGCACTCCCTCTTTGAAAACCTTTCAGGGTCTTCTCTAGCCTATAAATACCCCCGGTGGGCCCCACATTCGAGAGGAAGTTTTTCCAGAATTCAGATACAGAGCTCTAAACGCCCAAGTCTCTTCTTCAAGTCTTCCAAATACTTCTATGGTAATTATTTACCTAGAACGTACGGTCTATACAAGATGAATAAGGTCTAAGTGGTAGAAATCAGTAACACTTGTGCACCTAAAGTGTTTTACCCTTTAGGGAAATGAACATACTTGTGCGCCTCCTTATCTATTCATTAAAACTTATGTGCCCCTATTCTGGAAGTACCTTAGGATAATTCTAAAGGATTTGGTCAAGGATTGACCAAGTATTACCCTACTGGTTAACAATCGCGCAAGTACCCATGTCCCACACAGGTATACCTGCGTGACCAAGACTTGCACGCCCACGCAGTACCTGCCCGCCTTCTAGGACTTGCGAGCCCCTATCTTTTTGGGTGCCTTTCCTTCCCATTTCACATCTCTTATGCCATTCCACCTCTCCTATTCAAGATTCAGTCTTCAAGACACTCCTCAAATCCATTAATGGCATGATTTATTGATTTGACATCCTTATCTGAAAGGAACTCTGTGGAACATCTCTCAAAACATAGTGATTTACACATATTAATTTCACTATAGATTTAGATTTCATTCATTCAACCTCATCCTTTAAGATGAGAGAACCCTTTAACCTGGGCATCCTTTTCAAGAGTAAGCCCCAGTCCAAATTAACTTAAACTTGGGCATCCTTATTAGGATTAAGCCCCATGTCCTAATTAATTTGGGCATCCTTTTCAGGAGTAAGCCCCAAGTCCCATAATCTGGGCATCCTCCTTAGGATTAATCCCCAACCATAATTATCTTAACCTGGGCTTCCTTCTCAGGAGTAAGCCCCAGTTTCAAATATGGACATCCTGTTTAGGAGTAAGCCCCAAGTCCCTTTAATTTTCAAATCCCTCAAACATGGGTCCCCTTTTCATGAGTAATCCCCAGTCTTAATTTTTCTTGACTAGTCATAATTCTTTTGATCTTGGCTTCCTTCTCTGGATTAAAACCCAACCATAACTCCCCTCCTAACATGGGCATCTTCCTTAGGAGTAAGCCCCAAGATTAGAGTATCCAAATCTCCATGAAGCACATATACCTTTATGGACCCTGTTCCTGGATTTCTTCCCTGAAGTAAATCTTACTATTTATCTATTTTTGGGAAGTCTTACATACATAAGCCCCACATCATTGCATATTTCATGGAACAATTGTCTGGTTTCACCAATACCTCATGTTTCTCAAACCGAGCATGACTCATGTGAGATTGGAGTGTAAAATTAATCATGACATCTTTTGTTGAGCCATCAATCAGGCATAAACATCATACTCCCTTACTCGAACTACGTGGCTTCTGATTCCTTTTCTAAACAAAGGATACGTAGGTATCCCATCTGCAGGTACGATCCAAACATCGAAATAATCCATGTCCTCATAATGACAATAAACGTCAAGTGCCCCACTGAGTGGCTTTAAAACCAGTATGGTCATCATAATGACCAAGTGATGTTTATGTGTTTAAGGATACCATCGACTAAGAATCTATAACAAATACATATGATTCTCTATTGATGAAGAACCTCGAATACCTATAAAAGATTCTCTGAATTTCCTACATATTTAATCATTGATTGTCAAATCAAAAGGAAAACTCATTTTATAGTTTGTAATGTAATAAGGATTCACAAACATAACATTAATATATTATGAGAGTCTCGGAGTAGAAAATAATTCCCCTCCAAAAGGAGTATTGAGTCCGACCTCCCATCCTCTCGACCAATGAAAATTCGTAAGCCT
The DNA here is from genome assembly GCA_963277665.1 of Viscum album. Classification (NCBI taxonomy): domain Eukaryota; kingdom Viridiplantae; phylum Streptophyta; class Magnoliopsida; order Santalales; family Viscaceae; genus Viscum; species Viscum album. The sequence goes on along the minus strand of OY728119.1, from coordinate 272,488,261 downwards.
CATCAGTCTACAACTAATGAGCGCCTAGCTTTGGAATGTAGGTCCAAATGGATATGGAATCATTGGATGTTTCCAGTTCTTCAAACAAACCCGTTCGAAACCGCTTGGAATGTTTGAATCTTAAATCAACGAGATCATCCCCAATTCCAGAGGGAAACCAAAAAAGGTGAACCTGATGTGAATCCTTAACCAAGTTAAAATGATGTTTTACTTATTTGTTAGGCCACTATTTAAAACTCAATAAGAGGGACAACAAAGAAATCATTGACATATATGCACATCCAAAAGATGTAGTGGCTGAATTTATCTTGATTACGTCTGTTATATCAAATAGGAACTCTTTTCCAAGATCCTCTACATTACCAAAATGGATGCTCTCAAGCTCACACCCGTGAATACGTCTGCTATGAAAACCTCTCCTACAAATGCCATTGTTGCTACTCCTACTGGATCATCGTCCACTCTGAGGACGACATCACCTACTCAGCGTCTTCAACGCTGGGTATCAAATGCGCTGGTTAAGGAGTATCGTCAAAATGGAACCATTCCAACTCTGGAGGCTTCCTGACAAGCCCTCCAAGTGAACAACTCACACCGGTCGTCCGGAAAACGACAACCAGTGATTAAGAAGTATGAGGTTCCGACCACCATTTTCAACCATTTCGGGTCATTATCCCTAGAACGCAATCACCACTCACTCCCATATTCTGGGGAGGTGAATGAGCAGGCCCCTCAGGGCCTTAATTTAAAGTGACAGGAGTCCTTCCCGAGGGCTCCCACCAACAATCGCCGCCAGACTCGTGCGGTAGTGCGCCCTCAACATGATGAGGGTATCGACTCCAGGAATTCGTCTCAGGTTCCTCGAACCCGAGCAGGAAAGAAGAATTTCCGGAGGTGAAATCCAGTTAACATTGAGCAGGTTATCATCTCTGCCATCTCCGAAGAATTCCACCAACCTGACTTGGTGGAAAGCAACGAGCGGGCACACAGACCCGTCCTTTTTAATTCTGTTGTCCAGAAGACTCGTCTGGAAGCATCACGCCAATCCCGCCAGGCAATTCTGGCGGAGAATTATAGACAGGAACATACACTTGTTTATACATCATCAGCTTGTTAGCAGGCTCGTCTGACTACATATGATGGATCTCATCAACCACGTTCAGCGAAGTACAATCAGCAGGCACATACACCTGCTAGTATTGATCATGCCTACCAACAGTCTCGTTTGGTAGTACTAGGAGAGGTCAGTCAGAATGCTCCAGCAACAAACAGGAGGCAGACTCAACTCTCTTCCCCCACACATGAGTACTGTCAGGATTCACTAACAGGAAAAGGAGGACAGAATCAAGAACACACACCTACTCCAAGCACAGATTGGACGTATATCCCCGTTCCGATAGCTGAAGTCACCAAGCACAGTCTGTCAATGGTGAAAGAGAAGAAGAAAATCCCTGCTCACATTCTGGATGCCTACCAGGATATTATAACAGCTTAAACAACATCTTAGGGAAAGAAACATAAATCTATCCCTACCAGTGGAGTGACACATCAATAGTTCATTCCGAAACAGACAGACACATCTTTTCCAGTCCAAGAGGGTTGTGGGGCGTACTCCCCCATATAATACGGACAACCATGTTAGGCACAGACACCTGATTTGAGTGGAGATCTTCAGCCTAACATGGCCATATTTACTGATTAGGCACATACACCTACTCAGAGTAGTCACTTTCGTCATCAAGTGGTTTCCAAGTCGAGTAAGAAGGCGTCTAAGAAGAAGACCTGCCCAACAAAGTTAAGAGATCAAGAGGAAATCTGTATCAAGGTCTTGCTTGATGCTGGAGTTTTTGAAGCCCTCAGACAGTTATCTGTTGGAATCCAAGATTCTAATCCCTCATTCCCCAATAGTGGGAACATTAATTCTGAAGGTCTTCAATAGAAACATCCTCATGAAGGCTTCCTTCATGACAGTTCAGTCGATCCTGAAGTTTCATCTTCATATGAGATCCACAGGAACCCTCTGTGTGGTCATAAGACCAAAGGGAAAGAGATCATATCTTTTTCTATAACCCACCATGGTGGACCTCCCCATGATGATGAAATTCGCTGCAAAATTCCTCTCTGCGGTAGTGATGCACATTGCCCGAAAAATGCTCCACTGGAAAATGTAGTGGTGAGAAAGCCCTCTTATCTTGAGGCACTTGCAAATGTAAAGTCAGTCATATCTGATGCCTTACCATTAGCAGGTGAAATCTTTTCTCAACCAGATGATAGCCCAGGGTGTAGGTCATTCTCCGAACCACCCCTAAGTCATGCATCTTCTAGTTTTATCAGTTATTTCTATACCAATATTGTTGATTCCGATGAAGAAACAAGGAAGAACCAGCTCTGGTCAAATCAGGTAGAATAATCTTCATTGAATGATAAAGAGGAAATGCTGAACATGAGAAAAAAACTAGTGAAAGGTGAAGTGCCAATCATGTCTTGGACACTTTTTGACTCTCAGTATGACATTCAAGAGATGTTGATGGATGATGGGATTCATGACATTCATCTCAACATATGGAAAACACTTTGTCAGTTGGAAAAGAAAGTATTATCTTATGATGAATATGAAAATCATGTTAAGATAATATAATGGTTACAATGTCAGATTGATTTGGAATCTCTATCAGTCTCTCAAGATCCGAAGGCTGAAAAGCAGCAGAGATCCCTTCAGCGTTCACGCCTTGGTGCACTAAGAATATTGCGCCAGTTAATTTCCAATGCCCCATCTAGTATTCATGAAGAGGATGTGGTGTTCATGGAGCACTACATTTCACTATGCTCTCCAGTCAGCAAGGCCCGACGAAGATGGTCTCATGCAATGTTATTGCTTGTGGTCGGCCACAATCAATGGATTTTGTTTTTAATCAAAAGCTTCTCCAAGAATAGGCTTCAACTAGTTCCTCTCAAAATCAAGAATACAAGGAACAAGTTGTTGAATTACTCCTGTATCAAGAAAACGAGAATACTGAACAGGCCTCTCGTATGGAGAAAGCACATCATCAAGTGACATAAGTGTCAGAAATCATCCAACGGTGTTTTGAATCAGGTGATAAAAGTGGATGTCGAGTGATGCATCCAGCTAATTTCCTGACCAAGGTCCGCAAGATCAGGAGTGATTTTAAGAAATTATCAGACATAGCATGTCAAGAGCCACCCCAGCTTGCCAGATTGGGGATTTTTTAAACCAACCCTCAGAATCAACAAATAGGATTTGAGGAGTTGAGCGGAAACAACAGGAATAGACCCAGTCCACCGGATTGGGGAATTTTTCCAATCCTCAATCACTCTATCAAAGAAAGTCAGTATTCTTTCAATTAGGGAATAAGCCCTAAGAGGAACGAAGAGCCAAATTATGAGGAGACTCTCTCCAAATTACAGTTCCCCAAGAATTTCTTGAGGGATCAAACCAACAAAAGGCAATGTCTCATCAGGGGCATGGCAGAAGACAATATCACAGAAATGCTGATAGAAGGGATGAAATTCATTATGCATCAATTAATGTCATCAATGTTGTTGTTGCTGATCCACCATATAAGGCTCACTCAGAGGGATCATATGAAGAGGTTCCTATTCAAGAATTTATACACACATACACAAATGAAGAAGGCGTGCGTACATGAAATCAAGAGTTTACCCAAAATGTGGGTGTTCCTTCAAATAACCCACATCCCCCTCTCCGAAAGGGATCATATAAGGGGAAGGGAATGAATCCGGCTACGTATCCTTCCTCTGGAGAAGGCCAATCACTCTCACTAGAGCAAAGGTTTGCACAACAAGAGGAAGAAATGAATGAATTAAGAAGGATGAATGAGAACTACTTCAAGGTAGTCTTCCCCCTAAGCGTGCTGGAGTCAGTCACCCAAGGGAGTTTGTTGCAGCTACTGAGATAGATCAAGAATATCCTCCTTTATTAGTACACCCTCATAGGTCTAACCCCATGGGTCGAGTGCAACAACAATTGGCGATGCTACCAACAGTTGTAGCACCAGCCACCACATCTGTACCAGCTCCAATCATTGCACCTGCCCAAGTCCAAGTTCAACTGGATGTTTCTCAAAAGTTAATAACTACAATTGAGTCATTAACAACTCAGTTAGAAGCATCCGCAGGTTCAACCAGAAAAGAAAGCTTACCCTGAATGGGTTGATTCAATCTCTCCCCCATCAAGTTTTGGGAACCCTGTATTCCCTATTTTCAATGGATCAGGTGATCCTGAACAACATTTGATGCATTACGTGTCTTGTTGCGATCCTATGATGGGAACTCTAGAACAACAAGAAGCAGTGAAACTCAGATGCTTCATGAGAACCATACAAGGACCAGCTTCTATTTGGTATACAAGATTGCAATCCCGGTCAATTACCAGATGGGAGGATCTTCACCAAAAATTCCTTCTCCAATTCAGCTAAACGTTGCCAAAGACAATAGTTTTTGATCTTACAAACTGTAAGCAAAGGGAGAATTAAAGGGTCTCAGATTTCATTGCTTTCTAGAAGGGATTAACAAATTCTCTAAACATAGCACTCCCCCAAGAGGAACTGTTGCCAATGTGTGTGGAAAATCTGCATGACAAATTATGCACACCACTGATCCATGTGAAATACACATGAGGGTTTTAAGACCTTACTTCAATCGCTCAACAGATTGAAGATTCTCTTATATAGACTAAGGATAAATCTCTTGTAATTCCATCAGCTCCAGGAAGGAGAATGGGTAAAGCAGAGACTGCTACAGTTATGCTTAAACAAGCACCTTTACCTGCTTCTACTTCAAAACATTCATCTTCTCGAAGGGCTCCACCTCCTGAACACCAATAACAGAGGTTGTTCCATCAAGATGATCAAAGAGATCAAAGGTGAAAACAATTTGAGGATTTGATGTGCAATGTTTATTCTTTCCGAAATGAACAAGTTCCTGGTTATTTCATTTAGGCTCTAGAAAATAATTTGTTTCAATTACCAAGGCCCAAGAGGCCAAACAAGGAAGGGGATGAAGACCATCCCAACTATTTCCCATTTCATCAAATGTTGGGGAATCCCATTCAAGAGTGTTTTGTTTTCAATGACCTCCTGCAAAAAATGTTCGATTTGGGACAAGTTAAACTGAAAGGTTCTTCAGCTCAGGTAGCATGTGTTACTGCTATAGTTCCAGAGGAGGAAGGCGAATGGAAAGAAGTTAAGAAAAAAATGCACAAAAATATGATGATTGGATGGTCAGGAAGACGATCAACCGAACTCATGCTATTTTGCGAACACAATTGAAGAAACCAATTGTGTCTTCTGCCATAAATGCCATAGAAAAACCTTCTTCATTAGAGGGAAAATCCTCAAAGGAACGACACAGTTCCAAGAAAGAGGAACAATCAGAAGAAGATGAGTATGTGTCAAAGCCTAAGCTTTCTTTGACTCTGGCAGATTTCATGTCATCTACTTCAAAGCAACAGGCACCGCCCCACCCAATGGAACAACCTAAACAGGCTAATCATGAAGAGTCTTTATCAGATGAGGAGTTGATCTTTGGTTCTATTAATATGATTCAATTAACAGATCCATATGCTAATCGCAGTTTTGATTTCGATGAGCCTAAATTCCCTATATCAAACAAAGGAATTAGAGGAAGTTCCATGGTTCTGGGATACAATGGAAGACATGGATATCCCTAAATCCATTATTCTAATTCTACCCCTTCTATAACTATTTAAGTAGCTGAAACCCGTGGTAGAGCCCTTCAGCGAGCTCAGCAAGAACAAGAAAGTTCTTCCACCAATAGAAAATTCAGCCCTGGTACAATTATTCTGGAAGATCAGTTTGGGGTTCCACCTTCATTCTCTCAACAAGTAAATGGATCTAATCGGTCTAATCTTCCTAAACCAGGAATATTGCCAACTCCTATCCTGATACAAGATGTATCAACTTCCAATGCATCAACTTCAAAGGCACCTGCTAAACCACATATTCTTGTTGGGAAACACAGAAATCTGGATCAAAAGTATGATGTATTGAAACACATGGCCCATGTACCGGCCAAGTTATCAATTTTGGATGCTTTGAATCTGTCAAAGGATCTTCAGGAGTCACTCATCGAGGCTTTGTCAAGTCCTCAGGAGTTTGAAACTGAAATTGCTGCAGCTGAAGTCTATCACATAGAGAATAATCCTACGGAATGCCATGAAGTGATATCTTTCACAGATGAAGATGAAGATGATGTCGTACATGAGAATATTAGACCTTTGTATTTATCTGGAAAGGAAAATGGTGTAGACATCTGAAGAGCTTTCATTCATAATGGTTCAGGAGTCAAACTCATGCCCATTCGTACACTTTATCGATTGGGCCTCACAGAATCTGATTTATCTCCTTCTAACATGTTGTTACAAGGATATGATAAAAATTAACAAGAACCATTGGGTGAAGTTACACTCAGAACTCAGTTTGGATATCTTGTATCCAATTCAGATTTCATGGTTGATGATCAAGACTCAGCCTTGAACATCTTGCTTGGAAGACCCTATCTACATCAACTTGTGGCTATCCCTTAATCATACCATCAATGTCTCAAAGATTGTTTCGATGGTCAAGTAGGGACATTATATGGTGATAAGGCCCCGTTCAAGACATGTGAATCTCAATACATTGAGGCAGAATTCTATCACATGAAGGGAAGGGATAAATCCACAGCAAAGGAGATTACCAAAGTTAATGCTCCGTATGGTTTGGATAAGATTCCAGTAAATCCATTTGCGCATGTGAGTACATATTATGTGTTGCCTATCAGTCAAATTGACATGATAGACCCAAATTCAAATACTCTTATGGAACGATCCATAATTTCAATTATGGAAGTCGAGCCAGACAACATGGGAGAAATTGATTATCCACCAGGAAATGATAAAAGCTCAAATGGAGATTTATTCACTTCATCTGCTGAATTCCAACAAGTTTATAATTCACCAATCAGGTCAGAAGAAGTTATAGCAACATTAGAGGTGAACAATGATTTCGATTCTCAATCCATCATCTCCTATTTATTTCCCAAGGAAGACCCCTCATCATCAATCGGGTCGAAAATGAAAGCCTCTTCTTTAAGAAGTTAAAATTTTAACATCTCTTATGATCATGAAAATTTTTCTTCATCATCTACTATGCAAGTAGAAACAAAAGAAATAACACAGGTTGAAGAAGAATAAGAAGATCTCAGAGATTCTCCTCCATCATTTGAAGAGGGTATATCTACCACCGTGGATGAACTCAGAGAAATAAATTTGGGTACAAAAGAAGTTCCACTCCCCACTTTAATCAGTGCGACCATGAATCTTGAAGAACAAAAGAAGTATATTTCTTTTTTAAAGAAAAATCAAGACATATATGCTTGGAAAAGTACAGAGATGCTCGGGCTTGATCATGATGTTGCTACTCATCATTTGGGTTTACCGGAATAACATCGAGGATTTAAGCAAGCTGCGAGAAGAACACACCCAACCTATGCTTCCAAAATTGAGGCTGAAGTGGATAAGATTATCAAAGCTAACTTCGTCAGAGAAGTTCAATATCCCAAGTGGCTGGCTAATATTGTCCCCATGAAGAAGAAGAAAAGAAAAATTATAGTTTTCATTGATTTCAGAGATCTTAATCGGCATTGTCCTAAGGATGATTTTCCAGTTCCGATTATAGAACTCTTAATTGATCCAACAACTAGCTATGAAGCACTTTCTTTAAAGGATGGATATTCTGGATATAATCAAGTCTGAATTGATCCAGAAGATGAATAATCTACACCTTCAGAGCCGCTCAGGGTGTATTTTGCTATCGGGTAATGCCCTTTGGCTTAAAGAATGCAGGTACAACATATGAGCATGCCATGCATCGTATCTTCAAACCCTTTTTAGGGAAGTTGGTTGAATGTTATGTGGACGATTTGGTGGTTAAATCCAAACAACATTCTAATCACTTGGCTGATTTGGAAGTCATATTCCACAAACATTGACAAGATAATTTGAAGATGAACCCCATAAAATGTGCTTTTGGGGTAACGTTAGGGAAAATTCTCGGCTTTGTTGTATGCCATCGTGGTATTGATGTCGATCCTGAGAAGACCAAGTCAATCCTTGGTATGTCATCTCCTCAAAAATTTAAATAATTAAGAGGACTTCAAGGACACTTAGCCTATATTTGGCGTTTCATCGCCAATTTGGCAGGCAAAAGTTTACCCTTCACCAAATTGATGAAGAAGGGAATCACTTACTAGTGGAATGAAGAATGTCAAGAAGCATTTGATATTCTCAAGAAATACCTCTTTAGTCCACTGGTAGTCATGCCACCTATTGAAGGAAGACCACTTATCCTCTACATGATAGCTCTAGAGCGATCATTGGGTTCCTTTCTTGATCAGAAAAATGATGATGGGAATGAAAACAGCCTCTACTATCTCAGTCGGACTATGCATGAAGCAGAAACCTGATATTCAAGTATTGAGAAGTGCTGCCTGGCATTAATATTTGCAGCTTAGAAGTTTAGACACTACCTGCAACATCACGAGGTCCAATTGTTATCTCGAAATAACCCGCTCAAATTCATCCTTAGTCTTCCAATGCTTACAGGACGTCTGGCAAGGTGGGAAGTTATTTTGTAGCAATTCGACATTCAATATGTGTCGCAAAAGGAAATAAAGGGCCAAGATCTGGCTGATTTCTTGGATGAACACCCTTCAGTGGAAGACACATCTTCAGATATGGAACTCCCTGATGAGGAAGTCTTCTCTATTCAAGAAAGTCCTCAGGCATGGGAAATGTATTTTGATGGTGCTTCCAGAAGTCCAACAGGGAGGAAAATGGAAAATCTTAAATTCAACAAGGTTGGTATAGGAATTATGCTCATTTCTCCAGAAAAGATAGTGTTACCCTATTCCTTCTTATTATGGGAAGGTGGTACCAATAATGAAGTAGAATACCAAGCTCTCATCGCAGGCTTGGAGTTGGCGCTTCAAGCACAAGTGAATCACTTAATGGTGAAAGGTGATTTAGACCTGGTAATCAAACAAGTCAATGGGGATTATGCCATTAGAAAATAAGAACTAATCCCTTTGTATGATTACGTCAGAGAGATTATGGCAGAATTCCCTTCGGAACCGACATTTTCTAATGTCTCAAGATAACAAAATGCTCAAGATGATGCACTGTCTAATATAGCAACAACTCTGGTAGATCCAAATCGGGACGAGACAACCATCAGTATTGCCCACTGTCGTGCAATTTCACCTTATGTTCGAACCAGAACAAAGGAAATTATTTAAATTATTCCCATTCCTGAACCGTATGGTCATACTACAGGATGGAAGACAAGTATCAGGGAATACCCTAAAAATGGAACACTTCCACCTGATAGAGCCGAGAAAGAACAAATCCGGCGACGTGTGGTCAATTTTACTCTTTATGATAGCCTAGATAACCTAGATAAAGTTCTCTACAAATGTGGTTTTGATGGAGTTCTCTTCAAATGCATTGATGGTGAAGAGACAATGACTGTCATGAAAGAAGTGCATGAAGGAGTATGTGGTGCCCACCAATTTGGACATAGACTGTCTGATCAGATTTGAAGGCTTGGATACTTTTGGCCTTCAATGATACAAGATTGTGTTGATTTCAAAAATAAATGTCATTAATGCCAAGTACATGCCAAATTAATTCATCAACATCTAGAGTTGATTCATACAGCTAAATACTCATGGACATTTGCCACATGGGGAATGGATGTGGTGGGACATTACCCTTCAGCTACGGCCAAGCAGTTTAAGTATATTCTTACTGCTACTGATTTCTTTTCCAAATGGGCAGAGGCAATACCTCTTAAGGAAGTCAGTTCTAAATTCATTGTTAGATTCATCAAGTCTAACATCATTACCATATTTGGTGTCCCTCATACCATATTGATGGATAATGGAACCAACTTCTGTTCATCCGAGGTGAAGAAGTTGTATCAAGAATACAACATCAAATCCAACCATTCATCTCGATATCATGCAGCGGCCAATGGTCAGATAGAAGCCTTCAACAAGACTCTGTCAATTATACTACAAAAGATGGTGGATAATGATATGAAATCATGTCATGATAAACTCTTTCATGCTTTATGGGCTTATCGGACCACCACCCTCACTGAAACGCGGTCAACTCCATATTCATTGGTATATGTAATGGAAGCAGTCTTGCCAATTAAAATTCAATTACCTTCGCTCAGAGTTTCCATTTGTGATCAATCATCTGTAGATGAACAAGCTCAAAAGCGATTGAATTAATAGGAATGGTTAGATGAGAAAATATTGTGCACTTTTCACCACTTGGAAGTCTATCATAATCGAATAGCATGAGATTTCAACAAAAAAGTTCATCTTCATTCATTCGTTCAGGGAGAATTGGTATTAGTTATCAGAACTCCAATGATACGAGGAAAGAAACCTCCCAAGCATGAACCAAAATTGGAAGGACCTTATTCAATACATAAGTTCTACTCAAATGGAGCATATTCATTAATCTCAATGGATGGAAAACTCAGCACTACTCCAACCAATGCCAGATTTCTGAAGATGTATTTTGTATAAACACAAAATACATTTCCATGGTCCATATATATAACCTTAAACTATTTGTATCACCACCAACAATCCATGCATATGACCCTAAACTATTTTCAAGTCCCTTACGTCCAGCAAGATGTTAAACTGCATAACCAACATCCTAGCTACATGACGCTAACTGTATTGAAGTCCCTTACATCCAGGAAGACGTTAAACTGCATAACCAACGGTCCATGCATACGACCATAAACTATTGGCACTTACGTCCAACATGACGCTAAACTGTATCATCCCTTTTTCATCCAACATTACGTTAAACTATGAAAAAGTCTCTAATACATCCAACATGACGTTAAATGGTATACTCTTTTGTCCTCACTGCATGACATTAAACTGCACAGTCCCCATTTCGTCCAACATGACGTTAAACTATATTTCCCCCATCATCCTAGCTACATGATACTAAACTGTACAAAATTAATTCAATATGTCCTACATGACATTAAACTATACTTTTTCCCTGCTACATGACATTAAACTGTGCAGCACCAATAGTACTAACTACAATACTTTAAACTGCATAGTCCCTTTATATGTCCTACATGACATTAAACTGTGCATTGTTAGGGTTGTTTCTACCTCTTGTTTCTCACACCGAGTATGACTCACGTGAGCTTAGAGAAAACTTCAACTATAACAGTCTCCCTGGGCTACTAACCATGTGTAAGTCCCAACACTATTTTTAGGTCATTTTCCCCAAGAACAACTTGATCATTAATTCATTCTTTAATTGAACTACGCGGACTTTGATCCTTGCCTTCTAGGCTGGGTACGTAGGAAACCTCCTGAGGTTCAAGCCTAAAACCAATATCTTCAAATCGGTTCACCTACATCTCATACGATGTTGATTCGTGAAACCGTCCCAAGAATCAATATCTTTACATTTGTTCTCTTTTTTCCTTTCTATACGACGTTAAACTATACAACACTTTTGTCCATTATGACAACAAACTACAATATTCTATGATACCCTCACCTGAGAGGGAATCATTATTTACATTGATTTTTCAATCACGTTTCCTTCCAAAGACTACGTGCATACATGACAATGCCCGAACCTTTTATCTTGGGTTAAATCATCATTGCACTAAAGTCCCCTTTCACCCTTCACATGTATGAACCAAATTTGTACAGAGGGTAGTTCTAGAACTATGTGGGCTTGATTCCCATCCTCCTGGGATATGTAGGAACATTGGAGTGTCCCTCAAATCCATCCCCAAGTCTTTTGGGCCTAACCCAAAATTCCACTTTTAGTCCCTTGGCTGAAAAGTCCGCATGAAAGCACACACTGGAAAACACCCATCTTTGTATGTCATAATCCTAACCTTAAATATTTTCAGATCTTCATAACCCTTTTCTTGACTTCTAGTCACAAAAATGTCAAATTTCTGAGAATTCTTTGGCATAACTATGCAGCACGTGCCCTTAGGCGGCCTTGCATAAGAAGTCTACATAACGGACCTGTCATCCAAAAGATACTATTATTTGACAATGCATCCAATGCCATTAGTTGGCCCTGCATAATTCAACCCCCTAACGGGTTTTTCGGATACTGTTAACTTCCTTCTTGGGAAGAAAGCCTCTTTTGTCCTTATTTGTCTTAATGACAATATGTATGGATCCGCAAAAATATCCATCCTTAACATACTTGTCCCATATCCTTTTTAATGATCTGAAATTATTCAAGTTTATGGTTTATAGTCTCCTTCCCTATGTTTAGGTCAGACCTTCGTAGGAGTGATATTAATCAAGTTCATCAATAATCTTGTTTGGAAATATCTTATCCATATTCATGTACCTCTTTCCATACAGAAAACTCTATACTTTGGAAAATTGAATCTCTATAAACTTTCACTGGATTTTTAGCACTACATAAGTAAATTTCTGTGAGTTTTTTTGCCTGACTATGCCACACATGCCCTTAGGCGGCCTTGCACTAGTAGTCTACATAATGGACCTGTCAGCCAAAAGATGCTATTTATCTGACTATACCGCCAATTCCCTTGGGTGGCCCTACATATTTCAACCCCCTAACGGGTTTGTTAAATAATTGTAACTTCATTCTTGGGAACTACTTCATCTAATGATTTTTAGCTATTTTTCATATCATTCCTCAGATTCAAATATTCTTAAGTCATAGTTTACATTTTTTCCCTCATTCTTGAGTATGGTAATGTGTTTTTAGATAAATTTTCAAGGAATTCAGTCAATTCTAAATCATTCGGTCAAAGCTATTTCGATCTTAAAGATTAGCCACTTTATGTCCGACGTGCATGACTTTAAATTGCCCACAAAATACAAAGGAACTCTAAATAAAAGTCAAGTTCCAGCTCACTAAACATAAATTTTGTATGATTTAGGTAATATTGAGCAATTAAAAGATTCAATGTTTGTAGGGTTATTGATATTAATCCTAGTAAAAATCATACTATGTTTAATAGGCCCATTGTCTTAGGTAAAATTTAAAATAGGCAGCGAAAGAATACAAGCACAAATGATTGAAGATAAAAGTAATCCCCATTTATGCACAAGAATTAGAGGGACATCCACAGATTGGAGCCTTCTCTCTTTATGAGGAAATTACAAAAGTCTGTCAACATAAGCCTTCACTTGATGTACAACATCCCGAGCTTCATCAGCAGCTACTTGAAGATCATGTACTCGACCATCTTCACTCTTCTCAGCATGATGGAGTGCCTTCTTGGCATCTTCAAAGGCTTTCATACCATTCTTTTGAGCTCCCTCCAATGAAATATTGAGCTGGTCAAGTTCCCCAGTAACAGCATCTAACTGTTGCTTGTGTTGCACCTACTGGGTGACTTTTTCTTTGATATTATGCTCAGGCTCCTTTATCTTGTCTGCATAATCAGCCTCAGCACGGGATACTGTAGCCTCAAATTCGCTGATATTGACTGACAGCTTCACCCTGGTCAGATCTTAATGGAAATTTTTCTCCTGCTCCCTTCTTAAGATGACTTGTTTCATCGCAGTATGGATCTCTTGGTATCCAAAACGACCAAGTCCTAGCATGACGAACTGGTACGACAGCTGGGAAATCTTTGATGACAACTCTTCAAGAGGAAATTCAGATATGATTTTCCACATGTTGTTCCATGCCTTGCATCGTGAAAATCTGAGCGCCTTAAGCACCTCTGGGTCGGATTCGATATCATCATCACAGGGGGGCTTGCAATCTAGGATTAATGCACTTAAAAATGTTCTCTGTTCTACTCCTTCCCCACTGACCCTGGTTGCTTCACCTTCTACTACTGTTTGGGCAGAGGTTGAGACTTCACCTCCAGTTGTAGCCATTGATGTTGATAGCCCTGTTTGATCAAATAAAAGTATGGTTAGTTTCATAGAATAATGGAAGTTGGTTGTCTATCTTGAAAACTCAGTACACTCATTACCTAATAGTAGGTTAGCAGCTCGAGAAGACTCCTCCCCAAATTTCCCAGTTTCAACAGGATCTTCAAGATGGGTCTCAGGAGGGTTTACTGGGTATAGTTCCACTTGATCTAATGTTTCTGCAATGGTAGGGTTGACATCAATGTCCACACCCTCTTCAGGCATTGGCAGTTCAGCAGCTTCTATGGATGGATTTTCATATTAAATTCAGTCATGATTAGAAGTGTAAATTATAAGAAAATTTATTGGACGAAGGATAACACTCACGCCCAATATCTTCTAAATCACCAGATAACTTAGAATGATCATAAAATTCTTCGAAATACATGCCACAATTCATCATTTCATCCAATGATATTTCAGAATCCTGGTTAGTCTCACCAGTGGGAGCATTTGATGTGTCCTCTTGCCGACCCTCATTCTGTGGCCCCTGACCCCGGACAGCTTCTTCAGGAAGGATGGCAGATTCAATTGTTGCGGCCGCCAATGATTCTGGTGCAGGTTCTTCTCTACTTGTAGTAGCAGTAGGAGCAGTAATTGGAAGAGCTGTTGGATCTTTTTCAGAAGCAGCCAAGTCATCATGAATTTGCATTTGTTCCACAGAACCCTCTGTGGTCCTCAAAGGAGGATCAATCCTTTCCCTCATAGGGTAAATTGAAGAAGCCACTGAAATCCCAAGGAAAATGAGCAATCTTTTTCATGGTTTAAAATTCATGATTATCCTAAGGACTTACCACTACTGATAAAGCGTTTAGAGGTGGACTTCCTCCTTCATCGCCTTTGTCCGTTTGGATTTTTAAGAGTATCAGCTGTCTCCCTTATTGGAACATGAATTGGAGAATGGAAGGCCATGTCCAACTACTCATTCATGGACTGCTGGCCAGGAGATATCTCTCCTGGTTTGTGAGGAGATTCAGCAGCAGCCCTGATGGTAGTACCACCAGGGCAATGCTGTGGTGATGGAACCTCAGTATTTTCTTTCTTTGCAAGCTGCAAGATGAAGAAAATAACTTCCTTATGTAACAAAGCTTATATTGGAATCAAGTTTCAAAGAAAATACAAAAATAAAACTTACATCTTCAGGAGCCACATAATCATGCCACTCCTCATCTCCAGAACCACCATTCCCCTCAGTGGCGCCACGATCAATCATTTCCTTCACCTGACTGGTGATACGATTGGACTCATCAATGGCATATATGAGCATTTCCATCTCTCTCATGTAAGCCCACACTTCATTGGGGTTATCCTCTTATTGGATATCTGTAGAAGCCATAAGATTCCCTATTCCAGGGAGTTGTAGACCCTCACATAAATCTAACCAGGCGGTCTCAGTACCACAGTATAAACTCTGCCACGTCTGGACAGCCTCTGGTCTCAGATATGAAGGCTGTGAAGAAGGTCCTAAAATCTTTGATTTCAGTTTCTTCCCAGCTCCTGCAACTACAGATAGGGAATAAGAATATAAGACTTATTGATTTATAAAGCAGTAGTGATTTAATTACCACAATGAAGTAACTCACCAGGAGTTGATGGAGTAGGTCTTTTGATTCTAACTAGAAGATTATATCGGTAATGAGGCCGCTTTTCAATTTTCTGTGCCTCATCATCCTCATCTTGGGAATCCGGTGAGCCAGTCCTTGATGAGGAATCTGGTGAATCAGCTTCAGGCGGGGAAGCATCACCTTCATGAGGAAGGGTTCCTTTCTCTATATTCCTCTTCCTTTTCCCCACCTGATAAACTGGGTGATTCATCACCCCTTTAGTGTATGATTCTATCCAGTGATCGGCATACCATGTAGTCAAAGTTATGTGCCGCTTTTTCAACTGGTAGATCAAATACCGCCCCAGTCTTTTCGTTTGACGTCAGCAGCCAAAGTTGCCGAGCAACCATCAGATATTTCTCTAACCTGACATGTACTGGGGGAGATACAACAATTTATTGTAGACACTTGAATTGACGTTAGAATCTATATAGAGCATAGGCCTCACATATAATTTCTCCGTAAATCCTGGCAACTAGAACACCATCTCTACAAGCTAGCATGTATGCCCTAAAATATAAGTGAGTTGTTCCACCATCAAAAAACCGCCCGGTTGGCGGATTTATATAGGGAAAGAAGTTGAATTCCTTAAACATGCTCAGCCTCACTTTCATGTCATAGTCATTAAGATCTAATGGATCAACTCCATAGAATGCTTTCACTGACGGCCTGAACGAACATCTAAGAATTTGTACTCCATTCTGTACAATATAAGTCCTAAAGTGAGTGGCGATCCATCCCCATAAAACATGGAATGGTCCCACTCTTCTTAAAGGAGATTTAACCATGAAGACATGAAGTAAACTCCTGTGAATCATTGATAAAATAGGGGTAGCCAACCCAACCTTTTTTCTCTCAACCAACTTTGCCGAAATAACGAAGGTCCTTGGCCTGACGCCTCCCTTCGAATCCCTAACCGACAAGAGATAAATGCTGAGCCACAAATCCAAGAAGCCTGCCAAACGAATATTCTTTGGGATCCTTTGATTCACCTCATATCCCCATTTCTCAAACTCTCCTGCTTCTAGAGTTGGCCAAAATGTGCCCGGACCACAACTTTTCTCAGGTTTTGGGCAGGTGGTAGGACGGGTGGGCCTCTTATCCTTGGATTTCTTTTTCTTGGATCATTTTTCCTTCGGCTCCTTCTCCTTTGTCTCATTATCTTTCTTCTTAATATGAAATATATTCATATACTCCTCCGGATGAATATCCTTTCTAGAATGAGTTTAGGAGGTCTCTGAAATCTTGAGCCTATAGAAGATTTTAAATAATTCCTGAGCTAAAGCAGGAGTCTTCTCTGAATTATTCCAAGTCACCTTGGGAGGAATGAATTCTTCATACATGTCACCCAAAATTGGAGCACCTGAGATCCTGTGGACATCCCACAGACTGATGCCTACTTCTCCATGTGTCAAATGGAAAGAATTGGTTTCTGGGATTCAGTGGCTGAGTATCTCCGACACAAAGTTATCATGTCTGTAAACATATGTTTGCCGAACCGAGACAGCTTCGTATATCGCCACTCCTTTTAGATCCTCGACAAAATCTGCACAGGTTTCTCGTACCCAGTATGCCCACATCCAAGCTAGCTTCACACCTCCCCCAGGACGGAATTCCCAACTTTTCTTCCAGCCTTTGGATTGATCCATCTGAGTATTTCAGAAGATTGAAAGATAAAAATATGGTTGCAGCTCAGGCTTATGAGGTTTCAGATCTGGCGTACAAGGGCTATGATGCATCATGTGGACCTTCTCCACTGTTCTAGCATTTATAAATCCTCCTCTACATGAGATATTCACTGAAAAAAAATTGTTTTAATTCTAAAACCAAGAATGTGGGATATAGTTCTTTGCTTATGGAATAGTGATTTCTCGCAGATGACCATAACCGTACAAAGGAAAATAAGTGCTTTGTGGGAAATCAAAGTGATATTTCCTCAGATGCTTAGCCAGATCCGGGAGGGTGCTGTCACAGACGGTATAATAATAGTGGATAACGATGTCCATCATATCATCAAGATGTTTTATTTCCAGTTCATCAGCCATTCCGATTCTCTTGGGAGCCATTGAATCATCACAAAGCTTGAATAAATTAACTCTTAAATGGGTTTATTTTTCATAAAATTTGTGAAGGAATTCAGAAAAAATGGAAAAGTCATTAAGGCACGCAAGTCTAAACTTGGCGCGGAAGTGTGGATGTGGAGTGCAAGTATATTGTGTCGCGCAAGTATTTGGCACACAAGTATCTCCGAGAAGGTCTAGATACATTGAAAGCAGTGCGACAACAAAGGAAAAGCGGAAAAGAGAGAAACTTGCGCGGCGGAGATGACCTGCCTGGCGAGAGCTCCAAAATCCGAAGTTCTATGCAATGCGTGACAAATGAACACATATTTATAGGCCAGATCGGCCACCTGCGCACCTATAGACAATGCGCTCCAGCCCTGCATGAGTCGCACCTGCGCGACGAGTGTTGCGCGCCGAGAACTTGCGCGCCTCTTTCCCTTTGGTTTTCTTCTTTTTTTCAGAGTCACATCCTTATTCTTCTGGATTCAAATATGAGGGGGGACTTTTGTTGATGCTCCTTTTTATCACATTGTCTAATGGAATGGAAAGGGATATGACTTAGCACAAATTGATTCATCCTTTGAAGAAACATCAAAAATTGAAAAAGGCATGAACAAGGCTTCAAATGCCCATGCACCGTGCAAGTTCCTTCACTGTCGCGCAAGTACACTTGTGCGCCTCCTAATGGCCACACAAGTGACTTGCACGCCCTCTTTGAAAATCGCTCAGGGTATTCTCCTAAATATAAATACCCCCGGTGGGCCCCACATTCGAGGGGAATAGTTTCCAGAATTCAGATACAGAGCTCTGAACGCCCAAGTCTATTCTTCAAGTCTTGTAAACAATTATAAGGTAATTCTTTACCTAGAATGGATGGTCTATACAAGAGGAATGAGGTCTAAGTGTTAGAAATCACTTACACTTGTGCACCTAAAGTGGTTTACCCTTAAGGGAAATGAGCATACTTGCATGCCTCTTTATCTATTCATTAAAACATGCACGCCCCTCTTCTGGAAGTACATCAAGATAATTCTAAAGTCTTTGGTCAAGGGTCGCCCAAGTATTACCCTACTGGTTAACAATCACGCAAGTACCCATGTGCCGCGTAGGTATACCTACGAGCCCAGGACTTGCGCACCCACGCAGTACATGAACACCTTCTAGGACTTGCGCGCCCCTATCTTTTGTGGTGCCTTACCTACCCATTTCACCTCTCTTATTCCATTCCACCTCTCATATTCATGATTCAGTCTTCAAGACACTCTTCAAAGCCCTTTAGGGAATGATTTCTTGATTTGTCTTCCTTATCTGAAAGGAACTCTATGGAACATCTCTCAAAACATAGAGATTTACACATCTTTATGTCACTAAATATTGAGATTTCATTCATTCAACCTCATCCTTTAAGATGAGAGAACTCTTTAACCTGGGCCTCCTTTTCAGGAGTAAGCCCCAGTCCAAATTCTATTAAACTTGGGAGCCCTCTTTAGGAGTAAGCCCCAAGTACTAATTAATTTGGGAATCCTTTTCAGGAATAAGCCCCAAGTCCCCTAATCTGGGCATCCTCCTTAGGAGTAAGCCACAACCATAATTCTCTTAACCTGGGCTTCCTTCTCAGGAGTAAGCCCCAGTTTCAAATATGGGCATCCTTCTTAGAAGTAAGACCCAAGTCCCTTTAATTATCAAATCCCTTTAACCTGGGCCTCCTTTTCAGGAGTAAGCCCCAGTCTTAATTTCTCTTGAATAGTCATAATTCTTTTGATCTGGGATTCCTTCTCAGGAGTAAAACCCAGTCATAAGTCCCCTCCTAACTTGGGCATCTTCCTTATGAGTAAGCCCAATGATTATAGTATCCAAATCTCTATAAAGCACATATACCTTTATGGACCATGTTCTGGGATTTATTCCCTGAAGTAAATATTAATCTTTATCTATTTTTGGGCAGTCATACATACATAAGCCAATAATCATTGCATCTTTCATGGCACAATTGTCTAGTTTCACTAATACCTCTTGTTTATCACACCGAGCATGACTCACGTGAGCTTAGAGTGTAAAAGTAATCATGACATCTTTCTTTGAGCCATCAATCATGCATAAACATCATACTCCCCTACTCGAACTATGTGGGTTCTGATTCCTTTTCTAAATAAAGGATACGTAGGTAGCCCATCTGTGGGTACAATCCCAACATTAAAATAATCCATGTCCTCTTGAATGACAATAACCTTCAAGTGACCCACTGAGTGGCTTTAAAACCAGTATGGTCATCAAAATGACCAAAAGACATTTATGTATTTAAGGATACCATCGACTAAGAATCTCTAACAAATACAGATGATTATATATTGATGAAGATCCTCGGATAAATATAAAAGATTATCTAAATTTTCTACATATTTAATCACTAATCTTCAGATCTAAAGGAAATCTCATTTTATAATTGGTAATGTAATAAGGATTCAAGAACATAAATTAAATCTATAAAGAGAGTCCCAGAGTAGACAATAATTCCCCTCAAAAGGTTGTGATGAGTCCGACCTCACATCCTCTCGACCAATGCAAATTCTTAAGCCTCATCAGTCCACAACTATTGAGCGCCTACCTTTGGAAAGTAGGTCCAAATGGATATGGAATCATTGGATGTTTCCAGTTCTATGAAAAAAACCGTTATAAACCACTTAGAATGTTTGAATCTTAAATCAACGAGATCATCCCCAATTCCATAGGGAAACAACATGATAGAGAAGGGTGTTTCGGGACGAACGACATTGGGTTGTGAGATAACAACATCAGAAGGAAATTGGTGTAGGGTCCTTTTTTTATATGATTTTTATTTTTGTATTATACATGGATTTTGTAATTGTTGAATGAGTATTGTGGTGGATCAACTCATTGACCTGATATGTTGTTGTTGATTTCATTTTCTATTCACTGAGGTATTAGTATGATATTCTTAAATTTTCTTGATTGTATGTGGGTATGATACTACAGAGGATACATGTATTCTCATCCTATGTATATATATATTTTTTAGTTTCCAAGGACAAATTTGGGATCCAATATAGACATTACTAGCTTATATGGTTAGATATGTTGTTGAGTTGTTATCATAGGATTCTATTTGGTATTTTACATGGAGTCTTTTTTTGTATTCATATGACATTACAAGTATTGTGAATATTTTTTATTTTTTCTTTTATTATGTTGTAAAGATATTTAGTGGTTGATATCATATATCCCAACCCAATATTTCTCTCACTAGTGGGTAATTCCTCCCATATGTGATACCTTGATTATACCCTCAGTTCTATTCACCAATATAGGTCCTACTAGAGACAAGAATTTTGGGTCATTATCTACCTTTAACCTTTTCCAATCGTGGAGGGGTACCTTTGGAGGAAGTAGGCCATGAAAATGTATTTTCAGAGGTTTAGTTTGAGTGATAGAATGGTGATTGGAGTTAGAAACTATGAGGATGAAATGGGTTGTTAGGGAAATTTTTCTAGTTTAACATGGTGTGTGCCATAGTATAGAAAGACCATCTTGGCCATGAGTTATTATGCCCCCATCATCCTATGCAAGGAATCTGAGCCCATCGAACAACCAAGTGAGGGTGATATAATTTACATGTGAATTCCTAGGATTGGTACACATATCATGATTGATTCTATTTGTGATTGAACGAGGTTTTTTTGGGATGTAAATGAAATTAATTAAATGAATAATTAAATTTTTTGTTTTCTTCTACAAGTGATCCCATGTTTTGGTTTCTAATAAACTATTATTATTTTTTGAATTAGTCATATTATCTGAAAGTGAAGAATAAATTGTAGACTAACTAGCCTAAAACATTTGTTTTAAATCTTGTTGACAGCTGAACATGTTTCTTCCTTTCTTGTTATTGATTGAGTGTTTATGAATAAATCTAATTTCTGTAGTAAAAATTCTTAACTTAAAAACCTAGTATCCCAATGATAGTAATTTCATTGAAGTATTCTTTGTATATTTTTTTTGTGAATGACTATTTATTTTATAAAAAACTTATAAAGAATGTTACCCTGAGTATATTTCATAATTCCATACTAAAATAATTGTTTTAAAAAAATATTCTTAACAAAACACTAGTTTCCATGGAATTTAATAATCCATTCATCACTCTCCATTCACAATTTATCAATAGAATGTGTTATAGACTAGTTGTAAAACTTGATTTTGGACATTTAAACACTAGAATTTCACAAAATGGCCATCATGATCATTGATAATCTATATAGAAATTTGAAAAATATTGACATAAATAAATTTCTTCTCACTTTTTTCCATGATTGTAGTTTTATAATATTAATATCTTCAGATGTTATATGTATGTGTTGGAAATTTATTTCAAGGTCGTATTTTTTTTTGTTTTTAATTTTTTTTGAAAATAATAAGTTTTATTTTTGGAAAACTATTGAGACTTGAACTGTTTAAATGATTGAACTAACTCTTTTAAAGACTAAATCAAAAAATTTATTTTTTAAATTATTCTGACTTTAATATTAATCCATTTTTGGTTTCTTATGAGAAGTATATCTAATGTTTAAATGGTTTGTGTAGTAACTATGATATTTATATTATGTGAATATTGAGCTTGTAACATTTTCAGTATTTTTTATTTAGAATATGTAATCATGTTATATGATAATCATGTAGTATTTAAATACGAATGTAAAATAATTTTTAAATTATTATAATGTATATAATAATTAATTCCTATGATATATATTATTTAGATAATGTTTTGTTCAAGAATGATAGGCATCACACATAACAATACAACAAGTGGAATTTTTGTATTTATCTTGGCCGCCTTTAAATTTAAGGCATGATGTTTTCCCAAAAATGACTCAGAAACATGGATTTTTATTTTTGATATCAATATTTATTGATTACTTAATAGGAGCATTGATATGACTTTCCTAAATATGTTCTTGTATTATAAAATTATTCTCTAATGGTTGTTTAAAAAGATGTTCCACAATAAAGTTTACAGAAAATACTCTTTATGTTTCATAACATGGAAAACTGTGTGACCTTTCAAATGTTGGATCTTGATGTCGAGAACATGTACACTTGAAGTAACTATGTTTTTTTGTTTTTGGGTTGTATGGATGGAATAACCCAACTTCCATAAGGTGATGGTGGGGGTGAGCACCTAAATATGATAATGATAGACGGATTGAGGATTAAAGAGGCATGTTTATTGAATCATCAAATTCTTATAATATTATGGAATAAAATGATTTCTAATAAAAAATTAATTAAAATTGTTTGTTAATATGTAAATGATATTGGATAATTAATATTAGGATAGAAATGATTTATGTTGGAACAAAGGAAGATGCATGATTATGAGAATATCCTCAATTAATGTTTTTAATACTGGAAGTTTCTCCTAATAACATGTTTAAATAATTAATGAATTTACATACTCGATGCATTATGTTGCCTATGATGATGAAATTTGATGAATTAATTGTTTAATCCAAGTTTCTAACAAACCCTGTTGTTCAATAAAGGTAAATATTTGGGTCCAAGTGATCTAATTATCTTATGAAGGATGAATGCCTTGTTTTAGGAAATATATACCATATTGAGTGTGTTTGTAGTTTTTTGGAGGGTATTTTTTCTTTGAATGAGAGCCTTGATTGGTGACGTGATGTGTGCTTTAGAGAGATATCGGATAATGATAAATGGATGGGAAATCTTCAGTCTATTATAGTGGAATGAGGTTCTAGTTATAGTGATGATATCAGAGGGGATACCTGTAGAGACCCGAAGCTTATCTTACATGGACATTACATTACATTTGCGGAATACTTAGTACATAACAAAAACACACACACAAGGATCGTAATAGTTTAGTGTCTTTGGAAACTCGGAACATAATCTTCTAATCCTGGTGAAAGATCTTCAATATCTCCCGTAAAGATCTTCCATTTTTTTATACCTAAAACCTTTCTTTATATCCTGGGGAAAAGAAAACATAAAAGGGTGAGCTCAAATGCTCAGTAAGGGTATACAAAAGAAATAAAAATCATATCATATTTTTTTGAAAATCATAACCTGCAAAAGAGATCATAATATCTTAACATGGAACAAATCATAGAAGTGAAAATGAGATCACCATAATCATAACATGAAACTTGAAACTTTGTGGCATGCACACATAATCATGGAAAATCATTTCTTGTTAGTCATGGCTCATTGCCAAGACTATCTTAGTGGACAAAGTCCCTTTCTGAATCGAGTAATCCTCGTTTCAGTCCTGTTTCACTGAACCGGTATAACCTACCATTCCAGCCATGTCTATCTCATGAGATATAAAATCTTTACCCAATGCATTGGAGGGAGATATAGGTCCCACCCATCTCTTAATGAATCCTTTCTTATGTGTGCCACAAAATCATAAATCATACATCATTGCATAACCCATGTAATAAAAATGGGATTCTTAAACAACATGACATCATAAAACCATTCATATAAGATAAAGGAATTCATAAACATAATTCCATCACAACATAGTCAAATCAATGTAAAAATATGGATAGAAACAGAACCCTTTATTATCTTATATGGAAAATAATTTTGATAAAACACTTGAATTGAATTCTTGAGGAAAATATCCTTTCTTCTTCAAAATCAATTTCTTTTCACAAAACATCATGCAATTTTAAAAGAAAGAGATTTTATTGAAAATAGTCATGAAATCTTTTAGAGGAATATTCATGAAAATAAGGCTTTATAAAACAGTAGAAATCCGTTCGTGCCGTATAAGTTAAAAAAAACATTCTTCGTACTTTTGTCGGAAAAGTCAAAAAGTACCTCGTATAAAAAAAACGACAAAAGATTCCTTTCATATCTTTTACTAAAACTCACCGAAGGGTAAAATTGGATTTAAACAATTGTAGGTGTATGGAAATAATATTACATATTGAAGAAACATGGATGTGGATGATAAAATACACCCCAGTAAATACCAAAGTATAAACAATCTCGGATAAAAATGAGATTGTGGTATTTCCCTTACCTTAGGTCCGACTTGCTTTGTAAGTGTCCGAACCTCCTGTATAATGATTTAAATCATGTTATTGACTTATTACAGAATCATATTCATTGTTATGATATCATATATGGTTCACTTATGACATTATATTACCCGTTCTTTTGTAAATTCTATGTTAAAGAAGCGTTTTGGGTAAAATCGTTTCATTTATCGTAGGTGTTTTGACTTGTTGTTCTTGACATCATTATTACTTATATCATGATTTACTTACTTCCAGAATATAAAATATGATTTATATATCATATATATTCAGTATATATATATATATATATAATAGGTAGATAAATAAAATGAAAAACACCGTTCATGGAGACGGTAGTCCGTACGTACGCATGAACGCTGTTTTCCTTTCCTTATTGTCTTGAAATGGAAGTAAGTAGATGACATACATATGTATATATATACATAAATCCAGTAGCTTTATAATGTCATATATTTCATTATTATTTCTTATATATACATCATAATCATTCTTAAATGGTTAACATGGAGAATGAATCTCATCGCGTCGTGGAGACGGTATTCCGTACGTACGCACGAGCGACGATATCATTTCTATAAATATTGAATTGAATTGGAGTGGATTATACAATATATCAGAATCAATATGATGTTGTAATAACTATGTATAGTTATTCTTTACACCATTATACCCATCCATGTAAGGTGGTGGTGGAAAATAGATTACACCACGGCGTGGAGACGGTATTCCGTACGTACGCACGCGCGGTGATTTCTTTTTCCGTAGGATGGATAGATGGTGAAATAGGGTTGTTTCATACTTATAATAACATATCAGTATATGAGTGATACTGATGTTATTACTTCATAATGAAACAACCTAATAAGAAGAAGTGGAAGAAGAAATAAAGATGAAAGAATTGGTAACGGTAATTACCTCTTCTTTGAAGTGCCTCTTTGAGACCTCTTCTTAGGGCACTAGAATTGGTCTTTGAGGAAGACCAGAACCTCTAGGATGTTGCTAGGGAAGTGGAGAAGAGATTTTGGCAGGGGTTGGACGAGCTTGAGTGCTCAAATTGGTGTGAGGAGGAGGGGGAGGAGGTGTCCTTTTATAGGGGAGGAGAGGGGCACCTTAGGAATATCTCAAAATATTATTTTATATTAAAGTCAAAATCGGTTTATAATGGTTCCAAAGGGTCTTATTTCGAAGCTAAAGTGGGGATGGGTCGAAATCCTATCAACCAATAGAATTTAGACAAGTTTAGGGTATTATTTTAACCTTATCAATTAGATTTAACTCTAAGTTAAATAATTTAACTTTTACCGTGTCTTTTTGTTTTCTTTCACTATATGGTTAATAAACTTACTCTAACATGCCAAACGAACCCCAAATTGTATATTATTAATACATATATCCTTATCTAAGTCATTTGGCCGAACCTTAGATTTTTAGGAATAAAATAACAATTAATAATATAATATTTTATTTAAAAACTATTTTGTGTCAATTTTGCCACTATTTGATATATGATTTTTGTGAAAGTCATAACAGAATTATATGTTCGAAAAAAGTTGATTAAATCAACAATAATATATCATAGTAACCTAGAAAATTAGTGGAATTCATAAAAAGTCTTAAATTACATTTATTTTGGTGTTTATAACATCAATTATGTCAATATTTCATTAATAAGATAATTACTGCATCATCGTTGTGTCATAAATAAATTAAATTATTTGATGTCTAAAAATTACAAATAAAATACCATCATGTAGGAAATCCTTTTAGCTTTCTAATGAATATTTACAATCGAATTTATCTTATGTATAACCCCATATTAAAAATGATTTACTTATTAAACTTTGATTTTAGCTATTTTAACCCTTCTTTAAATAAATTAATAATAAATGTCCTAATCTAATCCAAGTGGGCCTAAATGGTCATATTTTATTCCTAAGTTTGTTTTTGGTCGAATTAAACTTGTCCAATAGAATTGGGACATGTGTTAGGGTAATAGTGATATCATATTTACCCTTAGTTACCCTATTTACTATTAACCGCGATAAAAAAAGTAAAAAGTTACTATTCACCAAAAAATTATTTTCATCTCATTGAACCACATTTTAGTCCTTGATATTAACCGTGTCTCTCGGATTTTTGAAATTCAATTCACAGAAGCGGTAAAATTAATTTTTATGCAAAATTCAGTTTTTAACCTACCACTTAGTAGTTTCACTATTCATCAAAAATTGATGTTTTTCAGATCAATGCCAAAATTTCATCCCAAGCTATATTTCATATTCCGAATTCAAAAATGAAGTCTATTTTACCAAATTCATAACATAAAAGTTGCATTAATTAATTTTATAATTAAATCCCGCTGTTAAAACAAATAGTGTGTTTTTAAGAAACAATATCTATCAAAAGATTGACATTTGTTTATGTCTAGTTTAAATGTGAAATTACATCCAATGACCAACATTGTATTAAATTGTAAAAATATATTCTAAATATACTTTAAAACCACTCAAATTAATTATTTATCACTATTAATTATTTCGATTAAAAAAGTTGTTTTTAATTATAATTTAGTAATTTTCACTATTCATCAGAATATGAAAGTTATCCGAAAATTACCAAAATTTCACCTTAGGCTAAATTCGATACTCCGAATCAAAAAATGGAGTTCATTTTGAAAAATAAGATTTACAGAGTTTTAAAAAGTGGTTATTACTATTCATAACGGCTAGTTTTAATAATATTTTAATAGCATATCGTTGTTTAGTGAAACTCGGTATTGCGTATTACACACGCTATCGAGGAAGGTCGTGATTGCGTGTAATGCAAGGCAAGTCAAGGATGTGTGTTGTGCAAGCTCCTTTTGGTGTAGCGTACAACACAAGACATTAATAAAATTAAAAAGAATATTTTTCATAAAATCTTGGGCTGTTACATTATACCCCCCTTAAAATGAATTTCGCCCTCGAAATTCATCGGGGTTATAAATGGTTTACTATTTGAAAGTTTCTTTAATAGAAACCCACATCGTAAAAAGAAATATCAAAACCAGTCTTTAAAAACAAAAGTATGAAACGTAACGGTTACCCAAATAAACTAATCACTGGGTTTCCACATAGGTGGAAATATGGATATGGAAGAGAAATCTAACCATCATGTTCTGATGGAGAGTGGTAGAGAACATGGCTATGGAAAAGCCAGTAATCACAAATCCATAAATTTGTGATGATATAAGGTACCATCTGATTCATCAGGTATAAGATCACTAGGACAACATTTTTGGTTTTCAAGATCATTTCCCTAAAGTTGAAAATTTGCTTAAAATAAATACTTACTTTATTTTGGTACAATCTCACTGTTGTTCGTGCCTTTAACAATTTCCACTTCATCTCTTAAATAAATGAAGTTGAATTTGTTATTCGTGAAGTGTTAGCAGATCATGTGATAGAATGACGGGTCATTCCATCTGTCTCAAACAAAAGGTTAGCAAAAAATTATATACATAAGTCGATCTATAGTGAGATTAATCACATATGGTTCCTAAAATGGACTTATACTTCATATATCATACTTCTTAATATAATAAAACTAGTTTCTACTAAACAGGGACTTCCTGTAGGTCAGTGGTAGGCGATAAAGGCCAGTCGCACTTTGGTTGTGGGTTCGATTCCTACAGCCTTGTCCGAAGCGATGGGCTGTCGCCCGTCCTGCAGGTTGTCCCTTTTTCTAAAACTACGTTACTATAACATCCCATCAATAATATCGAAAATCTTCTATCATTAAACAATACTAACTTATGTCCAACATAATCCAGTCTAATCTTTAGGCTTATAATACTGCAGTCCACTCTCATAATATAGTGACAACGATTACCAGAGATTTAATACTGTCGTTGATCCCCACATATCATAAGATATGTCTTGTTGGTCACATTCCAAACATTCAAAGTCCTTAATCGTGTATTCTCTTGAATACCTTAGTGAAAACATGAGTGCAGTTAAAAGTTAACACTTTCCACATACCAAAATCCTCAAAATTCTATATACTCAAACCATGATATCACTTAGTCCTTATATCAATCATGAGCTCATGAATACTATCAAACATTTAATTTTCTCCTTATCCCTTCATTATGCGCATATCATCTACATTCCAAAAATATCTGAATAACCTTTCACGGATACTGGTAACATTAATCATAAACTTTCAAAACACAAGGAAAGACAACAGTGTAACAATCCATAGATGTCTCTTTATTCCAAAATTACACATGATAAACATGTAATCATTCCACTACATTCTCAAACCATTGACCGAGCTTCAAAAATTCTTTCATCTCACATATCATTTGTAGTCTCTTCATCATCATCCACATAAATACTACCCATATGACCATACTGATTCTCTTCATTAGTCTTTCCCTTAGGTCATTTGTTTGCATAATGCCCATACATTCCACATTTAAAACACTTAACCATTTTTGATGTCGTAGTAATACCATTATCCTCATCCATGGTGTTAACCGACCCTTTTCCTTTGCACTTACTTGCTTTGTGTCCTTCTTTTCCACACCCAAAGCATCTTCCAGTTCCCTTGAAACATTCTCCTTGATGCCTCTTCCCACATGATTTACATAGGGGAAATTGAACTTTCTTTCCTCTAGGATCATCATGAAACTCCATCTTTCTCTTATTAGCCGAGTCAGGAAACTTACCAAATTTTACTTTATTGATCATATTATGAGATTGCTGATTCGGCATAATAATGATGTTTGGACTTCCAAATCCCATTTCATTTGGTTTCTCATGAAGAATATCATTCCATTGTCCATCATATCCTCCATTATTGTGAATCATCTTGTTTCTAGCCTTTTTCTAAAACCCAAACAGAATAGTGTTAGATGAAAAAATCGTAATAAAGGGGGAGTAACTTAAATATCTAACATCTTTGGTTTAATCTAATATCGTTACCAAAGTTCTAGGACTATATCCTATACGTATACTTATCCTTAGGGGCATCCCTAGACATACCTTAGAAATATCTCTAGGAATCTCACTAACGTTTTCGCATCCTAGTTTCCAAAGGTTGACTAAACCTTTCCTCTGATACCAACTGTAGAGACCCGAAGCTTATCTTACATGGACATTACATTACATTTGCGGAATACTTAGTACATAACAAAAACACACACACAAGGATCGTAATAGTTTAGTGTCTTTGGAAACTCGGAACATAATCTTCTAATCCTGGTGAAAGATCTTCAATATCTCCCGTAAAGATCTTCCATTTTTTTTATACCTAAAACCTTTCTTTATATCCTGGGGAAAAGAAAACATAAAAGGGTGAGCTCAAATGCTCAGTAAGGGTATACAAAAGAAATAAAAATCATATCATATTTTTTTGAAAATCATAACCTGCAAAAGAGATCATAATATCTTAACATGGAACAAATCATAGAAGTGAAAATGAGATCACCATAATCATAACATGAAACTTGAAACTTTGTGGCATGCACACATAATCATGGAAAATCATTTCTTGTTAGTCATGGCTCATTGCCAAGACTATCTTAGTGGACAAAGTCCCTTTCTGAATCGAGTAATCCTCGTTTCAGTCCTGTTTCACTGAACCGGTATAACCTACCATTCCAGCCATGTCTATCTCATGAGATATAAAATCTTTACCCAATGCATTGGAGGGAGATATAGGTCCCACCCATCTCTTAATGAATCCTTTCTTATGTGTGCCACAAAATCATAAATCATACATCATTGCATAACCCATGTAATAAAAATGGGATTCTTAAACAACATGACATCATAAAACCATTCATATAAGATAAAGGAATTCATAAACATAATTCCATCACAACATAGTCAAATCAATGTAAAAATATGGATAGAAACAGAACCCTTTATTATCTTATATGGAAAATAATTTTGATAAAACACTTGAATTGAATTCTTGAGGAAAATATCCTTTCTTCTTCAAAATCAATTTCTTTTCACAAAACATCATGCAATTTTAAAAGAAAGAGATTTTATTGAAAATAGTCATGAAATCTTTTAGAGGAATCTTCATGAAAATAAGGCTTTATAAAACAGTAGAAATCCGTTCGTGCCGTATAAGTTAAAAAAAACATTCTTCGTACTTTTGTCGGAAAAGTCAAAAAGTACCTCGTATAAAAAAAACGACAAAAGATTCCTTTCATATCTTTTACTAAAACTCACCGAAGGGTAAAATTGGATTTAAACAATTGTAGGTGGATGGAAATAATATTACATATTGAAGAAACATGGATGTGGATGATAAAATACACCCCAGTAAATACCAAAGTATAAACAATCTCGGATAAAAATGAGATTGTGGTATTTCCCTTACCTTAGGTCCGACTTGCTTTGTAAGTGTCCGAACCTCCTGTATAATGATTTAAATCATGTTATTGACTTATTACAGAATCATATTCATTGTTATGATATCATATATGGTTCACTTATGACATTATATTACCCGTTCTTTTGTAAATTCTATGTTAAAGAAGCGTTTTGGGTAAAATCGTTTCATTTATCGTAGGTGTTTTGACTTGTTGTTCTTGACATCATTATTACTTATATCATGATTTACTTACTTCCAGAATATAAAATATGATTTATATATCATATATATTCAGTATATATATATATATATAATAGGTAGATAAATAAAATGAAAAACACCGTTCATGGAGACGGTAGTCCGTACGTACGCATGAACGCTGTTTTCCTTTCCTTATTGTCTTGAAATGAAAGTAAGTAGATGACATACATATGTATATATATACATAAATCCAGTAGCTTTATAATGTCATATATTTCATTATTATTTCTTATATATACATCATAATCATTCTTAAATGGTTAACATGGAGAATGAATCTCATCGCGTCGTGGAGACGGTATTCCGTACGTACGCACGAGCGATGATATCATTTCTATAAATATTGAATTGAATTGGAGTGGATTATACAATATATCAGAATCAATATGATGTTGTAATAACTATGTATAGTTATTCTTTACACCATTATACCCATCCATGTAAGGTGGTGGTGGAAAATAGATTACACCACGGCGTGGAGACGGTATTCCGTACGTACGCACGCGCGGTGATTTCTTTTTCCGTAGGATGGATAGATGGTGAAATAGGGTTGTTTCATACTTATAATAACATATCAGTATATGAGTGATACTGATGTTATTACTTCATAATGAAACAACCTAATAAGAATAAGTGGAAGAAGAAATAAAGATGAAAGAATTGGTAACGGTAATTACCTCTTCTTTGAAGTGCCTCTTTGAGACCTCTTCTTAGGGCACTAGAATTGCTCTTTGAGGAAGACCAGAACCTCTAGGATGTTTCTAGGGAAGTGGAGAAGAGATTTTGGCAGGGTTTGGACGAGCTTGAGTTCTCAAATTGGTGTGAGGAGGAGGGGGAGGAGGTGTCCTTTTATAGGGGAGGAGAGGGGCACCTTAGGAATATCTCAAAATATTATTTTATATTAAAGTCAAAATCGGTTTATAATGGTTCCAAAGGGTCTTATTTCGAAGCTAAAGTGGGGATGGGTCGAAATCCTATCAACCAATAGAATTTAGACATGTTTAGGGTATTATTTTAACCTTATCAATTAGATTTAACTCTAAGTTAAATAATTTAACTTTTACCGTGTCTTTTTGTTTTCTTTCACTATATGGTTAATAAACTTACTCTAACATGACAAACGAACCCCAAATTGTATATTATTAATACATATATCCTTATCTAAGTCATTTGGCCGAACCTTAGATTTTTAGGAATAAAATAACAATTAATAATATAATATTTGATTTAAAAACTATTTTGTGTCAATTTTGACACTATTTGATATATGATTTTTGTGAAAGTCATAACAGAATTATATGTTCGAAACAAGTTGATTAAATCAACACTAATATATCATAGTAACCTAGAAAATTAGTGTAATTCATAAAAAGTCTTAAATTACATTTATTTTGGTGTTTATAACATCAATTATGTCAATATTTCATTAATAAGATAATTACTGCATCATCGTTGTGTCATAAATAAATTAAATTATTTGATGTCTAAAAATTACAAATAAAATACCATCATGTAGGAAATCTTTTTAGCTTTCTAATGAATATTTACAATCGAATTTATCTTATGTATAACCCCATATTAAAAATGATTTACTTATTAAACTTTGATTTTAGCTATTTTAACCCTTCTTTAAATAAATTAATAATAAATGTCCTAATCTAATCCAAGTGGGCCTAAATGGTCATATTTTATTCCTAAGTTTGTTTTTGGTCGAATTACACTTGTCCAATAGAATTAGGACATGTTTTAGGGTAATAGTGATATCATATTTACCCTTAGTTACCCTATTTACTATTAACCGCGGTAAAAAAAGTAAAAAGTTACTATTCACCAAAAAAATATTTTCATCTCATTGAACCACATTTTAGTCCTTGATATTAACCGTGTCTCTCGGATTTTTGAAATTCCATTCACAGAAGCGGTAAAATTAATTTTTATGCAAAATTCAGTTTTTAACCTACCACTTAGTAGTTTCACTATTCATCAAAAATTGATGTTTTTCAGATCAATGCCAAAATTTCATCCCAAGCTATATTTCATATTCCGAATTCAAAAATGAAGTCTATTTTACCAAATTCATAACATAAAAGTTGCATTAATTAATTTTATAATTAAATCCCGCTGTTAAAACAAATAGTGTGTTTTTAAGAAACAATATCTATCAAAAGATTGACACTTGTTTATGTCTAGTTTAAATGTGAAATTACATCCAATGACCAACATTGTATTAAATTGTAAAAATATATTCTAAATATACTTTAAAACCACTCAAATTAATTATTTATCACTATTAATTATTTCGATTAAAAAAGTTGTTTTTAATTATAATTTAGTAATTTTCACTATTCATCAGAATATGAAAGTTATCCGAAAATTACCAAAATTTCACCTTAGGCTAAATTCGATACTCCGAATCAAAAAATGGAGTTCATTTTGAAAAATAAGATTTACAGAGTTTTAAAAAGTGGTTATTACTATTCATAACGGCTAGTTTTAATAATATTTTAATAGCATATCGTTGTTTAGTGAAACTCGGTATTGCGTATTACACACGCTATCGAGGAAGGTCGTGATTGCGTGTAATGCAAGGCAAGTCAAGGATGTGTGTTGTGCAAGATCCTTTTGGTGTAGCGTACAACACAAGACATTAATAAAATTAAAAAGAATATTTTTCATAAAATCTTGGGCTGTTACAATACCATTGACTATAATGGTGGAATAAGGATTCAATTATGATGATGGTGTTGGCATGAGATTCCATATGTGTTGTTATATGTACTGGTGTTGGGTATGGAACTAAGAAAGATAAAATGAGTTGAAGTTGTTATTCATATTTTTTTCGTTACGAAAGATGAGATTCTTTCTTGAAAATGAATATGACTCTTTAATGGTTGTGGCATAGTGTGCCTACACATCCCGAATGTATTTATCTTTACTATTTACATATGTTATGGCCTTGAGAATATTTAGAGGGTTAAAACATCACATATCATTACATGTTATATCAAAACACTTATTAAAACTATGTGGGTGGGTCAATGTCATCCAAAGTGGATAATATTAGGGTATAGTGATGAGTACATTTTATTTCCATACATGTGGTAGCTATGTTGATGATGTTGCATGTGATTATTGGGAAATGTTACGTGATGATAATTTGGAAACTCTTTAAAGTAATATCATGACCTTGTGGTGAATATGAAATTATATCCTTTTTCACTGTATCATGAGTCTGTCTATAATGAATAAATATTATTTAATGAACATGGATAAAATTTAAAGACACATAGCATGGAATTGTTTAAAAATAATGCTCCGTCTGTAATTCATGTCACTAGTAAAATTGAATGTTAAGTGAATTAATAAAAAATTTAATTTGGTAAATAGTATGGTAGATCTATATTAGTTTATTAAGAATTGTTTGATAAAAACATGTTTCAAATTTCTTATAGTTATTAATTGGTTAAATTACAATAGTGGGTGGATAAATTAAATTTTTTATTGAAAATAAATTTAGTTGAATAATTTATTTACTTATTTTAATTGTTTGATTATAAAGAAAAATTTCTATTGTAAAAATTAATATTTATTGGAATATTTTTTATTAAATAAGAAATTTCTATCTACCACGCATCTAGCATTTATTTTAAATGTAGTTTCGAAAAAATGTTTTGGAAGTGTTTTCACATGTATCTTGGAGAAATATTTATCAACAAGTTTTGATATTTAATGGGATTTAAGGTGGAATTTTTTTTATACATGTCTATAAATAATTGAATATTTTTAAAAACATATTTACTTGTTTAGATCCATAACCACCAATAATTAATGAACTATTATAAAAAACATATATTGGTTTATTAATAAATGATTATGAAATAATGTTAATAGACTTTGTTCATGGCATGTTAAGAATGATATTTTTTTAATCTTATTAATTAAATATGTTAGAATGATAAATGATAATAAAGCATGTATTAATTTTAATTTGATGGAATGAATGAGTAATTTTATAGAATTGACATTTATAATAATATTTTCTTGACTTGTAGTTCTATTGTTTTTGTTTAAATCAGTGTGATGTAATTATTTATGAGTGCATCCCAATTCTTTGACTTGTTTTTTTGAATATTTCTTGATAAATTTTTTTATGAAAATATATATTTATTTTTTATTGTTTGAGAGGTTTCTTCGTCAATATATTGTCTTCATAATTGTTTTTGTGTTCCAAATACAGTGGGATTCTTTAGACGTATCACATAGGGTTTATATATTATCTATCCTTCATTTTCTCTCCATCATGGTTATGTTTTAAATTCTTGATGATGATAATTATTTTATAAGTATCTAATATAATGGTTTAGAATATTCCCAAGAATTCATTTTCTATTCTTGGCTGTATAGTGGTTCTGGAGAAGTTTCATAAATTTTAGAATTTTTTGAATTATTTTTTAATTTTTTAATTGGTTCTAAAAAGGTTTCGGAAATAATAAAATAAATTTCAATGTATTAAAATTTTATTTGAGAAATTAATTAATTTTTTTGAACTAATTAAAAAATTTTATAAGTGTTTATATATATTTTTAAATGATTTAATTTATTTTGGAAGTGTTTTGGAATTTTCAGAAATGGTAATAAACCATTTTTATAATGATTTATAGTTTAGTTTAATTGAAAAGTTAATATTTTCAATGGAATATTTACCCTTACACATGAAATTTAAGTTGAGTGAGGGTAATGGTGGTTTTTAATAACTTTCATAAATGTGATATTATTTTTTATAAGGATTTTATAATAGTAAACTAGATTTTATATAATCTCTATATGGGTATGTGGAGTTTTTTATAGGTTATGTATGGGTAATGTATATCTACTGAGAACCTAGTAGAGGTAACTTGTGAATTTTAAATCTCATCTAACAGTAATATAGAGATTCATAATGGTCAACACATGATTTCCCTATTGTGTAAGGGTGAGTTTTGAGTTCTTATGTTTATATATGTGTAATCCCCTAATCATAATGCATATGAAAGGGTATAAAAAAATTATGAAATGGTAACCATGAAATTATAAACCTCACAAAAGTGTTTCTCGTGACTTACATAAGGATATCTCCAAAATTATAAATTACATGTAAGTGTAGTCCCATACTCAAATATGGGTCAGCTGAGTTTTCAAAACCACAATTAAGGATAACCGACTGTGAAAGGGTAAAAGTACATTACCCTTAAGTAGTGTGGATTTCCTGTGTATTTGTAATGATTTTTACCTTGTTTTGATTTTTTCTTCCTCCTTTCAATTTTTAACCCACGTGGACCCAATTTTAATGATTTTTTAATCCTTAAATCATGTAATTAAAATAATTTGAGTCATTTCATAATTAATATTTCATTTTTGGAAGTTTTGGTTTGATCCAAAAATAATATTGGTATACAAGCCATTAGAAAAATTAAATGGGAGTTTCAATGTTGTATCTTTGGAATACGCATTGCTACAATTATTATAAAAATAAATGAACATCCTTTCTACTTCCCTTTATTTATATGAAGTCCAGATAATTTAACCCCTTCCTTGAAGTGTTTTGATTTTTTTTCATTGAGTCCTTGCGACATTGGTCATGAATTATTGATCTAGTAAGGCCAAGTACCCTCCTCTCACTAAACGATCTTTTGTCAATAGTGTGAGTCACATATCATCACTAAGATGAGGATTATAGTTTTATCTTAATTTTTTGGAATATATGATATTAGGATGATTTTATTTACTTTTTGGTGGATGGTAAGATTCATCCTATTGAATATAATTAATCTTACTTTTTGAAATTGTTGGGAATTTGAAGTTTCATAAATATTTTATATGATTTATTAATTTTATAAATATTTGTTCCCTTAGAAATTTTTATCACACACAAAAATAATTATTATTTTTATAATCACATGTTATGTTAATTTAGATATTTGATATATTATCCATGAAATAGAAAATTTTAATCACAGGAAGATAATTAATCTTGTTGATGTTTCATTAAAAATATAAAAATTCATGTAGTGTTATAATTTAATTATATAGAAACCAAAAAATGAAGTAGAATTATTATGGCATGATTAATTTAAATTATTATTTATGAAAATGGGTTTCTCAGATGATTTTACTTGTTTTGGGATATTTTTAACAAATTATTCATGTTTTTTGCATTGATTAATACAATGGTTTTCAGGATTATTTTTTTCCATAGTGATTTCTGTGGATTTTGAGACAATTGATATGGTTGTTTAATTAAAATAACAATACATTAAAAGGAAAATCACTTATGCATAGTTAATGAACCATTTGACCATATAAATCTATATTTTTGTGATAATATCCCATTGATGTGAGGGTTGTTATAATGCGAAATTAAATCAATACTTTTCTTCTTATAATGTAGTATAATGGTGACCATGGGGGTGTCTCTCGAGGAGGTTTCAAATTGAGTTTCAAAAAAATCACTTTTGTTTTGATTTTTTTTTTCAAAAGAAGATGAATTTTGTGGGATATGAAATAATGTTCTGAAATGGAAGTTAAATTAAAGAAAATTTAATGGAATGATAGAAAAATTGACAGAAACAAAATTGAGTTTGAAATAAAAATTTAAAAAGTGATTATGGGAAGGCTAAAAACTCTCTAATACTCCCTTCTTCCTTGTTTAAAAATATTTCTCAATTTAATTGAAAAATTCACCCCCAAGGACCCCTGTGTGAACACTCAAATTTCAATAGACATCAAATCAATACCTCTATATGATTGTTTTACCACATATTGATTTGATTAAATTATTTAAATACATCCAAATAATTGAACATTATTGAAACCAAAATTTTCAATTGAAAGATATCAATAAAGAAATTTGAATAATAAAGTCAATTAATTTACTTCATTGATCAGCCAACCATCTGAAAAAAAAATTTGAATATACATTTCAGGAATAAAAACAACCAAATTCACTCAAAAATATATTTTCAAAATAAATTCAAAAATATATTACTTGATAAGAACTCAACATGAAAGTTAGTTTCTATTGGTTTTAACCATCTACAAACACATAGTACTTTTTCAGGCATCACTCCATAAGCCTTTATCTTATCTATTATAGCATCAACACATGACATCTTCCTCAATATCTCGGTCTCCACCATGGTGAATAAAGTCTCTGGAACATCAGGTGGATGTTCGGTGGTGTTTTGCTACTCTTACTGGACCCAAACTCTCTCAAAAAAGTGGCAGAGGGGTTCCTATTAAAGGAAACCCCATCAAAATTTCATCCTGCAATGTTTTTATTATTTTCTACGTTTCGTCCATTACACAATATGTATTGGGAATGCATGATGTGTAATTTCTTGGTCAATAATCATCATGAATATCGGCATGATCTTCCCAAAAAATGCATTCCAAAAAAATTCATGCGGTGTAATGAAGTTAAATGAAATGTATTGGTCCTTCACGGCTTCTAATGATGTCTCCACTTGTCTTGTGAGGCAAATTACTTTGGGAAAATTCCTAATGGTTAATGGTATATCATGATGTACAATCATTCTGCTTCAGTTTTCAGCACTGTTTCTTTCTAAAAAATTTGGGGTCGCACAATATCACTAGTGTCATGAAGTGTCCTTTAGAGACAATCCAAGAAAGCATAAGAAAATTGAATATTGTTAAAACTACATAATTTAAAAAATTTATATTTCAAGATCAAAGCATCCCTAAATTTCAAAAACAATACAATTTCACATAAAGTCACACATTATTGGGGTTTAAATCATTAAATTAGATTAGAAAAATAGTGTAAATATTATCTCTATCGCCAATACTAGAGAATATGTGATGTTTTGGAATCCCCTAAACTAGATTGAGGTAGATATTGAAGTTGAAGTGTGTTTTCATGTGTTGATATATGATGATGTGTATTTCTTATGATGTTTCCTAATTGTAGTGAGACTGTTGATTTGTGGTTATGGATTGACATATGTTGTTTTCTGATGGTTATTAGTTTGGTTATAATATATATGAATTTTAAATGGGATAATGATGTTTAATTTGAATATGGAAATATAATTATGGAATATGAAAAGGGTTGTAATTGATTTGTGGTAATTGGATTAAATGTATCGAATGATAACCAAATGTATTATATGAAACAAAATGGCTCTAGTTTGAAAGGGTAAATGAAATCTTGAATTAAAATGGGATGTTTTATTAAAGTTGTTGATTCTTAATATGAAATTAATGATATGGATAAATGAATTTTTTTGGTAATTATTAAATTTGTAAATGGTTAAACTTGAAATGATATATGAAATATGGTTTATGGTTGTGGTTTTCTTGTGTGGTGTGATGCATTTTTAAGTTCAAATGAAAGTGGTGGTGAATGTGAGACCTTTGTGGTGATGTTCTTAGTGGGATGTTATCCTTTTTGAAAACCAATAAATTATGATGATGTGTGTTACTATTGAATATTTTACTTTTATTTTTATTTCTATACACCCCCACCCATGTTGAGAATCATGTGCCGACACACCTGTTTCGGTGCGAATGTGCGTCGGGTTACGCTGTTCCGCCAGGACGCGTTCGCGCGTGCACCCGTCAACCCGAGGGGATGGGCGCGCGGCTTGTGGTCCCGCAGCCCCACTTTCCAAGGGCGGGCGGCATTCGTCCCTTATTCAGGGGCGTCTGCTCCTTGATCGAAACCGGGATGATGGGATGTCGGCTCCTCCTTCCTTGGACGTCTCCTCGGAACTCGTCGCCTAATCCGGGTCTCCCTCATAGACTTAAGAATGTTCGTGAATCTCGTTCCCGGTGCCATATCTTCATGGACACCGGTTAATTACGCTGCTTCCGCCCGGACGCTCCAAGGAGTCTGGGCGGGGCAGCAACCTGCAGTGAGAAGGCCGGGTGGCTCTGGGTGCTGGGGGCGTGTCGTAACACTGCGGCTCTGCACGTCTGTCTTCCGTCCCTAATAGGGCTTCTCGAAGGCATGATGGCTTGAGGCATCCCGCACTGGGTGCGGGGAACTGTGTCCCCTGAGGTTTTCCTCAGCTTCCCATGTTTAACACGGGGTATGCCGCGAGTTTAACGTCCAGCGGGGACGGCATCGGACCGATCAACACGAAAAGTGGATCAGATGACAGAACCCCTTGCGGGGAACCTCCGACGCTAGGGCCAGCGCGTGGGCGGCTTTTCAAGTAACGTGGAGTGGAGTGAAGTGGCATGACCCCACCGGGATGTGGCGGCCCGGGTAAGGATCAGGATGGATGACGGAGTGAAGAGCTTGGACCCCGTAGGGGCTTCCTACGTACCGCGCGTTAGCACGGATCAAAGTCAACGTAGTTCGGGTATACAGTTTAACGTCATGCTGGACGTCGGCAAGCCGACTCACGAAGAGGTCTAGGCCGCCGGGCGGAGGATTGAACCGAACCACCTCGCACAGAGGGGGATGGAACGGCTGGGTGGATCACAGTTTCACGTCATGCTGGACGATAAAAGGAGAAATGGAAAAAGGGGCTGTGGGGAGGCACAGTGGAGATACACACGGGCAGTCTCCCACAGGGGCGGATTCATAGGTGAATCGACGCAAGCGTGAACCCTGGAGGGGTCCACCGATGGACGAACCGACGTAAATACGACCGGGACGACCATGTGGTGGGCTTGGACCTCAGGGAGGCTTCCTACGTACCCTGTTTAGAATACAGGGATCAAAGTCCACGTAGTTCATTCTGTCAGGACTTACGCACTTGAGGCAGCCCGGATGCGGAAAAACTCAGTTGGAAGGGACTTGGACCGAAAGTAGGAGACACCTCGATCCCAGTCACACCCTCTACTGGCTTCGGCAGTGGGGAGGCGCAATGGAGATACACATGTGCAGCCTCCCACGAGAAACTAGGGGTTTGTAATACCCTGCCCCCGTAGGGAAAATCCACTCCCATTAAATCATCCCAAAAGCGGGACAATCCCGAAATCCCTGCAGAGACGAGCGGGTGGGGGCCACATCCAAACCGGGGGGGACCCTGCGTGCGGAGCACGGGATCAGGTTGCGGACGGTTTAACGTCTTGCCGGACGAAGTACAGTTTAACGTCGTGTTTTGAGGACGAAGCGGACGGTTTAACGTCTTGCCGGACGAAGCACAGTTTAACGTCGTGTGTTGAGGACGAAACACTTGGCAGTTTAACGTCTTGCAGCGCGGACGATGGGGGCTAGGCAGTTTAGCGTCGTGCAGCTTGGACGGATGTGCAGTTTAACGTCATGCTGGACATATGGGCAGTTTAACGTCGTGCGGGACGAATGCGCAGTTTAACGTCATGCGGGACGTATATGCAGTTTAACGTCATGCTGGACATAGGTCCGTGTCACTTCGTGCAAGCCTGGAGGGCCGCACGGAAAGACAACGCACGGTGCGGGCACCCAGGATGAAGATCATCGGGCGCCACGCAGGCGGGTACCCTCAGGGGGTCAAGGGAGGCGACCCTGGCGGATTGCGCGCAAAAGAGGAGCTTTGCGCGCAAAACCGCGGGTCGGCGCGCAAAATGGCGGGCTGGCGCGCAATTGGGCCAGCGCTTCGCGCGCGGATGATTGGGATTGCGCGCACCGGGCTTCGGGTAGCGCACGGGGGCAACGGCTCATTCTCTAACGAATGGCCACTTTGAAAATGGGGGGTGCGCGCAATCGGGCTGGATTGCGCGCACCCGGGGGGCAATTGCGCGCAAGAAGCTT
Source organism: Viscum album (assembly GCA_963277665.1). NCBI lineage: Eukaryota > Viridiplantae > Streptophyta > Magnoliopsida > Santalales > Viscaceae > Viscum > Viscum album. The sequence goes on along the minus strand of OY728119.1, from coordinate 272,446,101 downwards.
CTTTTGCGCGCAAAGACCTTCGGGTTGAAATTTATTCAAAGGAAAGGAGCCAAGGGGATTGCGCGCGAAGGCGGACCCCAAGGCTCTATTGCGCGAAAGAAAGGTGGTTACCTGAAGATCGGCATTGCGCGCGGAGGGGGTCGGATTGCGCGAACGAGCGACGCTTCGGATTCTGGCAACCTTCAAAACGTCGGGGGTCGCCTTATATTTATAGGCAACCCCGGGCGCGGAATCCTGTTTCGGGCGCGGAATTCCCTTCGCGGGCGCGAAATCAGGACCCAGCGAGCAAGGGAGCCGCGCAGGCACGGGCGCGCAAAATAGCGCGCCGAACCGGCGCATTGCGCGCATCCCGGGTGGATTGCGCGCCGCGGGTCAACTTTGCGCGCGAGCCTCTGAAATTTCGCGCAAGTCCTCCGGGCCCTCCGGAACGTGCCTCTGACTCCAAATATCACTTCGCTTTCCGCATCCGGAGCTTCGTTTGGGAACAACGGACTTTTCCGGTGTCTACAAAAGCCCCCCCTCGGAATCTGGTCGGCGAGAGGTCGCAACGATCGGGTTCCGAGGGAGATGCTGGAATGCCGAAGTCCTGGGCGGCGCGGGACTTAGGCGCGCAAAAAGGGGCGCCGGGCGCGAAATTCGCCGCTGCGGTCGCGCAAAGCGCTTTCCGCGCAGTGCGGACCCCGACCTCGCCTATAAATAGGGGCCCTGGGTCCCGCGTTCCGTACTCAGGCCATCCGCGCGATAGGCTCCAACGCTCTCGTGCGCGAAATTGCCTTTTCCGGCGCGAAATTCGCCCGATCGGCGCGCAAAATCGTCCGGAATTCGCCTGTCTTTGCGCGAAAACCCGGAACTTTGCGCGACATTCTTCCCAATTGCGCGCCGTCCACTTGGATTGCGCGCCAACCTTCAAACTTCTCTACCAGCCTCGTCCGATCCCGCACGCTTCATCCCTTAACCCGCACGACTCCCGAATCTTCTGAGATGGCCGCGCACAGAGGAAATGAGGGGGATGCCGCCACTCGCAGGGCTGAGATGGCGACGAACGAGGAGGTTTACGGAGCCAAGGAGATTGTTTCCAACAATCAATCCTTGTTCGACTTACTAACGCCGGCCCAGAAGACATATCCGCTGTCGGACAACCTGCCGCTCTGGAACATCGGCATCCTAGATGAGGTCCCGGTGCCAGGGTTCGAGATTGATGCGCCGCGGACCTGGGTGACCCGGGAGGACGAGCTTCTCCGCTATAACATCACCAACAATGGGCATCCTGCCAGGGAGACCAGACACTTGGATGTCTATGTCCTGAACCCGAGGACGCGAACCATTGACGGGGGTGAGCCTACTGCGGAGAATTCTCCAGCCCTCTACTCGAGCATATATCGCCAGAGCGTCACGAACGACACCAAGGGCTGGCTGAAGGACTGGGACTTGCGGTCTGGGGGCAATTTCACCAGCGAGTGGGCCTGGGCGTTCTGGGTACGCCACACTTGCGATCACTTCGCAGAGGAGCTGCGGTACATCGGCCTGTTCGAGGCGGTGTGGACGTCGCAGTTCCATTTCTACCAGCAGTCCGAGCTCGGGCCGGAGCTGTTCACCCGCTGGTCTCCGGATACCAACACCTTCCATCTTCACCATGGTGAGGTCGGCATCGGTCTCTGGGACATCCACTGCATCGGAGGTATCCCGCTGGAGGGCTACCAATACGATGAGTTCCTGTCACCGAAGAACACCTGGGAGGACAGGTCACGGACTCCCATCCTGACCTGGCATCTGCTTGACCTGGCTACGCAGCGGCTCGGGATCAAAGACTTCCAGAAGGACATAGCCTACAAGGAATGGTTTGGCCAGTTCTTGGAGCATGACCCGGCGGTCAAGATGCCAGGCAGGGGGAAGCGGTGCCCGACCGCAGCTCAGAGGAGTCGGAACGGGTCGTACTGGCGGGTCCTGGAGACGGGCGACTACCGCTCATGGGGGTACCGCGTCATCGAGGCCCGGGACCCAAATGTCTGGTACGCGGCGTTCCTGGCCGCCTTTCTGATTGGGTGGCTCCTGCCAGTGCGGGACGCGAGAATGGGCGTTCGCCCGGCGACACTGGCGGTGGCGGGCGCTATGGCCGCCAACAAAAGATACAACCTCGGGGTCCCAGTGCTGGCGAGGCTGTATGCCATCCTGGGACGCATCTCACGAGGGGGGTCGCCACGAAGGATCTGTGGGCCCTTTCAGTTCTTCCACGGCTGGGTGGCTGCTCACCTCGGTGGGTACACGTTTCCGAATGCCATCATTCCTCCGGGCAACGGCCTACGACCCTCCCTGCTGAACATCGCGGGGGTCGCTCCGATGACCCTAAGTGAGGAGGGCGTGCGGATCCGGATTGGCAATCATGCCAACTTCAACTTCAGTCTGTTCCCCACTCCCGTCGGCCAGATGATCGACAATGGGCAGGGTCCGCTGGAGCAGCATGAATACTTCCTGAACATGCGGGGCGGGGTGCTCGTGGCTCGGATCGACGGGAAGGTGATCTGCGAGCCTTACGTGCCGACCCGGTTTGCCAGGCAGTTCGGGTGCCTTCAACGGATGCCGAAGAGGGTATTCACTGCTGTCCGGGAGGAGACGAACCCTGGCGTCCTTCGCCAGATGTGGCTGATGTTTGCCGCTTTCGGCTCTGGCGACGTCATCACTCTCCGTCCTACCGGAGTTGACGCAGGCTTGGCAACCGAGTACGCCGAACACTGGGTCATCGCGTACCCCGAGGGGCTTTTGCGGAAGCTAGTTCGGCGGCTCGAGGTTACCCGTGCGGAGACCGGGCGTCAAGGAAGGAGGCGAGGCGCCGCCACACGGGGGAGAACGGAGGCGCGCCAAACAGCGGAGCCGGCGCGGGCAGGGACTTCGGTGGCGGGCACATCGCGAGCTGCCGCCACGACCTCAGCGCCCAGAGAGGGGGCACGTGCGGTGGTCGACGAGCGGCCCGGGAAGCAGGTGAGACGTCTGCTCGAACCTTCCCATGATGCGGTCTTCCCGGCGCTGTGGTCGGCCTGGATGACTCTGCGGCAGTCACTGGGGACCGACGCCATCTGGCGAAAGATACTCAGAGAAGGAATCTATCTGCCAGAGGTCGGGCGCCTCCAGATTGCCGACAGAGTGGACTTCAACCGGCAGTATGCGTATCTGACGGCCATGGACGAGTACGCGCGCCAACGTGGTCAGCGCACGGAGCCATCCCTTCTGGTGAAGGTGATGCTCGGTCTCGAGCCCGCTCCGGAACAGATGCCGCCGGAAGAGGATGACAGTAGCAGCGACTCCGAAGAAGAGGAGGAAATGGGGGAGGATGAAGGCTCCGAGGGAAGATCCCATCAGGGGAGCCCACGGGAGAGCGGCGAGGTGGCCGGCTCTGACAACATTGATGTCACTGAGCTCCTCGAGGTCCGCTTCTATCCCTACTCAATCTGCTTCATCCACTCTCTTATGCAGCTTCTAACCCATTTCTCCATCTTTCTCAGGAGCACACGGATGTCGGTCAGGCATCCTCAGCGGGAGTAGGAGAGGCGCCAGCAGGACAAGGCGGGGGCCAGACACCCATTATCGAACTGACCAGCGCTAAGGGGTCCCCTGCTGCAACTGTTCCTGCGGCGACCGGGATAGCGGAAGATGACGCTCCGAAGTCCCGTAAGTCTCCCTACTTTACTGCTGGTGCTTGCCGTTGACGATCCGTGACTAACCATGGCATGCCCTGCGCAGTGATCTCAACACTGGAGGCTCATCGGGTTGCCGAACCCGGGCCATCCACGAGTGGACCGGTGGCAGACATGCCGCCTGCTCCGGAACAGACTTCCCAAACCGAGCCGGCCCCACCAACTGCTGATCAAGGGGCTGAGGACGTCGGCGGTGCTGCCATCGGAGAGAGGTTGGGGGCTGATGAGGGTGTCAGCGCCGCTGGGGAGAGAGAAGAAGGTCGCCTGGATGTTGGGGAACCTATCCCTCGTGAGGACCTCCCAGGGGCGGACCCTGCAGCAGACCTGCTGGCTGCCTTCCCTGCCTACCGGCCTGCCGATCCCGAGGAGATGGACGACTCAGACACGGAGGCGGTCGAGGAGAGCCGGATAACGCGCCGTAGGGGGTGGAAGTGCATCCAGCGCTTCCTCAAGCGAGACCCGTCGGAGTGGCTGGGGCGCATGGGATCACATCAAACCTGGCTGCGCTTCCTGTGTGCCGGGGGAGCTGATGCTCAACGCCTCCATCTGACGGTCCGTGATTTCATGGACGAGAAGATGCGCGAGAGCCGCCAGCGTGCCGACGTCGCACAAAGTCGTGACATGTCGGAGAGCACGCGGGCGCTCCTCGCGGCGGAGCAGGAAGTCCGGCGTCTCGAAGGGCAGGCGGCAGAGAAGGAGGCCTTCGTCGCAACGTGTACCGAGCTCGTGGAGCAACTAGTAGCCCAGCTGGTTGACGCCCAGGTACAGCTGACGGAGGCGGGCCAACAGATGGTCACAATTCAGGTCGAGCGGGAGCGTGCACAGGCCAGAATCGACGAACTGCGTGCCGCGACTGCCGACGAAGAGAGCGCACGTAGAGAGCGAGAAGCAGCTCTGGAGGCCACCAGCCAAAGGGTAGCGGCATTAGAAAGACTCATTCAGCACGCTAACCCCTAAGGGCTTTGTTTTGACGTTCCCAAAACATTTTCTTCCGCTACTTTGATCCATTTGTATGAATCAATATATTTATCTGCATCTTTTGGCTTAACATGCTCAACCACAATTCGTTGTCTTGCAGGAGTGTTAACCAAGAATCAGGCATCCATAATTGGGCCTGGATTTCTGGAGAAAAGAGGGAGGTCATTCCTAGGAAAGGAGACCTCAGACCTAATCAATGTATCATCCCCCCAACTTGTTCCAACACACGAGCGGGACAACGCTAGGGGCGTTGAGATTTTATCCGAACATAGGGAAATGAGAAAGGGTGAATCGCGTGTCCCGAATCCGGACATCCACAACGGTCGGCCTTCCAGGAAATGCCCAAGACGGTAGGCGGACATTGGATCGACCATAACAACTGCAATAGACGGACCGAAAAAGGCCATCATTCATATTGTAGGAGGAGGACCACATGTCATCATGAATACCGCTTTGGGGTTCCTTCAGACACAAGGGTGGAAATCCCGATCAACAGGGCATGCGAAGCGTGGGGCGAAGTGACGATTTGTTCGGATAGAATCCAACGCTCTCAAAATTGCGCCACCGTGGGGAAAGCGTATTAGGAGGATGCACTAATCCGGCCGTGAGTCACCCCAATTCTCAGATAGCGCCTCTTTGACGAGGAAACTGTCGCTTCCCATCATTGCGATGGGGCATCCCGAGCTGAATCGTGGAGAATATTACGACTGCACCACTCTACCCGAAGTCAGGCCAGACGGCCGGCGACGAGGATGGGCGGGACTTAACGATCCCTGAGGCTGGACCCCAGTCGGAATGCCCGGGCGTTCCTACGTACTCCATCAGGCTGGAGATCAAGCCACACGTAGTTCTGAGAGTGCAGTTTAACGTCATGCAGGACATAGGACCCCATTTGGGGAGATCTTAGTTTAGGGTCGTAGAGCTCGGACCATAGGGGTAGATCTTAGTTTAAGGTCTTAGAGCTCGGACCATAAGGGCTAGATCTTAGTTTAAGGTCTTAGAGCTCGGACCATAAGGGCTAGATCTTAGTTTAAGGTCTTAGAGCTCGGACCATAAGGAGAGATCTTAGTTTAAGGTCTTAGAGCTCGGACCATAAGGAGAGATCTTAGTTTAAGGTCTTAGAGCTCGGACCATAAGGAGAGATCTTAGTTTAAGGTCTTAGAGCTCGGACCATAAGGAGAGATCTTAGTTTAAGGTCTTAGAGCTCGGACCATAAGGAGAGATCTTAGTTTAAGGTCTTCGAGCTCGGACCATAAGGAGAGATCTTAGTTTAAGGTCTTAGAGCTCGGACCATAAGGAGAGATCTTAGTTTAAGGTCTTAGAGCTCGGACCATAAGGAGAGATCTTAGTTTAAGGTCTTAGAGCTCGGACCATAAGGACCTCAAAGCACGCCACATCGTGGTCATATCCCCTGGATATGCGAAGATGCACTGAGGGATAGTGTCAAGAGTGTCGAGGTTTCGCCTGGCCGGAATGGGAGGTGGAAAATGTGAATCATGCGGCCATTCATTCAAGGACTGGGGGCACCGGCGTAACGATATGGGAGTACTGCCGACCGTGGCGGAAAAGCAGCATCAATATCGCACTAACCGTTGGTGGAATGAGGCAGCAAACGAGCATCGACCGCTCAATCGCAGGATTCATATCGATTTGCTGCCCGAGGCCATTGGGGGTACCGGCCCGAGTCGGTGGGAGAGCACTGAGGCATTGTGTCCGAACCGTTCACGGGGGCTCCACCCAGGGCGTAGACGATGGGTCCGAATGAAAGGGAGCACGAAGCCTGAAAAGCGGAGGAAACCTGACCAAGCGGATCCTGACCCTCCTGGAAACAAACCAGAGTACTCTTGACACCGGTGGACCACTGCAAGGGGTCGGGGAACACGCCTTGAGGGTGACCTGAAGGCGGCGGATTCCCTAGAGAAGGGGGAATCTCTAAGAGGTGGGGGGCTGGACCCGAAGTTTCAAACATCCGGGCGTTCCTACGTATCCCATAAGGATGGGAATCAAGCCGCACGTAGTTCTTGAAGCGCGGCGCAACACAATCGGGCACCAGCGCGGGGAGGAGTGCGGGTCTGACCCTCGCACACAGAAGGAGCAGCATTTGATATTTCTTGTTTGTCCTTAAAGATGAATGGTTTTTCTTTGTGCGGCGACACGCCTGTGATTGAGAAATCTCTGGCGTCGCCACAATAATCAAGCCATGGAAGGCATTGATGAATGGCGTGGTTATTGACCAGCGCCCAACATGAGTGTCCCCCGAGGAGAACATCATGATGCAGTGCCGTTTCTCGTCGGGCGGCCAAGACGATCACAGTTTACGGTCGTGTGGTAGGACCAGACAACACAGTTTAAGGTCGTGTGGTTCGGACCATGGAGGAATCCGCTTATTGCGGTACGGCGGACACGGCGGAGGTGGGAACATACCCAGCCCTGCGGTCACGCACAATTCCCGGAGAAGAGTCTTGGGATAGGGGTCTGCATATGTCCATCACCCGAGGGGCAGAGATGCTAGCCTCCAGATATACTGGGCCCAGAACGCGATTGTTCGGGCGACTCCCTCCTCCTTATGGGGACGAGGGTCCAGCTACGCATGGCCCTTAGGGAGGATATCCGCATATATCCCTGGTGCTCAGATCATGGGAGCCTCGAACGACATCATTACCCTGGTTGGTCTGCCTAACGTGTAGAGGTGTACTGGAGGTCAGTATGAAGAGAGTGTCGAGATTCCACTACAACGCATAAAGGCGGAGTGTGATGAGGACTGCGCAATCCAATGTTCAGAGCCTGAAAGAGCCGACATGGCGATCAAGGACGTTGCTGACCATATTCGCAACACAACGTCCGATCGCATCAGCCTAAGACGGGGCAAGCAAACGAGCATCAACCGCTCAATCGCAGGATTCATATCGATTTGCGGCCCAGGACTCGCCGGTAAATCGACCCGGAGTGGTAGGAGAGCACTGAGGCATCGTACCCAAACCGCCAACGAGGATCCCTTTGAGTGAAGGCTCGAACAAGAGGAAGCGCGAGGCCTGACAAGCAACACAGGACTTGTCGGGATTGAATCTGACACTACGAGTCATAGAACGAAGTACCCAAAACATGTTAACAGATCTCCGGAAAGGGTCGGAGGACTCACCCTGAGAGCAACCAAAAGAGGGCAGATCCCCGTGATCAACCAGGAGACGGGGCTGGACCTGAAACATCAGCGTCCAGGCGGTCCTACGTATCCCATAAGGATGGGAATCAATCCATACGTAGTTCTGGAGAGGCAGTTTAACGTCATGCAGGATGATGAGGGGTGTGAGGTAGTCCCACACACGGGGGAGGCGTACGGCGCGGCCAGTAGACCGACGTGAAGGAGGACATAATCCCCCGCTCACGCGATACGCCTCGCACAAAAAAGGAGGGGAACTGGGGCCAGAGGCCCAACGCGGGATAGAGATTCCCGGGAAATGGGGCTGGGCCTGAAACATGAATGTCCAGGCGGTCCTACGTATCCCATAAGGATGGGAATCAAGCCATACGTAGTTCTTTGAGAGGCAGTTTAACGTCATGCAGGACGATGAGGGAAAAAGAAGGGGGGAGCAGAAGGCATCCCCAAACGTGGGGGGCGTACAGCATGGCGAGAAAACCGACGTAAATGAGGACATAATCCCCCGCGCACGCGATACGTCACACACCCAGAGGCAACTGGACCAAGGGCCCGGGATGGGATGGAAATTCCCAAAGGATGGGGCTGGGCCTGAAACATGAATGTTCAGGCGGTCCTACGTATCCCATAAGGATGGGAATCAAGCCGCACGTAGTTCTTGAGGGGCAGTTTTACGTCATGCAGGACGAATGCTGAACAGTTTAACGTCTTGTAGCTCGGACGTAGTGCAGTTTAGCGTCATGCAGGACGAAGCACTTGGCAGTTTAACGTCTTGCAGCGCGGACGAATGCTGAACAGTTTAACGTCTTGTAGCCTGGACGAATGCAGTTTAACGTCGTGCAGGACGTGGGCACACTCAGACAAAGTACTGCTTGAGGAACCTAGCGTTGGTGGGAGGAGTGACACGCTCACCATCCATAGTCGCTAGGGAGTACGCGCCATTGGGATAGACCTTGTGGGCAACAAAAGGTCCCTCCCACTTGGGCTCCAACTTGGGCGGCTTCCTGCCGGGGATCATCGGCGCTCTTAGGGCTAGCACTAGATCACCCTGCAGGAAGGAGCGGAGGCGAACCTTCTTATTGAAAGCTCGAGCCATTCTGCTTTGATGCCTCTCCAAGTTGTGCAAAGCGTGAAGTCTATTCTCATCCAGTGCTTCCAACTCGACTAGACGGGCTTCAGCAACTTTGTCCGGCGCTTGCTGGTCGTAGACCGTAGTGCGCAAGGACGGTAACTGGATCTCGATGGGCAGGACGGCTTCAGCTCCATACACCAGGGAATAAGGGGTCATCTGGGTGGAATTGCGAGTCGTCGTACGATAAGCCCAGAGGGCGTTGGGGAGCTTGTCCGGCCAACTTTTCTTGTTCTGACCAACCATCTTTTGCAGAATGTTAGAGAGGGTTTTGTTAAACGCCTCGATCTGTCCATTCGCCGGCGCATGATAGCGAGATGTATGGTTCGAGCAAATTTTATACTTGGCGTAAAACTTCTTCAACTCGGCTGCTCGGAAATTGGTTCCGTTATCCGTGAGGATAGCGTGAGGCACTCCAAATCGATAGATGATGTTGGAGGTCACGAAGTCAGCGATCGAACAGGATTTGACCTCTCTGAGCGGAATCGCTTCTGCCCATTTGGAGAAGAAGTCCGTGGCGGTCAGAATGAACCGGCACTGGCGAGCTGTCGCCGGCGGGTAAGGTCCCACAACGTCCAGTCCCCAGACTGCGAAGGGCCAGGAATACCTAGTGGTATGGAGAGGCTCCGGCGGCCGATGCACAAAGTTCGCATGAACCTGGCACGCATGGCACCTTCTGGCATACTCGATGCAGTCATGGATCATGGAGGGCCAGAAGTATCCCAACCTCCGAATCTGGTGGGACAGCTTCGGCCCAGTCTGGTGGGCGCCACACGAACCAGCATGAACCTCTTGCATGACTCGTGGGATCTCAACTCCCTGAAGGCAACGGAGGAGAACACCATCAAATCCGCGTTTGTAGAGGATCTGCTCCAGGCCGGGACTGCTCTGGAGGACAAACTGCGATGCGCGGCGTCGAACTCGCTCGCGCTCGGCCCGATCCGATGGAAGAATGCCATGTTGGAGGTACTCAACCAAAGGCGTCCTCCAATCAGGGGCTGATCCGACTGTCATATCTGGGGTACTCGGGGCTCCGGGCATAGGGGCAACCGTGGTGAGATTACTTACCAACGGGCCGCGATCTTCTTCCGGGATAACAGGAGCGATGAGCCTGCGGCGCGTCACGCGGACGATCAGGTTGTCCTGTTCAGGCTCCGCAAGTGACGCAGCAAGGCTGGCCAAAGCATCTGCTCGACCGTTCTGCGACCGGGGAATATGGACAATTTCCGGCCGAGAAGGGAACCGGGCCATCAGAAGGAGGGTGCACTCCAACAATGGCACAAGTTCCGGCTTCCTGACAACATAGTCGCCATTGATCTGCTTAACGACCAGCTCGGAGTCCCCTTTCATGCACAGACGGGGCACGTCGATCTCGAGAGCCAACTCGAGGCCGGTGATGAGGGCATGGTATTCCGCCTCATTGTTGGTACAGCCCTCTGACAACAGGAAAGAGTATGGCAGCACGGCTCGCTCCGGGGTAATGAAGACGATGCCCAAGCCCACTCTGTTGAGCTTAGGATTATCGAGTCTTCTACCGGTGGGGCTCTGGGATGCACCGTCAAAGTGAATCTGCCAGCATGGATCGGCTCGATCAACCGAGAGAATGGTCTCATCAGGAAAGCCTAGATCCAGCGGCTGATCCGCGGAGGTCGGGTGAGCGGCCAGAAAGTCTGCCAATGCTTTCCCTTTGATGGCCTTCTGAGACACATACCTGATGTCGAACTGCTGTAGAATCACAGCCCACCGCCCTAGACGGCCAGTCAACATAGGCCGGCTCAGGATATATTTCAACGGGTCTACCCGAGAAACCAACTGTACCTCATGGTGCTGCAAGTAGTGTCGTAATTTCCGTACGGCAAATACGAGCGCCAGGCAGCTCTTCTCGATGGGGGAATACCTAACTTCCGCATCGAGGAGCATGCGGCTGAGGTAATAGAGGCTATTCTCCGTTCCCTCGTTGTTCTTCTGGGCGAGAAGGGCACCCAGGGACCGTTCCAGGGCGGTCACATAGAGGACCAGCGGCTTTCCGGATACAGGCGGCATCAGGACCGGAGGTTGAAGCAGGTACTGCTTGATTTCCTCGAAAGCGGTCTGACACTCTTTATCCCATACATAGGTGGCACCTTTCTTCATGAGCCGAGAAAAGGTCTTACACTTGCCGGCCAGATTCGCGATGAATCGGCGTATATAGGCTAAGTGGCCTTGGAACCCTTGCAGTTCCCGGACGGTACCTGGGGGAGGCATCTGGCTAATCGCCCTGATTTTCTCTGGGTCGATCTCAATACCCCGGTATCTTACCACAAATCCAAGGAACTTTCCGGAGGTGACCCCAAAGGCACACTTCAATGGGTTCATCTTCAGGCAGCGAGACCGGAGGAAGCCGAACACTTTCTCAAGATCTTTGAGATGGTCCTGACGCTGGCGCGATTTGACAACCAAGTCGTCGACGTAGCATTCCACCAGTGTGCCGAGGATTGGCTTGAATATGCGGTGCATCGCCCGTTGATAGGTGGCACCTGCATTCTTCAGGCCGAAGGGCATGACCCGGTAGCAAAAGGTACCTTGGGGGGCCCTGAAGGCAGTGAACTCCTCATCCTCAGGGGCCATCCGAATTTGGTTGTATCCGGAGTATCCATCCATGAAGGAGAGGGCTTGGAACCCTGCCGTGGCGTCAATCAACAGATCTGTCACTGGAAGGGGAAAATCATCCTTCGGACAGTGGCGGTTGAGATCGCGGAAGTCGATGCAGACTCTAATCTGCCCGTTCTTCTTCCTGACCGGCACAATGTTGGCCAGCCATTTGGGGTACTGAACTTCCCTCACGAAGTTGGCTTTGATAAGCTTGTCAACTTCGGCCTCAACCATGGCACCGTGGGACGGGTGCATCTTCTTGGGAGGCTGCTTGAACCCGCGATGGTTTGCCGGGAGACCAAGGCGGTGGACGGCTACCTGAGGATCTAGCCCCGGCATCTCGTCATAGCTCCAAGCGAACACATCACGATGCTGCCTGAGAAAGTCCACGTACTGCTGCCGCTCCTCAGAGGGCATGGCGGCACTAACCAATGTGAGTCTTGGATCGACCTCGGTTCCAAGGTTCACCTGTATTAACTCATCGACCATGGCAGGGACGCCCTCCTCAAAGGCTGGGGGTGCGTCTTCCATACCCTCTCCACTCGGGGAGGGATCGTCCACGGGAGAGACTGCGTTGGAAACTGCATTGGGGCTACCAGGTCCTACTGGGCCACTGGTGCTGGCGCGGGCGGTCACGGCCATCTCATCAGGAGACTCGCGGGCCGTCGAAACCATGGCGACGTCCAACCGGTGAATCGGGAGGACGTAAGCGTCATCCAGACTTGCCCAGGGATCACTTGCAACAGCGACAGGCTCAACCTCACCTGCCAGGATCTGCTTATCCTTGCTCTTGTAATAGTCCGCATCCAGATAGCGGGCTTCACATGAGGCAAAAGGAGAGGCATCTCCTTGAAGCACGCCTACTCGACCATTAAGGGAGTATTTGAGGCATTGATGGTATGACGAGGGAACCGCCGCGTGAAGGTGGATCCATGGCCTGCCCATCAATGCGTTGTACGCAGTGTCTTGAGAGACTACCATGAATTCGGTGTTGGCAACCAAGTCACCGAACTGGGTCTTCAAACGTATCTTGCCGACCGGAGTTTGCTCGGTGCGGTCATACCCCTGGATCCTGAGGTCGGAGGGAATCAAGTCATCCTCAGACAACCCCAATCTCCGGAGCGTCCGAGTTGGAATCAGGTTAATCCCGGACCCCGTGTCGACAAGACAGCGCCGGACTTCAAGGCCATTCAACTGGCCAGTGACATACAGCGGACGAATGTGTCCCTGTATTGGAGGGTCTTCATCCTTACCAGAGAACGAGATAACTGCCTGACATTCGGCGTCCTCGATCGTTTCGGCGTGAAAGGCCTCTGCAGCCGCAACCTCTGTCTCAAACTGGAGGGGGCTCTTCAGGGCTTCAGCGAGTGCCTCGCGCATCTCAGATGACATGCGCAGAGCCTCAAGGATGGAGAGCCTTGCTGGGATGTCGGCCAAGTGCTTCAGGACATCATACTTTTTGGCCAAGCGCGAGCCCCTGGTTGCAGGAGGTTGCTCTGCGGTTGGCGGCATGACGGGCCTTGTCGGTTGGATCGACGGCCGACTGGTACTTGGCGCGTCTCGCTGTTCACTGGTTGCAGTCCGGGAAATGGTCACCGTACTGGGGTTAGGAGGCCGGGACGGACTCGTGGCAGGGCGGAGCTGGTCGTGACGCGGCTGAGGCGGTTCTGCCTGGTCCCACACCACAAACAGCGGCGGAGGCGAATCCGTCATCCCCGAATGGGGGGGCGGCGCACGTTGTGCTCGGTTTTGAGCCTGCTGCCTAGTCTCAGTGGCGTGCACGGCCTGGCTGGATGTACCAACGGCTGTGCCCCGGCGACTCCTGCTGCTGCGGTTCTTCCGACGGTGCCGACGACCGGGGACACTAGGGAGGTCCACCTGGTGTTCTTCAACGTCGGGAACCGAAAAGGGATTTACCAGCTCGACGGTGTTAACCGAAGCGTACCCAATACTGTCATCGGACGAGTCATCCATCACCGGGCGGATCCGAGGAGGGACCCCCATCTCCGGGGGCATGAAATCGCCGAGAGTGCGGGATAGTGGCGGAACCGGCGGGGCGCGCTCTTCCTTCTTGCGCTGCCGCCGTTTGCTCCTCTTGGAAGAGGCAGGCTGGGACGACGATGCCGAAGCAGCACCCGCGGGTTCTGGGGGCTCAGGCTGATTCAAGCGCGCACGGATGATTCCATGGGCGCGAATGGTCGTCTTGCGGGCCATCCAGTTATTGTACTTCTGGGATCCGCGGTCGGAGACCAGCTGCCATTCGTCCTCGTTGCCACTATCGTCATCTGATCCCACGAACACGCCCGCCACTTGTGCTGGAGCTGGGCCCAACCTGATTACATTGTTGTTAATCTGGTCTTGGAGCCAATCCTTAAACACATAGCACCGCTGGATGGTGTTCCCCAAGGCCCGATGGTAGGGGCAGTAGCGGGGGTTATTCGTAAGATGTGCCTCCTCTGGCCTCCAACACTCAGGCAGTCGCACAATCCTCTGCTCCAGGGCGCTCCGGAAGTAACCGGGGACCTGATCCTCATGAAATGAGTAAGTCAGGTGTCGCGGGCCCCTGGGAGCGTGGTCTTGACGAGGGGCTGGAGGGGCCGGCCGAGGAGGTGGACCCTGATTATCTCGCCTGGGTTGCGGCGGTACATTACGCGGAGGGCCCGACCGGTTCTGAGGCTGCCGCTGCTGGGCCGGGAACTGAGCCCGTGGAGGCGGATTCCTGTGAGGCTGTGGAGCTGGCCTCGCCGGAAATAGCTCCAATGGCCTGGGGGCCTCTATCTGGGCGACAGCAGCGGGCTCAGCCCTGCTGACTCTCCTTGCAGGAATCATTGGAGGCAGCGGGTGTGCCTGGCTGGCCTGTTGCAGGGCTTCCTCAAGACGTTGAGCTTTGTCTGAGAAGTACCTGAACCCTCCGGGGTAATTTTGAGTGATCAGGGAAGGGACCAGCTCGGTCTTGACGTTCCCGACGCACATTGTCAGCAACTGCTCCTGAGTCAATGGCATGTCAAGGGAATACGTGAGACCCTTCCATCGGGCGACGAAGTCCGCGACTCGCTCATCAGGCCTCTGCTTGCACTTGAAGAGGTCTGCGATACTTGTCTTCCGGGTCGTGGAACTGAACTCGTAGAGGAACTGTCTACGGAGGTCCTCCCAGCTGGTTACCGACCCGACGGGGAGCTGGCTGTACCAGACAAATGCTGGCCCTTCCAGTGTCTGAACAAAGCAGCGAAGCTTAGCGGCCTCTTGTTGCGCCGGAGTCCCCAACATAGGCCCGCACCTCGAGTTGAAGTGGGCTAAATGCTGTGGCGGATCTCCAGTTCCGTTGAAGGGGGCGAAAGTGGGATTCCCGAATCCCGGAGGCGCCGGCATGTCATCCACCCATGCTGGGTAGGGCTTGCCGTCCGGTGGGATCGCCACCTGCCGAGTCTCCAAGGCTTCCAAGCGGGCAATGAGTGCCGCCATCGGATCGTCCGGACATGGGTTCCAGTCCTGGCGAGGATCTCTAACCACGAGCGCGTTACATGGCCCTTCAATCGGGTCGTTGACCGGATCGTCGAACTCGGCAGCTCGTGGGATGGCGGGCGGAGCGGCCCTTGGGGCAGTGGGAGGAATCCGAGCGGGGTCTCTCAGGTAGTCACGCCGCTCGAGAGGGTGCGGCGAAACATACCGCGCCCTATTGCCGTAGGCAATGGACTCTCTCCTGTCGGCGAACATGGCGTAATCACGGTTGCCCGGGAGAGTCTCATCGAGGAGCGGTTGTTCCGGTCCCTGCTGTCCTGGCCTGGGATCACCGTAGTCAGGCCGCCGTTCTGCAGCGCGCTCGGCGAGGAGCTGGTCAACCAGCTTCTTCTGTTCGGCGATCTGCTGACGTAGCGTATCCTTCTCGGGATCCTCCTCTGCCCTCTGCATGGAGGCAGATGGGTTGGCAGGCTTTATAGCCTCGCTGTGCTCTTTTCCTTTGCTGACGTTTCGGCTCAACGTCAGTGCTTCAGTGGGTGCGGGGAGCCCCAGGAGGTTCCTCTGATGACGAGTAACTCTCACCGATGGATCTGACGACGGCTTGTCTTCGGGGGGGGAAGCCCCCATCGAGAAGTTCCAAGTCGTTCCCCTCTCCCGACAGGTCAGCCATATTGACTGTTTCTGTCCCTGGGGATATACCCTCAGGGCCACCCAGCAAATCGGGCTGTCGGCGAATCACACTGAAGCGTAGGGCAGCATACTGCCCCCATCCACGGATATACACGTGGGGAGTGGCTTCCTCGATAACTTTGCGGAGTACTTGAAAACACTCAACGCATCGTTGTTGGAGGGCCTCGTGGTGCTCAAATGACCCGGGGTGCCGAACCGCGGGGAGCATGGCCAGGTCAATTTGACGGCACTGCTCACCAATATCCTCCAGGTGCGATTGACTCCCGGGGTATGGCATTTGTAGGCGGCGAAGATAGGAGCGAGTCTCCCGGAGAGTTCGGCGGAAGCATTCGAACTCATCCGGGGTGAGTGATTCGGGTGCATCAAAGCCCGGTCCTGCGACTGGCCAAAACTTCTCAGGGAAGTGGCCCTCTGCAAGGACGGTCCAGAAGCTCCACGACTCAAACTCGGGACCCAGATCTCCTTGGTCCTCTTCCATGGCTGGGAACGGACGGGGAACTGGTAGTGGTGCCGAGGCGGGCCGCCGGGCTGACGGGCTGGCCGGCGGTGAATACGGCGAGCAGGCCGATTGGCCTCCATATCCCGGGCCGCCCTCTGAGGGTGGCGGTGCCCTGGCTACCACATCACGATAGGACGGGCCGGCGAGCGAACATCCTGCCGTAGCATCTGTGCTCGCCGAGGGCGCACCAAATCGTGGTTCGACCGTCGGTCCCCAGAAAAAGTCTCCGGCTTCTCCGATCGAGACGGAAGGCACTTCCGGAGGGGCCGGTACCAACCGCAAGCTTGATCCTTGGGGGTCTACCGGGCCCTCGTTACTCCGGATATACCTTCAGAGAGAAGCGGGGATCACATCGATCTCGCTCTCGGGGAGCACGAGGCTGACGTGCCGCATTCCTACCCCTGCCCTTGACTGGCGGGATTGGGGAAGGGGCTCTGTCGCCGAATCGTACTCCGCCTCTGAGTCAGAGACGCAAACCGGTCGGATCTCTGTCCGGAATTCCGTAACATTCTTCCCTCGGCGTCGATGCCTTTCCTTCCTGCCCCTGGGTGGTTCTTCGGGGCAGGGCTGATCTCTGTCCTGGCGTCCTCCGACCGCACTGGTGCTGGGGCCAAGAGGACTGGGAACCAAGGTGCGAGGGGCACCAGGACAGATATCAAAGGGGACGCGGGGAGAGATGATTCTGGGCAGGCCTCCGGGCCGGGATCGGAAGGTGGGATGACCCATGCCTCCTGGATCAGCCACACAGAGTAGATCCTGCCGGTGAATAGCGCTACCGCGAGGTGGTCCGCGGTGGCTACTGCCAGTGCCAGCAACCGGGAGAGTCGACCCAACCTGCCTTTGGGGCGGTCGGGGCCTCGATCCAGGTCGGGCATAGGAGTTCCCCTGCTCAGGATGCGCAGAGGCCTGGCGACTGGAGCCAGCAGTGGCTTGGGCCAATGCGGCCGCTGTTGCTAGAGCCCCAAGGTGGGCATCCTCTTCCGCTCGTGCCCGACGTTGGCGTCGAGACAGACGAGTCGGGATGAGCGGCGCGGGCAGGTGGAGAGCCCGCTCTTCGACTGGAGAGGCCTGGCGGCGGTGTCGCCGTGGCCTGGCGGGAGTCCTTACCGTAGATCCCTGGAGTGAATCCCGGATAGGGTGATCCCGGGCATCTTCCACCTCATCCGCATAGGGAAGGGAACTGTCAGAGCGCTCCGGGGATAAACTCCCGAAGCGATTGGACGTTGAGGTAGGCAGCGGTGCCTCCCTGCGCGGCCCTCGGGGGCGGCGGTGGTGGCGAGGCGCAGCCTCCTCAAGGTCTAGGCGAGCCATTTCCCTAGTGGGGATGACTCCCTCTTCCTCGTATCTCCGCACCAGGGTGTTGATCACCCTTCTCTGGATGACCTCCGAGGGGGAGAGAGGGCGTGGTCGTCCCGCAATTGCGGCTGCTGGGACGACTGTGGAACGGGCAGGACCGCGCGGAGTAGCCGCGTCGGTGTTTCCCCTATCCCTGCGCCAGTGGGCGGGTGGCGATCGGGCACTGGATCGGGCGACCTGATTTCTGAAAGCAGGGAGAAGAACCCATTAACACTGACAGGAAAAAGGAATCGACAACCAACCATTAGCGCCACGACGCCTTCCGTGGGGGGAACCCAGGCCCTCGACGTTGCGAGACGGAGTGCCCGATTTCACTTCCCCAGCCCCTGGCGGGTAAGACTGAATGCTTGGCCGGGCAACATGCCGGTCTTCCAACACCTCTGAAAGCCATCGGTCTTCGTATCGAGGAGAAGAGATTCACGTCGGGTTCACCATTTTTCTGTTTCGGTGCGGATGTGCGTCGGGTTACGCTGTTCCGCCAGGACGCGTTCGCACGTGCACCCGTCAACCCGAGGGGATGGGCGCGCAGCTTGTGGTCCCGCAGTCCCGCTTTCCAAGGGCGGGCGGCATTCGTCCCTTATTCAGGGGCGTCTGCTCCTTGATCGAAACCGGGATGATGGGATGTCGGCTCCTCCTTCCTTGGACGCCTCCTAGGAACTCGTCGCCTAATCCGGGTCTCCCTCATAGACTTAAGAATGTTCGTGAATCTCGTTCCCGGCGCCATATCTTCATGGACACCGGTTAATTACGCTGCTTCCGCCCGGACGCTCCAAGGAGTCTGGGCGGGGCAGCAACCTGCAGTGAGAAGGCCGGGTGGCTCTGGGTGCTGGGGGCGTGTCGTAACACTGCGGCTCTGCACGTATGTCTTCCGTCCCTAATAGGGCTTCTCGAAGGCATGATGTCCTGAGGCATCCCGCACTGGGTGCGGGGAACTGTGTCCCCTGAGGTTTTCCTCAGCTTCCCATGTTTAACACGGGGTATGCCGCGAGTTTAACGTCCAGCGGGGACGGCATCGGACCGATCAACACGAAAAGTGGATCAGATGACAGAACCCCTTGCGGGGAACCTCCGACGCTGGGGCCAGTGCGTGGGCGGCTTCCCAAGTAACGTGGAGTAGAGTGAAGTGGCATGACCCCACCGGGATGTGGCGGCCCGGGTAAGGATCAGGATGGATGACGGAGTGAAGAGCTTGGACCCCGTAGGGGCTTCCTACGTACCGCGTGTTAGCACGGATCAAAGTCAACGTAGTTCGGGTATACAGTTTAACGTCATGCTGGACGTCGTCAAGCCGACTCACGAAGAGGTCTAGGCCGCCGGGCGGAGGATTGAACCGAACCACCTCGCACAGAGGGGGATGGAACGGCTGGGTGGATCACAGTTTCACGTCATGCTGGACGATAAAAGGAGAAATGGAAAAAGGGGATGTGGGGAGGCACAGTGGAGATACACACGGGCAGTCTCCCACAGGGGTGGATTCATAGGTGAATCGACGCAAGCGTGAACCCTGGAGGGGTCCACTGATGGACGAACCGACGTAAATACGACCGGGACGACCAGGTGGTGGGCTTGGACCTCAGGGAGGCTTCCTACGTACCCTGTTTAGAAGACATGGATCAAAGTCCACGTAGTTCATTCTGTCAGGACTTACGCACTTGAGGCAGCCCGGATGCGGCAAAACTCAGTTGGAAGGGACTTGGACCGAAAGTAGGAGACACCTCGATCCCAGTCACACCCTCTACTGGCTTCGGCAGTGGGGAGGCGCAATGGAGATACACATGTGCAGCCTCCCACGAGAAACTAGGGGTTTGTAATACCCTGCCCCCGTAGGGAAAAGCCACTCCCATTAAATCATCCCAAAAGCGGGACAATCCCGACATCCCTGCAGAGACGAGCGGGTGGGGGCCACATCCAAACCGGGGGGGACCCTGCGTGCGGAGCACGAGATCAGGTTGCAGACGGTTTAACGTCTTGCCGGACGAAGTACAGTTTAACGTCGTGTGTTGAGGACGAAGCGGACGGTTTAACGTCTTGCCGGACGAAGCACAGTTTAACGTCGTCTGTTGAGGACGAAACACTTGGCAGTTTAACGTCTTGCAGCGCGGACGATGGGGGCTAGGCAATTTAGCGTCGTGCAGCTTGGACGGATGTGCAGTTTAACGTCATGTTGGACATATGGGCAGTTTAACGTCGTGCGGGACGAATGCGCAGTTTAACGTCATGCGGGACGTATATGCAGTTTAACGTCATGCTGGACATATGGGCAGTTTAACGTCGTGCGGGACGAATGCGCAGTTTAACGTCATGCGGGACGTATATGCAGTTTAACGTCATGCTGGACATAGGTCCGTGTCACTTCGCGCAAGCCTGGAGGGCCGCACGGAAAGACAACGCACGGTGCGGGCACCCAGGATGAAGATCATCGGGCGCCACGCAGGCGGGTACCCTCAGGGGGTCAAGGGAGGCGACCCTGGCGGATTGCGCGCAAAAGAGGAGCTTTGCGCGCAAAACCGCGGGTCGGCGCGCAAAATGGCGGGCTGGCGCGCAATTGGGCCAGCGCTTCGCGCATGGATGATTGGGATTGCGCGCACCGGGCTTCGGGTAGCGCGTGGGGGCAACGGCTCATTCTCTAACGAATGGCCACTTTGAAAATGGGGGGTGCACGCAATCGGGCTGGATTGCGCGCACCCGGGGGGCAATTGCGCGCAAGAAGCTTCTTTTGCGCGCAAAGACCTTCGGGTTGAAATTTATTCAAAGGAAAGGAGCCAAGGGGATTGCGCGCGAAGGCGGACCCCAAGGCTCTATTGCGCGAAAGAAAGGTGGTTACGTGAAGATCGGCATTGCGCGCGGAGGGGGTCGGATTGCGCGAACGAGCGACGCTTCGGATTCTGGAAACCTTCAAAACGTCGGGGGTCGCCTTATATTTATAGACCACCCCGGGCGCGGAATCCGGTTTCGGGCGCGGAATTCCCTTCGCGGGCGCGAAATCAGGACCCGGCGCGCAAGGGAGCCGCGCAGGCACGGGCGCGCAAAATAGCGCGCCGAACCGGCGCATTGCGCGCATCCCGGGAGGATTGCGCACCGCGGGTCAACTTTGCGCGCGAGCCTCTGAAATTTCGTGCAAGTCCTCCGGGCCCTCCGGAACGTGCCTCTGACTCCAAATATCACTTCGCTTTCCGCATCCGGAGCTTCGTTTGGGAACAACGGACTTTTCCGGCGTCTACAACACCAAAATGTTTTTGTGTGGGGGTATTTTTTTGAACATCCAGATGGTGATGATGGATTGATGGATACACCTCGTCCCTTCTCTCTCATCTAGCTGAGGTACTTATACATATGCTATGATTTATTTCATAATTTAGTTCACATTTGTTTTTAACTGATGAGAGGATTATATGGTTTACATGGGGGTCCTTCATGGTAGGAGTAGGGCATAAGTTTGATGACCGTCATGTACACTATACCCTACTATTTTATTTATTGCTATGATAGAGATGTGATATGAAAATATTGGTGTCTTAAAATGAGATGTGACGTTATGAAGTAGTTTTATATTGGAAATATGTAATTAGGTGAGTGAGGTGTCTCTGGGAGAAAAGGGATGACTAGTTGAATGTAGGGTGCTTGGCATGATGTGATGGGCCAAGTGTATTTAGATAATATTTCTATTCAAATGATATGAGAGAACTAAGACGTATGAATATAGGGTATGTGAGAATCACACTAATGAAAATTTTTTGTTGGGTACCCTTTTATAAAAATGATTCATATTATGTTACTCTACATGGATGGGTCATTTAAAGAATGATCCTTAGTGAGTTTGGAAACTAGTTGACATGTGAGGTTCCTATTGAGTTTTATATCTATTAAATGGGACACTAGTATTATCCTCTCACATTTTCATAAGTTTCATAGGGAATGATCTTAATATGTATGAATTTATGGTCACCCTATAGATATATAATTTGTTTTTCATACTTCCAAGAGGACTTTAGATACCGAGATTGACATTAATAGCTTGGGTTGTTGGAGTTGTTATTATGTTGATTCCATATGATTTCATTTGGTGTTCTACTTGGGTACTTTTTCTTTGTATTCATATGAAATTACATGCATTGGGGATATTTTAAAATGTAACCTTTCTTATATTATGATTTCTTTTTGTGGTTGATATACCATCTCCTAATCATTCATTTCTTTCTATTGAGGGTAATGTGGCCCATATGTGTGAACTTATTTATACCCTTAGTGTTAGTCTCCAGTTAAGAGCCTACAACAGATGGAAATCAGGCTCATTATCTCCATTTCATATTTTATTCCTATGATAGGTAACTTTAGAGGGATGGGTCATGACACCGGAGTTTGTGGCAACCTAGTTAGCACACGATTCCCCATCTAGTAGTGTGATTATATATTATTTATTTATAGTCATTGTATACACCATTATATACACATAGTGATCTAATTATAATGATGTTTTTGTGGTGTCGTACTTTGTTTTATACAAACAGCCTACATGATCCTCTCAATGCGTGTGCATCAATTATTTTTAGGGATCATGTGAAGGGAAGGGCCCTATTTTGGGTAGTTGTGTAGGTGGAGCAGGGTGGATTGAGGCGATACCAAAATAGACACCTTGATATTTTTCAATAATTCCCCATAGAAATTAATTTTTTTTTATTTTTTCACAGTGATCACATATAAATGGTAATCCAAATGGTTTGATATTACACTTGTATTCCATCTTCTTACAATATAGATATTGTTTCCTTTGTTCTTCTTTGTTAAGGTGATCATTTTTGTTTCAACTAATTTATTTATTTTTTCTGTATTAATGATCCTTTAACATTTACTATTGGGGTAATTGTCTCCCATATTTTCTTAATAAGACCACACAACTACTTGGAAAACTCTTTTATATGAGTTGGTGTGTATGAAACATTGTTACATCTCATGTAGACTGAGTGATTCGGCTTAGGGTGTTACAAAGTGTCATCAATAGAGTTTTGTTTTTTCATAAGAATTGAGACTTGATAGAACTGAGTTAGAATGATCATAACTTATGTTGGAAAATTATGTTAGTTCCAAGACAATACTCGTATAGTGGACCTCTAATTTACCATGTAATTGGGACCACTATTTTATTTATTACTTTTACCATTTATCAATATTCACCATAAATGATGCATATGAGTTTTATGTTTTGATTTATGGAATTACCAATTAGATTTATTGGAATGTGTGGGTGGTTTTATGCATCGTAGATAGGGACATATGTTCACATGCCTTGCGCTCGTTTCCGGTGTTTGATAGATTCTAAAATTAATTGGATTCCAACAACAATACATTTGACATTTATCTAATATATTCTTTGTGAAATTTAATTAATTATGTTGATAATGTTGTATTTATTTTTCTTATACGCAATTATTAGTAATGTGTAGGTTTTTATGACTTGGATTGGATCCTCATGTATGAAATAAATATTTTGGCATTCCTTCATTTGGAATGTGTTTATTGTTTGAGCAATATCTGTAAGATAATACACTACAACCCATTTGACATTATTTCTTCTTGATTTATTTGGAAGGCAGTTGAATCGTCTATGGTAATGATTTCCCATTTCTATATAATTTCGGGTAAAAATTTCATCATCCCCTTAGAAAAGTTTACATCCTACCCTCACTAGATGACATACTAGAAACATTTTTGTATATTCACTGATCTCCTTCTTTATATTGTCCCACAAATAGTTCTCTCAAATATCTTGGTACTTGTTCATGGTCCCTAGGTTGGTAGAGAAGTTTGAACAATGATAATCATTAAATATATGTTTCTTTATATCAATATAATATGGTACACATATCCATATCTGAAATATTATAATTCCTTCAAAAAAATTTAAATTTAGAGGATTTCAATTTTCTTATTGTTTCCACATTCTTTTGAATTTCCACATCATTCCTTTGAGATTCCTTTATCTTCACTAGAATGGATGGTTCAATAATAATTTGAGAAAGTAATGATGTAGTTACTTTTTTCATGATTCCCATTTCCTTTATTTTCATGTATAAGAATTTTAGATCTTTTAAATTCTCTACAGATATTAGGTTGTCAGATACATCAAACTTAGATCAATACCACATTGTTTGTTTCCAAGCATGGTAATGGATTGAGAATTCATAGTAATGGATCATATCTATCCATACCCACTTGTGCATAATATGCTCCTTCCATGTGAATATATATTTATGAATCTTATGATCCATATACATTTCAAACTTCTCCCCATAGAGAAAATGTCACTTGATTTTCAACACAAAAATAATTGGATCCAAATACTGATCATCTGTTCTAAATTTATTCTCATGAACATTAAAATTCTTGAGTTTAAGCCTATAACTATTTTATTTTTTATTCGTACACATCCCAAACCCTTCTTGTAAGAATCACTATATACCAAAAAAATTACCCGCTTATGATAAATGTCAGGATTGGTGTTGTGATATGACTTTATTTCAACTCCTTAAGGACCTCATCACATTCACTAGTATAGAAAACATTTAATCCCTTATGAGTCATTATGGTTATTGGGTTTGATAATTTGGATAATATTTACTCAAATTATCACTAATATTTAGATAATTTAAGTAAACTATAGATCTCTGTTATAGATTCTAGTTTGGGACACTCCCTAGTTAACCTTTCTTTATAAGGTTATACAAATATCGCTTTTCTCCTAATAACGTGACTTACAAATGATACTTCCTCTATAAAGAATCTAAATTTACTATACATTGAATATAGATTCTCCTTTTTCAAAGTCTTTATCATAGTATTTAGATTCTCCTCATTCTTTTATTTTCTTTTATAGTATATTATAATATCATCAATAAACATTACCATATATTTCTCAAGGTAATCAATGAAGGATTTATTAATTATTTCTATAAATATTCATAGATCATTAGTGAGTCTGAAGGGAATCATTATGAAATCATAGTCTCTATACGTTGTTCAAAATGCATTTTTTAGAATAAATTCCTTTCCACACTTAATTGGTGATATCCTGACCAATGGTCCACCTTATAGAAATACTATTCCCTATATAGTTATATGAATAATTATTCTATCCATAACAAGTGATACATTTGTTATCTTGATTTTTTTTGAGTTTATGATAATCTATCCATAGGGGAATTGACCAATCCTTTTTCTTAATGAAGAGGCCAGCACACCCCCACGGTGAGGAACTCAGACATATAAATACATTTTACAAATTCTCTTATAACATATTTATTCTACTATTTTAACAAAATAGTTACCATTATACTAGGAGTCTTTGATATGGGTAGATATCTAGGTATATGTTCTATTGAGAACTCAACTTCTCAGTCAAGATGAACACCAAACAACTCTTTGGGGAATACATCAACATAATCCCTCATAATGGGGATGTATTCAAACATGATTCTCCCCTCTATCTTGATAATTTGGAAAAGATATTCTTTCTAATGAATATATAATAACCATGATTGAAAATAAAATTCTAGGGGATATTCACTATCCTCCTTACACTTGTATAAAATCAATGGATAAATTAGGATGTAAAAAGTGATATCCCTATCTCAACAATTGATATTTTATTTATATAAGGACAACTAATCCAAGCCCAATATAGAATCACACTCTATAAAAATAAGTAAGACAATATTTAATGTAATTTTCAATCAAAAAAACATTGACTGGAGATCTTTTATATACGTTGTAAACAATAATTTCCCTATTTGATGTTCTCACAGAAAGTTCAACCCCCAATTTTGGTGGTGGTTCTTCAATAGTTCAATTAAAATTGAATGATATGAAAGACTGTGTTGAACTAGAATAAAAATGTACATTCTATATTCTTGATGGAAAAACTAGTGTATCTTTCATCACATCATTTTTCGGATCCACCTCCTTATTAGTGATTTCATATGTCATTATTTTATCATTAGGACATGGTTGTTTTAATATATTTTCTACGACAACCCTTGGATTAAGTAATTGATTTACAGAATACACATGATCCTTATAGTTGAAACTTTATATTGTAGGATGAGTGTTGATATGAACCTTATTTTCTTCTTCATAATTAGTGTTTTTATTTATTTCCATTTGACATTTATTAGCTAGACACACCTCTCTTCCTCAACATAATCATCTCAGAGTTCCCTTCAATGAATTTATAGGATTCTTATTACCTCATGTTTGAAAAGTGGGTTTCTGTGTTTTATTTCCTATATGGGATTTATCTATTGATCCCTGAAAATAAAAACCAATTTGACGCTTTTTATCTATAGGCCCAAGACAGCACCTGGAATCTCTAATAACCATCTCAATCTTGAGGTTAGAATGAATAATCTCTTTATAACCATGTACATTTCAAATATGAAAATAATTATGAATAATTTCCTTCAATCTACTAAATAAGTGGTCCATATTACTTTAAGAATTAATAATGATGCTATATGAATACCATAAAAGACTTGAAATGTTTTCCAAAAACACCCCAATAGACTCATATTATTTTTTCCTTTTATTTGAGAAATTCCATATCTATTTTGTTATGGAGAGTTAAGGAAATACATATATGGAAAAATATTTTTTCGATGTTTTCCCATTCCCTAGAACCAATATCTTATTTAGAGTTAGTGTTCCTCATCAAAATTAACCATTGATCAGTTTCACCCTCCTTATGATTAACCACCAACACACCTATGTATTGTTCTGAAAATTAGAGGACAAATAATATATGCTCAATAAATTTAATAAATTATTAAAAATTGAGGGGATTATAATATATACAAAAGGTAGGAGATCGTTGATGCATAAAAGAATCAACGACAACATATTATTTCTCAGGAGAAGGAGGTAATTCTACATGATTGGAGTTATTATTCATAACTTGTTCTAGTTGAACCAGTACTAGAATTAATCTGTAAGATAATACTCATATAATGGTTGGAAAATAATTTTTCCAACAATCACATTTTACATAATATTGTTTCTTAATACAATTTCTATTATCTCCCACCATTAAATAAAAAGAAAAAAAGTTGGGAATAAATCAACTGATAAATATATAAAAAGAAAAAAATAGGAATATAAGTAATAACTTGTAAAAGATATTATATCTTAACATATCAGTCTATACATTTAAATCTAGGTTATCAGTGGAAATATTCCTATTAGATTTTCCAACCTATCAATTTGTTCAAGTCGCTCATAATGGTTTATAAAGT
Source organism: Viscum album (assembly GCA_963277665.1). Classification (NCBI taxonomy): domain Eukaryota; kingdom Viridiplantae; phylum Streptophyta; class Magnoliopsida; order Santalales; family Viscaceae; genus Viscum; species Viscum album. Next base: position 272,419,235 of record OY728119.1, on the reverse strand, counting down.
GTTTGAATTTTCAAAGAATGTCCCCCAAGAGTGTAAAACAATTTGAGAACCAATACCTGTTTTTATTTCACCATTTTATCATTGTTTCAAATCCCAATGCACCCTCTTTTGGAGTAATATCCCCTAGGTACAACTATTCTATAACCGCATCCACTTGTAGTATCCCGGAAACGATGTAATTTCATCGATGCTACTGGATATATAGTTTAAAAAAATTATGGTATATTTTCAAAAACATCATACCATGCGTTTTCACTAAATTATTCTAGTTATAGTCCCAAAAAATAATTGACCATTCTCTGATACCAACTATTGCGACCCAAGACATATACACATATTGTTACATGATTTTTAATGTTAATATCCAATAATCACAACCCAAAGATTGTGAGGCCTAGTGTATTTTTTATATTAGGATCATAATATATTATAAAAAGTATAAAAAAAATCCTTATTTAATTAACCATAATGATCTCCTAAATCTATTTGAGATCCTAAAACTATATAGGATAACCGAAGGAAAACATAAAATAATTGGGTGATCTAAAAATCCCAATAAGGGAATAAAAATGATAAGCCAAGATAACTTGTGAGTGAAACGTATAACTTTATATCATAAAAGATAAGCATAAATATCAATCACAGGATAAATAACATAAAAAAACATTATATCATTTAATTATAGAAAAATCAAAAATGAGGAAGAAATATATTGCACGACACAAACCTGAGTCAAGGTAACTGCCTAGATAATATCGCATGATGTAAAAAATTATATAATAGATTTGGATTACTCTCTAATCTCATAAATAAAATATAATGTAAAAAAAATAACCTAATTAATTTTACCACAATCTATGTTACCCATCATATCATTTACTTGATTATGTGTTCCACAAAATAACATCAATTGTAAGGTCCAAACCTAAAAATTACCAATGGAAGGAAATAGACTGCATTTGAGAAAAGAATATATAACATGTATTACCCTATAAATAGAGTGTAGAATAATACACATATATATGTGAGAGAAATATATATTTATTTAAAATAATTCCTTAATATTAAAATGATTGAGAAATAGAGTTAGAGAGAAAATAGTCATAACCTCAGGAAAAGGGTAATTTAGAGGATCCCATTCCTTGAGTATAAAATATTGCATAAAATATTTATATTATAAACTAATAAAATCATGTTAATTATTTAATTTAATAAAAACCCTTTCTTGTTTATTAATCATGTTATATTCATTTACCTAATCATTTAGGTTCATATTGGACATTTTTACAACATTTAACTCATATGTCCAAAATCACTTTTGTAAGTTGAATAAGTAAAAACATTTTATTATTTCATCATCTACAGAAAAATAATAATGAAATATTTATAATATTTATACATAATTTATACTCTTAAATCCAACCATGAAAAATGGTTATGAAAAATGAACTGTATTGCAATCAAGGAGATGATGAGTCGTATATACGCATGAGTAATGTTTCCACATTTCAAAAATCATGATATAAAGTATGTAAGTGTTATTTTTTATTTTAATAATGATAATTTTAACATATTTTTAATATTAATTATTTAAATACACTTATATATTCCATCCATGTAATGAAGTATTGAAAAATAAATCACATCGTTGCGTGAAGGTGGTAATCCACACATGTTCATGAACGACGTAATCATCGTTTAATAAATGGATATTTAAGAAATATATGATAAATTAAATTTATATAATGATATATATGTTTTAAATATTATATATATACATTAATTTGATCATCATAAATAGTTGCGATATGCAATGATGGAAAACAAATTACATCGATTCGTGAGGCGGTAGACTTCCATACACAAGAATGATGGTGTCACATCTCATTTGATAGAATAAAATATGGATTTAGTTTAATAAATAAACATAATGACAAATCATTATATTATAGATACTGATTTTATTATATCATCTTGTTTGAAAAATATTTGAGGAAGGTGGAAGAGGAATTAAAACAAAATGTTTGGATTAGAATAATACCACTACATTGGAAAACCACTTTAGGTTTTCAAAAAAATCCTCACTAGGTGTATTTTATAATCAAACTAAGGATTATAAGACATGGTAAATTAATTAAGGAGTATATCTAGGTATATTTGTTTCTAAGCCATAAGGCTTCATAATTGTGTAGTGGTGCGGATAGGTCCTAAATTAAATTTTTGAAAAGTATAAAATATATTAATGTATTATTCACAAAAAATGGCCCAAAAATTTACCATTACCAAATTTTATATGTGAAATGGTTTAATATTAAATGAAAATAGAAATTATATAAATTTAAAAGTCATTTTATCCTTATTATTTTATTTTACCCCTCTGAAATCATATTTTGACCTTAACCGTCGTAATAAATTTTTAGTGTTTTTAAAGTTCATTATGAAAAAAAATAAGTTGACCATACCATATAACATTAATTATTTTTATTAAAAATATGAAATCAGTTTTATCAAATTCAATTCACCTAAGAGGCTGAGGTTAATTTAAAATTAAATCTATAAAATGCGACGAAGAATAGTTTTTTAGAAAAAGATCATTTTTCATGAATTACAAGATCTTATATTAACCCTATAACAAGAAATAATAATTATTTTAATTTTAATTAATATAAATAGATATATAATATTAACATTCCAATTAACTTTTTCTTTATTAGTATTCATTTTTATTAATTAAAATGGATAATCATTATGCATTTACAAAAACGTCTTAGAAAAATGTATTTTAAAGTATAAAAATAAACTTATACCCAAATCAATTTTTTTGTTAAATTGAAATTAATTTAACTATTCTAAATTAGATGGTTCTGATTTCACTTTAATACTAAATTCAAAATATTATGAGAAATTAAATAAGGTGATTTAATGAAAATAACTGATAATATTTGAAAAATCAGTTATTTTCAATATTAAATATAAACCGAATATGTTTAGAAAAATATAAAAAATTCACCATTATATAATTTCAATATTATTATTTAAAAAATATTTATTTTATCAAAAACAATTTCTAAAATTTCAAAAAAAATAATTATTATATTTTCATTAAAAAATTACCGAAATTCATTTTTTATGAGAACAAGTTTTTCAGGGAATAAAAATACTACTAAAAATTATGTTATTATTTAATAATAATTTCTCAATAAATTTATATTCAGTTAGAATTTTTTGTTCATAAATTAGATAATAAAATTAATACTGTATAATTTTACAGTTAGGTTATAATGATTATATTAAAATAATCATGGTTCATTTAGGCTTGTAGTTTCTTATCATATGCACAATCATGAATAATTTTATTTTTATGATCTTTGGGTGTTATAGGGAATGAAAGGAAAATAATTTAAAAAATGGGTAATTTTTTATCATAGGAAGACTCGGCTCTATTGAAAGTTATGTTTAAGATGTTGATGATTTCAAGGATCTTGATTGATATATAATAGTAGCCATTATATAAGACACTTTTAGTAATGCCGAAAATATGGTGGATGAAACAGTTGATATTGATGATTAACTCGAGGCATACCTTGAAGAAATTAACATTTGGAGAACCAATAAAAAATAATTCTAGTACTATTTTTTATGAACCTAACCTCTACACACTAAAAGAATAGGAATAGTGGTCAGAATTGAAATCAGAAATATGAGATTTTAAATCTAAAAATTCAGGATATTTAATGAAAAATGTTATGTTGAAAGTCAAATCTGTGGAGAAATCCCAAATCATTGATGGGATATAATTACATTAAATAAAAATCCTAGATAATTTGTGAGCTATATGAAGAATACATTAAATTTCAACATATGTTTAAGTATAAAGAGAGGCTTCTCACACCTCGTATGACACTATATAACTCATGAAATTTTATCCATTCATGGTTAGAAATTTTTTTAGTAATTAATTGGGGAATGTATTCCCTTACCATGATTACAAATATAAAGGTATTTTTTTGGACCATGATGGTGTGAATATGATAGTCATGGTTTTTGCTAAACCACAATATTCAAAACCCCAACTGAAATTGGATCTTTAAAGAAGTCAACAATGTAATTCTAGAGTAGTAAATTCTGCGAATAAGATTCCTTGAACTATATGTTTTTATTTTGTAATTATGGGACACAGATAATAAGTGTATTCTATATTTAATTGATATATCTGGGAACAAGATTTAAAAAATATGAAATATGGATTTATACATTTTCCAATGCTTTTAATGTCAATTTGTTTATTGCGATGGTGTTGGGTATTAAGATATATATTTTACATAAAATGTTAAATACATGGTACATGGGGAATAATTCAAGGGTGGAAATTGAAATTGGAATCTTCACCTAACAATGTAGATGTTCAAAACATATTCTTGGTATATCAATATTTAGAAGATTCAATGGGTTCAAATGAAAAGTAAGTTCATCCATCGACAATAAAGGAGAACTGAAAATCTTTTGTGAAGAAAATAATGTCAGAAAATTTATTATATTTATTATTGAATTGAAACAAAACGATTGGATTGGTTTATGGATTCTTCATATATAATTCCCATATCATGTGAATAGAAATAAATACCTCATCATGGGGATGAAATACAATAAATATGGTGTTCATTTTTGTGTGAGTTGGTGACCAAAAACAATGTTTCCTAGAACTTGATTATGTGTTTTAATTATTAATTTATTTTCATATTTCATCATGATTCATCTGTTTAATTACATTAATAAATGATAATTTCATAATAATATGTGTCATATTGAAATTTCATAGAAGTTCCCCACTATGATGAGAACTTGGAGGTCCCACTATAGCATTCTTGAATATTTTTTATATCTGGATGATATTGTTTGATGGTACATAAATGATACCATCTATTAGGGTTATGAAGCTCATAATACATTGATTCGACTTATCATGTTGTTCTCCCTTGGTAATCTTGAAGATATGAATTTATAATAACGGAACTATCAATATTATATTTTTATTTTCATGTGTCGTTGTGTGTTCCCATAAAAGGATGTGTGCATTGACCCTTAGTCATTAAGATTATCATTAATGGATATCATGAATCATAAACATTGATGTGTGGGAACAAATGTGTAGACATATTCTCTATGAGAGATAAGATGCGTTAAGCATGTAACGAGGGATAGTTCATTAATGGATAATTTGAGAATGGATTTATAACTTATGTTACTAGATGAAAGTTGATATATCATGCCCTTTGTTGGGAATGGAACTTCAAATCTTAATCCATTACCATGGTTTACAGTGGTAGAGTTAATTTTTTTTGAAGACATATAAATATTCATTGAACATATGGTTTATGTCACATTCATGTTTCCACAGTCATTTAATATATCACAATAAATGGATTATATTACAAATTTAGCGTTCATGAAAGATTGGATGTCATTACTAAAATTTCTTCTTTTACTTTGGGAGTCATGTTATTTTGTTAGATGTTAAACCTATAATATATGTGTTTATTCCTAATTATATTGCCAAATAGGTATAGAAGGTTACACGCTATGTGTATCTACAGTATCAGTTATGTTTATGTATTGAATTTAACAAGTTAAGATAAATTGTATTTATTATGGTTGGGTTGTTCATGATGATATAATCATAAGTTATTTGATAGGGTGTTCTTGTTAAATAATATTAAATATTTATTTGTATGTTTTTATGAATATAATATTTATTATATTTATAGATGAATAATTAAGTGATTTTTGTTAATTAAATCTATAGTTATTATTTAATGATGGGAAACTTTTGACGAGGGAAAGAGTAATGAGATTAATGGTATAAAAGGAAATGGTATAAAAGTTACTTATTAATATTATTAATGTATTTCACAAGTCAATAAATTATTATTAAATGTAATATTATTGGACATGAGTATAATTAAGGATTCTTAAGTAGGGAAAGGGTTTATGTGAAATTTCCCAACCCTACACCTGATATAACTAATATCTAAAAATAAACATTCAATTATTTTGGAACTTTTAGCTAAATTTTTTTGGTTGACATAACATGAATCACATCAATGGTTGAATACTTCAATAGAAATTTGTATAACTAGGAGGCAAGGGTTGAGGAAATTCTTATTTAGTATTTTAGGATTAAGGCATCAACTCAATGGATCAAGGAATTATGAGTTAGTGCAATTGGAATGTTACAACCATTAAATAACATTTTACAACCATTTTAGGGATACAAAAAATGGTAATGTGGATCTTTTCAATTAAAATAGACAAGCGATAAGATATTCCAAAAAATGGTGACGGCTATTCAGTTTTAAAAAAATAGTGGGATATTAATGGAATTTAATTAAATTTATGTTAAGAAATATGATTTTTAATCAAATTTAAGTACTAATTAGATAATATTAATTTATATAAATTAAAACTAAAACTATTTTGAAAAGATCACTATGATCCATACTATATAAAGTTAACATTCTCATCGATGTGAGTCCCCAGCAATGGAATAGTATTATACATGTTATACAATTCCATAAATATAAATTATGCATGCTTGGATCCCTAATTCCCGAGACACCTGCCAATGTGGCTAGTTATTATAGAGTATCTGTCTATTTAAGTCATATAGAGGACTCAATATATTCACAATGATATTTTAATGAATTGTGATGATATTGTTTCATATATCATCATTTCTCACCTTTAGGATCTATATCATGAGAAGTAGAGATTATAGTGATCTGTTATCTCTAACGCACATTTCATGTGAAATATTGAAGATTTGGTGCCACTAAGGCCATATGTAGTAAATATGATTGTCTATATTGAGCATCTAACATCTTTGGCTTTATGATCCATGATGAGAGGCACAATTATCTCATTATGTATTCACTACCGAAAAACTTCCACAATTTTATTTTGAATTATAATATGAGTAATAGAGATAAAAAACTTTCAAAAAATATTATTCTTATTCTTCATGTTGAGAAAGACATGAGGCATGAAAAAATTATGTTCCTTCCTTTGAATATGAAGTGTAGGAAGTAGGAAAATGGGTTGAACTCTCATTCTAAATCTAAGGATCTAGAGCACCATCCTTCTAAGAATATGAATATCCATAGGCAATGAAATGAGCATGAAGTGGTATGTTTACCATCTGGCATATATTGACATTGACATAGGAATTTCACCTAGACAATTATGTAATAGGAAGATTGAGGTTTGTTCACTATTGAGTGGAATCTTTCTATATATTATATATGGTTATTGGATATTTCATGTGGCACTTAGATATATATCCAAATATAGGAACCACATATATTTTATAAGGTTTCTATAGGCGATATGAATATATAGGCTACCAATTTAGTGTGGATAGTAGCTCTAACTATTGAAGAATTCCATATCACATTGCAAATATGATTGATTTTGGTTTTAATATATTTTTATTATATTCCAATTGTTACCATGAACATCATTTCCATTTCATGTTATATGTAGATGAATTTCTTTCTTTCTTTAAAAATAAGTGTTACTACTTATATAAAAGTTTTATATGTTATGGAAATACACAAATATAGAGTGATTTTTATATATTAAATTATGAAATTCAAATATTTATAATTGGAAATGAAACCACCATATGATGGTTAAGGTGAAAGAGAAAATGAGAATCTTGAATTGGAACACAGTGATGTGTGATGACCTTTTAAAATAGAAGTTATAGATGTATTATCATATATTATTGCATTAAATTATGACTTGAGAATTCATGATTCTATCTACTTGATGAGGTACAGTTCTGAATTATTTGAAAATGAAAAGATTTCAAGAATTAAGTTGTGAATATTCGTGGTAAAAAGATAAGGAAACATAGATCAGATTAATGTGGTGAATATATTAACCAGGTATTTATTGAATTTATATGTGATTATGAATTTTTATCTCAACTAACTACACCTATCACAAAACCATGTAATGATGTTAGTGAAAGGATTAACCATACACTATTGGTCATGGAAATGTATATTATGATTCATTGAAGCCATCAATTATCATTATTCAGATTTAAATTATAAAAACATTATAATTTCTAAAATTAATACCAACTATAATGGAAAATGGTATTCCATTCGAGTTATGAAGCGAAAGGAATCCCATTTTGTCACAAGTTTGGGAATGTGGTTGTGATGTGTTTGGTAACCCTACATAGAGAAACAGACTATCACCTTAAAGAATGATGTGTATATTTATAGATTATACCAAGAAAAAAAGGGTATATTATCTACCCAACCATAAAAAAAGTAAATATCATGAGATAGATCATCATTATCGAAAGGGAACACATCCTAAAAGTGGATGGTTGAAAAGGATAGATTTCAATAAAGTTAATACTAAAGTTACCTGAGATGTGGTATATGAATAAATTCTAAATATTCCCATGGAAGAAGCTTCCACTGAAACACAAGTATTGTGTAGGTGTGTTACATTGGTAAGAGAACATCAGTGATATGGTTTTCTAGATATCAATGATTTCAACTTATTATTTATTGACCATAATTGTATTCCCTACTACAAGGACGTTGTATAGAGCTCAAAATCTATAATATGGAAAGAAGACATGTATTTTGAAACAGGTTCCATGTATCCAAACTATGTTTGGGTTTTGATCATTCCTCTAATTGATGTAGAATTCATCAAGTGTAAATGGGTACTCAATTGAAAACTAGAAATAGAAGGTAATTTAAGCACTGATAAATGATGTATTGTGGATAAAGGGTATAAAACATAAAATAATTTAATAGGATGAAACCTTATCTCATATTTCCATGTTTAAATCCATAAAACATTTCTTTCCATAACAGCTTACCATGACTTTGAGATTTGAAAAATTGAAGTCAAAATCACTTTAAAAAAATGGATCCTTCAAGGGGATGTGTATATGAAACAACAAGAAAGTTTATGACTCCATAAAATTCCAAAAAAGATTAAAATTTACATCTATCCATTTTTGGGTTAATGTAAGAATCTATCCCATGTAAGATTCAGTTCGATAAATCCATAAAATAATTTGGTTTCATTAAGAATGAATGTGATCAATATAAATACAAACATTTCAATGGGAGTATATTAGTTTTCATTGTAGTAAATTTTTATGACATGTTAATAATCTGAAACGACATAAAGACCTTAAAAGATATTTGGGAGTGGTTGAAAAAATTATTCCCCATGAAAGATGTAGGTGAAACAACCGATATTATATGGATATAGATCATTCATGACAAATACAATAATATTATTGGACTAAGATAGAGTCTATACATTGAATAGTTATTAGAGAGGGTTAGTAATAATAATACAAGAGGGGATTTGATTCACATTCAGTTGGTATATATATTTCCAGGAATATGTTTTCTCTTAAACAAGATGAAATAGATCGAATTAGTAAGATCCAATACACTTATGTTATATGATATATCATGTATGTATGTTATGTATGAGGATTAATGTTTCCAATTCCTTGATCATGGTAGGTATATATCAACTATATCCATTTTAATTACACTAGACTGTTGTTATGTCTATCCATAAGAATCTACAGAAGACTAAGGATATGTTATTAGTGTATGGAAGAGATAAAGAGATAGTCATTAGCTGTAATACAGATTCTAGATTTAAGATAAATTATAATGACCTGAATTCCCAATCTGAATATTTCTTTTATCTCAATGGAGGTATTGTGAGAGGGAAGAGTTCTAACAAGTTTATTTTTTATAATTCTATAGTAATGTTAGAGTATATTTTGGTTTTTTATGTGGCCATAGAAGTAGTTAATTTTGTAACTTTCCCTAATATCATGATGTGGTACCTAGAATTCATGACCCTAAAATATGATAACATTTTTTTTATTTATCTCTCTAAAGATATGAGGTCACACTAAAGAAAAAATCACATACTTTAGAAGTTTCATCTACTGAGAGATATTTCTGGAAGATGTCAATTTTTAGTGAGAATAGTATCCATGGAGTTAAATGTGAAGGAAACCTTACCAATGTTTTATCTCAGTAGTGGAATAAGTATTATGTGGGAGCTTGTGGACTAAATGTGGTTTTTAGTTGGATATAGTGCAAGTGGGAGTCTTCTTGATTCGGTTACCTAGGACCAAATTTCATAACACTTGATTATGTTTATCCATTATTAATGATGTTTTTATTGCATCTTGATTGTTATTTTCTTTCATATTAGTATGTGATAATATATTAATAATATGTATCATACTGAAAGGTCATAGAAGTTACCCTCTATGATGAGAACCATGAGGTGCCAAAAAATATTCTTTAATATTTTACCATGAAAACACTTGTCTTTATTACACATTAATTCAGGATTTATTATTTAAAAACACGCATAGTAAAACCTATAATATTGATAATCCTATTTTATTTTTTAATTTGGTATATAGAACATTAACATGATACATGGATACAACAACATTACTGAAAATTTCCTTCACATGATTCTAAAATTCCATACCTTTTAAAATTGCGTGTGATAACTTAGTGAAATTAATAAGAAAGGGGTGAGATATAAAAAATTAAGGGGATAAGAAAATAATAATAATGGTTGAAGTAAAACATATTAGTCAATAAATATATAACTGATACATGAAAAATGAGAGAATTATAATTTTTAATAATGAGTCTTGATATTGCATGATAACATAAAGACAACATCAGAATGTGGAAAAAAAATTAAACGTGACAACATAAGCATAACCCAAGGATAAACAACATGACATCATAACATAATATGGTTAAGATAACCTTCCATTCACCACACATGGAATCTCATGAGACTGAAACATTTCCATATTAATTGTATTTCTATCCAGTTACACCCATTATAACCATATCATATACATTCATAAGTGTTCCAAATATGCCATATAATATAAGAACATATTTCATTACATTAAATCCCATGATTAGAGATGGTGGGTAACATAAATGGGAGTAAAAAATAAATGAATAATAGGTACAAATAGGTGAATACTCTTTATTGGGGAAGGGTATGTGTATACAATTTTTTTAGAAAGAAGATTCGGGCAGAGCCCTCTTATTTTTATAAAAAGGGGTACATGAAGAAGATAGAAGGGGTCATACAAGCATTATTCCATCATGTAAGAATAAACATGAAAACACCACAAGTCATACTCAAAATGACATGAATCATCATAATCATCCTACCAATCATAGTCATATAAGGGACCATGAGACCTAGTGACCATAGTCGGCTTGAGATAGGAATAGTCTTTCTTCTGCCTCGCTTTCCTAGGAGAAATAGGTTGAAGGCCTTCATCATCCATAAAAACAACTTTCACTTTGTATACAACCTGACTATATGATGATTTTTAGGGAAACATCCTTGATGACCTCCCACCTTCCATGGATCCCCTATGTTTCCCTTAATTTATTGGTATTTGTATACATGTTACAACGTTCAGCATAGAAAATCTCAAGACAATTTTTGGAAGCATGATGAGGTCATATAAAGGTTCATGACATGAATTAATGATAGTTCAAGGGATCTACAGTAACTTATTCAGAATAAGGGAAGAAAGTGGAATATTTTAAAAATCAATACAATATAAAAAATTGGTAATTTAGAGGCATAAGATAAAAAATAGTGTTTGAAGAAATTTTTGTCCTGAGAAAACATAGGGAAATTTCTATAACGTAATAACCATACATAAACATTAATTAAAATTTATAATGAGAGAAAATAGGGTATCTCATCATTTACAAATCAAAAAATAAAGTATTAATGACGTGTAAAATCATATCCCTGCATTTAGAATTTTATATGAATGGAATAAAATAATGAATGTGCGTGAATGGAAAAGAAGAGAGAGAGAGGTCCCTAACCATAAATATTTGATTCCTAAATTAGAGACGGGGGAAACCAAAGACCTTATATACACATTGGTTGAAACATGTATTATCATTATATAGGGTTAAATGGTATAACTTCATGGATTATGACTTTGGAGTGGAGTGGAATGCATAATGGGTGGTATTTTTACATGAGGGGTGGGTTTTAAAGTAATAAATATTAGTTATTTTACAATATAAGCCAACCCGTTGTGATATAAATCAATTAAAACCATTTTATGGACTAAATAAGACTAGGAGAGTGTGTTTGTGCATTAATTTTCTTTAATAATCAAAATTCACCTTCCAACCAACCTAATAAATGCACAAAATCCAAAAAAAGAATCTTATTTTAAAAAATTCCATTTTTTAGTTTAATAAGTATTGAATTATAAATTAAAATTTTATTTCCAAATTAATTTTTCTACTTATTAAATTAATTTTAGAATTATAAAATTTTTTCTTAAATTTTTTAATCATGTTGGCATAATAATGATGTCATAAAATCATTGTGCTCATAAAGCGACAATGTTCACTTTTCACCAAAAATTAATCTTTCTCAGAAAATTAAAAATATAACAATAAGATAATATTGTAATTCTAAGTCCAAAAATGAAATTGCTTTCATAAAAATAATCATATAGGTATGAGTTTTTTACCTTTTAAATAAATCAATATTTTAATCAAAAATAACTATTTAATAAAAAAACGAACATTCTAACCATTATAAAAAATTATCTCAGATTCATTAAAATATATTATCATTTATCAATAACATTAGAAGATTATTTCATGAAATAGAATTTTATTTATAAATTACAAATAATATAATGTTTTAGTATATTATATTGGTTGTCTCTAAAAATAATACATTTTTTCTTATTATAAAATCCTGATGATCATTTAAATGTTTCAACATAACCAACAACCATAATTACCAACTATTTTATTAACTAATGGTTATAATTATGACCAACTATATTTTTTGAAAAAAATAAATTCATGTGATCATAATTCCCCTATAAATAAACCATCATTCTTACTATTCATCATTCACTTCATTTTTAATCAAGGCCCAATATAATTTACAAAATAAATATTTAATTACTGACTCTTTATCTTTTTCCTATATCACGATTAATGAGTGGGGGATTCTAGGGGATCTAGGAAACAAAAAAATATATATTTCACTTTATTTATTATTTTTAACTCTTCCCATTATAATATTTGGATTAATAATAAGAATTTTTGTAGAATAAGTGTAATGTTTTTAAATAATGAAATAAACTGTTTCTAGTTTTTAGTATGTGTTTTCCATCACTGTTGCTAATTTTAATAGTTCATATGAACACATTATTTTAAAAGCTCATATAATATTTAAAATACTTTCTATGAGCTCATAATTAAAAATTCATTTTAAAATAAGATTTTTATGAATAACATAAAGGAATTTTCAGGGTGTTATAGTTCTAGGATTAGATTATATTTTAGGATAAGACCTAGATGATGTAGAATTTTAGGGGTAGGTGGATCATAATACATTGAAAACCCTTCTCATGACTTAATCCCACTATAATATCCATGATAAGAGGTTATTAGAGTTGACTCATCAACTGGAAATCCACATTTCCATGTACCATTGAATTTCCTATCAGCGGATGTGAGTGTTGATTATTAGACTTTAATATATTTATTAATTGTTATCATGAATCGATTCATTTGATTTATTGATGAAAAAATGATGAAATATGATCATTGTGAGGTAGTATTCATTGGTTATGTCATGAGTAATATTGCATTAATGGATAATGAAATAAAACATTTATCACTTCTATCTCTAGAGAGAAGTGGATATCTCTAGAACATCAATAAATATAGATCAATCTAAATAAATACATGGATATGGTGTTTAGTGTGTGAATTAGTTTATAGAAAGTCAATAAAAGATACATCAACCATATTGGTTGATTAAATAAATATAAAACCTGTTTTATTTGAGATATCATGATAAATGGATTATATTACATAGAAAGCATTTGTGATATGGTGGATGTCATTGAAACACTATCTTATTTATTTCTGAGATCCAAGACATGTTACTGGACACTAACCTTGGACTTTAGCAAGCTATGCTTAATTCTACTGAGTAAGAGGTCTGGAGGGAAATATAGTAAGTGTATTCAAAATCTCATTTAAATTCATGTATTGAATTTAACAAGTTATAATAAATAATATTGATTCCTGTTAATTCACACGTTATTTAAAAATATATGTTCGTTAAATAATAATAAATATTTAGTGAAAAGATTTTATGAATATTATATTTCTTTCATTTAATGATAAATAATTAAGTGATATTTATTCATTAAATAAATATTCTTTATTCATGGATTGGTAAATATCGATGAGGGAATGAAGATAGTGCTTAATGGTTGAATTAAGAATGGAATAAAAATATATTTATCTATTTTTATAAATTTTTTTACATGTTAAGTGATTATAAATAATAATATTTTTATTAGAAATGAGGTAAATTAATAATTGTTCAGTGTGGAAAGGTCTCATGTGTTATTTTTGAACCTCAAACCCAGTATAATAATTATCTATTTATAAAACAATCTATAATCTCTTTTTTGGGAATAATGGTTAGATAAATACACCCTAAATCCATAGATTGAGATATAGAACATGAACATTTTTTCCTCTTTTAATTTGAATTTTTCTATGACTAACCACAAATAATTCAAGTGATCAAAACAGTTCATGAAAACAAATGAAAATTTTATGACAAAGTTAATATATTTTTTTACATTTGTGGATCACTAATATAGGGATTATACACTTGGATCCTATAGTATAAATATGGATCAATAAGGTATAATCAACTAGATTATTAGGGAAGATAAAATTACAATTTGAGGTAATTTTATATCTAGTTCTAAATTAATTATAAATTACATGTGAAAATCATATTTTGTCTCTAGATTTATTATTTAGTCGTATAATAGATGGTCTTTATTTGACATGAAATTGTAATAATTTAAAGCAATCATTACATTTAAATTATGATTAAAAATATATGTTGGGAATGACAACAATTCCATTCCACTATGCCTAGAACCTAATGTTTTGGAAATGATGAGGGTATCTAGATAATTGGATCCAATAAATCTATGGTTGGGGTAATGTTATCAAGTAAAAAATGGGCTCTTAATTGATGTTTCTAGTCATAATCTTCTTATATTTAGTCAATTATGTAACTCAGGGCATGCCATGGAGTTCAAAAAGAAGGTAGGCATAGTAAAATAAGGACGTGGTTCAATTTTTCTAAAAGTAAGACAAATAAAAGTGAATCTTTACCTTTTTTACAAAGATTATTAGAGTATGATGTTAATGGAAGGTGGTAATATACTATGACACTAGTGATTTTTCTATTTGAGTAAAAAATCCTTCGAAATTATGGTGAAGTCTAGTACATATTGATGCATCCCTAAGCCTACATGTGATCACACTAAAAAATGTGATTCTTTTCTAAATAAGAAGATTGTTCAAAAGACTTACAAGAAAATGAAGTGTAAGTCATTAATATTTTTGGAGCTCATCCATGTGGATGTATATGGGATAATTACACCACAATTTGAATATTTAAAAAGGTTACATGTCTTATTTATTTATTATTTCAATAAAATGGAATGACATATGGTTATATATCATAAATATAAAGGGCTTAAGTGTATCATAGGTTATTAGTTCTTGACTAAATATATTATTGATGTAAAAAAGTTGCTTTGTATTATCAATTGTATAAAATTTAAAAACATTCATGTTGAAGAGTATCTATAAAATAATGGTATTAGAAACCAATATTCTATGGTTATAACTCCTTAATAGATTAAAGTTGTTTAAAGAATAAATTTCATCATCAACAACACGTATCAAACGTTTCTAATTGAAAATGGATTACTAGAGAAATTTTGTAAATAGGTAGTTAAAGAAGAAATATAAATCTCCGATAGATCCTTATTCTTTCTTAATAAAGGAAAAACTCCATATAAAATAAATTAATGAAATAATCCAACACTTAAATACTTCGAACCATTTTGAAGTAAGTGATCATTTCTCAAAAAATCAATGAAAATAAAGATTTACATTTGTGGAGAAAATGTAATTTTTATTGGGTATTCAAAAAAGAGTAGATCTTACCAATGAATTAATAAAAGGATTGTAAAAATTATTGAATGTAGTTTTGTTATTAGTTGAAAATAAGTAGATAACAATGACACTTGAACACAATTCAAATTCCTGATCAATAGGTTTCCTTTGAAAATTATTCATCTTTATAAGTTTAAATAAATGAAAAAATATATAGATTAAGGGTAGTTTCTTGTGGTTGTAGATAAATATTATAATTTCTCTAATGATGTTGAAACCATAGTTTAAACAATATGTTCTAGTAGATGATATTGTATGGATGAAATCACTAAAAACAAAATATTTGTAGATCGATCATATACCATTAAAACAAGAATAATTAAAGCTCAACTACAAGAGTCTCTCTTATATTTTGTGGTGCCCAAATATTTTGATGAAGCTTCTAAGGATGAAATTAGGGTTTTATACATTCATGATGATGTTGGCCAAATATAAAAGAATAATAGAGGGGGGGGGTTCATAGTCCACTTAAAAAGAATATCAGTATAACCGAATTGGTGTTTAGAAAACAATTAATACAGATGGAAAGGATACATGGAATAAAACTTTGCTTCTGTGAAAAAAGAATCATATAAATTAAGGGATTTATGTGGCTTAAACATTCCCAATAGTGATAAAACTCAAAAGAATATGATTATTCTAGGAGAAGGCAGTGATAAATGATTCACGGTGTATCGAATGGATGCAGAATTGACCATTCAAAATGATTTCATTGATGATGATGTTTACATTAAGAAACTAGATGGATTTTTTCAAAGATATTGATGAATATAAAGTATTCTATTTGAATAAGGCCTTTTAATGAAAAAATCAAGCATAAAGTGCAAGATACTTAAGAGTGGACCAATATCCAAATAAATATGAATTTTAAATAGAAGGGGTTAATAACAACCTATATATTAATAAATAAAATGAGAAGTGGAGTATGTTTCTTATATATGTGGATGATGTGATCTTTAGAAACCCATTGTATGAAATTATTAGATCTTATGATGTGATAATTTGACAATTCACTTATTTCTGAATTTTTATTTTTCTTTTGTCTACATATTATTCAATGAAATAATGAAATATATATATCCCAAATGAAATATTCCAAGGATATGATGAAAATATTTCAGCTAGATAATTCGATAGCCATATATAATCTAGGAAATAATATAACAAAATTATTAATTGAGGAAGAAGAAAAAGATGTCGATGTCACACATGATATAAAAATGAATTCTAGATTATCTTCATGATATTAACTCGGTCATATATTGTGTTTTCCCCATATCAAGCCCGGTGATATCAAAATTGTCCCGATTAAATTCATTTAACAATTGTGAAAATTATACATTTTTATATCAATCATACAATATGATATGGATTGTTTTACTACAACTATTCAAAACAACAATTGTTGGGTTATTGCGATATAGATTTGTAGGATTTAGTTGATGATTGAAAATCAATATCATGTAGTGTATTATATGTTTGGAGTTGTTACATTTAATGTCTCATCAAGAAACAATAATATGTACCATTAAGGACTATGGATTCTATTTATGTGATAGGTACTCAAGAATTGACTCAACTACTTTGGAATAAATAACAACATTAAGATTTTTGAAATGTCGTTTTATATCCTATTACGATAATGTGAGAAAACTTGAGTGTTATAAACCATAGAAAAAAATCCATTACACCATTCAAGAAAAAACACATCGATATTTAGTATCATTTGATAAAGGAGAGGTTTGAACCATGTTTTATAGAACAAGAGTATGTTTCAACTCATGATAAAGTTTTATATATTATAATAACGCACTTTCTATGGTGGAAAATTGAGAATTATTGGTTGACTCTTAGTGTCCAACTGAATCCATCTAGCTGGATGGTCATAAGGGAACACCCAATCACCCATGGGAATTTATTGAAAGATAAATTTATGAAATTATATCACTTTTCATTGTTTTATTTATAACCCTTTATTGTAACCTTTTGGAGATGTGATCTCTTTTGGATTGTCAAAAAAGGGGGAGAAATAAGAAGGAGTTGAAAATGTGATTGTAAGGGGGAGAGGTTTAATCAGGTTGAATTATGTATAGAAAAAAGAGAGTGTTAAAATGAAGTGTTTGAAGATCATTTATTCAAATTAAGTGTTATTGAGAATCTGTACATTAAAATTTGGTTTCTCACACCAAGTGTGACTCACATGAGTTTAGATTTGGTGATTTGTGGACCATTGATGCATGAAACTAAATGTTAAATTTCAAATATGTTATTATTTCTTGGATTACTTCATATCAGTCATGTATGGGAGTTCTCAACATACCCATAGAGAGATAATATTATAAAAAAAATCCCATATTAGGAATTTTCGGTTGTTTTTTTCATATGTGACAGAGGATGTTTTCATATAAGATTATGTTATTTTAATAAAGGAACATTAGAGAGTATTATTAAAATTGGTAAAGCATCTCTTTAACACATCTTAGACCATGCTAGGTTAAATTCATAGAAAACATGTCGAATCCAATTATTGATGGAGTTAGTGAACACACCCACATTAGTGGGTATTTTGATATCGGATCTCCAATGTAAAATTAAAAATTTTTCTATAGGTATGTTATTTTTCAAGGTGAGTAAAAATGGCCAACCAAAATGAACCATATCATTTCACTGGACTGTTTGTATTGGGTTTCCACCTATAAAACATGGGGGATATCTCTTTGTTTATGTATTGTTTAAAGGTTATTTTGGGATGAAATAAAATCTTGGAGACAAAAACATAATGGTGAACTTTTTGTGGGAATGATGGGGAATGTGGCCCAGTAAATGATTTCCTATGAAACATGTGGAAGGAAAAATGAATGTTATAATGGTAGTGGTACACCGAATGATATACAATGGAAAATAGTGTAAAGAAGAAGACTACATGTATGGTACTCTGTGTGTTGAGGTCAAAATGGGAAAATTTTTCTCATCACACTAGAGTATAAGTCGTGTCATCAGTCGAGTCCGAAATTCAAGAGAAAACACATGCAACATTAAGGCATTTTATGAATGTGATATCCATTCATTGATGGGATATTTTTTTATTTTTTAACATCTTATACTTTGTGAATTCAATTTAATGCAATAGATTCACATTTATGAGTGGTTTTATAATGGAATTAAATTTAGGGTTGAATCTTGCATATATAAAAATAGAGGTAGAATATAAATTCTTTTATTAGGAGGAAGGTGAAATTGTGGTTGCAGATCTCTTTTAGAAAGATGAGGTTGAAGATAGAGGTGTTCTAGGAGTTCTATTTTCTCAATGTAATTTTGAAATGTATATTCTAAATAGAAAAATGAAAAATGGTTTATATTTCAGTCACCATTATTTTATAAAGGATAAAACATCAAGAGGATTAGTGAGTTACATGGTATATGAGAGAATTGATTTTTTTCATGGTATTGAACTAGGACAGTTAGTGACACCACTCCAAAATTTAATTTTTGAACCGATGTGCATTAATTTAGTTTGGTGCATAGAAACATTATTGTGAATGTTCCATAGAGTGTACTAGTGAGGATAAACTTAGTAAATTCATCTCTATATTGTATTGTTTTAGTCACTCAAGAGAAATGAAAATATAAATATATAAGTATTCCTCCAGTTGAGAGAAAAATATTAAAATTCAATGATCATATAATAATACTCCTCTTCACACACCCTCACATGGTATATTCCTCGATAAGGGACCAAAAATTTCATATTGTTTGCAATATGTTACCCAATAATAGTTTTCTTTTAAGAAATCACATGTAGTTTTTAGGATCGATGATTCAATAAGATATTCTATAACTATTTCTATTTTTTAACTATTGTGATAAGGGAGACCACTGCTTCATCAAGTATAAAAATTAATGATGGCTGCTAAAAAGATTTCAAGTTTCTTATTTCATAGGATGACAGCTGTGAAACTGACTCAAATCTCTTAGGTAGTGGAGAAAAACTTCAAGGGATATTAATTTAAGTTTTATATCTATCATCTTATGAAATAAACCATTAAAAATCATTTTATAAATTACACTTGGTTTCTAGGATCAATGATATAATGATCTATATAATGATTATAGTTGAAATAAAATCAACTACAATGATAGATGTTCTCATATCAATATATGGTTTAGAAACCTTGTGTTATTTAAATTGTCATTTAGTGTTTTTCATTAAATAATTTAAAAACATTTAAAATGAAAAAAAATCTATGAGGTACGATTCTATTATTTCCATAGAGATTTGTTCCACTTTTACAACCATCATCATATTAAATCTGCATCATTAAAAATTCATAATAGTTACCCAATGGTTTTATACTTTATGATTCAAATAAATCTCTTATTATTATTGTTTTTTAGGAAAACCTAAAAATAAAAAAAACCACTTTTCATCTCTAAATTAAAATTTTTATAAAAAATAAATATTGATCATACTTTTTCAGTATATGTTTACTCTATGATTAAATAAATAATTATAAATGGTACTTTATCTAGAATATTATAACACATTATTAATGGAATGTATTTGAAATGTGTAGATCTCAGTATCAAATTTTATCTTTATATCATAATTAATGAACAATTGAATGTGTCAAAATGATAATTTTAGTCTTAGTATTTTTTTAATATCTCATAAAAAACTGATTAGATTAAAAAAATTAATATATATATATATGAAGATAATTTTTTTTGTATTAATGAATATGGAAAAATTATTATCATTATACAATTATGATAACACGTTTATTAATATATATAGAAAATAATTTTAACAGATATTTTATTTTATTGTTTTACTCATAAATGAAAACATCATGTATGTTAGTCATAGAATATGTATTATTCTATCAAAATTATTCATAAAGATTTCCATTTATCTTTATATTATATTATTCACCTAAAATGATGTTTTCTCGTGTATTATAAATAATTTTTTAATAAATAATTTATTTATCTTCAAATATAGGGGACACTAATGTACAATTTTTAAAATTAATGGCATTTTCATTTTTGGAGGTCCTATGTTATGTATAGACATAATAATGTGGAGGGGTATATGGGTGGGGAGGGGTGAATTGTTCTGCACCTTCAATTAAATCATCATATAACAATTATATATAATGATTTGTGGTGTTTTCATATGTTATTGCCTATTATATAATATAATTACATCCATAAAGTATAAGACATGATTTTCTAGGTTCACTTCATGTGTGAGGAGCTAATCCTTTGTGTGTTGTGGTGGTCTTCCTATATCTCAAAGATATAATCATATAATAAAGTAATAACTAAAAAGGGTAACACCATGAACTTCTTATAATCTATCTCCCAATAGGTTTCATGATACTACGATGATACAATTTTTTTTCAATATATGCTCATGATAGGAAGTGAATTAAGTTAATAAAATTATAAAATAGCCCAAAAAAATTTATACTCTTTTGAATAAAACTTAATCAAAATGGAATTATTTTTAGAAAATGGAAGGAGAGATTGATTTAAAACCTTATAAATAAATCTAAAAAACTAAAATTTCACTATTAAATTGTATATAATATATAATATAACTTTCAGAAAACATTAACCACATGAAAAAAAATGCACTAGAAGTACATAAATAGTCATAATAAAATGATATTTTAAATAATAAGATTAATTGTAACAACCCAAAAATTAATAAATTGAATTTCATCCTTATTATAATAATTTCACATAGTATAAATCCTATAAAATCACATATATAATAGAATAAAAATTTTATAATTGAATATTGAATGAAATAAGTGGTAATTCTTGAAATTAAGGAACCTATAATGATATAATAGTAACACAGACTTTGGAATAGTAACATGAACCTTAGGAATAGTAAACCATCCATAAGAATTGTGACATAAAATTTTAAAAGTGAAAATAAAATTTAGGTACCTTATGAATGAAAATATGATATATTTATTTTAGTGCATATATTTGTAAATATTTTAAAAATGATAAATAAAGTGTTGTTATTTTTATAAGTCATAAATATTAAATTACAATTATATTATTTATTGAATAATTTGAAAGGAGAAATATTTCGACAAAATTTTCCATCAATGAATATTTTATTTTCTTATTATTATAAGATACTTTAATGATACCCTAATAATTTTTCAATGTTTTAGAAATTAAGTTTTAATTTCAAAGTATCTATTCTTAATGTAAGTGATGATTTTATTTAAAAAATAAAATTCCCACATTATAAAATTATTTTCAAAAAATGAAGTTCCTTTTTAAATTCTATAATCCCTTACTTCATGTGCTGCAGTCCTTGGTATCCTTAAAAGACCAAAACCACTACCCTAAGGTGGTTCTGAAGGATGAGAGATTAAAGAGGTAAAATCCACATCCTTTTTCTTTTAATTTCTTTTTAATTTCTTATTCTCTCAAAACACCCTCTAAAAAAATGTTCATGATAACTCATGTATATATTATATAGTGTAATTATATAATTTTAATATAATTTCCATCACAAAACTTATTTTTATCTCTCTTTTATTATATAAATTATATCATCACCGATGATGTGTTAATTTATCGACACCATGGATTATGGATTTTCATTTTCCTTTAACACCTTAAATTCTATTCATAAATCCAATTTATGGTCTGTACATACTATAAAATATATTTTATATCCCATTTTATGTTTTTAACAAAATTATTTAATAATACTATTTGATAAAACAAATCATGTTTTTTGGGATCGAAAACCGCCAAAATTAACCTAAACAATTATCAATAAATATTTATATAATGATTAATCATCATTATATATATATAAATGATATATAAGACAAATTTAAACTATATAAGATCATTAATAACATATAATTTTAATTCTTTACAATTACCCCCACCTTACATGATCTTCCATACATGAGTATAAATTAACTGATTATCAAAACCAAAAAAGTGAACACACTAGAACGGTCAAATTATAATATATAACTCATCAAAAATCAAATAAATTAAATTAAAAAAAAATAATGAATCAAATAAAAGTATAAATGGATTTTTATTTTTTAGTTAAAGATTTTAATTTTATTATCCATGATATTAAAGAGAATAGAATGTTCATTCCTAAGGTAAGGGGATTCTCAAACCCAAATATCATCCTTTGGGTTTTATCTCTTTCACTCCATTTTTAATATGGATGTTATATTATTTTTCTATAAATATAATTTATTTCCACTTACCTTTTATTTTATAGGATATAAAAAGTTCAATCTTTTTATAATAAAAATTAAATTATTTTTTTTCAAAATAAATATTCTTTTAAAAAACACATATTTTACTTCTCATGAGATTGTTTTTTCTTCAATAAAGATTGGTACCAAACATGTTATTACCATTTTATATTTGGAAATCCATTTCTTATGTGTGTGTTGTTTATAAAATGAAACCAATTATTTTACATGGGTAATTTTATGTCCATGATTGATATTCATTTTATGTGATAAGCTTAATAATGTAAATGTTATGCTATGATGGGTGTGACTGGAATTATATAGTGAATGTAGATGTTATGATGTGACAGGGGAACCCAAAATTATGTAGTGCTTCAATGCATTGGTTAATTTGATGTATCTAATTAGATAAAGTTATTTATGCATGGGGTTGGACCACTATAACATGATGTTTCATTTTTATGCATTACCACATATAAAGACTTTTTCAAATGCTCAATATCATGATTATGATCCTATGAAAATGATATGATGATAATAATTATGATAACCCCATTTTATATTGATTAATTTTCCTATCTATCCTCTTATTGGGATTTTATCTCACCCCTTTATTTTAGGTATTTCCTCTAGTGATTACTTGTACTAAGCTGAACAAGTGGGCCAATAAGATGGAATAAAAGAAGGAATTAAATAAATGTTTGTGTTTCATTTTGTAATTGTTATGTATGTTCTTATTTTCCCAAGACACGAAACCATCAGACCATGGTTTTGTAATGATTTTATGTTATTTTTCTTTAAAATGATGTAATAATATATGTAAGAGAAGCAGAGTCTCTATAGTTGATATCAGTGAAAAATTTAGTTACTTTTGGAATTATAATTCTAGAACCTTAGTGAAAACCCTTAGTATGAGACTGAGTATATATAGGCACTCGAAATGATTTTCTACAGAAAATGATAAACATAGGGATCCCATAAGATATTCCTTTAGAATTTACTTCACAAAGGAGTAAATTATTTATTTATGACTTATTGACTTAAGTTTTGTTTTAATCTAATCTATTTCATAAAATAGTGGGAACCATGAGAAACTTGGCCAACAACCAATGGTAGTGAAAATGCAGCAATTTCTGAAATTAAATCCCCAATGTCATGGGAGGTGCATTTCAAAATTTAATGGTGATGATTACCCATCTGTCTCAGGTTATGAACAATAACATGAATAATATGGAATTTCAAAACATTTTTAAGAGGAAGAAACTTAATATTAAGTGTTTTATGTGGCAAAGACCACCAACGTTTAGTGGGTCTTCCAATCAACTAGTCACAGAATAGTGGGTCAAATCAATAGAGAATATTTTTTGGTGATTCACTGTTCTATGATAGAGATGGTGACACTATTCACATACCATTTTGATATAGGTTGATCAATTGTGGGCATTGATTAAGAACACCAAGCCAAAGGACGAAATTGAAGAGATGGGGTTGGAAGATTTTAAGATAATTGTTCTTAAGAAGTATTTCCATATAACTATTTATTGAAATATGAATAGGGAATTAATAGGGATGAATAAAAAGTAAAGTGAATATGTCATATTCTATGAAGAAATTTTCACAAGGCTTACAAGGTATTCTTTGGGTTTTGTTATAAACAATGATATCAAAATTGATATATTAATTAGTGGATTAAGACCACACCTTTCAAAGGATATAGAAATTCGATACATTAAGAGTTATGAATATCTTGTTCGATGTTCTCTCAAAGTGTAAATAGATTTTGGATGATGGAATCATGGATATGGTGATAAGAAATGAACGATGTAGTTTCAAGTTTGGGGATCTAATGAAAAATGTGGAATCGAATCCCTACCACCAACATGTAAAAAATGTGGGAATAATCATCATGTTTTTTATATAAAAGGGATAAGGGAATGATATAAGTGTGGGAGAGAAGTACACCAATATAATTAAAGTAAAGATACATAAAGAATTTAACCTATATGATGTGGGAATGGAAAACACCACCCATGGTTCAACGGTTCTACTCTAGGGAGAATGGAAACTATGAAAGACATTGCACTAAACCTCGAGTCCTTGAGGGTAATAAACATCACCATCCACAAAATAAATAGTATAAAGGGAAGGATTATGCCATCACTACTGATGAAGTTGAGTAAGAAAACAAATTTGTACAAGGTACACTTACTATTCACTCAAGAATGGAAAAATACTTACTTGATTATAGTTCTACGCATTTATTTATAACTATTAAGATTGCTATAACTATTGAATTGAAGCCTCGAAACCTTGAAGTATAGATATATATAAAAAACCAAGTGGTGTTGTCATTTAAACCTAAGTGTTTTAACTCTTCACTTTTTGGCATCTGTGGAAAGATTCTTCCAAATAATCTCATTATACTTCCCTTGGTGGAATTTCAAACTATAATCTGAATGGATTAGCACTCATTATATAGAGAACATATAAACTATGAGGAAAAGGAAACATATTTTAATATTATGAATCATATCATAATCCTCTGTAAATATATGTATGATCGTGAATCTCCTTTGGAAAATCCTTCAATGGTGTGGGTGTTGATTCCCTATGAAGAAGCATACCTCGATCAAATGGTTGAGTCAAAGGAATGTATAAAACTCGAGTAAATTCCCCTTGTGGTGGGAGTAAAATTATGGATTTACCGATGATTTACCTAGTCTTCCCCCATATTGTGAGATTGAGTTCCCAATAGTACTCTTACCCAGAGCTACTCTTATCTAAAAATTTCTCTACTGGATAGAACCTATTGAATTAAAGTTATTAAAGAAGCAGATGCAAGTGCCCATGTACAAAGGTTTATATACCCGAGTGCGTCACCTTGGGGTGTATCAATACACTTTTTAAATAATATGGATGGATCAACGAAATTATCTATTTATAATAAAAAACTCCGTAATATCTCTATAAAGAACAAGTATCCTCTTCCAAGGATTGTTAACTTGTTTGATCAGTTGTGAGGAGCTTAGTGATTCTCCAAGGTTGATCTTTATTCTTAATATCACGAGCTAAAGGTGAATAAGGAAAATATTCATAAGACTACCTTCCATTCAAGTTATGGGAACTTTGATAATTTTTTGACACCCTTCAGACTTAACAAATCCCCTGCAATCTTTATGAATTTTATGAATAGAGTCTTTATAAATTACCTAATACAATTTGTGGTAGTATTTATCGATGATATTATCATATACTTAAAGAGAATGGGAGAACATTAAGGACATATACATATTGTGATGGAAACATTAATTAAGGATAATTTATATGAAATGTTTAGAACGTGTGACTTTGGGATACAGTAAGTCACATTATTGGGACTAGTGATCACATGTGAGGGAATTTCTGTGGACCCTTCAAAAACAATGGCAATTGAAGAATGGAATAAACCCTCTAGTGTCATGAAAATATATTGTTTTATTGGTTTAGAAAGTTAATATAGATGTTTTTTTGGAAATATTCTCATGATTTTCTAGCCCGCTAACTAAGTTAACATGGAAAGGGGTAAAGTATATCTGGATGGAAGAATAAAAGGAATGCTTCAAGGAGCTAAAGAGAAGGATGATAACTGCACATGTACTAAAATTAATGATAAGTGGAGAATGTATTTTCATATATATAGATTCTTCAAAGAATGTATTGGGTTGTGTATTCATGAAAAATTATAGAGTTATAGCCTATGACTCATGACAGTTGAAGATCCATGAGCAGAACTACCAGATGCATGATATGACGCTAGCATCTCTGATTTTTTCCTGGAAAATATAGAGTCACTACCCCTATGGTGAGAAGTGTGACATATATATTTATCAAAAGAGACTAAAGTATATATTTACAACAAATGATCTCAACATGTTTCAAAGGATATGGCCAGAGCTATTCAATGACTATAATTTCTCTATTTACCATCATATTGGTAAGGTGATCAAGGTAGCTGATGCGCTTAGTAGAAAAGAACCTTCTACTCTCTCCATGCATTGAATTAAGAAAGACCCTATCCTTATGGACATGAAAAGGATATATTTGGAAATCATCCTTGTAGGTAATAAATCCAACCATTCCCAAATGTTTACCCAACCATATATGTAAGACAAGATTAAGGTGTCACAAAGGGATGATCTAGCGCTTCAAAAGAAGGTGAATGCAGAAAGAAAGGGAATCTGCAAGAGTTATATATCGATGATGATGGTGTGATTTGGTTTGGAAAAAGGATTTGTTTTCCTTCATCACTAGAGATAAAGAAGTCTATGTTGAATAATTCACATAGCTCAACATTCTCTATCCATCTTGGTGGAACCAAGATGTATTGCGATCTTCGAGAAAACTACTGGTGGGACAACATAAAGAAAGACATTTAAGAATATATCTCAAGGTACTTGGTATGTCAACAGGTTAATGTAGAGTGATAGAAGTCCAAATGAATGATGAAACAATTTTGTATATCTATGTGTGTTTCCCTCTGAAATTGGGAATGAAATTTTTGATTTAAGGTCCAAACATTCCATGCGGGTTCTAATGGGTTTGTTCGTAGAACCGGAAACATCCAATGATTCCATATTCATTTGGACCTACTTTCCAAAGGCAGTTGCTCATTATTTATGCACTGATGAGGCTTATGAATATTCATTGGTCGAGAGGATGGGAGGTCGGACTCATCACACCTTTTTTGAGGGAAATTATTGCCTACTCTAGGACTCTATTTAGAGATTTAAGTTATGTTCGTGAATCCTTATTACATTACCAAGTATTAAAATGATCTTTCCTTTAGATCTGACAATCAATGATAAATAAGATTGAAATTTAGAGAATCTTTTATATGTTTTAGAGGTTCTCCATCAATAGATAATCATCTATGTTTTTTTTGGAGATTCTTAGTCAATGGTATCCTTTAATACATTATATAAAATTCTCTTGGTTATTATGATAACCATGCTGGTTTTAAAGCCACTGAGTGGCACACTTGAGGTTTATTGTCATTCAGAAGGACATAGATCATTTCAGAGTTGGGATTGCACCCGCAGATGGGCCACCTATGTATCCTTGTTTAGATAAGGAATCAGAACCCACGTAGTTCGACTAAGGAAGTATGAATTTTATGCAAGATTGATGGCTCAAAGAAAGATGTCATAATTACTTTTACACACTAAGCTCACGTGAGTCTTGATCAGTGTGAGAAACAATAGGTATTGGTAACACCAGACAGTTGTGCCATGAAAGATCCAATGATGTGGGACTTATGTATGTATAAGTGCCCAAAATAGATGAAGATTAAGATTTACTTCAGGGAAGAAATTCAGGAACAGGGTCCATAAAGGTATATGTACTTCATGGATATTTGGATACTCTAATCTTGGGGCTTACTCCTATGGAAGATTCCTAAGTTAGGAGGGGACTTATGATTGGGTTTTACTCGTGAGAAGGAAGCCCATATCCAAAGGAATTATTATTGGTCAAGAGAAATTAAGATTGGGGCTTACTCCTAAAAAGGAGGACCAGGTTAAAGGGATTTGAAAATTTAGGGACTTGGGGCTTACTCCTAAGGGGGATTCCCATATTTGATACTGCGGAATACTCTTGAAAAGGAGGCCCAGGTTAAGAGAATTATGGTTGGGGCTTACTCCTGAGGAGGATTCCCATATTTGGGAACTTTAATACTGGGGCTTACTCTTAAGGAGGATGCCCATATTTGGGAACTTTAAGACCGGGGCTTACTCCAAAGGAGGATGCCCAGATTAGGGGACTTGGGGCTTACTCCTAATGAGGATGCCCAAATTAATGAGGATTTGGGGCTTACTCCTAAGGAGGATGCCCAAATTAATGAGAATTTGGACTGGGGCTTACTCCTGAAAAGGAGGCCCAGGTTAAGGGAAATTATGACTGGGGATTACTCCTGAAAAGGAGGCCCATGAATAGGGTTCTTTCATATTAAAGGATGATGTTGAATGAATGAAATCTATAATTTTAGTGACATAATGATGTGTAAATCACTAGGTTTTGAGAGATGTTCCACGTAATTCCTTTCAGATAAGGAAGTCAATCAAGAAAACATTCCATAAATTGATTTGAAGAGTGTCTTGAAGACTGAATATTGAATAGGAATGGTGGAATGGCATAAGAGGGGTAAATGGGCCGGAAGGGAACCCAGAAAAAATAGAAGGGTGGGCATGTCTTGGCAGGCACGCAGGTAGTGCGTGGGCGCACAAGTCCTGGTCGCGCAGGTATACCTACGGGGCACAAGGGTACTTGCACGATTGTTAACCAGTAGGGTAATACTTGGGACATCCTTGATCAAAGCCTTTAGAATTATCCTGAGTTACTTACAGAAGAGTGGCACACAAGTTTCAATGAGTAGGTAAGGAGGCACGCAAGTGTGTCCATTTCCATTTAGGGTGAAACACTTAGGAAAGCAAGTGTTAGTGAATTCTAACATTTAGACCTTATTCCTCTTGTTTAGGCGTTCCATTCTAGGTAAAGAATTACCTTAGAAGCATTCGGAAGACTTGAAGAAGAGACCTGGGCATTCAGATCTTTGTATCTGAATTCTAGAAAAAATCCTCCTCAAATGGGGGCCCCACCGGGGGTATTCATAGGCTGGAGAAGAGCCTGGGCGATTTTCAAAGAGGGCACACAAGTCACCTGTGCGACCATTTTTACGGTGTGCAAGTCTACCTACGTGACCATGATGGAACTTGTGCGAATTATGGGAAATGTTCTCCTTGTTCATCCCTTTCTCTTTTTTTTTTGTGTTTATTCAAAGGATGAATCTTCTTTGTTTGTCGAATTTCTCTTTTCATTTCCTTTAGACTCTATGAAGAAAAAGGAGCGTCAACAAAATTCCCCCCTCATATTTGGATCCAAAAAAGGAATGCGTATTTGAATCTGAGGAAAGTGAGAAACAAAAGGAAATTAGGGCGCGTAGGGTATGGAGCCCAAAAATGGACTTGGGCACGTAGGGTCAGGCGCGCAGGGGTATGGCCGCGTCTATAAATAGATGGCCTCACTTTGCACAAAGCACCCGACTCTCGCTTTTATTTTTTATCTCGGTGCGCAAGTGGACTCCCGGCTTTCGCTCGTCCACGCTTCTTTTTTCATGCATCACGCTTCTATTAAGGTATTTGGACTTGCATGGTGATACCTATGCACCCAATACATGCGCGACCGAAAAAGACTGGAGATCCAACTTTGGGACTTGTACGCTTAAATTCCTTAGACAATTTATCAAATTCCTTCACAAGTTTTATGAAAACTTAACTTACTTTAAGAGTTAATTAGTTATCTTTTGTGAAAATCCAATGGCTCCCAAGAGAATCGGAACGACTGATGAACTGGAAAGTAAAAGAATTGATGATATGATGTACATCGTTGGCCATGATTTCTATTCCATCTGTGAAATTACTCTCCCCGAATTATCCAAGTACTTGAAGAAGCATCATATTAATTTTCTGCATAGCATCTATCTACCTCTGTATGGCCATGGTCATCTGCAAGATGTCAATATTCCAGAGGCAAAGAACTGTCTCTCGCATTCCTAGTTTCATTCATATACCAACTTTTCTTCAGCAAATGTCTCAATTGCAGGAAGACTTTCTAATGATGGAATAGTAATGAAATCATATATAATAAAACAAAGCTCGTATGCACCAGATCTGAAACCTCACTAACCTGAGCTGCGACCACATTGTTATCCTTCAATATTTCAAAATTATCAGACGGATCAATCCAAAGGAAGGAAGGAGAAATGGGAATTCTGTTCTGGAGGAGGGTGAAGCCAACTTGGATGTGGGCTTATTGGGTGCGACAAACATGTGAAGAGTTTGTCGAGGTTCTGAAGGAAGTTATAATTTATGAAGCCACCTGGGCTGGGAAAACTTATGTTTATAGGAATAATAATTTTTCACCGGAGTTACTTAGCCGCTGGAGCCCAGAAACTAATTCTTTCCATCTGACCCATGGAGAAGTAGGCATTAGTTTGTGGGATGTCTACAAGATCTCAGGGGTTCCAATTTTGGGTGATATGTATGACGAATGCATCCCTCTAAAGGAAACCTTGAATGATCCGGAGAAGACTCTGGATTTGGTTCGAGAATTATTGAATATTTATCATAAGATCAAAATCTTAAAGACTTAAAAGACTCATTCTAGAAGGGATATTCATCCAGAGGAATGGATGGATGTGTTTCTGAATAAGAAGTGGGAAAAGGGGCCCACCTGTACTCGCCCTACTAGCTGCCCTAAAGAGGATAAGAGAGGTGCTCCTGGAACATTCTGGCCGACTCTGGAAGCAGGAGAGTTTGAGAAATGGGGGTATGAAGTGAATCATAAAATCCCGGAGAAGACCCTTCTGGCAGGCTTTTTAGCCGTATGGCTCAGTGTCTATCTCTTTCCAGTCAGATATTCGATGGTAGGCGTCAGGCCAGGGACCTTCGTTATTGCATCCAAGTTGGCTGAGAGGAAGATGGTGGGGTTGGCTACCCTAGTTTTGGAAAAGATTCACAGGAGCTTACTCCATGTCTATATGGGTAAGTCTCCTTTGAGATTAGTGGGACCATTCCATGTTTTATGGGGATGGATCGACACTCACTTCCGGACATATTCTATTCAGAATGGAATACAGATTCCAGGAATTTCTTTCAGGTTTTCTGTTCAGGCCTTCTCTGGAGTTTTTCCATTGTCTCTCAATGCCTACGATATTAAGCCAAGTCTGGGTATGCATAAGGAATTCCACTTCTTTCCTTATGGAAATCAACCGATAGGGCGATTTTTTGATGATGGATAAGCCATCTTGTAATAGAGGTCTTTCATGCTGGCCTGTAGAGATGGTGTACTGGCCACCTGAATTGATGGGGAAATTATATGTGAGGCCTATTCTCCATATCGATTTGCACGCCAATTCAAGTGTCTGCAGACAAATGTTGTATCTCCACCAGTGTACGTGAGGTCAGAACAGCAACCAATGGTTGCCCGACAACTATGGTTGCTAATGGATGTGGAAAGGACTAGGGCAGTTTTTGACTTACCAGATGCTGAAGCGGTAAGCAATTTGGCCATATGGTATGCTGAAAACTGGGTAGCTTCATATCCTGAGGAAATATTGAATAAACCTGTTTATCGGGTGGGGAAGAAGAAGAGAACCAATGAAAAAGAAACAATTCATGTGGCAGGTGATTCTTCCACTCCTGAAGCTGGTTCACCGAGTTCTTCAACCGAGGCTGATTCATCAGATTCTCAGGAGATACAACATGTGTCAAAGAGACCACGTGCTGTATATAATCCTCCTGTCAAAATCAAGAGAGTCACTCCATCAACTCCTGGTGAGTTACGTTATTGAGGCAATTTAATTACTAGTAACTTTATAGAGTAACAATTTTTCATTCTATTTTTAAAGTTGTAGGAGCTAGAAGGAAATTAAAATCCATGGTTGTAGGACCCTCTTCACAGCCTTCTAGTACACCTGAAAATCTACGACCAGAGGCCATCCAGACATGGCAGGATGTATATTGCGATACTAAAACTATCTGGCTGGAGCTATGTGCAGGGATACATCTTCCTGGAATAGGGACTCTTCAGGCTCCTGCAAATATTCATTTCAAGGATAACCCTGATGAAGTAAGAGCCTATGTGAAAGAGTTGAGGACCTATATACATGCCACTGATGATTCTATCCCTATCACCAAGAGGGTGAAAGAAATGATGGATCACAGCGCCACTGATGAGGAGTGGCATGAGTACGTGGCTCCTAAAGATGTATGTTCTCTTTCCTTATTTACTTTTCAACTCGATTTCAGTCAAAGCATTGTTACTCAAGGAAATTAATTTCTTTATCCAACAACTATCAAGGAAAGAAACTACTGAAGTTCCTTCACCACAGTATAGCCCTGGTGATACTGCCATTGGGGTTGCTGCTGAATCTGGTTGTGAGTCGGGTGATATATCTCCAGGCCAGTAGGCCATGAATGAAGAGTTGGACATGGCCTTCCATTCGCCAATTCAAGTGCCAATAAGGGAGATTGCCGACACTACCAAAAAGCCAAGGAGACAAAGACATCTAATGAAGAAGTCCACAACTAAATGCTTTATTAGTAGTGGTAAGTCCCTCGGGTAATCATGAGTCTTAAACCATGAAAAAGAGTTCTAATTTTCCTTGAGATTGCAGTGGCTTCTTCAATTTCCCCTCTAAGGGAGAGGACTGATCCTCCTTTGAGGACCACCGAGGGTGTTAGGGAACAGTCGCAAATTTATGCTGACTTAGCTGCTCCTGGAGAAGAGCCAGCATCTGTTCCTAGTATCCCTCCTGCTACTTGTAATTTAACATTGCTTCATACAATGATTCATTAAATGTTGAATGAAAACATCAACTAACTTTTGTTCTGTGATATTTCGGGTATAAAACACGCAACAGAATCATTGGAGGCCACTGCAACTGAATCTGATATCCTTCCTGAAGAAGCTATCCAGGGTCAGGGGCCGCAGAATGAGGGTCGCCAAGAAGACACATCAAATGCTCCCACTGCTGAGACTAACCATGATTTTGAAATATCATTGGATGAAATGATGAATCTTGGCATGTATTTCGAATAATTGTTCGATCATGCTATGTTATCATGTGATTTAGAAGATCTTGGGCGTGAGTGTTATCCTTAGTCCGGTAAATTTTCTTATAATTTAAACTTATAATTATGACTGAAAATAATATGCAGTTTCATCCAAAGAATCTATTGAACTGCCAGTGCCTGAAGAGGGTGTGGAAATTGATGTCAACCCTACCATTGTAGAAAAATTAGCTCAAGTGGGGCTAAACAAAGTAAACCCTCCTAAGACTCATCTTGAAGATCTTGTTGAAACTGGGAAAGATGGGTAGGAGTCTTCTCAAGCTGTTGATCTACTATTAGGTAATGATTATAATGAGTTTTCAAGATAGACAACTAACTTTCATTGTTATAGGAAACTAACCATACTTTTAATTGATCAAACAGGGCTATCAACATCAATGGCTAGATCTGGAGGTGAATTCTCAAGTTCTGCCCAAACAGTAGTAGAAGGCGAAGTAACCAGAGTTATGGGGGAAAGAGGAGAACATGGAACTTCCTTAAGTGCATTAATTCCAGATTACATTCCCCCCCTATGATGATGATGTCGAATCAGACCCAGAGGTGCTTAAGGCGCTCAGCTTTTCACGACGCAAGGAAGGGAACAACATATGGAAAATCATATCTGAAGTGCCTCTTGATGAGCTGTCATCAAAGATTTCCCGATTGTCATCCATGTTCGTCATGCTAGGACTTGGAGGTTTTGGATATCAATATATCCATACCACGATGAAACAGGTCATCTTAAGAAGGGATCAAGAGAAAAAGTGCCCTGAAGATCTGACTAGGGTGAAGTTGTCAGTAAATATCAGTGAATTTGAGGCTGTAGTATCCCGTGCTGAGGCTGATTATGCTGCCAAAATGAAGGAGCTAAAGCATAAAATCATTGATAAAGTCGTCTAGCAGATGCACCTCCAGCAATAGTTAGATGCTGTTACTGGGGAACTTGAACAACTCAATAATTTTCTGAAGGGAGCTCTAACGAATGGTATGAAAGCCATCGCAGATGCCAAGAAAGCACTCTATCAGGATGAAAAGAGTGAAGTTGGTCGGGTGCATGAGCATCAAGTATCTGCTGATGAAGCTCGAGATGTATTTCATCAAGTGAAGGCTTATGTTGGCAGCCTCTTGTAATTTCCTAGAAAATAGAAGAGACTCCAATATGTGGATTTCCTTCTAATCTCTGGTGCATCAAATGAAAAAAAAATATTTTCATCTTCAATAATTTATGCAAAAATTTCCTTTATTACCTGCATTAGATTTTTACCTAAGCCAATGGGCCTAGTAAGCATGGTTTGATTTTTACTACGATTATTATAAATAACACTACAAACTTTGAATATTTTAATTGCTCAATATTACCTAAATCATACAAAATGTATGTTTAGTGAGCCAGAACTATACTTTTATTCAAATTTCCCTTGTCTTTTGTGGGCAGTTTAAAGTCATGCACGTCGGACATAAAAAGGCTAATGTTTAAGGTCAAAATATCTTTGACCGAATGGGTTAAAAATTGACTCAATTCCTTGATAAATTGTTTGAAAACATATTACCACACTCGAGTATGAAAGAAAATATGTAAAATGTGACTTAAAAAATTTTGAATCTGAGGAATGATACGAATAATAGCTAAAAGGCATTAGAAGAAGTAGTTCCCAAGAATGAAGTTATGATTATTTAAAAAACCTGTTAGGGGGTTGAATTATGCAGGGCCACCTAAGGGAATTGGTTGTATAGTCAACTAATAGTATCATTTGGCTGACAAGTCTGTTATGTAGAGTGTTTATGGAAGGCCGCCTAAGGGCATGTGCTACATAGTCAAGAAAACGAACTCTCGGAAATTTACTTTTCTACTGCTAAAAAGTCAGTGGAAGTTTATGAGGATTCAAATTTTCCAAAGCATTGAGTTTTCTGTATGGAGAGAGGTACTTGAATATGGAGAAGATATTTCCAAACAAGATTATCCAAGAATTGGATGAATGTCACTCTTACGAAGGTCTGACCGCAACGTAGGGAAGAAAAAATATAAAACATAGACTTGAATACTTTCAGATCATGAAAATGGACATGAAATAAATATGTTAAGGATGACTATTTTTTGGTGTATCCTTACATATTTTTGATAAGACCAATGAGGAAAAAAGAGGTTTTCTTCCCAATAATGAAGTTACCATTATTTGAAAACCCGTTAGGGGGTTGAATTATGCAGGGTCGCCTAAGGGCAGTGGATGCATAGTCAAATAATAGTTTCTTTTGGCTGAAAAGTCTGTTATGTAGACTGTTTATTCAAGGCTGCCTAAGGGCACTTGCTGCATAGTCAAGCAAAAGAACTCTTTGAAATTAGACATTTTGTGACAATAAGTAAAGAATAGGGTTATGAAGATCTAAAAATATTAATGGTTAGGATTATTACACATAAATATGGGTATTGTTCAATGTATGTAGAGATATAAAGATCAATGCTAACCATAGTCATGTTGTGGCTGGGTCCTGAATTGAAATAATGGACTTCACTACGTATCCCATAAAGAAGGGAATCATGCTATACATAGTTCTTGAAATATAGTTTAATGTTGTGTGGGACTAGAGTATGGGAGATCTTAGTTTAGGGTCATATAGCTCAGACCATTATAAGAAATACACAATGTGTGTTTTCATGAGGACTTTTCAATGAGGGGACTGAAAGTGGAATTTGGGGTTAGGCCCAAAAGACATGGGGGTGGATTCGAGGGACACTCAAACATTCCTATGTATCTTATAAGGATGGGAATCAATCCCACATAGTTCTAGAAATACCCTCTGTACAAATTTGGTTCGTACATGTTAAGGTTGAAAGGGGACTTTAGTGCAATGATGGTTTAACCGAAGATAAAAGGTTCGGGCATTGCCATGTATGCACGTAGTCTTTGGAATGAAACATGATTGAAAATCAATGTAAATAATGATTCCATCTTAGCTGAGGGTATCAAAGAATATTGTAGTTTATTGTCATACAAGATAGAAATGTTGTATAGTTTAACATCGTATAAAAAGGACAAAGGTGAACCAATGTAAAGATATTGATTCTGGGGGCAGTTTCACGAATCAACATCGTATGAGATGAAGGTGAACTGATGTGAATAAATTGGTTTTGGGCTTGAACTTCAGGAGGTTGCCTATGTACCCAGCCTAGAAGGAAAGGATCAAAGTCTACGTAGTTTAATTAATGAAATAATTAGTGATCAATTTGGTTTTTGGGGACAACAACCTAAAAAAATGATGTTAGGACTTACGCATGGTTAGCGGCCCAGAGAGGGTGTTATGGTTGAAGTTTTCTCTAAGCTCACGTGAGTCACACTCGGTGTGAGAAACAAGAGGTAACAACAACCTTAACGATGCACAGTTTAATGTCATGTAGGAAATATGAAGGGACTATGTAGTTTAAAGTCTTCCAGTTAAGACTATTGGTGTGCACAGTTTAGTGTCATGTAGCAGGGAAAAAATACAATTTAACGTTATGTAGGACATTTTAAAGAATTTCTATACAGTTTAGCGTCATGTAGTTAGGACGATGGGGACATTACAGTTTAATGTTATGTTGGAAAAAAAGAGGACTTTGCAGTTTAGTGTCACGCATTAAGGACAAAAGAGGACACATTTTAACATCACGTTGGATGTATTAGGGACTTTTTCATAGTTTAACTTCATATTGGATGAAAAAAGGACGATACCGTTTAGCATCATGTTGGACAAAAAGAGGACTGTGCAGTTTAATGTCATGTAGTAAGGACAAAAGAGGACACATTTTATCGTCATGATGGACGTATTAGGGACTTTTTCACATTTTAACGTCATGTTGGAAGAAAGAAGGATGATGCAGTTTAGCGTCATGTTGGGCAAAAGTTTAAATAGTTTATGGTCATACGCATGGACTGTTGATGGTGCAGTTTAACGTCGTACTGGACATAATGGACTAGAAAATAGTTTAAGGTCATATGCATGGACTGTTCATGGTGCAGTTTAACCTCGTGCTGGACGTAAGGGACATGAAAATAGTTTAAGGTCATATTCATGGACCGTTGATGGTGCAGTTTAACGTCGTGCTGAATGTAAGAGACTTCTGTATTGTTTAGCGTCGTGTAGTTAGGACGTCACAGTTTAACGTCTTGTGGGATGAAAGCAATAATAATAGTTTAATGTCATATGTATGGACCGTGGAAATGTATTTTGTGTTTATACAAAATTCTTCTTCAGAAATCTGGCATTGGTGGGAGTAGGGATGAGTTCTCCATCCATTGATATTAGAGAATAAGCTCCATTGGAATAGACCTTATGTATTGAATAAGGTCCTCCCCACTTTGGTTCAAGCTTGGGAGGTTTATTTCCTGTTATCATTGGAGTTATGAGAACTAATAACAACTCTCCCCGAATGAATGAATGAAGACGAACGTTTTTGTTGAAAGCTCATGCTATTCGATTCTGATAGACTTCCAAGTGGTGCAGGGTGCACAATTGTTTCTCATCTAACCGTTACAATTCATCCAATCTATTATGAAATTGTTCATCTGTAGATGATTGATCACAAATGTCTACTCTATGTGAAGGTAGTTTAACTTTAATAGGCAAGACTACTTCTGTTCCATATCCCAATGAATATGGAGGTGACCGTGTTGCAGTGCGGGTGGTGGTCCGATAAGCCCATAAAGCATGAAAGAGTTTATCATGCCATGAACTCTTATCTTTATCCACTATCTTTTGCAACATATTTGGCAGAGTCTTGTTGAAGGCTTCTATCTGGCCATTGGCAACTGCATGATACCGAGATGAATGACTGTATTTAATGTTGTGTTCTTCATACAACTTCTTCACCTCGGATGAACGGATGTTGATGCCATTGTCCGTCAATATGGTATTAGGGACACCACATCTGGTAATGATGTTAGACTTGATGAAGCTAACAATGCTTTTAGAACTATCTTCTTTGAGAGGTATTGCCTCTTCCCATTGGTAAAAGGAGTCAGTAGCAGTAAGAATATACTAAAACATCTTGGTCGTAGATAAAGGGTAAGGTCCCACCACATCCATTCCCCATGTGGCAAATGGCCACGAGTATTTAACTGTATGAAGCAACTCTGGAGGTTTATGAATGAAGTTGGCATGTACTTGGCATGAATGAAACATCTTTGTGAAATCAACACAATCTTGTATCATTTAAGGCCAAAAGTATCCAAGCCTTTGAATATGATCAGACAGTCTATGTCCAGACTGGTGGGAACCACATACTTCTGCATGCACTTCTTTCATGACAGCCATTGTCTCTTCACCATCAATGCATCTGAAGAGAACTCCATAAAAATCACACTTGTACAGAATTTTCCCTAGGTGATCTGGGCTATCACAAAGAGTAAAATTGACCACACGTCACCAGATTTGTTCTTTCCCAGCTCTATCAGGTGTAAGTGTTCCATTTTGATGGTATTCATTGATAGTTGTCATCCATCCCATAGTGTGACCATATGGTTTATAGATGGGCCTAATTTCATTGATTTCCTCTATTCTGATTTGAACATAAGGTGAAATTGTACGACGGTGAGCAATATTGATGGTTGTCTCGTCCCGATTTGGATCTTCTAGAGCTATGGCTATATTAGCCAGTGCATCGGCTTGGGAATTTTTCGATCTTGGGACATAAGAAAATTTCAGTTCCGAAGGAAACTCCACCATTAAATCTCTGACATAATCATATAAAGGGATTAGTTCTTCTATTCTGATTGCGTAATCCACATTGACTTGTTTGATTACCAGGTCTGAATCACCTTTCACTTTTACGTGATTCACTTGTGCTTGAAGCGCCAACTCCAATCCTGCAATAAGATCTTGGTATTCTGCTTCATTATTTGTACCACCTCCCAATAATGGGAAGGAATAAGGTAGAAATGCCTTTTCCGGAGAAATGAGCACAATTCCTATGCCAACTTTGTTGAATTTAGGATTTTCCATTTTCCTCCCTGTTGGACTTCTGGAAGCACCATCAAAGTACATTTCTCATGTTTGAGGACTATCTTGAATAGAGAAGACTTCATCATTTGGGAGTTCAATGTCTGAAGATGTGTTTTCAACTGAAGGGTGTTCAGCCAGGAAATTAGCTAGATCATGGCCATTTATTTCCTTTTGAGACACATACTGAATGTCGAATTGCTGCAAAATAACTACCCACCTTGCCAGACGTCCTGTAAGCATTGGACGACTAAGGATGAATTTGAGCGGGTTATTGTGAGATACCAATTGGACCTCGTGATTTTGCAGGTAGTGTCTCAACTTCTGAACTACAAAGATCAATGCTAGGTAGCACTTCTCAATATTTGAATATTGGGTTTCTGCTTCAAGAATAGTCCGACTGAGATAGTAGAGGATGTTTTCATTCCTAGAATCATTCTTCTGAGAAAGAAAATCACCCAATGATCGCTCTAGAGCTGTTACATAGAAGATAAGTGGTCTTCCTTCAACAAGTGGCATTAACACCGGTGGACTCAAGAGATACTTCTTGAGAATATCAAATGCTTCTTGACATTCTTTAGTCCACGAGTAAGTGACTCCCTTCTTCATCAATTTGGTGACAGGTAACTTTTTCCTGCCAAATTGGCGATGAAATGCCGAATATAGGATAAGTGTCCTTGAAGTCCTCTTAATTATTTCATATTTCAAGGTGGTGACATACCATATATTGGCTTGGTCTTCTCAGGACCCACTTCAATACCACGATGTCGTACAACCAAGCTGAGATATTTTCCTGAGGTTACCCCAAAAGCACATTTTAAGGGGTTTGTCTTCAAATTATGCTGTCAAAGCTTGTGGAATATGACTTCAAAATCAGCCAAGTGATTAGAAAGTTTCCTGGATTTAACCACCAAATAGTCCACATAACATTCAACGAACTTCCCTAAAAAGGGTTTGAAGATACGATGCATGGCACGTTGATATGTTTCGCCTGCATTCTTTAGGCCAAATGGCATTACCTGATAGCAAAAAACACCCTGAGGGGCTATGAAGGCTGTAGATTCATCATCTTCTGGAGCCATTTGGATTTGATTATACCTGAAATATTCATCCATGAAGGAAAGTGCTTCATAGCCAGCTGTTGCATTGATTAAAAGTTCTCTGACCAGAACTGGAAAATCATCCTTAGGAAAATGCCGATTCAGATCTCTGAAATCAATTCAAACTCTAATATGTCCATTCTTCTTTTTCACTGGGACAATATTAGCCAACCACTTGGGATATTGAACTTCTATGATGAAGTTAGCTTTGATAAGATTATCCACTTCAGCCTCAATTTTGGAAGCATAATTTGGGTGTGTTCTTCTTGCTAATTTCTTAAATCCTCGATGTTATTCTGGTAAACCCAAATGATGAGTAGAAACATCAGGATCAAGCCCAG
Source organism: Viscum album (assembly GCA_963277665.1). Taxonomy (NCBI): domain Eukaryota; kingdom Viridiplantae; phylum Streptophyta; class Magnoliopsida; order Santalales; family Viscaceae; genus Viscum; species Viscum album. The sequence continues at coordinate 272,377,732 of OY728119.1, read as the reverse complement.
GATTATCTGTATAGTTCCAAGAAAATATGTCTTGATTTTTATTTAAAAAGGAAATATACATCTCTTGTTCTTCAAGAGTCTTGGCCGCACTGATTAAGGTGGGGGCATGGAGCTTCTTTTGTACCCAGATTGATTTCTCTGAGTTCATCCACAGTGGTAGAGATTCCCTCTTCAAATGCTGGATGAGCATCTATGAGATCTTCCTCTTCTTCTTCAACATGTGTTAATTCTTCTGTTTCTACTTGCATAGTATATTATGAAGCAAAATTTTCATGATCATAAAAGACATTAAAATTTGCACATCTTGAAGAAGAAGCTTTGATTTCCAACCCAATTGATGATGAAGGGTCTTTTTTGGGTAATAAAGAGGAGATGATGGATTGGGAAACGACATCATCATTAACTTATAACATTACTATAACTTCTTCTGGCCTGGTTGGTGAAGTATAGACTTTCTTGATTTCAGTTGATGAAATGAAGAAATCTCCATTTGAGCTTTCATCATTGCTTGGTGGATCACCACTTTCTCCCATGTTGTCTGGCTTGATTTTCATGATTGACATTAAGGAGTTTTCCATAAGAGTATTTTGATTTGAGTCTATCCTGTCAATTTGACTAACATGCAACCCATAATATGTACTCACATGTGATGATGGGTTTTCTGGAATCTTTTTCAAACCATATAGAGCATTACCTTTGGTAATCTCCCTTGTTGTGGATTTCTCCCTTCCCTTCATGTGATAGAATTCCGCCTCAATGTATTGAGATTCACATGTCTTCAACGGGGCCTTATCACCATACAATGTCCCAACTTGACCCTCAAAACAATATTTGATAAATTTATGGTATGATGAAGGTATATCCTCATGTTGATGTATCCAGGGTATTCCAAGAAAGATGTTGAAGGCTGAGTCCTTATCAACAACCATGAAATCTGAATTAGATACAAGATCTCCAAACTGAGTTCTGAGTGTAACTTCGCCCAGTGGTTCTTGTTCATTTTTATCATATCCTTTTAACATCATAGTTGAAGAAGATAAATCAAATTATTTGAGGCCCAATCGACGAAGTGTATGAATGGGCATGAGGTTGACTCCTGAACAATTATCAATGAAATATCTTCGGATGTCTACACCATTGACCTTGTCAGATAAGTACAAAGGTCTAATATGTCCATGCACGGCATCATCTTCATCTTCATCATTAAAAGATATCACGGCATGGAATTCTGCAGGATTATTCTCTACATGGTAGAATTCAGCTACAACAATTTCAGTCTCAAACTCTTGAGGACATGACAAAGCCTCGATGAGTGCCTCCCGAAGATCCTTTGATAAATTCAAAGCATCCAAAATTGATAACTTGGCCGGTAATTGGGACATGTGTATCAATATATCATACTTTTGATCCAAAGGACTGTGTATCGCAATAGGAATATGTTGTTTAGCAGGTGATTTGGAAATTGATGCTTTGGATGTTAATGCATCTTGTACTGGGATAAGAGTTGGTAATACACATGGCTTTGGGAGATTAGACAAATTAGGTCTATTTACTTGCTGAGACGAAGAATATGGAACCTTCAACCAATATTCTAGAATAATTGTGCCAGGACTTAGTCTACCTTGTGTGGAAGAACTTGCTTGTTCTTTTTGAGCTTGTTGAAGGGATCTACCACGAGTTTCTGCCACATACACAATTCTAGCAGGGGCAGAATTGGGATAGTTACCTCTAAAAGATCCACATCTTCCCCTATACCCTGACCCTCTAGAACTTCCTCTCATTCCCTTATTTTATACAGGGAACTCGGGCTCTTGAAAATTGAAAATTTGACTGGAAAACGGATCTGTTAATTGAATCATATTAACCGAAACGAAGATCAAATCTTCATCCGATGAAGAGTCTTCCTTATTATCCTGTTTAGGCTGTGCCATTTGGTGTGGCGGTGCCCGTTGCTTTGAAGTAGATGGTATAAAATCGGCCAAAGTCAAAGACAACTTAGGCTATGACAATACTCATCTTCTTCTGATTCTTCTTCTTTCTTTGAATTATGCCTTTTCTTTGAGGATTTTCCCTCGGATGAAGAGGTTTTTTCTACGGCATTTATGGTATAGGGCACAATTGGTTTCTTCAACTGTGTTCGCAAAATAGCATGAGTTTGGTTGATCGTCTTTCGGACCATCCAATCATCATATTTTTGTGCATTTTTGTTCTTAACTTCTTACCACTCACCTTCCTCCTCGGGAACTTTAGCAGTAACACATGCTACCTGAGATGAATTACCTTTCAGTTTACCATGTCCCAAATCAACCATTTTTTAAGAGGTCCTTGAAAATAAAACACTATTGAATGGTATGCCCCAACATTTGATGAAACTGGCAATAGTTGGTAAGGTCTTCATCTCCTTCCTTGTTTGGTCTCTTGGGCCTTGGAAATTGAACCAAATTATTTTCCAAACCAGAAATGAAATAACCAGGAACTTGTTCATTTTGGAAAGAGTAAACTTTTATTTTCAAATACTCAAATTGTTTTTGTCTTTGATCCCTTTGATCATCTTGATGAAACGGCCTCAGTTGTTGGTGCTCAAGAGGTGGAGCCCTTCGAGAAGATGAAGGTTTTGAAGTAGAAGCAGGTACATGTGCTTGTTTAACCATAATTATAGCAGTCTCTGTTTTACCCATTCTCCTTCTAGGAGCAGATGGAATTATATGAGCTTTATCCATAGTCTTTATAAAAGAATCTTCAATTTGTTGAAGGATTGAAGTAAGGTCTCAAAACCCTCCTGTGTATTTCACAGGGATCAGTGGTGTGCGCAACTCATCATGTAAATTCGCCACACAGATTGGAAAAAATTCCTCTTGAGGGAGTGCTAAGCTTAGGGAATATGTTAATCCCTTCCAGCGAGAAATGAAATACGAGACCCGTTCATTATCCCTTTGATTATAGTTTGTATGGTCAAAAAATTTTGTCTTTGGAAACATTGAGCTGAACTGAAGAAGGAATTTTTGGAGAAGATCCTCCCATCTGGTAATTGACCGGGATTGCAAGCTTGTGTACTAGACAAAAGCTAGTCCTTGCAAGGTTCGCACGAATCATCTGAGGTTCATTGCTTCTTTCTACTCCGGATTTCCCATCTTAGGATCGCAACAAGACACATAATGCGTCAAATGCTGTTCAGAATCACCTGATCCATTGAAAATAGGAAATGCAGGGTTCCCAATACTTGATGGGGGAGGGATTGAATCTACCCATTCAGGGTAAGCTCTCTTTTATGGTTGAACCTGCGCACGATTCCCTTCCGTAGTATCTAAACAAGATGTTAATGACTTAATGGTAGTTATTAACTTTTGAGAAACATCTAGTTGAACTTGGACTTGGGCAGGTGCAATGACTGGAGTGGGTACAGATGTGGTGGTTGGTACTGCAACTGATGGTAGCACCGCCAATTGTTGTTGCATTTGACTTGTGGGATTAGACCTGTGATGGTGTACTGATAGAGGAGAATATTCTTGATCCATTTCAGTAGCCACAAAAAATTCCTTTGACTGACTGACTCCAGTATGCTTAGGAAAAAGACTACCATGAAGTAGTTCTGGATTCATCCTCCTCAATTACTTCATTTCTTACTCTTGTTGTGAAAATATTTTCTCTAGTGATAGCGATTGGAATTTTCCAGAGGAAGGGTATGTAACTTGATTCTTTCCTTTCCCCTTGTTGAATCCCTTTCGGAGAGGGGGAAAAGGGTTACATGAAGGATTACCTAGGTTCTGAGTAATCCTTTGGTTTCATGTATGCACACCTTCTTCATTTGTGTCTGTGCGTACAACTTCTTGAGCAGGAACCTCTTCATACGATCCCTTTGAGTGACCCTCATGTTCTGGAGGATTATCAACAATGGAATAAATGAAATTATTTGATCCATAACGCATCACATCCCTTCTATCAGCATTTCTGTGATATTTTCTTCTACCATGCCCTTAACGAGACATTGCCTTTTGTTGATTTGATCCCTCATGATCTTCTTGGAAAACCATAATTTGGAGAGAATCTCCAATAATTTGGATCTTCGTTCCTCTTGAGGCTTCTTCCCCCATCGATAGAATACTAACTTTCTCTGAGGAGGGGATTGATGATTTGAAAAAGTTCCCAGTCTGGTGTACTGGGGCTATTCCTACCATCTTTGATCAACTCCTCGAATCCTATTTTTTGATTCGGAGGGTTGAGTTAAAAGAGTCCCCAGTCTGGCAAGCTGGGGTGGCTCTTGACATGCTATATCTGAGAAGTTCTTAAAAGCTCTCCTGATCTTGCGGACCATAGTCTGGAAATTAGCTGGATGCATCAATCGACATCCACTTTTATCACCCGGCTCAAAAGACCGTTGGATGATTTTGACAATTCTGTCACTTGATGATGTGCTTGCTCCATATGAGAGGCCGGTTCAATATTTTTGTTTGCTTGATGTAGGATTAATTAAACAACTTGTTCTCTATATTCTTGATTTTGAGAAAAACTAGTTGAGGCATGTTCTTGGGAAAGTTTTTGATTACAAACAAAACCCATTGACTGTGGCCGGCCATGGGCAATAACATTGAATGAGACCATTTTCGACGGGCTTTACTGACTGGTGAGTATAGTGAAATGTAGTGCTCCATGAACACCCCATCACCTGATATGAATACCGGATGGGGCATTGGCAATTAACTGACGCAATCTTCTTAGTGCACCAAGGCATGAACGCTGAAGGGCTCTCTGCTTCTTTTCAGCCTTCTAATATCGAGAGACTGATAGAGATGCCAAATCAATCTGATTATGTAACCCCTCTATTATCTTAACATGATTTTCATATTCATCATAAGATAATAATTTCTTTTTCAACTGACAAAGAGTTTTCCATATGTTGAGACGAATGTCATGAATTCCATCTTCCGTCAACATCTCTGGAATGTCATACTGAGAGTCAGCCAGAGGCCAAAACATGAATGGCACTTCACCTTTCACTAGTTGTTTTCTCATGTTCATCATTTCCTTTTATCATTCAATGAAGATTCTTCTACCTGATTTGACCAGAGCTAGTGCTTCCTTGTTGCTTCATCGGATTCAACAAGATTGGTAGAGATATCACTAATTAAACTAGAAGATGCATGACTTAGGGGTGGTTCAGAGAATGGCCAACACCCTGGGCTATCTTCTGATTGAGAAAGTATTTCACCTACTAGTGATGAAGCATCAGACATGAATGGTTTCACATTTGCAAGTGCGTCAAGATAAGAGGGCTTTCTCGGCACTACATTGTCCACTGAAGCATTTTTCTGGGCAATGTGCATCACTACTGTGGAGAGGACTTTCGCAGTGAAATTAATCATCATGGGGAGGACCACCATGGTGGGTTACAACCAATGATGAGATCTCTTGCTCCTTGGTCTTTTGACCACACAGAGGGTTCATGTGGCTCTAATATGAAGATGAAACTTTGAGGTCGACCGAACTATCATGAAGAAAGCCTTCATGAGGAAGTGTATATTGAAGACCATCAGAATTAATGTTCCCACTATTGGGAAATGAGGGAGTAGAATCTGGTATTCCAACAGATAACTGTCTGAGGGCTTCAAGAACTCTAGCATCAAGCAAGTCCTTGTTATAGATTGGCTCTTGATCTCTTGACTGTGCTGGGTGGGTCTTCTTCTTAGATGCTTTCTTACTCACCTTGGAAAACACTTGATGAAGAAAGTGGCTACTTTGAGCAGGTGTATGTGCCTGATCAAGAGAGATGGCCAGGTTAGGCCGATAATCTCTACTCAAATCAGGTGTATGTGCCTGACCTAGTTATCCGTATGATATGGGGAGTACGTCCCACAACCCTCTTGGACTGGAAAAGATGTGTGTGTCTGTTCCAGAGTGAACTGTTGATGTGTCACTCCACTGGTAGGAATAGATTTATGTGTCTTTCACTTAGATGCTGCTGAAATTGTTATAATATCCTAGAAAGCATCCAGAATATGAGTAGCGATTTTCTTATGCTCTTTCACCATTAACAGAATATGATTGGTGACTTCAGCAGCCAGAACGGGGATATAAGTCCATTCTGTGCATGGAGTAGTTTTGTGTCCCTGCTCTTGTCCTCCTTTTCCTGTCAGTGAATCCTGAGATTACTCAAGTGTGGTGGCAGAGAGTTGAGTCTACCTCCTATTTGTCGTCGGAGCATTCCGACTGACTTCTCCGAGTGCTACCAAGCGAGACTATTGGTAGGCTTCATCAATACTAGTAGGTGTATGTGCATGCTGATTGCACTTCACAGAACGTGGTTGACAAGCTCCATAATATGTAGTCAGACGAGCCTGCTGACTAGCTAATGATGTATAAACAGGTCTATGTTCCTACCTATAGTACTCCACCAGAATTGCTTGGCGGGATTGGTGTGATGCTTCCAGACGAGTCTGATGGACATCAGAATTAAAACGGACGGGTGTGTGTGCCCGCTCATTTCTTTCCACCAAGTTAGGTTGGTGGACATCTCCAGAGATGGAAGAGATGTGAACCTAATCATTGTTAACTGGATTTCACCTCTGGAGATTCGTCTTACCTGCTCGGGTTCGAGGAACCTGAGCCGAACGCCTGGAGTCGATACCCACATCATGTTGAGGGCTCATTGCCGCACGAGTCTGGCGGTGGTTGTTAATGGGAGCCATCGGGAAAGACTCATGTATCTTTGAATTAAGGCCCTGAGGAACCTCCTCATTCACCTCCTCAGAATATGGGAGTGAATGGTGATTGCATTCCAGGGATAACGACCCGAAATGGTTGGAGAGGGTGGTTAGCATCGCCTGCTTCTTGATCGCTGGTCGTCCCTGTCCAGACGACCAGTGTGAGTTGTTCACTTGGAGGTCTTATCGAGCTGCCTCCAGAGATGGAATAGTACAGTTTTGACTGTACTCCTTAACCAGAACATTTGATACCCAACGTTGAAGACACTGAGTAGGTGATGTCATCCTCAGAGTGGACGACGATCCAGCAAGAGTAGCAGCAGTGGCATTCGCAGTAGAGGTTTTCACGGCAGAGGTATTCACATATGTGAACTTAAGAGAATACATTCTGGAAATGCAGAAGATCATGGAAAAGGGTGCCTATTTGAAATAACATACATAATCAAGATGAGTCCGGCCACTACATCTTTTGGATGAGAAAATATTTTATTGATTGTTTTGTTGGCCCTATCATTGAGTTTTAAATAGGGGCTTAACAAATAAGTAAAATATCATTTTATCTTGGTTAAGGATTCACGTCAGGTTCACCATTTTTTGTTTCCCTCTAAAATTGGGAATGACCTTGTTGATTTGAGGTTCAAACATTCCAAGGGGTTTCTAACGAGTTTGTTCGTAGAACCGGAAACATCCAATGATTCCATATTCATTTGGACCTACTTTCCAAAGGCAGGCGCTCATTAGTTATGAAATGATGAGGCTTAGGAATTTTCATTGGTTAGGATGGGAGGTCGAACTCATCACACCTTTTTTGAGGGGAATTATTGTCTACTCCAAGACTCTCTTTATAAATTGAAGTTATGTTCGTGAATCCTTATTACATTTCCCAGTATTAAAATGATCTTTCCTTTAGATCTGACAATCAATGATAAATATGTATGAAATTTAGAGTTTCTTTTATATTTATTCGAGGTTCTTCATTAATAGAGAATCATCTGTGTTTGTTTATAGATTCTTAGTCAATGGTATCCTCTAATACATTATATAAATGTCTCTTGGTTATTATGATAACCATGCTGGTTTTAAATCCACTCAGCGGGGCCCTTGATGTTTATTGTCATTCAAAAGGACATAGATCATTTTAAAGTTGGGATCGCACCCACAGATGGGATACCTACGTATCCATGTTTATAGAAGGAATCAAAACCCACGTAGTTCGAGTAAGGGAGTATGATGTTTATGCAAGATTGATGGCTCAAAGAAAGATGGCATGATTACTTTTACACTATAAGCTCATGTGAGTAATGCTCAGTGTGAGAAACAAGAGGTATTGGTAACACCAGACAATTGTGCCATGAAAGATGCAATGATGTGGGACTTTTGTATGTATAAATGCCCAAAATAGATGAAGATTAAGATTTACTTCAGGGAATAAATCCAAGAACATGGTCCATAAAGGTATATGTACTTCATGGAGATTTGGATACTCTAATCTTGGGGCTTCCTCCTAAAGAAGATGCCCATGTTTGGAGGGGACTCATGATTGGGTTTTACTCATAGAAAGGAAGCCCAGATCAAAAGGAATTATGACTGGTCAATAGAAATTAAGATTGGGGATTACTCTTGAAAAGGAGGCCCATGTTAGGGGGATTTGAAAATTAAGGGACTTGGGGCATACTCCTAAGGAGGATCCCGATATTTGAGACTGGGGCTTACTCCTGAAAAGGAGGCCCAGGTTAAGAGATTTATGGTTGGGGCTTACTCCTGAAGAGGATTCCCATATTCGGAAACTTTAAGACTGGGGATTACCCCTAAAGAGGATGCCCATATTTGGGAACATTAATACTGGGGCTTACTCCTAAGGAGGATGTCCAGATTAGGGGACTTGGGGCTTACTCCTATGGAGGATTCCCAAATTAATGAGGATTTGGTGCTTACTCCTAAGGAGGATGCCCAAATTAATGAGAATTTGGACTGGGGATTACTCATGAAAAGGAGGCCCAGGTTAAAGGAAATTATGACTGGGGATTACTCCTGAAAAGGAGTCCAATGAATAGGGTTCTCTCATCTTAAAAGATGAGGTTGAATGAATGAAATCTCTAATTTTAGTGACATAAAGATTTGTAAATCACTAGGTTTTGAGAGATGTTCCACGAAATTTCTTTCAGATAAGGAATTAAATCAAAAAAACATGCCATAAATGGCTTTGAGGAGTGTCTTGAAGACTGAATCTTGAATAGTAAAGGTGGAATGGCATAAGAGGGGTTAAATGGGAAGAAAGGGAACCCAAAAAAATAGAAGGGCACACAAGTCCTTGCTAGCGCGCTGGTACTGCATGGGTGTGCAAGTCCTGGTCACATAGGTATACCTGCACAGAAGATGGGTACTTGCACGATTGTTAACTAGTAGGGTAATACTTGGGTGATCCTTGATCAAAGACTTTATAATTATCCCGAGGTACTTCCAGAAGAGTGGCGCGCAAGTTTAAATGAGTAGGTAAGGAGGCGTGCAAGTGTGTCCATGTCCCTTAAGGGTAAAACACTTAGGCGCTCAAGTGTTAGTGAATTATAACATTTAGACCTTATTCCTCTTGTTTAGACCTTCCATTCTAGGTAAAGAATTACCTAAGAAGCGTTCGGAAGACTCGAAGAAGAGACTTGGGCGTTTAGAGCTCTGTATCTGAATTCTGGAAAAAATCCTCCTAAAATGGGGGGCCCACCGAGGGTATTTATAGGCTAGAGAAGACCCTGGGGCGATTTTCAAAGAGGAATCTCATGTCACATGTGCGACCATTTTTTCAGCGCGCAAGTCTACCTACACGACGATGCTGGAACTTGCGCGACTTATGGGCAATGTTCTCCTTGTTGATCCCTTTCTCTTTTTTTGATGTTTATTCAAAGGATGAATCTTCTTTTTTTGAGGTATTTCCCTTTTCATTTTGTTTAGACTCTATGACGAAAAAGGAGCGTCAAAAATGTGGAAATGGGATAATTTCATCTTGGACTTTGTCACTCGTCTTCTAAATACATCCAAATGAAACAATGCAATATGGGTTATAGTGGACCAATATACCAGGACATCCCACATTATTACTATGTGGGAAGTTTTATCACTCGAACTAATTTCCAAGATATATATAAATTAAGTGGTTTGACTGTAAGGGTACCACTTTCAATCATCTATGATCATGATCCTTGGTTCACATCTAAATTCTAGAGAAGTCTCTGACATTCCTTGAGTATTGAATTGGATTTCAGCATGACCTATCACCCCCAAACTGATGTCCAATCTGAAAGAAGTATTCAGATGCTCGAAGACATGTTAATATCATACTAAATGGAAATAAAAGGTGTATGGGATCAATATCTTCTATTGGTTGAGTTCTCATCCAACAATAGCTTCAACTTGATTGTTCACATGGTTCTATACGAATCTGTTTATAAAAAATTATTTAAAAATCCAACCTTTTGGGATTTAGTTGGTGAATGAAATCTACTTGGATTTTATCTTGTATAAGAGATGATAGTGAAGTTTCAAGCCATCTAGAAATATATTAAAGCTGCTCAGATTCGAAAAAAGAGCTATGATGACAACCATTGAAGGGAATTGGAGTTCCATGTTGGAGATAATGTTTTCCTTCGAATATCACCATGTAAGAGGGTCATGCATTTTGGAAAGAATGGGAATCGTAGACCAAGGTACATTAGATTCTTTGAGATCATTTATTGCATAGGATTAGTGGCCTATCACCTTGAACATCCACCAAGTATGGATCATATTCATGATATGTTCCATGTATCTCGCCAAAGGAAGTACATACCAATTCCCTCTCCTGTACTAAACTGATTGGTGGTACAATTGGAGGATGATCTCTTATATGAGGTGAAGCCGGTCGAAATTCTAGACTGGAGAGATAAGTTCCTATGAAAAAAAGAATACACACCTTTTCAATGTTTTTTTGTAGGAACCATAAGTATGAAGAAGTGACTTTGGAACCAGAGGAGGTGATGAAGGAGAAGTACCCTCACCTATTTATGTAAAAAAAATTGATGGTGAAATTTAAAATGGGGGAAACAATGTAACAACCAAAACATTTATAAACATAATTTCACCCTTCTTATAATAATTTTATATAATATAATTCAAATAAAATAACACAAAGGACACAATAAAAACATTATAAATTAAGAATGAATGAAATAAGAGGCATTTTTGGAAATTAAAGAACCTATACTGATGGAATAGTAACATTACCATTGGAATAGTAACATCACCCTTAAGAATAGTAAACCATCCAATAGAATAGTAACTTATCCTTTGAAAGTAAAAAATAAAATTAAGTATCTTATGGATGAAAATAGGATATATTAATTTCATTGTTTAAGTAATCAAACATTTTAAAAATGATAAATTCAGTGTTTGTATTTTTTTAAGTCAGAAATATTTAATTACAATTTTAAAATTAATTTAAAAATAAACATAAAATGTATTCATAAATAAATATTTTTTTTCATATTATTATAAGATAGTTTTATGAGACCTTAATAAAATTTTCAAAGTGTTAGAAAATCAGTTTTAATTTTAAAATATGTATTTTTAAAATAAATGAATATTATAATTGAAAATTAAATTACTCATATTTAGAAACTTATTTTCATAAAATAGAGTTCAATTTTTGAATTATAAATGTCAACAAATGGTTATAGTGATTTCTTGGGATTTTTTCTAAAATACTTGATTTTTTTGTGAATAGTAAAATATGATAATTTACAAGAAAATCTAAATACATGAATTGTTCATTCATAGATAATTTAAGGATTATTTAAGCCCAAAATAATGAATTATAATTCATAATTTTTTATATTTTGTGATAATTCTTAAAATATTCATATTCTTGTGCCAAAATAATAAACTAATTGATAAAATAATAAGAAAACAACCCTATAAATACCACCCCTCACCAGCTCTTTTCCTCACATCTCTGAAGATTTTATCCATTCCAAAATTCTACTTAAGTATATTCCCAATACCCTGAAATCATAATGGAGTCCTTGTTCTCATAAAAATTCTAAAAACATTGACCTCAGGAGGTTCTCAAGGAGGATAGAATTAAGAGCCAAAATCATTTTCCTTATTCATTTAATTTCTTTTAATTTCTTTTAATTTTCATATTCTCTTCTCACCCCTATATCCAAATGTTCATGATAACTACAATATCATTTATATAATTTAACTATATCATTTTATTTGTAATATCCATGAACAAAATCATGTATCTCCCTCTTTTATTTGAAAAAAGAAATCATCACCCGTGATGTATCAATTTACCAACATTGTGGATGATGCATTTCCATTTTCTGTTAAAACCTCTAATTATGATCATAAAACCACAATAATTGTTGGTAAATAATTTAAGATGTATGTTTTAAACCTTTTTAGTTCCTAAAAATAAATTATATACCCAATACTAAATGATAAACCTAATCGAGTTTGCTGTGATCGAAAACCGCAAAAACAATTAACACAAAATATTAGCATTGATTATTTATCTAATGACTCATCCTAATTCAATATGAAAAATTATATATAATACCAATTTAACCTCTTTAATATTATTAATAAAATATAATTTAAATTCTGGACAATTGACCCCACTTTACATGATCATCCATACATTATAGAAATAATCCAATCACAAAACCCATTAAATTGAACACTCCCAAAAGATGAAATAAAAATATATAACTCATAAAAATTCACATAAATGAACATAATAAAACTATAATGAATAAAATTATTGAAAAAAAGACTCTTTGGTTTCGAATTAATTAATTTAATTTGATTATGAAAGATTTTAAAGTGAAGAGAACGTTTAGACCTAAGGTAAGGGGATTCTGATACCCAACTCTATTCCTTTGGGTTTTCTCTCATTCACACCATTTTCATTAGGAATGTTCTGTTATATATATACATATATATATCAGTTTCTACTTACCTTTTATTTTATGGGATATACATTTTTCTAATCTCTTTTTAGGAAAAATGATAAAAAAATTTCCAAAATAACTCTTCTTTCAAAAAAACACATATTTTACTTCTCCTGATATTGTTTCTTCTTCAATGAATATTGGTACCAAGAATATTATTCCCTTTTTATATAGATAAATTACAAGATTATGGATTTATAATTTATGAAATTAACCCTAATACTTTGGTTGGGTTAAATTATGCCAACTATTTGTATACATTCTATGTGGAATACATGATAATTTAAATGTTAGGATGTTATGACTGCAACCGAAATTAGATATCACAAGTAGATGTTATGATGTGACAGGTGATCCTGGAAATATGTAATTATTAAATTCATTGAGGAATGTGATGTATCGCATGAGATTATGTGATGTATGCAAGGATTTGACCACTAATACATGATGTTTTATTTTTATGCATTGCCGCATTCCAATCCTTTTACTAATGTTTCCTCTAATGATTATGATCATATGCCAATGTTATTATGATAATGATTATGCTCATCTGATGTTATATTGATTCATGTTTTTATCTGTAATCCTACTAGGCTTTTAGATCACCCCTTTTATTCATATATATCGTAAGGTGATTACATGAACTAAAGAGAACACGAGGGCCAATAAGAATCAAGAGATGAAAGAATTAAATAAATCATTTTGTTTTATTTTGTAATAGTTATACATGGTCCTAATTTTACCAAGACACTAAACCTTTGGATCTAGGTTGTGTAATGATTTTATTTTGTTTTTCATTAAATTTTTTTAATGAGATATCTTAGAAAATTTGTGTCACAAAATTGATTATAATTAATTATGTTTATTCTAAATTAAGTAGGACGAATATACTTGATATCAAATGAGAAAAAAGTTATTATGTATGAATGATTTAAGGAAATAATAGAATCATGGAGTTAACTATATATTTATATCCAATATAGACCATAATACATTCCACATGGTTGAAATCCAACCAAGAATAATTTATTACAAGATTTTTTACACCCATTTGAATAGCTCAAAACCTGGAATGTGTTTAATGATATTAAAAAAATTATAAATACAATTTTCTTAACAAATAAACTGTTCCATAATTTATCATGTGAAAATAAAATGTGTAAAATAATTTTTTTCCATATTTATAGAATAATTGGTTATATTTTGGAGAATATTTTGATAAAATGTAAACAACCACAAGATATAATCTCAAATAAAGAAAATAGAAAAGTGTGTCGTTAAATATTGAGGTTTATCTTCTTCGGTTCACAGAGATATTGATCTTTGTCCAAGATTTATCTTCCTTATTACTCATGAAATCCTAAATCACACTGATGTTATATTTTACAATGTAGATCTTAGATGTATATGTAATGGAAAATTTTAATGTAGTTTTTATTGTAATGTTGTAACATCAATAGACATTTTTAATAAGTCTCATTCTTTTATGAAAAATATGGTCCTTTAAAAAAATTTATACCTTTAATTTTTCCAAAATGTCACACTAAAAACTCATTATTAATATCCAATATTAGAACTATTAGTTGAATACAACATCAAATTCCACATTCTTTCCCTTTGAGAGTATTTGGTGAAGGTATTATGTGAGTTTCTATTAGACATTATGAGTATTTAAATAAAAATTACAACGAAAATCATCACATTAAATAAAATTACTATCACATTCTCATGAAATACTAATCCAAAATCACTTCAATACATTTTCATTTTTTATTCAAATATTCTTTAAACACATGATTTGAACTGCATTTTAGATTTACTTGTACTACATGTTCAATCTCTCTTTCTTGTGGTAATTTTTTTATAATCTTTGATCATTGTAGACTCTATTTATCTACATGGTTCACTCCATAACTATTTATTGACGACTCTATAAGGCTTCATAGTATGTACAAATAAATTATGTGGTTAACTTGATTAGAATGCCTGGTGAATTTTGTGTGTCTGGTTGTCTAGAAAAGTGACATAAGGTTAATCATATTATTCTACATGCATGATATCACCTTGTAAAACCCTGAATATTTTCCTAAATATTTGAAAATTTACTATACATCCATTAATTTCCCAAAAAAATATTTATATAAAAAAATATTATAAATATAATAAATATGATTAGTGAATATTAAAACAATTATTTTTTGTCATAGACCATCAATCCCTCCATTCTTATTTTTAAAAATCATGATAGTTAAATATATATGATAAAAGAAATATATCACTTTTCTAAAATACTATAATATCATAAAATATAATGCTCTTACTATTTTATTAAGTTTATATCCTTGTGTAAAAATAAAAAAGACAATCAAGGTGGAATACGCCAAGGTAAGATATCATAAATATTGTATCATAAGAGACATGTTAGTTTAGAATAACTGAAATTATTTACTAATTAATTTTATATTTTATTATCAATATTTTGGTATATAAAATATAAAAAAAATTCTATTATTAAAGTACATTTTAGATAAAAATTTCTATATTAATTAATGAATATCAATGTCAAAACATGAATTGATTATTTGAAAAATAAAAAAATATAATTAAAATCAAGAATCCATAATGAATCATTCAATTGAACATGATATGAATAAATAGATACTTCAGTAGGATCATTAACATTATTTATCTTAGAAGGTCTCGTAAGTAAAGTGGTATGAGGAATATTGGTTGAGGGTATATCAGATTTAATAGATAGAGTAAAAGAAGCATGAATGATGGATATTAATATCTCTATCATAAATGTTCTGAGAATAGTATGAGGAGATTATAGTAAAGTCTATAACAATATGATTAACTCATCTATCAATTGAGTCATAAAAATGTTGTTTTTATAAAGTATCTCATAACTAGTAAATATTGTATTCTTAAATATATACATAACAGAAATACATTTTTTCAAGGTGTGATCTACATTATACATCTTTTCAACAGTTAGTTTGAATGAATTTGTGACCTTTAATATTTTTAGATAAAAGGAGGACAAATATATTGAATAGAAAATCATACCTCATAACGATGTTGGATATTTTATTTACAAATGATGAAATGATTACCATAGATAACACATACCGCCATGAGAAAAAAATATCAAAAAATATAATAATCTTAACACTCCCACTCAAGGTAAGACATATATATTTATCATTCCCACCAAGTTACATAAATATTCAACATGTGGTCCAAAAAAACCTTTTGTGAGAACATCCATATATTATCAGAGTTGTGAACATAGCCAAAGGTGATCTTCTACTTCTCAATGTTTTTTGAATGTAGTGAAAAACAAATTCAATATTATTTTTTTCTCGTAAAATATTATATTTTTGGAAATCATTATAGTGTCTTGATTGTCACAATATAAATGATCAAATTCCTTAACAGTATAACCAATATCCAATATAATGTTTTGTGCCCAAATAACCTCTATAGTCATATATTCCACATCCTAATACTATGGATCTATACTTGATTGTTATATAACAATCTAATTATTCCTTCACCATGAGATAAAATTCCATATAAAAAATACAACAAAACTATACATAGATCCCTTATAAGATAGATTTGTGGTGTAATTTTCATCACCAAATTCTTTAATATCTATATTTCCATGTTTAGAATATAGATATCCTAAAAACTATTCCTTTTTCAGGTATTAAATAATGTAAATATAATCCTCCCACTAATTTGTTTTGGGATTTCATAAACTCAATACCTTTTCCATCTACACAAGAATTATTGGATCAAGTCATCCAAAAATAGTTAAGCTTCCTAATGATTCTTTTATTTCAATTTGATGAAAAAAAACATCTCACTGTTATTATGATGTGATTATTATTCATGTTCTAGGGATGAGTAAATCAAGTCATCTGGATTCATTCTAGTCCTATGAATAATATTAATAACAACTTTTCTATGATATAGAGAAAATACATTATTACATATAGATACCTCAATTCCTATAAAATATCACAACGGACCAAAATTATATGTGTAAAATATTTGATGAAGTATTTTATTTGATCAATTACATTATTATTATTATTACTAATAATGAAAATTTCATCTCTGTAGACTATCAAAACAGATTTTTCAACTATATATTAATGATATAAAACTGAAGAATCTATTATGTTTTGAAACAAGGAAAATCTAAGAACAATGCTGAAAAAACACCAAAACCATGAACGAGGTGATTGTTTGAGGACATACAATGAACAATTAAGGATAACAATAAGGAATACTCTCCTTAAAAACCCTTTTGGTTTCCCCATATAAATTTCTTAATCAAGAAAACCATATAGAAAATCACTTTTAACTTCCATATGATTGAATGGATAGTGATTGGAGGAAGTAGGAGAGATAAATAAGTGGACTAATTCCATATTGGTCACTAGAGAAAAGGAATAAAAGTAATATATTCCATACATCAATGAATAACCCTTGCGAACAAGTTGGTATTTTATATGATTAATAGATACATTGACATTAACATGATTTCTATAGATCTACATTTAAACAACAACCTATTTATCTAAAGGTAATTAGACAAGATATCAATTAGGGTTGGTTTTGAATTGATAACGACTTTCATGAATTATAATTAATCTCCAGAATTATATTTTTCCACATCCATAGTGTGTGGTGTTGTGTGAGAAACGAATGTCACAATAGTGTCAAAGGTATCCAAAAAGTAATCCTTTATTAGACAGAGATGAATATGCCCATTTTAGAAGATCAATAGGAAACTCTTGCGATGAAGGATTGGGAGAAGGTAAGTTATTAGGTATGGTAGAAGCATTGGAACCATAGGTTTATGGTGTTCTATGTCGATGATTATATACCTAGAAAAATAATAATCCAAAAATATCACTAGGAATAGATAGTGGTGGTGGGGTATCAAGTGAATGAGGTAAAATAACATTGGAATCGATAAAGAAAGATGGTGGTGGGAAATCAGAACTAGAAAAAACAAGGGATTCGATAAGGGGAACATTAGACAAGAAGACATACTGATGAAAATATGGAGAGAATCAATGATATATTTGGTAAGTTCATCAGTATCCAAGAATGTTTTATTTTTGGGAACACACATCAAACTTGGTACTCAGGGGGAGAATATTCCAAACATAACATACACAACAAAAAATTCATAGAGGTAGGTAATGAGGTGATGTTGTTGGAAATAAAGAGTGTGATAGTGTATCTATATAATCAATAGATGTTGGGAAGTATATTTATAAGGTATGTAGCTGTGATAGTGGAATATCCCCAAAA
The DNA here is from genome assembly GCA_963277665.1 of Viscum album. Lineage (NCBI taxonomy): Eukaryota > Viridiplantae > Streptophyta > Magnoliopsida > Santalales > Viscaceae > Viscum > Viscum album. The sequence goes on along the minus strand of OY728119.1, from coordinate 272,359,713 downwards.
AATAGTTATAACTTTATTCTTAAATAGAAGTGTATGAGTAACCTCTAAAAAATGGTGGTTCCTATAATCAGAAACACCATTTTTTGAGGTGTATTAGGAAAATATGTTTCATGGATAATTCTATGAAAATATAGAAAATAATAGTATTGTCTATATAAATATTTAGGACTATTTTTAGAATGAAAATAGTGATGTTTAACCCAAAATTGGGTGGTGATTTCTTGACAATTTGAGTGAAACACAATAAAAATTTCAGAACTATTTCTCAACATATATATCCAAGTGATTTAGTAAAAATCATCGATAAAAGTTAAAAAATATCAATTAACTGGTATAGATGGACTAGGGATGGGTCCCAATATACCAGAATAATCCAAATAGGAAGGAGTGGATGCATGAAGAATTTCCTAAGGAATATAGGTGATGTGATGATGCATTGCGTAATTACTAGAGTCACATTTAAAAAAAATAAGAGAACCCAATCCTATAAATAGTTTTTTAAGAATTGGGGTAGGGGTATAACCAAAGAGATTGTCAATCTAGATGTCATGAGAATAAGAGGAAGTACATGTGAGAGCTGGGGTCGAGTCAAGAACATTGACAACATCCTAAAGGTGTCCACTACAAATAAATGAGTCATCAAATGATCTTAAAAGATAAATGACATATGTGAGAATATGTATAGAAACTATAAATCTACTGTAATTTTATTAATAAATAGTATATTAAATGGATATCTTGGAAAAAATGAAACACTGGATAGAATTAAGTGATACATAATCATACAACACTCATAACAAACAATTTTCACTATATGAACATCTTTTATAGTAGTATTACCTCTAGTTGAAGTCATGAAATAAGAATTAAGAATACATACATTTCTAGTAATATGTTATAAGGTAATATATTCAATAACCCATAAGGATATATGTTAGGATAGAAATTCCACTGTGGGATCCACATGAGAAATAGTGGCATTCGATGATTCTATATGGTGATTGAAGACCAAAAGAAGCGGTCTATTGAGTGTTTAATATTCACATTAGGAAGATATTATAGCTGAAAAAGTGGTTGAAAATAGGCATTGAAATTACAGAACCTTTACCTATTATGATCAATAAAGTATGAAGAATATGATACATCAGGTTTTCAATTATGTTAAATGATAAAGAGTATTATAGATGGTGGTGGGGTGAGATTGTGTAATTTTGGTTGTTACATTGGATGAACTGAAATGCTGGGGGGTCTTCTCATATGGAGAGAAATTGGCTGGAGGGTTCATCACAAAGTTAGGGGTGATTGGTTGTAAGGGCCCTCACCCTATGACTGGAAATGGTCTTGGAGGGATGGTGCAGAGGGAGGGTATATGTGTGAGGTTTTAATCACATAGGGAGAGTCGATGCACAAAGAGGCATCTCACAAGGATCCTTCACATAGAAGCTTCATCGGGTAGGAGGTGTGAATGAACTTGGGATCATCGTGTATGTGGGGCATCATGCGCTAGGAATTAGGATAGAGATTCATTGCACATGAGGTGATCAAATTTTTTATGAAACATAAAATTTAGGATTATTTGAAGAACATTTGACAGTTTTTGTCAAACCCTAGGTCATCTCTCAAGGAGTGTTTATGGTTTAAAGTGTGTATTTTCAATAAACAAGATTAAAAATGTAGGGGTGGTTTTTTAAAACAATTTTAAGAAAATAACTTAATTGACAGAGTTTAATATTTGAAAAATCAAATGGAATTTCAAAAAATATGAGATAAAGGGTTCGTTCTAATTTCAATACATTCATTTGAAGTTCATTTTTCTTATAGATTAATTTATGTTTCGGGTAAATCTTTGGTTGAAATTAATAAAAATTCTGATAATTTCTATTTTTTTACATTAATTCTGGTTTAACTAAACTTAGACATAACATTCATAATTCCGTGGTCCAAAAATTATGCATGGTATAAGAGACTAAAAAAGAAGATTTAAATCTCAAATAAGTGGTTAAAAAAGGATTTTTGTGTTTTCTAATCTAAGAAACATAATTTAATCACTCAAAACCTCAATGTAATTGGTTATAATTTAAGAGTATGTAATTCACAAGCATCAAAAAATAAATTTAAACATGAAAAAATGTAATACACATGGAATGAAAAGTTTTAACACCCAATTTATTCCAAAATAATATCTAATATAATCATCATAACTTCCTTGACATGTGTGTATATCCCTCCCAACAAACAACCACTATTTAGCTCGACATTGAGATGAGGAGGAAGCATGGGTAGATATCCTTCTTTATTTCAACTCACACTATGCGGAAAGATTTCTCCAGAACCTCCAAGGTGATTATAGGGCTCCTTCGGAATTACAAAATAGAATAAATTCACTCTGTGGTCAATCATTGAAATGTGGTACACATTGTTCTATTTTATAGCCAAAATTGGAAGTGGTTTTGGGAAACAATATTTTGAGATACCAATTGTGTATCACCTTTGGGTTGGTAAGTTGCATTATATAGACATGGAAAAAATAGTAAATTTTTTCAAAGTAATATTCACTGTAACTATATCAAATTTTTTTCCTTCAGAAAACTAAAATGGGATAGGTATTCCAAATAACTAAACTAACTTCTAACTTTGAGTAGAATCGGTTCTATAGATAGATTAGTTCGGTTGGGCCACCAGATAGATGAATTGGGATTGTTTGTCTTAAGATGATTAGTATCCAACTAATTGGTGGATTATATCCTAAACATTAAGCCCATTTGGATGAATTTATTTCTCCTAACATTTATAACATTAGAAATATGTCCTTGGGATTCCATGTGGTTTGGCTAATTTTCATTTTGCATCATTTTTGGTCCTCTAAATCACCTCCTCCAACAATGTAACTATAAAAACAAGTAAAATTTATCCTTTTAACAATTATAAAAATTAAATAATTGAAACAAATGTGAAGTGAAATTATTTATTATATTTTTATTTGTCAATAAAAAAGTAGTTTAGCATAGTGTTGTAAGTGAAAAAAAATATTGAATCGCAGTTCGATCATGAGGGCAGGATGGGCGTCGCGTAAGAGGGGAGGATTCACAGGGAGGGAAAACATTATAACAACCATTTGGTACCATTTTTGAATGGAATATAATAGATAAAAATGAGGTAAGATTATTTATTTATATATGAGAAAATAAGTACGATAGATAACCCATACCGATGTGGGACACAAATATTAAAAATATATAATATTTTAACAAAATCTATCAGGGATTTCATATTGACCATGAAATAAAAATTGTACTCTAGAATATTTACCCATTTTTCTATGAAATATATATTTACATTGTTTTTAATAATATGATAGGGATATCCTATCTATGAATGTATATGTTAAAGGGAACTCTACCAGAATTAGTGTTAAAATAGGGGATATTGGGAAAGAGGACAAGGAAAGACCCTCGATAGAAAAATCTATGTCTCCAATAAAATCTAACTCAACTAAATACTAAAAAAAATAAGAATTCCCCCTAACCCACATCCCAAAAACACTTTATAATTTCACTTACCCATCCTACCACACAACTAACTACATTCCCCTGGTATAACCAAAATACCCCTTTTGGAATAAACCATCCATTCACCAGGGAGGTCTGAAAACCTATTTCTGGAAACATTTTAAAGAGAATTATTTTACTCATGTATGTAAGAAGTAAAATAATTTTGGTTGAAAGTATGATCCTCCTTTGGAGCATTTTTAACCAACTGAACCTACCACTATATTAAGAGTTATGGCTAGGGAAAACAATCTTGTAGTGGGGAACGATTAGAGAGGATAACTGCTTGTTCTATATATGACGTCTCCTACCCTAAAAAGTCATGGGAGAGAGAAGTGGAAATTTGATACATTAAAATCATCTATTTGAGATAGTAGAATTGTAAAACAAGGTAGATTTCGGAAGTTAGAGTAAGGTCCAACTAATACTCCTTCAAGGAAATTTTATTTGGGATGTGAATGGTCCATACCAGTTGGGGGACAACTTCTGGTTCATCCATCAATCCAAGGACATTTGATTTTGTGGGAATAACATAACACATTCCTACTCTGAAACAACAATGGTGTTTGAGAATCAATGGAAATTATATTGGCATCACATGATGTCGTGTAAGTAATCCAGTTGATTCCAATACTGCTTCAATGTTTTTTTTTATCAAACATAGTTTGTAAAACCACATACACTAGGATTTATAATGAAATAGAACTAATATGTGTGGGAGTATTTCAAACAAAAATTAATTAAAAATGATTTGTATTTATGGAATAATTACATGTCGTATTGTAGGAATATTTTAGCAATAGTACCCAAAATGACCTGCTTTTTCATTGTTCAGCCAAAAAAAATGAATATAAGTTTCAAGGAAATTGTTAAAATGGTTTTTTTTTTATTTTTCTGTGGATGTTAGGTGGAATTGAAATGCATAGTGGTCCCCTATATTAAGAAGAGTTTTTTTAAAAACATTCTGAGACAAATAGAGTTTTGGTAATTTACAATGCACTAAGGGATACCATGGAGTCTAACAACCTCATCCAAAAAAATTAAAATAATTTGTTTTGAATTGTATGGGGGGATTTAAAAGTAGAATGTAAGTATATTTAGAGCATAGGTTTACAAAAACAAATATGGTATCATACCCATGAGAATTTTTTATTTCTATAATTAAATTTGTAGACTAATCTATTCGGATAGAGTGAGGAATCATATGTGGTTGAAGAAACCTAGTCGAAGATAGAGTAGAGTAATTGTTCTGTTGATAGATTGAATAGTTGTGTTCAAAATCATTCACCAGAAGTCTCATTCCAGGAAAAGTAGAGGTCGTGAATAGTTTTCTATATTTCATGCAGAAGCATGAATAACTACTATATGGAGGTTTTTTGTCCTCTATGATCTATGAAATCCTCGGTGGTGTAGTTGGTAAAACCATGCGTCCATTTCACTAGAAATCACTATGGATCAAAGTAAAATGAAGATAAGCATGTTTTCCATACTCAAAATGCCAAATAATATTTTTGGAGTTGATGGCCCCCCAAATTTCTCTTGATTAAGTTATATCCTTGCTCTAATATTGGTTTAAGCTGGATTAGGTGAAAAGTGGATTACTTGTTTTAGAGAGACAACACATCTGCCTCTCAGTTCTCCCAGAATTTTTTACATTTAATTTAAAAATGATATCCCAAAAATTTGGATGTCCATAATTTCTGATTGGCTATTGTGACCTCCTAGTAAATTATTAATTCAAGGATGTTAGAATTGGAATTAATGAGAAAGGGATAGCTCAAAAGATAAGATCCAATATTGGATTATTAAGATAAGAGCCATAACTTTATTTTCATAAGTTTCTGGGAAAAACTCCCTCATATTGACTTTTAAGTTTTTATTTATTTTATTTTCTGATAAACCTATTTGAAAATGTTATTTTTCAAGTTCTATCATGATTTTTTCTATATATATTCACAATTCTTTAAGACAATATAACATAAGATCTATAAGTTGTGTAGAATGTTGTGCATAAGTAGTGTCATCCTTTCCCAATTATTTCGATATTTTATTGGTCTAAAATTTGGATTATGGGAAGCGTTTCATGAATGATGGATTTCCATGACTACCTCATCAAAATTTGTGGCATGAAATTAATGAATGTTTAGATTTTTAAGAAAAAATGTTCCGTGAAAGGAAAATATGGATTGTATAATAAAGGTATTAAGTTATGTGATTATGAAATGTTTCTCAAATGGAAAATTTCCCTAATGTTTCACAATTAATGTTTATACCACAAACATGAATGAAGAGTTTCACAAAAAGGTAGTGGTGAGTTTTAATGTTTTTAAATGGGTATATAATGTCTATAAATATGATGGAATCACCTCATTGGATTTGATCAAGACATAATGAATATTCAAAGGTTATGAATTAATGAAAGAATATTGATTTTTTTTCACAAATGTTTCATAAGATCATAAGTTATGTAAAAACACATAGGTCAATATGTCCATGAATGTTTCTAAAACGTTTATAGAGTTACACATAAGATTTTAGTTTAAAGAAAGAACAATGTTTTGTAAATCATAGGGGTTTCACAAAAGGGGAATGTTTTTTGATGTTTTGGAATGTTTTTTTAATGTTGGGTTAAAATTTTATGAATGTGAATCTTATGTGAATAAAATATATTTGACCATAAAATCAATGGTAAATAGGAATTCATATATAGATAAAATTATATCATCATGAAAAACAAAATTATTTGTAAAAAATATTAATTCAAGTGATAAAAAGAATAACCTTACGAAGGAGAAATGAACAGACCTTAGTTGAGAGAGAAGTGAGCATTATAATTAATATTTCTTATAAACCAGCAGGATTGTGGGTCTACTACAAACCTTGTAATAGTAGTTCACTTTAGAGGATTTGGTAAATCAAAAAATTATTTATGTATGATCCTTGGGCGTAGCCTAGTGATGGTGAACCCAGTAAAATTTTGTGTCCTATACATGATCTATGATTTATTTATTCTCTGCTATTGGAAGAAGAGAGAAGTTAATTTTTTTAGGGATGAAATGGGATCCAGATGGGATATTTGTTTTAATCTGGTATACCATAATTTACCCCCTCAATTTATTTAACCTAATTGAGCTCACAAAGTAGTACTTTTCAATTTTATAATAGATAATGATTTTCTGAAGTAGGTGGTGGGATGGAAATGCTGCAAGAGGACCGCTCCAATTCCACATCTAGAAGTGTCACAATCGAGGTCCATATCATGGATGTAATCTGGTAACATGAGGACTAGGGATTGTGTCATGAGATCATTGAGGAAAGGAAATAATACCTATGTAGTGGGTGTCCAGGTGAATCTATTTTCCTTGGTGAGGGTCCTGAGGGGTTTCAGGATTACAACATATCCTTGGAAGAATAAACAATAGTACCTTATAAGAATGAGAAACCTAGAAACCCCTTTGACTATTTGTGGAACATTTCAGTCTAGAACCACTATAATTTTTTTGGAATATATTAATGTTACAGATGAAAAAATAACATGTCCCAAATAATAATCTATTTTTTGACTATAATGACACTAGCATTGATTTGTGAACATATGAGTATCTTAGAAAATTATCAATGTGGTAGTGAGGTGGGGTAGATGTTGCCTCAGATCCAAATTATGAACTATAATTTCATAAAATAAAATTAAAAAAAATTGTCATGTAAGGGATTAAATAAATCATTCATGGTAGAATAGAAAGTATAGGTGGAATTATTAATCCCAAAGGGCATGAAACAATACTCATAATGACCCTTGTGGTTAAATGAAGATGTATTTTACACATATGTTCCACACATCCAAATATGTTGATATCCTGATCTGAGATCCATCACAGAGAAATATATTGTGCAATATAATTCAACAAATGTTTATTCAACCACTGATATTTGGAAATTTCAAGAATAGTTTCTTTATTGAGAGAGTGGTAGTCAAGAAAATGATTCCACATTCCATACATCTTTTTTAACTATTAAATTTTGACTAAAATATGCACTATAGTTTTGTCAAATGATTGTGACACTCATAATTTCCAAATAAATGGTGTCCGAATTTAGTCTTTTGGTTATTGGGGTACCTATATGGCCATTCTAAGAATAGATTATGCAAAGTGACTAGGAGGCTAGCATGGTCCCTGGGCTATTAGTGGGAGTCCAATAAGAGCTCAAAAAACTACTGCATGTTGGGAAACGATTTGAGATGAACATTGGTGTGAGGCTCCAAAGTAGAATAATGAGTATGGGGGGTTTCCACTTAATAAGATCCACTGAAATCCCTTCAATATTGATCTTATTATCTGACTTGTTAAGGAATGGGCAGTTTGGATCGGAGGGTTATTCCTCCAGATGAAATAGGGATATTCACTAGCCCTGAATTTCATGATCATTGAATTCCATGTTTTGAGAACATCTCTCAGGGTATGAAACTAGGAAAATCATAATTTTTGATCAATATAACCAAATTCCAAAATGTTTACATCAAAAATGTAATGGTGATCCCCTACTAGGAGGTCCAAATGAGGATCAAATCTTGGGTACCATAATGTATGCCTATCACACAATTGTATTCATACCTTCCAGTGATTATGTACAGGAAATCCAAGGAAGTGAATCTGTTTATGAGATATGAGAGTATGTGTGGTTCCACTTTAATTGAGAATAAGTAACATAATTCTAGTAATTGTGCCCTCGATTTTTATGGATTAGGACATGATGATGCCTCATTCTTGAGTAGATCAGGTAATACGAAGATATCCGTTTTTGATAGTATTTCATTTAACCTCATGGAATGGTTAATGTTGTAGATAATTCATAGGGCATTGTTTCCTTATCATTAATTTTGGAGTCATCTTCATCCAAAATAAGAATCCACTATTTGGGATCGGCACACTCGTGGGTGGGAGTATAAATTTATTCGCAACAAAAACAGATCTCCTTGCACTGGCTTTCTTCCATCCCATGAGTTAGGATTTTTCAAACACAATTACTACGAGTTATCATGTCTTTGATACCTCCTCGAAAAGAATGTTTGACCCCTTAGTATATTGTTAGAGGGAGTAGTTAGAGGTTTAACAAGGCTCTAATTGGACTGGTTGAGGGTGGTATGGTATTTTTGATGATTAAGTAAGAGATGACATGTAATAAAGTTCATGCCTAGTAATAGTTCATTATTAGTTAATTAAATGGATTTAAGAACCGTTTCCACAATGAAGAACATGTTTAATAAGACAGTACAATCACATGGCCTGAAAATGGGTCAAGGCGTTGTGGATACAAACCTAAGAAATAATATCCTTGAATTGGATGTGTAGAAAATAACCAACATACTATTGTTTTGGGTTTTTGGGGTAATAGAGATGATAAATACTCAAAGTGTTGGATATACTCTTACACTAATGTTTCTTGGTGAAGTGCCCTGAGATCTTCATATGGGTTCTAGATCTCAAATCCACTAAATCGATCTAGAAATTTATTTTCTGAAGGGGCTATATGATGATTGATTAAATTTATGTTAGTATAGTGAACCAATGGATAGTTATACCTTCCATACTTACCTACATGAGATGAATCTTCATGGAAACTTGTGTATGATAATGTTGAAATATAATTCCACATGAGTAAGTATGTTATGTGGATTTGTTCCATAAAATACCAAAATCATAATGCACAAACTAATAGGAAATGGATTTAAGGATGGAAATATGTCATCTGTGGTATCTCATTGAGAAGGATAGAGAGGAATCTAAAGGACGTCAGCCAATATACCTGAATACGTGGAGTGGAAGGGCAGAAGAACATCATCATTCTTGGGTTGATTCTATTTTTGACAAAGCATGATTTTAAGAAATTCTATTTTTGCTTAATTCTCATGATCCTAGTGGTGTTGTCCTTACTTGAGATCATGTATTCCATGATGATGATTGATGTCTGTCACTGATAATTTGGATAGTGTGGTCTCAATGCTACTTAGGCATAGTTCGATAGACACAATGTAACACCTTGAGATTTTATGAGATATATTATTTTTAATTTCTTTCATATCTTCTGTTGTATGCTACACTAAGATTATCTTGCGCTATACACAACACAATATTAGCTTGCAGTATACGCTACACTATTCTTGGATTCTGTTACACACAATTTCAAGTTCGTTTGATAGTAGTTATTCTACGCATAATTGAGTGTATATATATATATATATTCAATGTATAAATGAAATATGGTTGGATTCTGTTATACACATCAACAAATAAGTCTTTCACTACACGCAACCCTGACTTGGCTTGTGTTACACGCAATCACGACCTTCCTCGATAGCGTGTGTAGTACGCAATACCGGGTTTCACTAAACAACGATATATTGTTATAATATTATTATAGACTAGCTATTATGAATTTTATTAACTACATTTTTAATTTTATAACATTATTATTCATCCTACACATTTTCTAAAACATGGTATGTGAACAAAATAAATTTTTCGGATAAAATAAGTATTTTTCAAAAAATGCAGTTTTGCCGCCTTTTGATGGTGCACCCACTTTAAATATAGTTTTTGACAGGATTATAAGATCAATTTTAAAAAATAAAATTATTCTTTGGAATCAGGATATAAAAATTTACTTTGGATAAATGTTTCATATTATTCTGATAACTTTCATATTTTAATGAATAGTAAAAACAAGCTATATTTTAATTAAAAATAACTTTTTTCATTGTAATAATTTATATGGTTAAATTATAATATTGAATGATTTTAAAGTATAAATAGAATATAGTTTTACCATTTAATATAATTTATTTCATTATCATTGATTTTACATTGAATTCATAGGTAAAATCATTTCAATCTTTTGCAATGTTTTAACTCTTAAAACCCATTTTCTTAACAACAGGATTAATTTTACATTAATTAATGAAACTTATGTGTTTTGAGTTTTGAAAAATGGATTCCATATTTGAATTTAGTGGGTCCAAATTATGTTAATAGGTTACTTTTTTTGATTTTATGAATAGTAACTACGGTAATTTTTATTTATTATAGTTAATGGTAAATCTGGTAATTAAGGGTAAAAATAAGATTATAAATTTACACTAACACTTTAAAAAATCCTATTGGATGAATAAAAGTCGACCCATATCACCTAAGGGTCAGACGAGATTCATTTCATGGACTTTTGACCATGAAATAATATAATTATTATTAAAACCAAACAAAGTGACAACATGTCACTCTCTTTAATCTTATAAGTGTAATAATTTTAATTTAGTGATAAATATCATAAAACATATGATAGAAATAGTCCCTAGAAACCTAATAGAAGTATCTACATCATATTTATTTATTTATAATTTTTAGATATTAAATAATTAACATTAATTTGGACACAATAGTGATGATGAAATTATTTTATTCATTGAAATATCAAATAAATGGTTTTAAAAGTATTAAATTAAATATTATATGAACTATTTAATGTGATACACTAATTTCCTAGATAAAAATGACATCTTTTGAATCTATTAAATCTCTTATTTTGAACATATATTCTGTATATATTTTATTTAAATTCAAATAAATGAATAGTGTCAAAATTGACAGTATTGTTATTTTATAAAAATTACATATTATAAAATTGTTTAAAAATAAAAAAAAATATTTAAAAATTATATATTAAACTTTATATGGTCTAAAATGTAATGAATCATACAATTATGGACAATTCACAACATATAAGTAATTATTTATAATGATTTAAGATTTATAATATTATTACCACAAATAAAATTAAATAGATTATATAAAGATAAATCAAGTTGATAATGTTTTAAATAAATTCCCAAATTCTCTAAATTTTATTGGTTGATGATATTACACCCCTATCTCATCTAATATTTGGATTTGAGTTATTTTTGAGGTTTTTATGTGGGGTTGGAATTTATTATAAATTAATATTTCTTATAATTCCAAAGGTGCCCCTCTCCTCCCTTATAAAAGGGCACCTACTCCCTCTCTTTCTCACACCATTTTGAGCCTTGAAGCTCGGCCAACCTCTTCCAATTTCACTTCCCCACATCCCTAGAAACCTTATATAGGTACTGATCTTCTCGAAAGACCAACTCTACTTCCCTAAGAGGAAGTTCAAAGGAGGCACTTCGAGAAAGAGGTAATACCTTCTACCGATTCATTCAAGTTTCTTTCTTCGTATCATTTTTCTTCTTTAGTGGTTTCATTATGAAGTAATAACATTAGTATCCCTCATATTTTGATATGTTATTATAAATATGAAACATCCCTATTTCACCTTCTATCCATCCAAAGGAAAATGAAATCACCACGGGTGCGTGCGTATGGAATATCATCTCCACGCCGTGGGGTAATCTATTTTTCGACCACCACCTTACTTGGATGGGTATAATGGTGTAAATAATAACTACATATGATTATTATAAAATCATACTGATTGTAAGTTATTATATCATTCACTCCAATTCCATTTAATAAATATGGGAACGATATCATCGCTCGTGCGTACGTACGGATTACCGTCTCCACGACGCGATGAGATTCATTTTCCATGTTAACAATTCAAGAATGATTATAAAGTATATATAATAAGTAATCATGAAATATATAACATAATAATGCTACTGGATTTATGTATATATATATATATATGTATGTCGTCTACATAATTCTGTTCAATTCAATAATGAAACCAAAACAGCGTTCTTGCGTACGTACGACCTACCGTCTCCATGAACGGTTTATTTCTTCCCATTTATCGATATATTATATATATTTATATTCTGAATATATATTATATATTATATATAAATCATTTTTTATATTCTGTAATTAAGTAATCATGATCTAAGTAATTAAATTAATAATTACAAGTCAAAACACGGACGATAAATCAAACGATTTTACCCAAAATGCTACTTTAACATGATTTTACAAAAGAACGGGTAATATAAAGTCATAAGTAAACCATATATTATATCATAACAATAAATATGTTTTTGTAATAATTCAATGACATTATCATAGAGTAGGTTCGTATACGTATGAAGCATATCAGACCAAATGTAAGGGATAACTTTTCCAATCTCATTTTTATCCGAGATTGTTTATTCATAAGTATTTACCGTGGTTATATTTATCATTCATGTACCTATTTTCTAAAAATGGTTTCATGTATGTTTAAAGTAATTGTTACCCATTTTTGACTTTTACTAATTGGTATGTATGGCATCTTTCTTTTGTTTACCATACAAGGTACTTTTTTACTTTTCCGGCAAAAGTACGAGAAAAATGGTTTTTTAACTTATACGACATGAATGGATTTTTACGGTTTCATAACTACTAATTTTCATGAAGCTTACTATACAATATTTCATGATTATTTTCAAAAAAATTCTTTTCTTTTAAAATTTAATTGTATTTTGTGAAAATAAAATGATAATGAAGAAGAAAGGATATATTCCTCAAAAATTCATTTCAATTGTTTTGTCAAAACTATTTTCCATATAAGATGACATTATTTATTATTATTATGTTTCAAGTACAATGTCTCTATTATTTACAAGGTATTCTTCTTCTTATGATGAAATGATATCCATTTATTTTATATGGATTATGTTATGATGGAATGATGTTTATGAAAACCATTTTATTCTTTGGGTAATGATGAATGATTTATGTTCATGTTGTGGCACATGTAAGAATGATTTCATTATTAGATGGGTGGGACCTATATCTCCCTCCAATGCATTGGGTAAATATTTATATCTCATGAGATAGTCATGGCTAGAATGACAAGTTAATCTGGTTCAGTGATACAGGACTGGAATGAGGAGTGAACTCGGTTCAGTAAGGGACTTCATCTACTAAGATGGTCTTGGCAGCAATGTCTTGGATAATATGGAAATCATATCATGTGGTTAATGTTTTTCCACAATTAAAAGTTTTATTCACAAGCTATTTTATCATGATTTATGTTTCATTATGATCTATGCCTTATGTACTGTCATGTTTTATGTCATTGCTCAAGATTTTGATGTTTAAATATTATGTTCATGTTTTGAAGTTCAAATTTATATGGTTTGTTTTATTTTCTCCATGCTTACCATTACTGAGCATTTGAGCTCACCCATTATATGTTTTATCTTCCCCATGATATAAAAAAAGGTTATAGGTAAGAAAAAAAGGGAAGATCTTTATAGGAGATGTTGAAGATCTTTCACCAAGATTAGAAGATTATGTTCCATGTTTCCAAAGACACTAAACTATTACTTTCCTTTGGTGTCTCTTTTTGTTATGTATTAAGTATTCCACAAAAGTAATGTAATGTACATGTACATCAACCTTTGGTTCTTTATAGTTGTTATTAGAGGAAAGGTTAGATAACCTTTGGAAACTGGGATGCGAAAACATTAGTGAGATCCCTAGAGATATTTCTAAGGTATGTCTAGGGATGGCCCTAAGGTTAAGTAAAAGTATAGGTTATAGTCCTAGAATTACAGAAACAATCATAGAATTAACTCTAAGATGATATATATTGAAGGTACTACCCCTTTATTATGTTGTTTTCCCTAGCATGAGTTTTGACTCTCACACTATTCTTTTTGGGTTTTAGATGATGGATGGAACCCGAAGGAACCATGTTGATAAATGTAATGGAAAATGCGATGATTGTCCTCCTGAACATACCAAAATAATGGGAGATGTAGTGAAAAATATTATTTCTATACTTACACAAGATATGAATCATTCTAGACTTCCAAATGAGCAGATAAGGGGACAATATTCTATTGAGTCCTTCATGAGGCAACATCGACCTTCTTTCAATGGGTCTTCTGATCCAATTGTTGTTGAACAATGGATCAGTAACATTGAAAAGATATTTTCTATACTTCGTTGTTCGGAACATGAAGAAGTAATTCTGGCTATTTACCATTTAGAATGTGAAGCAGATCAATGGTGGACTCTAATTAAGAATACGAGGCCCTGAGAGGAAATTGAATCCCTGGAATGGGATGAGTTCAAGAACTTATTTTTCAATAAGTACTTCCCTCGTATTCTTCAAACAAAGATGGAAAATAATTTCCGTGAGCTTAAAGAAAAAGGATGATGAATCTATTGTTATATACAAAGAGAATTTTACAAGCCTTGCAAGGTATGCATCTGGCTTTATCATCCAACCTGAAAGTAACGTTGATCGATTCTTCAGTGGCTTAAAACCAAGTCTTCGAAGGGCATTAGATATAGGAGACTCGAGTAGCTATGATGAAATTGTGCGTTGTGCTATCAAGGTAGAAATGGAAGTTGTTATTACATATTCATCTCATGGTTTCACAAGAAACGAAATATGGAGTTCAAGGAGAAATCTCAGAATAATGGTGAAAAGAAGATGACTGTTACTTTTTGCTCAAAGTGTGGAAATAAGCGTGGTGGATATTGTCTTAAAGGGACTAGAAAATGTTTTAAGTGTAGAAAAAATAGGTAATCGAGAAGATGAGTGTCAAAGTAATGGAAAATGGTTTGCAAATGATGTGAATTATTAAAATACTGTAGAGAAATCACCACCAACACTTCAATGTTTCAAGTACAAAGAAATGGGGCATTATTCTAATCAATACCCTAATCCAAGGGTTAATGATGATCAACGTGAGCAAACTCTTAAGGAAAAGGATAAAGGGAAGTCACATACGATCACAATTAGCAATGTTGAGTATGACAACGATGTGGTGGAATGATTATGTGTTTATGTAAATTGATTCTAAAAAAATGTTGTGGAATCTCATTTATAGTAATTGTGGATCATCTGAATGTCTATGTAATGTTTTATTGTGGTTTTCGATAATTATATGGTACCGGTAACCATGAAAAGTGATTCAAATATTTTTCAAAGCAGAGGATATGCGCATAATGAAGGGATAAGGGAAAAAATTAAATGTTTGATAATATTAATGAGCTCAATAATGATATGAGGACAAAGTGATATCATGGTTTGAGTATATATAATTTTTGGGATTTTGGTATGTATAAAGAGTTAGCTTTTGACAACATTCATGTTTTCACTAAGGTTCAATGTGTTTTCATTTTTTAAGAGAATACATGATTAATGTAATAACATGTCTTGAATGTGACCAACAAGATATATTTTATGATATATGGGGGATAAATGATGGTATTCACATGCTCGGTAGATGGTATTTCTTGTAATTGTTTTCTTTATACTATGAGATTGGACAAAAGTATTTTGGATAAGCCTAAATATTGGAATGAATTAAGGCTAGAAGTTTTTTCGATATTATGGCAGGAATGTTATAATAGTGTAGTTATAGAAAAAGGACAACCCATAGGATGGGTGACAACCCATCGTGTCGGACAAGGCTGTGAGAATCAAACCCACAACCGAAGTGCGATAGGCCTTTAGCACCACCCACTGGCCTACAAAAAGTCTCTGGTTAGTAGAAATTGGTTTTATTTTATTAAGTGGTATGATAGATGAATTAAAAGTTCATTTTTGGAATCATATACGATTAACCTCACCATAAATGAACTTATGTACATTTGATAACTTTTGCTAACCTTTTGATTGAAACAGATGGAATGACCCATCACTATATCACATGATCTTCTAACTCTTCATGATTAACAAATTTAACTTCATTTCTTTAAGAGATGAAGCATAAATTGTTCACGGCACGAACAACAGTGAGATTGTACCAAAATCATGTAAGTATTTCTTTGTATTCATCAACTTTAGAGAAATGATCTTGAAAACCAAAAATGTTGTCCTAGTTCCCTTATATCTGATGAATCAGATGGTCCCTTAGATCATCTCAAATTTATGGCTGTGTGACTGTTGTCTTTATCATAGCCATGTCCTCTACCACTCTCCATCGGAACTTGATGGTTAGATTTCTCTTCCATATCCATATTTTCACCTATGTTATCTTATGTGGAAACCCAATGATTAGTTAATTTGGGTAACCGTTACGTTTCATACATTAGTTTTTAAAGAAAAGTTTTGGTATTCCTTTTTATGATGTGGGTTTCTATGAAAGAAATTCTCGTGTAATAAACCATTTATAACCACGAAAAATTTCGAGGGAAAATTCATTTTAAGGGGGGTAGAATGTAACGCCCCGGGATTTTATGAGATATATTCTTTTTAATTTCATTCATATCTTCTGTTTTATGATACACCAAGATTATCTTTGGCTATACGCAACACCATATTAGCTTTCAGTATACGCAACACTATTCTTTGATTGTGTTACGCCCAATTTCAAGTTCGTTTGATAGTAGTTATTCTACGCAACATTGAGTATGTATATATTTATATATATTCAATGTATTAAACAAATATGGATGGATTTGGTTATAAATAACAACAAATGAGTATTTCACTACACGCAACCCTGACTTGGATTGCGTTACACGCAGTCGCGACCTTCCTCGAAAGCGTGTGTAGTACGCAATACTGGGTTTCACTAAACAATGATATATTGTTATATTATTATTATGGACTAGCCGTTATGAATAGTATTAACTACATTTCAAATTTTATTACATTATTATTCATCTTACACATTTTCTAAATCATGGTATGTGAACAAAATAAAATTTTCGGGTAAAATGAATATTTTTCTAAAAATGCAGTTTTGCCGCCTTTTGATGGTACACCCACATTAAATATAGTTTTTGACAGGTTTATAAGTTACATTTGACAAAATAAAATTTTTCTTTGGAATCAAGATTTAAAAATTTACTTTGGAAATTTTTTTCATATTATTCTGATAACTTTCATATTTTAATGAATAGTAAAAACATGCTATATTTTAATTAAAAACAAATTTTCTCATCGTAATAATTTATATGGTTAAATTATAATATTGAATGATTTTAAAGTATAAATAGAATATATTTTTACCATTTAATATAATTTATGTCATTTTCATTTATTTTACATTTAATTCATATGTAAAATCATTTCTATCTTTTGTAATGTTTTAACTTTTAAAACCCGTTTTCTTAACAATGAGATTAATTTTAAATTAATTAATGAAACTTATGTGTTTTGAATTTCAAAAAATGGATCCCATATTTGAATTCAGTGGGTCCAAATTAGGTTAATAGGTTTCTTTTTTTATATTATGAAAAGTAACTACGGTAATTTTTATTTTCTATAGCTAAAGGTAAATCTGGTAATTAAGGGTAAAAATAAGATTATAAAATTACCCTAACACTTTCCAAAATCTTATTGGATGAATAAATGTATACCCATATCACCTAAGGGTCAGACTAGATTCATTTCATGGACTTTTGACCATGAAATAATATAATTATTATTAAAACCAAAGAAAGTGACAACATATCACTCTCTTAAATCTTATAAGTGTAATAATTTTAATTTAGTGATAAACATTATAAAAATTCTAATATAAATAGTCCCTAGAAATATACTAAAATTATATACATCATATGAATTTATTTATAATTCTTAGGGGTTAAAAAATTATCATTAATTATGACACAATAGTGATGTTGAAATTATTTTATTGATTGAAATATGAAATAAATGATTTTAAAAGTATTAAAATAAATATTATATGAACTATTTAATGTACTACACTGATTTCCTAGATTAAAATGAAATTTTATGAATCTATTAAATCTTTTAGTTCGAACATCTCTTCTGTATATATTTTATTTACATTCATATAAATGAATAGTGTCAAAATTGACACTATTGTTATTTTATAAATATTACATATTATAAAATTGATTAAAAATCAAAAAAATATTTAAAAATTATAAAATAAAATTTATATGGTCTAAAATGTAATAAATCATACAATTATGGAAAATTCACAACATATAATTTATTATTTTTAATGATTTAAAATATATAATATTACTACCACAAATAAAATTAAATAGATTATAGGAGGATAAATCAAGTTGATAATGTTTTAAATAAATTCACAACTTGTATAAATTTTTTTGGATGATGAGATTACAACCTTATCTCATCTAATATTCGTATTTGAGTCATTTTGGATTTTTATGTGGGGTTCAAATTTATTATAAATTAAAATTTCTTACAATTCCAAAGGTGCCCCTCTCCTCCCTTATAAAAGGGCACCCCCTTCCTCACCTTCTCACACCATTTTGAGCCTTGACGCTCAGCCAACCTCTGGACATTTCACTTCCCAACTTCCCTAGAAACCTTATAGAGGTACTGGTCTTCTCAAAATTCTAACTCTAGTGCCCTAAGAGGAAGTTCAAAGAAGGCACTTTGAGAAAGAGGTAATACCTTCTACCGATTCATTCAAGTTTCTTTCTTCTTATAATTCATATTATTTAGTGTTTTCATTATTAAGTAATAACATCAGTATACCTCATTTACTTATATGTTATTATAAATATGAAACAACCCTATTTCACCTTCTATCCATCCTAAGGAAAATGAAATCACCGCGCATGCGTACATATGGAATACCGTCTCCACGCCGTGGTGTAATCTGTTTTTTCCACCACCACCTTACTTGGATGGGTATAATGGTGTAAACAATAAATAAATATGATTATTATAACATCATAATGATTCTAAGATATTATATTATTCACTCCAATTCCATTCAATAAATATGGGAATGATATCATCGCTCGTGCGTACGTACGGATTACCATCTCCACAACGCGATGAGATTCATTTTACATGTTAACAATTCAAGAAGGATTGTAAAGTATATATAATAAGTAATCATGAAATATATGACATAATAATTCTACTGGATTTATTAATACATATATATGTATGTCATCTACATAATTCCATTAAATTCAATAAGGAAACGAAAACAGTGTTCATGCGTACGTACGACCTACCGTCTCCATGAACGGTGTATTGCTTTCAATTTATAAATATATTATATATAGGTATATTCTAAATATATATTATATATTATATATAAATAATTTTTTATATTCTGGAATTAAGTAATCATGACCTAAGTAATCATATTAATAATTACAAGTCAAAACGCGGACGATAAATGAAACGATTTTATCCAAAACACAACTTTAACATGAATTTACAAAAGAACGGGAAATATAAAGAAATAAGTGAACCATATATGATATTATAACAATGAAGATGATTCTGTAATAATTTAATGACATAATTATACCGGAGGTTTTGATATGTACGAAGCATATCCGACTTAATGTAAGGGTTAACTTTTCCAATATCGTTCTTATCCGAGATTGTTTATTCGTAAGTATTTATTGGGGTTATATTTATCATTCATGTCCCTATTTTCTAAAAATGGTTTCATGTATGTTTAAATTCTCTTTTACCCATTTTTTACTTTTACTACATGATATGTAAGGAATCATTCTTTTGTTTTCCATACGAGGCACTTTTTGACTTTTCCGGAAAAAGTATGAGAAGAATGTTTTTTTAACTTATACGACATGAACGGATTTTTACAGTTTCATAACGACTAATTTTCATGAAGATTCCTTTGCAATATTTCATCATTATTTTCAAAAAAATCCTTTTATTTTAAAATTGAATGGTATTTTGTGAAAAGCAAATGATTTTGAAGAAGGAAGGATATTTGCCTCAAGAATTCATTTCAAGTGTTTTGTCAAAACTATTTTCCATCTAAGATGAAATTATTTAGTATGATTATGTTTCAAGTATAATGTCTCTATTATTTACATGGTGTGGTTATTCTTATTATGAAATGATATCCATTTATTTTATATGGATTATGTTCGGATGGAATGATGTTTGTGAAACCCATTTTATTCTTTGGGTAATGATGAATGATTTCTGTTCATGTTGTGGAACACGTAAGAATGATTTCATTATGAGATGGGTGGGACCTATATCTCCCTCATAAGCATTGGGTAAAGATTTTTATCCCATTATATAGACATGGATTCAATTTAATGTTATTCTGGTTCAGTGATACATGACTGGAATGAGGAGTGAACTCAGTTCAATAAGGGACTTTGTCCACTAAGATGGTCTTGGGAGAAATGCCTTGGATCTATGGAAATAATATCATTTGCTTAATGTTTTTCCACAATTATATTTTTTATTTATAATATATTTTATCATGATTGATGTTCCATTATGATATATTCCTTATGTACTGCCATGTTTTATGTCATTGCTCAAGATTTTGAAGTTTAAATATTATGTTCATATTTTGAAGTTCTAATGTATATGGTTTGTTTTATTTTCTCCATGCATACCTATACTGAGCATTTTAGCTCACCATTTATATGTTTTATTTTCTCCAGGATATAAAGAAAGGTTATAGGTAAGAAAAAAGGGCAGATCTTTATGGGAGATATTGAAGATCTTTCACCAAGATTAGAAGATTATGTTCCAAGTTTCCAAAGACAATAAACTATTACGGTCCTTTGGTGTCTATTTTTTGTTATGTATTAAGTATTCCGCAAAAGTAATTTAATGTCCATGTACGTCAAGCTTTGGGTATTTACACACAACACCAGAATAATGGCATGTTTCCATGAGATGATTGTGCTAAAAAGAATAAAGAATGGAATGGTAGAAAAAATGATAGGTATAACCGGCCTATGAACGTTTATATTATAGGAACCCTAAAAGAATTATCGTAAAAATAGATGAAATTGGGAAAGACGATGAGGAAATACCCTTTAGTGAACTAGTTCTAGTCACCCACCAAAGCTAATTGAATTAATTACTCAAAAATAGAATTATTTCCTTTATCTACATCCCACATATGTTTTATAATAGTGTTTCTTCCTCTTATAACATGTCTGACTGCCTTCCCTTGGTTGGACAGAATTAACCCTTTCAGAATAAACCTACCATTCTCCAAGGAGGTCTTAAACCCCATTATAATCAAGTATTCCATTTTATTGTAAATATTGTATTTATATATTCTATTGGAGTGCGGTGTCTTTATAGTCCTTCTAAAAAATTAGATGTTCTTCATTTAGAAAATAAGAAACTAATTGCATTGTTAATGTTTTTTACAAATCTATCTTTTTCAAAGAGAAAAATATCAAGTGTATTAGGTAAAAATGAATTGGATCTCAATAATTTTATGTTCACTCTAAATTATTTGTGTATATCACCATGATTGTATCAAAATAGTATATTAGAGGAAGAATTTAATTTTTCAAAAATTTGAATCAAAAAAACATCATTAACTGTTGGACTGGTCTAATCTATATCCAATGGAATTGAAGATATGTATGATATAGGTAATGTACCAGTTTAGCAGTATAATTATCTTTATTATTTAATCTTGTAATAAACTGAACCTATTTTCCTTGTATTTAGATTGTTTTACACATAAAATATTTTACACAATGAAATATCCTAGTTTCATCTCGATTCAAATTGCTTGAGTATATAATTATAGTCTCTCCATTATTACTTCAGTATGTTCACATATATCTATATTCAAATTATTATTATGAAAATAAATTTTACTTTTCTTCATCACTTTCACTACCAAATTGGGAAATATATTGGGAATGTTTTCATGAATATCTCTTCAATGAGTTACATGTATATCTCTACCTTCTCTTATCTTAGAAGTTTGTAGAAACTAATATTTTTATCCAAGATCAATTCCATATCCTCGGGAATAAAACAAAACTTTAGATTAGTACCTTCAATACATTCTAGAATTTAACCACCATCGCCTTCTTCAATATTATCTATATCTATAATAATCCCATGATATAAAGCTTTAAGTACATATTCTACTCTTGAAATCATTATGTTCTATGATAATCCTTAGGCATAAGCTCTTAAATTACATGTATAGTACCCAAGGGTATAATTTTAAGATTTTACATTATAATGAACTCATCCTCATTACTGAAGATAACCTGCTTAATATGTCTAGTTTTAATATCTTTTGGAGACTCAACCAAACTAATAATAGCTATTTTATCCGATCTAGATATAAAATAAATAAGAGATAACTAAATGAAATGTTTATCATCAATCTTATCAATCGGTGATCCCTCTATATGATTTTAAATAGTTCATTCTCAGTTAATTACTTCTTCAAAAAATATAAATTTAGTTTTATATTTATCATCTTTACTAACACCCATCCCAACTTCGACTAGTTAGTCAAATGTAGAAATTTCACCATGCTTAGGTTAAATAATTGAATGCTTCAAGCCTACTAAGTAAATATCCTCACAAAATCGTTAATTTACTAATAAATTGATTCATAATATACTTGTGGGAGAAATAGAAGATTCTTCATATTATTCCACATGAAAAAATCACTAAAGAGCCTCTACAGCTTCCCCAATCCTATTTTATACTCTTTAACAAACATCAACATTTTCTTCTCTTTGTTCACCAATAAAATACATTTCATCCTAAAGTCTAATAAATCTTTATTCTCCATCACAAAAAATATAATTAGGCATAAGGCACAAATTAAAAATCCCCTTGGGTGGATATGGTTTACCTGTGATATCTTGTGCCTTCCTAACACGTTACAATGAAAATTTTATTGCTTAGAGGGAATTTTGGAGTCTTTTCTGATGATTATTCTATGTTACCTTCATTTAGTAACCAGTTTTTCATGAGGTATGTCGATTTTAAATGTATTCAATTTTAATTATTAGCTATTGATTCCTGATTTAGGTAGGTTTGTGGCATAGTTGGTTAGAATTGTCCGTTATTTGTTCATGCAGTAGGGTGGTTGAGATGGCAGTTTTTTTGGTACAGGTATCTATTCATTCATGTGGTAGGTGGGTTGGTCTTGAGATATGAGAGATGGTCAATTATGTTTTCACATGAAAAATTGAATCAAATTAATGGTTGGATAAGAAATATATATCTTCTACCTGTCTAGATCAAATATGTGAATCAGATATGTGAGCGATCTTCTATGTGGATCAACTATGTCGATAAACTAGATATATAGATGGATAATATATGTGAATTAGCTATTTGAGCGATCATCTTTGTTAATTGGATTCATGTATTAATTATATATGTGGTTATGTTATCTATGTGAAAATGGTTACATGGGGCTTTTGGATACATGGTGCATTTAGCTAAGTAGTACTGACCACATGGAGTGTTCTTTGAGTAAAATGTATTGATCATTCGAGTCTTTTAGTGTCATGAATTATGGGAATTTGAAGGACACTTCATCGAGGATAATTATATCCTTGATTTAATGTGATGATCACTTCTGTTAATGATCCCCTGCATGTGGAGTTTAATGATATTCTCAATAGGTGTAAAATTTAATTTGTTGTGATCTGAAATCTCCGTCATCCCATATCTGTTGAATCTAAAAATAAAAAACATCCCTCCATTCCTTACTTCTTTCTTTCTATTGAGACTAAGGGCCCCAAATATCTTACTATATTTTTGTGGAACCCTATTATATTCAATTCTAGTTTCCTCTAGTGGTGATTTCATCTTGTACACAACCTCTATTTTTTTGTAGATAATAATGTGAAGAATCTTTCTTCTAGGTAGTGAATCCCTCAAATATTTTTTTCATCACACAGGAGGGGATTAATATTTCTTTATTTATGAGGGATGATTTTCACTAATAATTGAAATAAAAGGGGATATGGGGAAGGATTCACATAATTTTTCATCTTTCATTTTATTGTGATATTATATTATTACAGGATGAATGCCTTTATAAAATATTTCGTTGATGGTGGATTTGTTTGTGTTGATCTGATATGAGTTGTGGAAGTCGTCCTTGCGATTATTATTTGGAAACAATTTAAATTAATATAAATTAGATAAAAATTAGTACTTTTATAAAAAAATGGTTTCCCATGGATTTATTTCTAGTGGTATGTCTCCAATAAAATAAAGTGAAATGTGAAAAACACATATTTTTTAAATTAGAAAAATCATCCTTGATGTGTTCTGCTTTCTTTTTATGTTCATTTTTTCAGAGTGGTGATGAAATTTTTTGATGTGCTTTTGGGTCGGTGTGGTGGTGGTTTTTTTAGTCATTATTTTAGGGAGGTGAGGTGGTAGTTCAATGTAAATAATGATCTACATGTCAGAATGGTTTTGTTGTTCCAGATGCTCGACTAGTGATGGACGGATTGGTTAATAATGATTGAAATGGTTGGGGTTTTGTTTGGTTAATGGGAAGAATATTATTAATGAATGAATAATTTATGGGGTATGTGGTTAAATTTAGTTGATTATTAATAATGAAATGAATTGGATTGATGATGGGATTTGTTTGGAATATGAAATGTGGTTTGTGGTTTGTGTAGTGTCATGAATTTAGGGATGGTAGTGAAAGAATGGTTGTTCTGAGTTGGTTGGTAGTTTTTTGTGAAATTTTAGGGTGGGGTTGTGTGTGGATATATGTATATTTTTTATATTAATTATGATATTCTATACAGACTCCAACCACATCAAGCACTATGTAATGACACCCATATATTCACAATGGGGATTCTTTTCCCAACATCTCAGTGATGACGATAGATAGATGGCCACCCTACCATTATTATTATCCCTCCAAGTAAGTAAGTATACACATGCTATGATGGTCATAGGTTTTTAGTTCACTATGTGATAAACTAGGAGTCTTCAGGTGAGATGTGATATGATCGTGTTGTTTGATGGTGACTCTATGTATTTTTCGAGCGAGATGTGATATGACCATGTTATGTGGAATCTTATGGTTGGGCCATGAATAGTAGTTGGAGGGAATGTAGTTAGTTTTCTTTCATGTTCAAGATACTCAAATACTCTATTTACAGATTTGTTTATGATGTGATGGCCTAGGTGTCTTCAAGTGAGATGTTAGGTGTCTTCGAGTGAGATGTGATGTGATCATGATATGGGTTGATGGTCTAGGATTCAGTGCTTGTGATGTGATGTGACCATGCTATGGGGTGGTGGTATATTTTATTCAGAAGAGATGGGATCCCCTAGACATACATTGTGGGTGTGTTAGAATGTAATATTAGTGGCAAAGTATTGTGGGGTACCCTTTATCTATATTCTTATTATTATGTTATTAAACATGGCTTTGATTATATATTGATTACTATGTAGTGAGGTTGGGATGGATAGTTTACTTGTTTAGGTGTTGTTGGTTCCACTATTTACTCCTCGGCGCGTTAGTGTTCTTCATTCACATGTGCACAAGAGATTATGGTTTTCTTATTGAGTATACTTGTATGCTCACCCTATATATATAAATTAGCATTCTGGTTTCTAGGAGGACTATGTGGACTATTCTAGACATTACTAGCTCGGGTCAAAAAGTAGTAGTTTTTTTTCTGCTTTATATTTTCTTCTTGGTATTTACTTTGGAGAATTTTATATGTTTCGGTTTTATTTATTCATTAATTTTGGGATGGTTTTTGTTTTATTTTATATAATTTCCTAGAGTTACTTGTTTATTATTCATTCTATCTCTTGATATTATATTAATATAGTTGTTAATTCCACCCATTTCATGAGATTTCTATACCCTCAATGCCAGTCACCAACCTAGGGATTAATAGAGGTGGAACTTGGAGGTCGTCATCTCTCCCATTCATTTCGGAATCTTTCGTGGGAAGGGTAATGAAATAGTGGCATAAAAGGCTAATGGTTGAGATATAAGAAGGAGTTTAGATTTTTTCATAGTGAGGATTTCATTGGTTGGTATAAAACTTGTGCCAGCTGACCTGGGTGCATTTAATAATCCCTGAAGACTGGCTATGACATAGTATTTTAGGGCTCCCATGATCAAGTGCATGAACTCTAAGATTTTTGATAATCCGATTGATTTGTACCTATTTTAATGGTAGAGGCCTAGTGGTGGTATGCACATCATGATGATTTATGTTTGTGGTTAAATTGGGTTGTTTTGGGAATGTTAAAATGGATAAAATGAATTAAATGAACCTTACCATAATTCCATACTATTAGGATTCTGAAATCATTTCATTATTTTCATCTATGAATTTTAGAAGTCATATATGTGTGATTCAAGAAGTATATGTTCAATAGGCTTATACAATTGATCCCTGGAGTAATGATCCAGTTTAAGGGGAAGACTAATGATAGAGTATTTTTCACACATTTCATTGAGAGGCCATGGGGAAGTATGAGGAAATTTTTTTTTCTGCAGATATAGAGAGGTGGATGGAGGAGATCAAGATCAATTTCAGTTTGATCGTACTGCCAATGGGGTACTGGGTTTCTTTGGTAGTCAGTCAGATTCTAGGAGCTAAAAGTTTTTGGTGGAAATTGTGTCTAGGTGAGCGAAAGGAGGTGGATGTTTCATGGGTTTATATTCAGAAAGAGTTATGAGAGGTGTTCCTTTCATCAACCTTGATGAGGGTAAAAAGGAAGGATTTTCATTCTCTTTAGTATGGGAGTTTGTTTGTTTGGGATTTTGGAATTAAGTCTATTGACCATTAGTGTTTTACCCCAAAACCTTTTCAGGATGAGGTTTCTCATTTTATTCATCTTGAAGGGGCACTTCATCCATTGATCTAGTTTTCAATTACTCGTTTTACATTGTTGATATATCTGGAGGTTTAGTAAAATGTGGGGGAGATTGAGTATATTCACACATGAGGAGGTTTATCATGAGAGGGGATCCATTAGGGTTCATCAAGGAGGATAGTTGTCAGGGGACAATCTCATGTTCTAGGGTCATTAATGTTTTTACCAACAGGTAGTCGACCTCAGCAATTTTTTTAGCCATATTGGGATAGTGGTTTCTGTTATTTTACCAAGAAATTAAGATCAATGTTATTTATCTATTGATTTTCTTTCCGTCACCAAAAACGTTTTGGGTAGTTCTTTTGAGCTATGTTTGGTGGAGGTATACACATTCAATGCAAATTTTTGTATTAGTTTCTAGTGAGACCATTTCAACAGCAGGGTAAACAAACATATCCTCCCCTGAGGGGAGATGGAGCTGGTAGATGCTAACCATAGTATATTCCTCGTTTCTAGGGACCACAACCTGAATGTGGTCAAAGAGGTAGTTGTAAGTAAAGAGGTAGAAGAGATGGAAATAGATAATTAATGTAGATGATGTATTAGTGCTAGAGGGTCCAGATATCTTTCTATGTTTGTTTATTTTTTCTTCTACCATTTTTAGTTCCTTGTTTGATTAGGAGTTTCACACTCCTTTGTTAAACCCACTCAAGTCCGTACATTAAGACTAAACTTAAAGAGAATTCTCGTGCCCCTGCTGTTGACTTTTCTAGTTAGAGGCCAGACCTACGTTTTTGATATGTGTGGGGGGGGGTGTATACTAATGATGGGACCACATCAGTCCCAAGAAGATATTTTCATTCTTCATAATAAGTTCTATTATTTCATTCCTAACATTGACATGTTATATTCTATACATTATTTTATACACTAATTGTGTAGGAGATTCAGGTTCCCTTTTTTGGAAGGCCAACATGTAGTTTTGGTTAGTGAGTGAGGTTGTGAGGTGGGTAGTCAGTGAGTGGGGACCCTTATTTCTTTGATATATGAGTTTTCTATGGAATAATAAGAGTATGGGATGGTAGAGGTTTATAGGGCCATTGTATAAATTTTTTTATTTTTTTCATAAGGAGGTTATGACGCTACCCCCTTGATGATATGTTGTGTTTGAGATGGGCCGGAAGTGTTGTGCTCTTTTGATTTCGATAGATCCTTATTGGATGAAACCTTCATTGTTGAAAGAGTATAGGATATAGAAATATGATCTGATTTATAAGTTTTTTATTTCACATAGTGTGTCATCATGGATATCTCCAGTGTTGTTCTGCCCAAATGATAATTTTAGTCTAAGGTGGTGTATAGACTACCAGTGGTTGAATCTGGTAACAGTCATGAACCATTACCATATTTCATGGATATATGGTCTTCTCAAATTTATTATAGGTTTGATTGGGTTTTATATGATTGATTTGAGGACTGGATATCACCAATTGAGGTTGAAGGGGGAGATATCCCAATTACTACCTTTATATACAAGTATAAGAACATAGAGTTTGTAGTCATGTCATTAGGTGTCATGAACACACTAATTGGGTTCATGGGGATCTTAAACTCTATATTCCATGAATTCTTGTACCAATCCATATTTGTTTTCATTGACAAAATCCTGATCTACTCGAAGATATAGGAGGATAATGTCGATAATCTCCTAACTATTTTGTATTTTTTTATGCCACCAACTCTTTGGAATGTTATCCAAGTGTATGTTTGGGAAATAAGAGATGCATTTATGTGGACATGTGGTTAATCAATAGGGTGTAGTAGTGGACCTATCAAATGTCTAGGAGGTTGTTTCTTGGGAACCACCCAATAACATAGTAGATTTTCAATGTTTCTTTCATGAAGTTGTCTATTTTTATAGGATTGTGGCCAATTTCTCTAAATTTTTGTCCGTATTGAAAATTTTAACTAGGAAGGAAAAAGATTTTATGTGGAGTGATTAGGTACAAGAATTAATAAATTATATAAAGATGAAGATGAAAAATGTTCTAGTGCTTCAGTTTCCTAAGGAGGGTGTGTTGTTTGAGGTTTTTTTATGATGCTTCATGTCTAGGAATGGAATGTGTGTTAATTTTGTTGGGAGTGGTGGTATATTATGGGTATAAGAATTTATGTACGTATTAGAATAACTATGTGACCCATTATATATAGATATAATTGATTTTGTTTTAGCTGAAATTGTGTTGAATTAAACACATTTGGTTGTTCTTTGTTGTCATCAAAAATCATTACAGTTTGATGTTTTTATTTTATCAACATGATTTGAATCTTTGATAACATAAGTTTATAGAGTTTCTTTAGGATTATTATTTTTATATCTCCTAAAACTCATGAAACAGGGATGTTATGGACAAAACATTGAGGTAGTAGTCCGGTAATGATATTGTTCGTGCGTCCAAATATATTTGGAGAGAAATAGAGGTATTGGAAGTCCCATACATAGACACAATGGAGGTTTATGATGTTTTTTTGTTTTATATGATGTTATTTTCTTCTATAATGCATCAGGTGGAGAAGTCTAAATGGGGGGACTTATAGGTGGAGGTGATTAATGGTCATGCTTTCTATGGAGATGCTTCAATTGAATCGTCAGAGGATGGTTGAAATCGAAATTTATTTCATGGGAGACTATTTTTACATTAGTGATGACTGATGGAGTCATATTTTAATTTCATAGATCACCATTAGTAGTAAACTAGATATTATCTAGGATGTATCGTGTCTTGAAGACGTAGTATTGTTGGCCTAGGAGGAAATGCATGGTGGCATAGTTCAGAATGAGTTGTTTGGTTGTCCATTGGATGAAGGATGAGAATCATGTTTCTGATAGTTTTTTATATCATTTTCATGTTCTTGAGTTGAAATGGGATGAAATCTATATTAATTTCTCTAAAGGTTTACCCTACTCTCAAATTGGTTGTGATGATATATGGGTGATTGTGGATCGGTTGATGAAATCAATCCACTTCTTAGGGATCAAATAGTTGGCAACAACAAATTATTTGGATAAGAGGTATATGGATCAGGTGGTGCAATTTAATGGATTTCAAAGGTCCATTATCTTAGATAGGGATGCACATTTTATTTCGCAAGTCTGAAGGGGATTGTAGCATGTTTTTTCACTCAGTTTCACCACATCACTACTTTCCATACTCAAATGGATGGGCCAATAGTGTGGACTATCTAGGAACTTGAGGATATATTGTGAATGTTCAACTTAGACATTGCTGGATGGTGTGAATAAAAATTGAATCTAGTTGAGTTTTCTTACAATTACAATCACCACTCTTCCATTGGCATGACATCGTTTGAGGATTTGTATGATAGGTAGTGTCGTTCTCTATTATGATGGATGGAGGTTGTAGAGGAAGTATTTATAGGTATTTATGTGGTGTAGAGAATGAAATAATAGTTTTAGTTAGTTTAAGAGAGGATAAAAGTAGTGAAGGACCGAAATAAGACATATGCTGATTATAGGGGAAGGATGTGGGAGTTTATGGTTGATACCACATATTATTGAAGGTCTTTTCAAGACATAGGTAATGACATTTTGGTAGGAGGAGTAAGATTTATCCCATGTTTTAAGACCCTTTGAGTTGGTGGGGAGAGTTATTAAGGTGGAATATTGGTCAGTGATTCCACCATGGTTGGAGAGGTTCCTTGAAATGTTCCATTTATCTCATCGTTGTTGGTATCTTCATGACGAATCTTGTGTCATTTACTGGGGAAAGATAGATATCAACGAAGATGTGACATTTGTTGAGAATCTAGTAGAGATTTATGATCATAAAGATTGGGTGTTTTGAGGATGAACCATTCCTTTGTTTTGTGTGTTGTGGAGGCATGGTGTCCCATAGGAGAGTACTTGGGTGAGTGAGACATAGATTTATTCCTAGTAACCTGATTTATTTTGAAATTTTATTTTTTCCAGTTGTTTGATTTGATGATATGATATGTAGATAAATTTTTTTATGAGATTTTCTATTTTCATGATGTTTTATTGGTTATAAAATTATGGAATATGAAAAGGTGGGACCTAATTCATAATTGATATTTATTATAATATGATGGAGTTCTACCCATGTCGGTGAGTCAATGCCACCCAGAGCGAATACTAATTTGACATGAAGGATTGAATTTACTAATTTATATGTTTTGGGAAGTCTATTTTATTGGTTTCAGTGGTTGTTGGGTTTTGATGTATGGATGTTGTATGGTTGTGTTAGTGGTTGTGTAGTGATAAGGTTGAGTTAGATGATTTTGGACAGTTCGGTTTAGGGTGCTTGTATGGGGTAAATATTTACGGTATGAAACAATTATTGATTAGTATCTAGTGAGGTGGATGCTCATACCCCTTTTCTTTCCCTATGTTTTTTATTCTCTAATATGGGAATAATTTGAGTTTTATCTAATGTAATGGTGCGTGCCTTTTTGGCCCGTTATATCTCTATTTCAATTGTTAGAGTGTGTTTCTGAGTCATTGTCTTTGGTTTTTCGATGTTCGCTTCTTGCAGCCTCATGTTTGATTATGAAATAGGTAGGTTGGTCGTGTAGTTGGTTTGAATGGTCTGTTGTTTTTTCATTCCATAGGTAGGTTGGTCATGCATTCATTTGGCATAGTGAGCTTGTTTTCATGTGGAATGGTGGTTAGTGATGTTGTCGGTTGGTAGAGTTAGTTGTTTTTTATTTCTACAGGTAGGTTGGTCATGCATTCATTTGTCATAGTGAGCTTGTTTTCATGTGTCATGGTGTTTAGTGATGTTGTCGGTTGGTAGAGTTAGTTTTTTTTCATGAGGTAAGTAGGATGTTCATGAAGGCGACTTGAAAAATCATTTGTTTTTTCTCATGGACAATTGAATTTGATACCTAGATGGGTCAGATACATGAATCAACTACATGGTTGAATTGGCTATGTTAGTTGTCTATGTGAGCGATCAATTATTTAAATCGACTACACAGAGAAATAAATTATGTGGTTAGATAAACATGGTGAATCATCTATGTGAGAGATCATCTATGTGAATTGGGTAGGTAGGTGAATCAGCTAAATGGATGACTTAGCAATGTGAAAATTATTATGTAGTGATTTTGGCTATGTGGGGCATTCATCAACTTGGGATCATCCATAGGGACTTTTCTACCAGTTACGTTAATTGAAAATGTAGGTATTTTGGTGGTGTGAATTAGGGTCATTTGAAGTCTATTTCATTAATGATAATTATATAATTGGATTTATATGAGGAAAAAGGATATAAAAAAGTCCATCTATGTGGAGTTTCAAGAGATTCTCAATAATTCGTAAATTAAATTTTTTTTCATATGAAATCATGATCATCCCCTATCTGTTTACTATAAAAATAATAAAACTTCCCTTAATTGTGGCATGCATCATTTCTCTCGAGACTATAGGTTCTAAAACCCTTCCCATATAGTTGTGGAACCCTACTGTTATCAGTTCTAGTTTCTTCCAGTGGTGATTCCATATTGTGTGTGACCTCAATGTTTTTTTAATGACTCATAATATCAATTGAATATTTTTTAAATTTTATCGAATTATTTAGAGACCCCTTTCGTTGACGGAACGTGATTCTGAGGTCCGGTGACCTCGGAATGGAATTTTGAAAAAAAATTAGTTTGTTTAAGTAAACGTGAATGTGGGTTTTTATATATTTTAAACCGTTGCTCGGATCCCAAATCTGAGGGCACTGTTGAACTCGAAATGTAGGGATTCTCTTAGAAATTACTTAACAACAACCAGTAAAGGTCGGACAGAAAATTTAATTATCAATTTTTTTTAAAAAAAATAACATAACATAGAAAAAGATATTTTCATTTCTTTTCTAAAAATTGAGTGGTAGAGGAAGATGCTGCAGTGCAGAGAAGAGGCACAACAAATGAATACCTTTAATGGATCATTAATTTTTAGTGTAACCACTCGTTAAGTAAATCTTAAAAGCTCTGTTGTTTCATAAATGAAACAATGTAATGAAGCAACATTGCAGCGTAACAGAAAAACTTCAACATGTTTCATTTTTATGGAATAACACATTAGAGAACTGATGGTTAAATGGTGGATGATTCTCTGAAGAACCACCGACATGTTTTCTCTTCAATGAATAATAAAAAATTCCAGCGAAACGTTGATGACTTCAACACGCCTCAAAGAACAGAGACAGGAATCAAAGAATGCCTTGGACTTCTGGAATCTTCGTGGGAGGACTGCTTCAACATAGAACAACTTTAAGGTACGGGTTTGTGTGGTTTATGTTTTCCCCATTCGTCATTATAAACGACGAACAAGGATCAACCCATGAACTGGTTGATTCACAGATTTTTTGTTCTTGCGGGAGTGTGATGTTCCTAATATTTCTATTCTGAGTTAGATTTTTGTTGACAAAACATTCTTCCCAAGCCTCCTCTACAGTAAAATTATAAAGTAGAGGTTTTTTTCCGACATGAACAAGGCCCGACCCCCTTTTCCTTGTGCATTCCTGGTGGATGAATTTTCCAAAGAGCGATAAGGCAGGTTTGGGGCCTTTTAGGGAAGGCGACGCTAAACGGTGGTCGTAGGATCAAGAGGCATTAAGAACACACCACCGGTGCGGACCTCGTGGGCTGTGGAATGTTATGTCGGTGACTGGAAACCAATGGTCGTGCTCCATGATGGCGCGCCAGAGAAGACCATCGTGGCTAGATCAGGATGCATCACAGCATGGTGAGCAGCTACTAGGGCCGACGGCTGGCGGCAGGCAGACGCAGCCACCCGGCCGTGTCAGCGCACCGTGGTCACGGAAATGTAATAAATCCCACATAGAAAATATTCAATCTACTGAATTTTAGGGGAGAAACACACCCATTTCGAACAACGGGGTGAGCAGGGGGGGGTCCAAAAGTGACATCCTTCTATATCTCGGCTAGGCGGAAAAACTGGTCCTCCTTCGACAATGCGGGTAGGGCACGGGATGAACATGCTACCCAATAGACCAGACCCATGTTGGTTTGTGTTTAGGTTGGATCATGAGACCTGGTTTGGGTCATTGGAACCTGGGTCAGGTCGGATTAGACCGGACCTGGACCTGACCAGCCCCTTTTTGGGAAAACATCAATATCTTGAAAACTGGGCATCTAATTGACAAGCCGTTTATTGATTTGGAATGCTCACAATGAGGAAGATATTTTGGAATACTCTATTGTGGATTTAATGGATGTTAGAATTCGAAGAATGAATTGAGAAGTACTTCTCTTGAGATCTAGGGTTCTACGTGCAGAAACCCTACTATTGGATGAGACATAAAGACTACTAATGGGAGACCCTGTGTGGATAGGATACTATAAACTAGTGGGAATTGACTTATGTGTGGCCCAGTAGGCCCATGGTGGGGAACAAATTCCATGTGACCGGGAAGAACCACAGTACTCAACTGGAGGAGTACCTCAGTATGACCAGAGGTGGGAAGCAGCTTTTGTGTGACCTGGCATAACCACAGTTTGGAGTGGCTTTTATGTGACATAACATACCCATGTTAATCATCAAGGATGAGTACCAAATTAGTCTTATGTTTAGTGGTAAGTGGCATTTATGTGACCGAGGAGGCCCACTAAACTCATTGAGGAGGAGTTCTCAAGTGGCACATGATGTTCGATGATGTGACCAAGGGTTCTACTATCCTACTCTAGAATATACCTTGTGTGAGTTTTCTTGATTCATGATCGTTCTTGGTGATCATGCATGTGGTTTGTTTGGGAGTTTCTTTGTGGTCTTTCCTTTTAAATTTTGGGGTCTCTACTATGTATTTTTTTACTCACCCCTACACGGGCTTTTCTCGCACTTGTTGTGTCTTGTGCAAATGACTGCCACCATGATGGAGGACTTGGTGGACCAAGACCCTATAGTGCCTAGTGAGACCAGTCATAAATGACGTACTTCTATGGATTCTAGGAGATACTATGTACTCACCCATCCGGTGGGGTTTTTAGTGGATCTCCATTCAGAGTTCCCTTTTTTACATTTATATTTTACAAAAAGACTTTTATTGGGTTTGTATTTTGGCCCATTTGACTTTCAGTTTAACATGTACTCATTGATTTTTTATAGTGGCATGCTCGTTTACATTTCAAGCTTTGGGAGGTGGTTGTGTGTGCATGTGTACATTTACATAGTAAAATTACCCCCAGTAGAAGGTTTACACCTTCAGCACTAGTCTCCAACCCCTGGCCTTCGAGAGGTGGGATTGGGGTATGCCACAACATGGTCCGTGGGGGACGGGTCGTGACAAAGTGGTATTAGAGTCGGTAGGTTCTACCTCAAAGACTGAGAGTCTATTGTTTTGTTTTTGGGGAATTAATGTTGAATGTTTTGATTTTTAATTTCAGATTCAGGGAGTCCAGTGTTGGTGCAGTGGTCGACATATCCATACACCATGACCTTGGATTCTATTTTTTTGACTCAATACATGAAAAAACAATTTTCATAACTATCTACTTATATTATTCATGAGTAAGAGTCATCTAACCATGCATAATCTTCTAACTGTGATACATATTTATCTATTTTATGATTAATCCACTTAGACAACCACCTAGTCTTCCAATACGTGATTGTATGGACATCCCACCTAGCGATGATGTGTCGGTTCCGGGACCAGTACTAGAGATGGCCCCACTGGGTGGTGCATCGGTGTTTCCACCACCCGTTGATCTACAGTTACTACCGGCATTATTGGTAGAGGATTTACACAGACTCAGTGACATGCATGAATTTTAGAGAAAAACGACCTCGTAGGATCAGGGGAGAAAGAGATCCTCAGGTCACTTAGAAATAGATGGAGGCTTTGACATGATTCTTCCTCTTAGTGAGGACACCGCTTGACCAGATGACGATATTAGCTGCGAGCCTTCTTTAGGGATTGGTAGGTAGACGGTGGATTCTAATGATTTGGACTCATGATGAGGTGACACTCTCTAGGGTAGACTTCAAGAGGCTTTTAAGGGAGGTGTATTTCTCTATTAACTTGTGATATGTGCGCATACAAGATCTGCTTCACCTACAGCTAGGCATCCTGTCAGTATAAGAGTACTTTGGGTTGATTATAGACCTCTCTCGCTACTCCATATACATGGTGAGTGACCCTTTATTCAGGTCTCATAAATTTTATTATGGAATCATATGGGATATCTGAGCATCCATGGTGTCACTCAGCACCCCCACTCAGGTTGGAGTGCTAGAGAAAGCCCTTCCTGTGGAGAGCTTCCTAGAAGAGCAGGCACTGAAAGGTGGATCCTCCTGCAGAGAATAGGCACCAAAGTCATCAGGGGTGAGTAGAAGACAATATATGGGAGGGACCATGTGTTCTAGGTATTTTAGAGGGACACACCAGGACTAAGGGCTGGCTGTCTAGGACTCCTAGAGAAAATGGAGTTAGTAGGGAACCAGGTTGCACTTCACGTGGGGCGTGTAAGGACACATGGATCGTGAATTCCCGACCCACCACATAGATGATCAGTAGAAAGTTGAGGGACCTCCAAGTTAGAGACCTAAATTTGACTGATGTAGTCTGTAGGGCATAGAATGTGGCAGGGGAGCAAGCCTAGCATCATTCTTGGACGAAAATTTGAGATACTACCCGTACCACCCCCAGTTCAACCCCTGGGCTTCGGGAGCCAGCGGATAGGGGCAAGGCCAGCTTCAGATGATGGAGGCTTACGACCATGATGCTCCAAATATGATTAGAGGTATGATATTTTTCCTTATCCCCCTTATATGATGTTCTTATAGACACATGTTCCAGTCACTCTTACTTTTCCATAGACCTCGTTCAAGGCTCGGATATTCCGGTGGAGTCGTTGGATCAATCATTATGATTAGAGACTCATACGGTAGGGAATTAAATGATAAAACACTGGTTTCTATAGTGTGGCCTTAATCTAGGGGGCAAGAGCTTCGGCTGGGATCTCTTAGTAGCAGTGTTGAGGCCTTATGATGCCATCTTGGGTACAGACTAGTTATCTAAAGTCCATGCTCAGACTATTTTAGGCGTAAATTGCAGGGTCTCCATGAAGATGGGACTAGGTTTTCCTTCAACAACAAGATGAGATATTTTTTTCACGGGATGTGAATTCTCGAAGTAGGGTGTATCCAATCACTCACATATTTTCTATCCTCACCATCAGTGTTGTAGATGAGAGGAGTCTGAGAATTCTTGCAGTGATAGAATAGTATGAGGATGTCATTCCTAATGATGTTCTAGGACAACCTCATTACAAGGTGGTAGACATATGCATTGTTCTATACCCTTGGATGACATTGATATCCACACCATCATATCAGATGTCTTCCGTGGAGCTTCTTGAATTCAGGGTAAAACTGGAGTACATGCAAGACAGTGGATTTGTGAGACCCATCATTTCACTATGGGCAACCCAAGTGTTGTTTTCCAAGAAGGTAGAAGGGAGCTTGAGGTTATGAATGGAAATCCGGTGCCTAAACCAAGTCACTGTGAAGAAATAATATCCACTACTGAGGATTGATGATCTCTTCAATTAGCTTAAGGGAGCATGGTGGTTCATAAAGATCAACTTCAGATCATGCTATCATCATCTTCAAGTATGATATGAGGACGTACCGAAGATGATCTTTAGATAATGGTATGGCCACAATGAGTACTTGGTGATACCCTTCTCCAGGAAAAATGCACCAGCAGTGTTCATAGAACTCTTGAACAAGATCTTACTGCCTTACCTTGATCGTTTCTTGGTGGTCTTCATTGATGACCTCTTACTGTACTCAGCGTTGGCGGAGGAGCATGCTACACAACTACGGATAGTCTTGGATACACTCCGAGAGCACCAATTTTATAGTAATCTCTAGAAGTTATAATTCTGGGTTTAGGAGGTCCACTTTATGGGACACGTCATCTAAAATTATAGTGTTTCAGTGGATCCAGTGAAGATAGAGGCAATTCCTTCTTGGGATCCACCCAGAATTGTGATTGAGGTGCGAAGTTTCTTGGGGTTGGCTGGATACTATCGGAGGTTTGTGCATGACTTTTCCAGAGTAGTAGAAATTTTATAATCCTTGACATGGAAGGGAAATCCCTTCATGTGGACGGATAAGTGACAACAAAGTTTCCAGAAGCTGAGGTAGAGACTAACGCGTTCCCCCATCTCGAGACTACCAGAAGAGTGTGTTTGGTATGTATACTTTTACAAATTCTCAGGGTCCAGAATGGGTTGTATCCAAATGAAAGAGTGAGGAGTGATCAACTAAGGCTCACGATAGTTGAGTCTTTACAAGAAGAACTACAGGACTCATGAATTTGAGTTAGCAGTAGTAGTATTTTCCTTGAAGATGTGGTGGCACTACTTTATGGGTGGACCATTTACTATCTACTCCAACCACAATCTCTTAGGTATAACTTATCCTAGAAGGTCCTGAACTTGAGATAGTGGAAATGTCTAGAGTTCTTTCAGGACTATGACTATGATATATTCTATACTCATGGGAAAGGGAATGTGGTGGCAAACACACTTTGCATGAGGTTTGGTTTACAACTGTTGAGTGCGGCCACAGAGCTACGATGTAGATATCTTTTATAGTTAATGATGGATCATCTTACCTATATTCAATGACTGTAAATCCCCTACTCTTACAGTGAGTTAGGGAAACACAACTTGTGTATGTTTACTGTGAGGTCCGACGTGCCCAAATATCCTCATGACAGGATCCAGATGAATTTTTGATAGGTGGGGAGCATGAAATTATTTAGAGGAAACACTGTAGTACTAGTGACATTGTTGGATGAGTTGATGGGGGATTTTCATACATCCCCTTTGGTAGTACATCCTAGTTTTCAAAAATGGACCAGGACCTCTGACAACAGTACTGGTGGCCAGGGATCAAAAAAGTGGTGGCGGAGTTTGTTTCATGATGCCTCAATTGTCAGCATGTGAAGGTCGAGCGTCATGTTCTTGGAGGCTTGTCATAGCCACTTGAGGTACCAGAGTGGAAATGGCATGGTACCTCGATAGAATTCGTGACGGGGTTACCACTCACATCTAAGATCCATGATTCTATCTGGGTGATCATTGAACTACCCAACAAGTCATCTCACTTCCTACCCATCTATGAGAAAGGATCAGAAGAGGGATTAGGACACCTCTACGTCCATAAGATAGTGCGGCTACAAGGGGTGCCTTCAATGATTTTCTCACACCATGATACACACATTACATCATGATTGTGGAAAGGATTTCATGAGGTGTTTGGGACTTAGTTGCACTTGAGAACAACTATTTATCCACAGACAAATGGTTAGACTGAGCGGACCATACAGACTATAGAGTACAAGCTTCCGGCTTTCACCCTTGATTTTGGTCACATTTTGGTGGACAAACTTCAACTGGTGGAGTTTTCATACAACAATAGCTATAACTCCACCATTTGAATTGCACTATTTGAGTAATTTTATGGGAAAACCTATAGATCACCTCTATTCTAGAAATTCCTAGGAATTTTAGCACTCATGGGTCTATAGTTAGTATGGCCTACCACACAGAAGATTCATATCATCCAAGAGTAGATGAGGATTGCACAGAGTAGGAAGGAATCTTATGCTGATAGAAGTGGAAAAACCTTGGAGATCGAGGGGGGAGACCATGTGTTCCTTTGGGCCCCCCTCGATGAGGCTTTTAGAGAATTGGACAGGGCAGCAAGTTATCATGTAATTTCATTAGACCTTTTTAGTTTATAAGCATATTTGGTGAGGTGGTGTACCACATAGATCTTCTCCCATAGATTCCCAGGTGCACGATGTTTCTCACATGTCATAGCTGAGTAGGTTTGTGCATGACCCATCGCACATCATCAACATGTACGAGCTTAACATTGATGATGTGGAGATGTTTGTGGAGTTCCTGGTGGTGATAGAGTATCAAAAGGAGCTAGTCCATCATGGATGGTAAATTCCACTGGTGCACATTTGGTGGTCGCACATGAATCTCCAAGAGAGAGGATGGGAGCGAGAGGCTTAGATTGGTGTTCAGTACCCCCATTTGTTCATTTTAATTTATTTTGGTTTCAGGGATGTAAATCCTTATGTTATGTAGTTTTTAATGTCTTGTAATTTCCTTATATTTGTTTTAAAAAAATGTATGCAATTATTTCAAGACCACACGCTTTGACGTCACATAATTCCGAGGCCCGGTGAGCCCCTAATAAAATTCTCCAATTTTTGTAGTTCTTTTAAGTAAACGTGCAATTAGGTTTTTCAGACTTTTATACAGGTTCTCAGATCAAAAATAAAAGGTATCCGTTAAATTCATGACACTAGGATTAACCTATAAAGGACTTAACTTCAATGGACAAGGGTTTGACAGAAAATTTATTTTCCATAAATTCTTAAAATTAATAAAATAACTTAAAAAAGTTATTTTATTTTATTTCCTCACCGTTGAGTGATGGAAGACAACATTTCCATGAGAATATGAGGTTAATTAAATGAATACCCTAAATTTATCATTAAGTTGTTGCGTAATGATGCTTTATGTGAATCGAAACAACTACGTAGTTTCATAAATGAAACAGCGTAACAACACAACGTCGTAGCATAATCGAAATGATCTGACATGTTTCCTTTTTATTGTATAATGATTTAGGGAATTTAAGGTTTAATGATGAAACACTCTCTAACAATCCTAAAACAATTTTTCTCTCTAACGAATAATGAAGAATGCTGACTGAATGTTGATGACATCGACACACCTTGAAGAACGGAGTCGGGAAGCAAAGAATGTTTTCAGCTTCTTGAATCTTTGCAGGTGGACCAATTCGATGTCAAAATACCTTGAGGTGGGGTTTTTTATCGTTTACCCATCTTTATTGTAAATTACAGAGGTAGATCAACCCAAAAACAGGTTTAATTACATACCATCTTTTCTTGCAGGAGGGTGATGTTTCTGGTTTTTTTTCAGGATTGAATTTTTTTTTGTAGAATGTCCTTCCCAAGCCTCCCTGTTTTCAAACATCCAACATAGAGGATGTGGGAGGACATGAACATGGCCTGACCCCACTATGCCTTGTGAATTCTTGGGGTGTAAAGTTTCAAAATGGTGGAAAAGAATGTTCGAGGCATTTGTAGGGGAGTCAATGCTCTACAGAGGCTGTAGGCGCAAGTGGTGCGAAAAACAGACCAACGGTGTGGACCCGACGGTTGGCATTCCATGATGTTTAGCCATGTTCA
Organism: Viscum album; assembly: GCA_963277665.1. NCBI lineage: Eukaryota > Viridiplantae > Streptophyta > Magnoliopsida > Santalales > Viscaceae > Viscum > Viscum album. The sequence continues at coordinate 272,318,324 of OY728119.1, read as the reverse complement.
AACAATATAATCTGGGAGAAATATCCCCATGGGGAACCACGAAGTGAGTAGGGGTGTCAGATGCCACATACAGCCGTGTCCCAGCTATGCAGAAAAATTGGTCCGCCTTCGGTCGATGAGGAAGGGCGCAGGCCGGACCAGCCCCTATAGGATGGATCCACCCCATCAGGCTGGACCACCCTATTTGGTTGGACCCACCATGTTAGGGTGGACCCACCCCATCGGTCGGGACACACACCCCAACAAACTAGACCTAGGCCGAGCTGGGTTCGGGTCGTGTTAGCAGACCCAGGACGGGTCGGTCTGACCGGGTCGGACCGGACCTGGACCCAACATGGCCCATTTTGGAAAAATGTCAATATCATGAAAATCATGCATCTGATTGATGATACTTTTCAATAAATGGAACCCTCATTATGAGGAGGAGCTTTTGGAATACTCTATGGTGGATTTCATGGATGTTGGTAATCGACGAATGGATTGAGAAGCAGTTCTCCCGAGATCAAGCGTGCTACGTGCCGTAACCCTGCAGTTGGATGAGACCTAAAGACTACTGGCGAGTGACCATTTGCGGATTAGATACTATGGCCTAGTGGGAAGCATCTTCTGTGTGCACCGATAGTCCCACCATGGGGAGAGACTTCTATGTGACCCAGCAGACCCATGGTACTCGACATATGGAGTACCTCAGAATGGCTATAGGTGGGAAGCGGCTTCTATGTGACCCAACATTACCATGGTGGGGAGCGAATTCTATGTGACCCAACATACCCACAATAATCATTGGGGATGAGTACCAAATAAGTCCTATGTTTAGTGGGAAGCAACCTCTGTGTGAACCAGAATTCCCACTGTACTCATTGAGGAAGTGTTCTATAACATCCCACGGTCTTCGATGATGTGACTAATGGTTCTACAATCATAATCTAGAACATACCTGGTGTTAGCTGTCTTACTTAATGATTGGGCTGGTTGATCATGCTTGTGTTTTGGTTTTTTATTTCTTGGTATCCTTTCCTTTGTTATTTTGGGGTCCCTAATGAGTGTTTATTTACTCACCCCGGCACGAGGATTCACCTTCACATGTTTTGTCTGGTAAAGATGACTGCCACCTTGACGAATGACTTGGTGGAAGTGGACTCAGTAGTGCGCAGTGAGACAAGGCAGATAGGACGTACTTCTATGGGTTCCAATAGCTACATTTCACTTACCCATCTGGTGGGGTTTTTAACTGAAGGTCATTCATAGTACCCTTTTATACATTCTTGTTCTCTAGTTAGTCTATTGTTGGGTTTGTATTCTAGATTATTTGACAATCATTTTTTCTTGTACACAGTGGTTATTTATAGTGTCATTATAATTTAATTTTCCAAATTTTAGTTTTGGTTGTGTGTGTGTACATACAAGTACTCAGGAAAATGCATCCCACTTGAAGGTTTACGCCTTCGGTCTTAGTTTCTAACCCTTGGACTTCAAGAGGTGGGCTTGGGATATGTCACAGCACATGCCCCAGGGGGACAGGTCGTGATAGTTTTGCAATGAATCATGTCAAGCTTCTTTCTTCCAGGTAGGGCATCCCTCATTTCACACTTGTGTCTATCATGTGGGAGAGGTTCGATATTTTTATCTATCATGGATTCTTTGAGATGGCCTAATCAAGATAAATTATTTGTTTCATTGAGATTAATTTTTAAGGGGAGTGTTTTTAATTCTTCTTTAGCTTTGATCTTCTTATGAAATTATGTTTATACGGTCTGAATTCCCTTTTAAAATGTATGGTCATTGGGGGAATTGGTTGCATTGATTTGACATGATTTTTGGAACCCTTTATTTTTGTGATTATTCAGAATCACCATAAATAAATAGAAATGGGATAACTACGTATATTTGGCTCAAAAAATGGTTTCCCCAAGAATTATGTATTGTGTGATACCACCCACAAAATATAGTGAAATGTGATAAATCCTCCCTTTGTAAAATTAGTAAAACGATCATTGAAGTGTTTTTATTTTTTTGGTGATTCATTTGGGGATGCATGGTGATGTTTTGTTTTCCTGCTCCTTTTGGGCAGCATGGAGATGGTTTATTTGGTCATGATTTTAGGGTGGTGTGGCAGTGATTCGATTGGAATGATAATGTTTTTTAGAATGTTTTTGTTTTGAAAGATTCACGTGTAGTGATGGAATTACAGTTTTATGATGATTGAAATGGATGGGTTCTTGTTTGGTTAATGGAATGCAACTGATTAATAAAAATATAAATGATGGGTGGAGTGGATAAATTTCATAGATGATTAATAATGAAATGAATGGAATTGATGATGTAATTTGTTGGGAATGTGAAAAATGGAATGTGGTTTGTGTGGTGTTATCAATTTAGAGGTGTAAAAGAAAAGTGGGGATATTTTGAGTTGGTTGGTGCTCTATTTTGAATGAATATGATGGGCTTGTTGTGTTTATATGTATATATTTGTATATTCCTTGTGATTTTCTATATTCACCCATCTCATGTAGAGCACTATGTTCACACACCCATATATTCACATGGTGGGTGTTTATACAGACATCCCGGTAATGAGGATAGATGGTTGGATACCCGCTATTTCCCCCTCTCGTTTAAGGTGTGTATAAATTCATAGGATGCGATATAAAGAGATCATTTAGTGCACTAGCTTATGTCCCGGGTACCTTTGGGGAGATGTGATGTGAATGTTCTATGGGGTTGTGACCCTGGTGTTTTATATCAATATTTTATATGGTATTGCAATTAGGAGGCTTATGGTGGGGGGTTTTTTTGGTAAAGGGAGTGCAGGGCTTGATGTCCATTTTGTTCAAGATATCCTACTACTCAGGTTATGGAAATGGATGTGACTTGATGACCCATGTGTCTTTAGGAGAGATGTTATAGACCAGGTGTATTAAGAATATATGAGATGTGACTACACTATGGAGAGGTAGCCTAGGTGTTTATAGTTGTGATGTGATGTGACTACATTGTGGAGTGGTGGTATATTTTATTTAGAAGAGAACGAAGTGTCAGGATGTATGAAGTTGGGATGTGGGGTCTGAAAATCTACATGGAAGCAGTAGGGGAAACCTTTTTTGATATGATTATTATTATGTTATTATAGTTCTCTTTCATTATTTGATGTGTGTTCCATGGTGAGGATGGGATGTATAGTTGACCTATTTTGGTGTTGTTGGTTCTACTGTCTACTCAAAGGTGCATTAGAAGGATTCTTTCCCATGCAGAAAAAGAGGCATTGATTTTCTAAGTAAGTATACTTGTATGATTACCTTACATATATAAACTTATTTTCATGTTTCCAGGGAGTCTACATGCACAATACTGGACATTACTAGATAAGGCCTCTGGACAGTTGTCATGTCCTTGCTATAACTTTTCTTTTGGCTATTTACATTTAATAATTTTATTTTTATTAGTTTTATTTATACATTAATTGTGGAATAGTTTTAGTTTCACTTTATATTATTTCCCAATGTTTATTTTGGTTGATTCATTCTATCCCCTAATATTATATTATTATATGTGGTAATGCGTCTCATTTTTTGTTATTTCTATACCCTAAGTGCTAGTAACTAACATGGGTCTTACAAGAGGTGGGACTTGGGGATCATAATCTCTCTCCCTTCAGTGTGGTATATTTTTTGGGAGGAGGTTGTGATGTAATGGATAGGTAAATATGACTTCGAGAACATCTATTTATCATTAATAAATTATTATCTCCAAGGTATATATCTAAATATCTTATGATTTCATATGACATTGTGATGAAAACAAAAGGTAATTCCTTAAAAAATTGTTCTCTTTAATAATCTAGACCCTTTTCTTCAAGATCTCAAGAAATAAAATTATATATGGATAAAACCCACTTAGATTAATATTTTGAACATTTTTCATAAGGCATGTATATGGATATTGGTATACCTCAATGTAGATAAATCTACATTTCTCATGAAAACCACATGTTGAAGAATTATGACCGAATTTATACATTCTCTACTAACTTAATGGTTTTCTATTACCATTCATCCCCATTTAAATTTAAGAAAACCAAGGAATCCTCTATATCAATATACACACTATTTAGAGTAAAAGAATTAGATAAAAACTCGTACTCTCATTTATGATGAATGTTTAAGGAAATATATTTTTCCTCATTAGCAAGGATACATCCACTCCAACCACTAATGACTTAATATTATATATTTTCCTTGAAAATTAATGAGAAATTTAAATAAAAACATTCTTTAGTCTCATCTAAAAGATATTATTACCAAATACCTAATTCCGTCATTGTTATAGTACTTATAATTCCCCCTAATTGCTTATATTTGAACCTCTTATTTCAAGAAACTAATCAATTTTTACAAGACAATTATTTTGGATTCATTACACTTGAAAATATTGATACACCACCACTTGACTTCTTACAGGGCCATGTTTGTACTAGGGAGGTTAGTGGAAGCCAATGGGCTAGGGATTTTCAAATTGTATCACTGGAGATTTAAAACATCATCACCTCTATAAATCCACGCCCTAGTATGCTCGAAGGATCTCATGTGAATTATTAAAAGCATATAGAAATATAATAGAATTGGTCCCTCATTCAAATATAAGTTCATAATTCGTTATTGTTTCTCAACGGATCCAAATAATAACCCCTCTAAATCATCCACACACACTTCAATAATCCTTGTTATTTCCATTCATCGAATTCAAGGTGATTGGGTGGAGCTCTAATAAATCCATGAATATCATGATGATCAACTTGATCTCATCCCTTAAATCCATCAAAGGACTTATTGGATCAGTCACTTGAAGAGATACATTATATCTCAATAATAAGGATTTATAGATAATCTGCCATTTAATTTTCGTGAAGAGTCACTACAATAGTGATCCTCCCCACCTTATATAGTGGATTATTCAAATACCCAGAAAGGGTTCCCCGACCCTAAGAAATAAAAATTCAAATAAACAAGGAAAAAATTAATATTTATGATTAAATAACTACGTCATAAATATTATTTATATCTTTTTCACAAACTTGTACTATAAAATAAATTTATTACATGACAAAACAAAATCTTTAAATCGACTTCTAATTCCAACAATTTTAAAAAACCCCAAGATATTAAAATAATATACATTCATATAATTAATTTTTTGTATTTAAATAAATTCATTGTGAATAATTTTAATATATAAATTAAAAACAATTATTCAATGCTCTAATAATAATGAATCTATTTATATTTTGGTGATTGATTGCTTGGACAACTCTCGGACGCTATGGTGGAGCCCACATTGTCCAATATTCATATTCACTAGAATATGGAAGAATATTGAATACACTATTGTGTGTGACCATCCTGGCCCTTATCTCTATAGAAGTAAATAATATTCACATACCATGAGTGTAGTGTATACACCCATCAAGGCCCCTAAAAAGAAGGGGAATATCCATAGTAATGAAAAACATCCTATGAAAACACACTGTGTAATATAATCCCTTTCTCTCATGAGATCTCATTAATCCTGACACACAATTACGCTATTATCCTTTCTTGATTTATTGTTGATTGATCTTAATGGAAGGAATTTCCTTAAATTACCTTGGAAAAGGATTAATGATGTTACTACCATCCTCATCAATTATGTCTGGGATACCACTTCTTCAACATGGAAGTGATAAATTCAATCTTGACCATTCCACTAATTACATACCACCAATGAAACACCCAGTACAACCAACATCACCACAAATTCATTATAATGGTTTATAATTTCATAACATATGATGATCAAATGGAACATATGGATAATGATCTCAAGTTTGGAGACCAATGCACATGTCTGTAGATAGGAAAAACTAATGACAGCTAAAATATGTGGTGTTCTTATTGGATGGATTATCCTCATTATCTCACCAACTATAGATCACCGAGTGAAAACATCATGATAATATGTATCAATTATTAAGATATCTCAAAATATGATAGTCAGACATAACCTGTGTCAAGTCAATATGATGTATATGAACCATAAGACATTTATTTAAAATTAATTTCACAGTATCTCATGGTTCTCATTAGAGCTTTGGAACCAATATAACCTTTTCGAAATGATAATTAATAAATGGATATTTCCATTTAAACAGTGGACACATAAATATTGACACTATTATAGTACTTTTTCATCATGCACAACTCACGATATCCATGATAAGGTAATCAAAATTCGCTATTCATGTTTTTTCTAGGGAACCCACTATTACAACACTCCCAGTTCAACTAGAAGAATCTTGGTAACAATCCTTGTTATATCTCACATGATTAATATCATGTCTCTACTATTTCATGGAATTAATTGTGAGGTCTTCCATGTATCCACTACATGGCTATTCCGTTATGTGCAATCATACATCCTTGAGTAAGAATATATAAGATATGTTATCCCTATATGTATTTAATTTTCTCCACTATCAAAACATGGAATATTAGTTAGTATTAGTAATAGAATTATATTATGGAGAAACCATTACATAATAGGTTTGATTCAAAGAAATGGAACAAATCATTTCGAATTTTTACACCACTTCTTTAGTTGCCTCAAAATCCCCAAGAAAATCAGTATTTGTATATTTGGAAACCAGTAACTTGTGTGTGATTTTATCTTCATTATTAACTTATCCTAACTATGATTTTAGATCATATTAATCAATAGGAATAATTGTTTATAGTCCCTTCTATATATAATTCATTCCTCTCTAAATACTTGTTATATATCATTTGTACTTGCTCAAGTACAATTAGAGAGTTTTGACTGATTCCTTTGCAGTTCTACTAAAATTTATTGACATTTTCCTATATTAAAATTGAAGTTGAAATAATATTTCTAGTGAATATAATTTCATATGTGATTGATCCATCACGAAAGCATATTGAATTAAACTAAATAAATTAATCTCTTCATATGAACATGCATGTCTTGTAAGAGAGATATATTCTATGTGTCATTCATAGAAATTCTCTCTTGAATTTTTCCAAGTTTTCTTTTTCAATAAATTTTCAGAATATGCATTTTTGAATTGGTCAATGAAACTATTAGATATACCTAAGAATATCCTTTTCCATAAATCAGTTTTTTCTACTTTAATTCAATCTCTGTAAAGTGACATTCATCTTGTTCTTAATGTACATGAACACAAAATTTTGTTTTCTATATGTTATCAAACATATTTTACTATACAAAACATTTGCCTCCCACTGACCTCATATAGACGTGGAAAAATTTCATTCCAAATGAATATTCTATGATATTTTTGGTTGCTTTAAACCTAAACTTAATATGAGTAACTTGTACCCCTTATTGGACTTCTATGATGTCACTATCCCTTTTTAATTATGTCATATAGACACCATCCCAGATAGGTGGTCGTGAAATCCAATTCTCATTAAAATAATCATAGAAATTGCTTATTTCAAGTAAATTTCTAAATGAATTAGTAATAACACTAGTCAAGGAAAATTGGAACCACCATTATACCATACATATTTACTCTCACTTGAATACCCATGATAATATTTAAAATAAGAATCCCCAAATACTTTGAAACATTGATTATGTCATTAAATATTAATTGAACCTTTTAATTTTATCTGATTTACATATACTTCTTACTTGTATGATTTATTATTCTGAATGAATAATGTATAACTATCAATAGGGAATATAAAACCACTGCCACAGTTTTATCCTTCATATGGAGTATGTGTCTCTAGAATGTTCCCCATTCACACCTCTTATAGAACTTATTCATATGTAGACTATTTTTTCATCAATATCGTTGACTAAAAAAAATTCAATATTTATACCAAAATCTCAAATAGAGATGTTAATCCATTTATATAAATATATTATATAACTTCTATATCTTTTCTATATTGTAACATCCCGACCTGACTAACCACTATTATGGTTGTCGGTTGGGTGGGACACATGGTTTCAGGCGCTCCTCACATATTCCAAAGGTTTCCGACTAACAGTGTTGATGTGAGATGGTGATAGTGGGGTCACTATACCCTCATTATCAGAGTATCACAATGTTATAATAGATAAAAAACAATATAAAATAGCGTAATTAGTAATAAATGAACAATAAAGCTGTAAAAGAATAATAATAATCATGTAATAAATAAAGAGATGGCCAATGAAAATATACAATGGATGCAAGCATGTCCCAATGATGATACATAGTAAAAAATGACATATAGTAGGCAGTGATATAGTATAGAATGTGAATAAAGTAATGAAATAAAAGAAAATCCCCAAGGGTGATATGCATGAGTATCCTGATCTCCATCTTCGTCTTGTGATTCTAACTAATAAGTACTTGCTAAAAAATAACAAGAAATAAACAACAGTCCTAAAATATATGGTCTACATGGATACCCTGGTTCAATGAAATCCCAAGAAGGGTGTGAGATAATAATCATAGTAGGTTCCCACCCATGGTGTCTATGACTGAATCCAGTCCGTGAAATATAATATAAAGTATAGTGAAGGTATAAGCAGAATGGTAAAGAAGGAGTGATAAATAAATAAACAATAACCCACCCAAGTTCATAAGGGACACTTGGAAGCTATACCTACTTTAACTCATAGTTGGAATAAGTGACTGATCAGTTACAATACATATATAGTATTGATATATATGTATATAATATATTTCTATATTGCATCCACCTATATGATGCTAGTGTGTACTAAAACCTAATGGTTATATACCGAGAATACGAGTTTCTGGATGGACCAAGGTGTAACTCATACATCTATAACTACTCTAACAATCCTATAAGCTAAAGAAATAGGATACATTACCTATATCGCAATTGAGTGAGATATTACATTCTACAACACTCATAATGGTGAGTGAACCACCACAGAAACAATCTAATCATGTAATGTGGCATATAAATCTCATAATATATATAGTATCACTAGTTTGAGATTCCATGATCAAAACCTGATGTAAGGGAGAGTGATGCCACCTTGCTCAAAAGAACCATTACCATAATTCCACATCTTATGTAAAGGCATAATTACATTTATAGTAAACAGACATGTGGAAATACCTCTCATGCATTACATTCAACAAACCCATATAAAGGCATCATTACATTTATAATAAAATCCATGAGGAAATACACCTCATTATTTTGATTTAAATAAACCATTATAATAAAGGACACTCTATTTATAATAATTCAAATTAATAAAGAAGAAAATTGAATGGCCTTTCCACCTTTTATAAATCAATAAATTATAAACATTCAAATAAACCATGGAAGGCATCCATCATGAACATTCCATTTTATTTTAAATATTTTATTCATCTCACATAGGACATACTAATTATTTTATAAAAATATGCATGGTTATACCACACAATTAATTTCAATCTCACATTAAATAAGTTAATTAATGGAAATTCATTTAATTAGAAGAAACCATGAAATTCCCTTATAATGTTCATAGAGGAACTTATGATGCACCAATGTTAGCTGGGAAATTAACTACATGGGTTATATGATTTACAATTAGTTCAAGAACTTAAGAGGTTCTTTTTTGAAATTGAACATTTATCAAAGGAGAGAAATTTCCATTTAATAATATTTTTGAAGGACATGTATAAACATTTCATATATCCAATAGAGACATTCAAACTTAGAGATAAACCAAAACATTATGCTAAGGATGATTTTTTATCAGTAATCAATAATTTTTGGATTAGAAGATACTGTACCTCCATCAAGGTTTTTATTATGAAAATATGACATTTTTCAAAAACAATCCATTTATCACAACTAAAAACATCAATTTATTGAGTCAAAATTCAATTAGAATTAATGAATCAATTTTGTAAACCCACCCATCAAGGAAATTAAATTAATAATGGTTCAAATAGAATTATGAAGGTACCATTATCATTTATAGAATTACACAAAATAGAAATTAAATTTATAGTCTACACCGAATGGTTATTCAACATTCGGGCCATTTAAACAATTAATAAAATGGACCAATTAAATCTGGCACACCCATGGGGTTTCTGTGGTCATGGTTGACAACCTCTAATTACAAAACAATGTTCCATGGGTTTAATTCAATGTGTGAGGATCCATTTAATATGAAGGAACCAATTATTAGGCAATACGTAGAATATGACAACATACTATTGAATGAAACTATTTAATCATCAATGAAAAAATTGGGAACAAGTCATAGATCGCCTACCTCAAACATTGGATGACCTACTCATCCAATATCAAGGTCTAATTCAATTTAGATTAGAAGATATATAGAAATAAAAATTCTTCCAAAAAATAGGGAAAATGAACTTGCACCAAAATAGCATAGCTGATGTAATGAATAACTTGAAATATATTAGATTGGATCTGAGAGCTTACCGATATGGATCTATAGAGACTGACATTGAATGATTACAACATCAAATGAAGGAGTCATTTCCCAGCCTTGATGGAGTGGAGGAGGATCCCTTTGTGTAGAGATAGGATCCTCACATGGGTGGAGGAGAAGAGAAAAGAAGAAAAATAATATTAAGGTTTCATTAATGATATTTTCATATTTTCATCCCAAAAACAAGGTCACACAGTTTGGCCGCACGACATGGCCAAACCATGTTCCAACCGTCCAACACCCCCTTCTTAAGAAACCATATTGCACATCTAGACCCACACGGTTACCCTAACAGCGTGCCAACCATGAAATGAATAGTTCTTAAGTACTTCCCATTTTGGCATGAACCGTGCGGGCAAGGCACATAGTGTTGGTAAACCATGCACAACCCATGAAAGGAATTGCCTATCCATTGTTGTAGTTATATGACTTGTTGATGGAGGATGAACGATTTCAGAAAAACCATGTACCTCTATAAAACCATCCACACCCTGAGATTTCCAGCCACAGTGCTCCCAAAACATGACGAGACCTCAAGAAAACTAGTCAGGACATTACCTAATCCCAGAAAACTACACTTTTAAGTGTCCCTACTCTCAAAATTACATTCCAAAGTTCAGTTATAATGAAAATCCCTTCTAGTAAATGGGAAAGTTAAAATTCATTTGTATTTTCATCCATTCCAAAAACATGGGTCACTAAGTCCTCCCCACTATAGAACTTATCATCCCAGAGAATCATTTGGGAACAACAAGCCCATTTTTCAAAAGACATGATCATGTCGCCGTCTCTTTAAACATATGGCCAAAAGTTCTCCCCACCACATGCCTTTATGTTATAATGGGGTCAATTTGGAGCCACAATGCCTCCACCATTGGAATTGCATCTCAATAAAGGCCTTTAAGAGTTGTAGCGATGCTTCTGGCATGATTTTGAGACATTAAAATAGTTGATTCCCCATCGAACTCACATAGACAAGTCAAGATAAATTTTTATCAATGGCCCAAGCTGACACACACCACACTCATCTCCACCCAAAAAAAATGATTTAAAATGTTTATTTAGCAACTTCATTCATTGAACTAGGGAAAACATGGGTTAATCTACCTTCATCTAACCATTCTTGGGATACTTGTATTTAACAGTTGGTGCATTTCCAACTAAATTATGGTTCCTTTTTTCATTGTATATCACATTCACCATGAATAGGTCCACTGATGTCCATACCTAACTTCTAGTGAAGATCCTTGATTAAAGCATCACCGAACCCAACTACTAGTTGAGGATAACCTCAGAATGAATGAACTGGAGTTCATGGAATTAACCAATGTAGTCCACACCCGATGCATATAAGTGGGACATTGGTACAGATCTAAATTTTCCACTTTAGATCAGCGATTGAGCCCAGATTGAAATCCACCTAGAGGTCGAGTTAAATAAAACTACTAGAGTCCAAGAGTTAATCAATCCAATTCCTACTTGGGAAACCTAGGGTCAATCAAGACTAACCTGGCCTTGAAGAAATGTCATGAGTCCAACATGAAACATTGGTAAATCCACCCAAATAAGCCCTAAAGCATTTAATGATTTAGTGTGGCATAAGATTGACGATCTATTACTTTATCTAAAACAATATCAAGATAGGGGACATGATCATATCTTTTAAAATAATACACTAAGTGGTAACCAAGAAAACTGAAATACAAAAAATTCAAACCACTATTGGTCGACCTATTGAAAGATACTTGACTTTTTCTACTGATTCACGAACATTCACCAAACCATGATGCCTACATCATCCGAGGAATCATGTGATCCTTCAAGATTAACCACCAAATTATTTCATGACTAGTGTCTTTTCATCCGGGTTGAATACATAGAAACCATAAAAATGATTTGTTGCAAAGCAAGCACCTGCAAGTTTCAAATATTGCAATCCAACAATTCATTCGATCAAAAATGACCATATCCCAATGGACCTCTTTGGCGGTGCTTCAACAAATTGGATGGACACATTTTCCAGAACCAATGTGACTATACCCACCTTAAGAGTTTAATATTCATCAAATGAAGATAGAGATCAGCCACTCATAATCACGCTAGATATTATTCATCTCAGACGCACATGTGATGCTCCTCTGAGCCATGATCACCACATCCAAGAATCTTGCATGAAACCAAAATCAACCTGACCTGACTAGAATTTAAAAACACCCAAGGCATAAGGATGTCTTACCGAGTATTGGTATGAATTTATTCCTTTAACACCTAGGTTACCCTAATATGGAGATAACATGGGACCGTACTCAACAAAACAATGCTTAAAGATTTTACCATACTCAACTAGTTCATTGAGCCATTTAAAACATGACGGGCACTACGTTCATGAACACATAGTACCCAGGGAGTTAGAAAAAAACAGAACATAATCCATACTACCCATAGGCTTATCGGTACTATAAAATAAAGTACCAGATGGCCCACATATAAAATCATCTCAAAAGATATTTAACTCATATGACTACCGAAGAGATCGATGACCTCCTGAGTCTTCCATAATATAAGGACATGGTCATGAGACCTATGAAGAGGCTAACCATTCCCTAGGAATGACTAACTATAAAAAACCAAGAATTACCTCATCTTCATGGCCATATCAAGGGTCAAGGGTACCACGACCACCCATTTCAACATCAGTTTCATTTCGAAACAAGGTTTCCTATAAGGGAAAACGTCACCCATATGACACCAAACATCAAAGATCTCATGGAACTAGAAAGAAATTTAAACTCTAATGATTCTAGCTACCATGGTCTATCCCCTTATAAATCATAATTTCAACCCTCTCTATAGTTTATGACAAACAGAAGTCACTTTCTCAATATCCTACCATTTAATACATTTATAAAAGGAAAACAACCTACAAAAAAAAGATTATGTTTCCATTCCAAGTCTATAAAAGGGGAACATAAACATCCCTAACATGGAGGTCTAAATAGATGACACCTCCCTGGGGTCCATTTTAATGACATTACATTCATTCAAATTTATCCTTTTGTCACATAAATGATTTAAAACAATCCACAAATGCATTAGAGGCAAGTCTTATCAAACATCCTTATTAAACATTAATAATTTTATTAACATCCAATCATAATTATGAAATTTATTGTATAAATTCATTTCTAATAGGTAATTTGACCTAGGAGGGTCCCATTAAGCCATCCTGGGTTAATCAGAATCTAAACCAATAACAATTTATTAATTATAGAAACTAAAAACACCCTAATGGTTCATCTCATCAGAAACATTCCCTAACATACCTAATTAGGTCAAGTTGTTCATTTAAGAAGTTAACCTAATAACTACATATTTAAATTAAACTAATTTTACATTTATAATAACTTCAAAGTACATCATGGTCACATAAAAAAGTTCTAATACATAGGTTCTCACAACCCCAGTATATAAAGAACACAAAATATTTATTTACTGAATTATAAATCTCATTTAATCAAAACCAAATTCATTTCATATTTTATAATTCTCATATATAAGACCACAATCACATGGATGTCCATTAAAAAATCCATAAATCACTCATACACTTTATAGTATTTCATTTGGCTCCCATTAATTGAAATAAATTCACGTTATCATTTTAAACTTTGGCATCCTTTTACATTTTAACAATGACTTATTAACATGTATAATGCTCGAAGATGGTACAAGTATATGGGTTACCTTTTCTAGATTATAAGGTCTCCATACACATCTCAATTGAAAACCAGTTTTGGCTTAATAATAACCAACCCATTTAGCTCATCAAAGAATTTAAATTAAAAAAAAAACTAGCATTCTCTCACAGGAAATAATAGAGAGAGACATGATTTAAACCCACAATCATGATATTTTGTAAAAACATGCTAAAAAGAAGTAATATGTAATATAATAAACTACGGATGTTACTAGAATATCTAACATGGAATATAATATCATGATGGTAAAAATACCAAAATAGGAATACTGATGACTACAAGGCATGACATACACTAAAGGCACACAATTAGAATAATCAAGGAAGCTATAAATGCCACTACATGGAATAGAATATGAGTTATAAGTTAATTTTCTATATTCCCATAATGATGCATGAAATGATTCATATATTCTATACCAGTCCAAGGAAAAAAACCATAACTTCATAAATCAATATGCAGTGGAAAGTAGATCATTCACTCAAGGTGAAATCATATCAATTGTAATAGAAGAAAGTACATATGTCAATCCAAACCCTGGATAGTCGGTCATTTCACCATGGTTGGGGTGATCAGTCCCAAACCCAACTATTAACCAAGAAAGGACACAGTTATAGTATCCAATCTACTTGACCAAAATTGTAATAAAAAAGAAAAATTATGCCCTGATACCACTTTGTATCCTCCCAACTTGACTAACCACTAAGACTTTAGCCAGTCCAATGGGTCGCATGGCCTCAAGAGTGCCTCCCCCTCTGACAGAGGTTGATGATGAGTATGGAGGGAGTAAGAAGGTGCTATTTGGGAGACTACATCCTCATGATCAGAGTACCCCAATGGTATCACATATAACAACCAATAGGAAATAGCATAAGCAGTAATAAATTAACAATAGAGCAGTTGAAGAAGAAGAATAATCACTGAATAAATAAATAGATGGACAATGAAAATATAAAACATATGAATTCATGTCATGATGATGATATATAAGAAAAAACATTACATATATCTGGTAGTGATTTAGTATAGTACATGAATAAAGATAATAAATAAAATAAACTCCCCAAGGGAAATCTCAGCGATCATCCCAAGCTCCCTTTAGGTCTTACACTTTTGACTACCAAGTACTAGCTAAACAATAACAAGAAATAAACAATTTTATTTAAATATAAGGTCTAACCGGGTGTCCGAATGAAATGGAGGCCCAAGTAGGGTGTGAGATAATAATCCTAATAGGTTCCCACCCATGATGTCTATGACTGAATTAGGTTTTTGAAATATAATGTAAACAAGTGTGTAGGTATAATCATAAATGTAAAAAAGGTGCTAAATAAATAAAAACCTGCCATGTTTTCTAAGGGACGCCCTGTGGCTATACATTCTTCAACTCATAGAAAAAATAATTTTCTAATTAGTTACCAAATATTTATAGTAGTGATATATATTTATATAATATATTTCTATCTTGCATCCACTTATATGAACCAAGTGCACACAAATGCTTAATGGTTATATACATGGAATACTAGTTAGTGGATAGACTGAGGAATCAATCATACATCCATAACTATCCTAAAAGATCCTATAAGATCAAAAAATAGGGTACATACAGTACATTTCAACAGAGTGAGATATATCATGTGAAAACACTCGGGATGTAGAGTGAGACGCAATGGAAACACTCCAATCATGAAACTTGGCATTTAAATCCTATCATATATATAGTAAAACTTGTGTAAAATTCCTTTCTCAACACCCAATATAAAGGATTCAGATGTCATCACTCTCAAGATTACCCTTACCATCATTCCACAACCTATGTAAAGGTGTAATCAAATTTATAGTGAAATTCTAAGAGGCAATACCTCTCTTTACTTATATTCATCAAAACCATATAAAGGAATTATTACATTTATAATTCATGACATGAAGAAATTCCTCTCATGATATGAATTTAAATAACCCATTATAATCAAGAGAATTCCATTTATAATGTTTTAAATTAATAAAGCAATAAAAGGAGTGGTCTTGCCACCATTTACAAATCATTTCATTATAAACATTCAACTAAACCCTGGATTGAATCCATCATGAATGTGCCATTTATTTTAAAATATTTAATTCAACTCACATAAGTCGTTCTAAATAATATATAAGAAGAGTCTTGGTCGTACCACTCAATTAATTTCTACATAACTTTAAACCATTTAATTTATGAAAATCCATTTAATCATACAAAACATATAAATTCCATTACAAGGTTCAGAGAGGCAGTTAAGAGGTTCCATGGTCAACTTAAAAATTACTTATATGGTTAATACCATTTATAAGAAAGCCAAGAACTGAAGAGGTTCTTGCCTTTATTTAGACATTTATAAAAGGAGGGAAATTTCCATTAAATAATATAAATGAAGGCCATGTAAAAACATGCCACATATCAAATAAATACATTCAAGCATAGAGATATACCAAAAAATCAATCCAATCATGATTTATATCACTAATAAATACTTTTGGTTTGGAATACAGTGCACCACCATCTAGGTGTTTTGTTATAATAATATGATGTCATTCATAAAAAAATTATTTATCACAATGTTTTACACCAATCTCATGAGATATAATTCAATTAATATTAATGAAAATTTTTAGTAAAACCACCCAAAAATTCAATTCAATTCATAATGGTTAAAGTAGAATTATGATTTTCCCATTTTCATTTATACAGTTACATACAATGGAAATTCAATTCGTAATCTAATTCAAATGTTTATATGACATTTAGGGTATTTAAAATAATTAATACAGCATTCCAATTAAATCCGAAAGACCCACGAGGTTTCATTGGTCGAGGTTGAAAACCAAAAATTACCCAAAAACACTCCATAAGTGTAATATAAGGCACAAGGATCAATTTAATATGAAAGAACCAATCATAAGGCAATGTGTAACAAAGGTTGGTGTGCGACACAATGAAAATATTTATAAATTGATGAACAATTTGGAAACAAGATGTTGACCACCTACCAAATACTTAGGATGACCTACTCATCCAATATCGAGGTCTCAATCGATATATTTTCAAAGAGATATAAGAAATAGACATTATCCCTAAATATAGGAAAAATGATTTTCCTCAAAAATTGTGCAACTGTCAAAAAGAAGAACATGAAATATATTATGTAGTATATGAGATCTTACTAACATAGATTTATAGTGATCTATGGTGAATAATTCATACATCTATTGAAGGAGTTATCACCAATCAAACATAGAAAGGTAGAGGATCCCACTACGTAGGTAGAGGAGCTTCACATAGGAGGGGGAGAAGAGAAAAGTAAAAAAAATAAACATATAATTTCATTAATTGTATTTTCGTAATTTCAACCCAAAAACTAAGCTTCATTTTTTGGCTGCATGACATAGAAAAACAGGCACCAAACATGTGATACCCCTGATTAAGAAAATGTATCATATGGTATGACTCGCACTATTACAATACACAACTACAACCCATGTGATAAATAGTAATTAGGTACTGTCCATTTTTTCAAGAACCATGAGGGCTAAGAACATGGTTTGGGTAAACCATTCATAGCCCATATAGGGAATTTCTGCTCCTTTTTTACAATTACATGGTTTATTGCTTGAGGTCATATGGTTGTAGAAAAATCATGTGTCTTTTCCAAACCACACAAAACTTGATATTTCTAGACTTGGTTCTATTGAATGTCAACAAGACACCCAAGAAACCTCTCCAACCTTTACCCAAGCCCAAAAAGCAACACTTTGATGTGTTCCAACTCTCATAATTACTTTGAAAAGCACGATTTTAGAAGCAAACCGTCCAGTAAATTCCAAAGTTCAAATTCCTTTATATTTTCATCCATTCCAAAAACTTTGTTTATTACATATGTTAGGGATTTAAGTAATATCCAAATAATTTTTTTGGATGTTAAATTTATATGCGCATTTTTCATTTCTTGATGAAAGTTTGTGTATATCCTTAATAAAAACTTTTCTTCGAAACACAATTTTGTTTGATATAATGAATTTATATAATATTTTTACCCATAAGATATCCATTTTTCATTATAGTTGGTATAGGATTATGGGATAATGTTGTTATTTGTGAATCACTTCATGAAATATAATGGAAGTATCTATAATTCCAATATGTTGTGACGCTGATACTTTTTTACTTAAAATATGTTCCTAATGTGTATAAGGTAATGTACATTTATGAATTACACCATGTGACATTTTTATGATCAATTTTCTCATGTAAGACTCATCATAGATCATCCTTATGAGAACCATAGCACTGATGTTGTAATGTTCATTTAGGAGTTACTCCATCATAGGTTATAATGATCCATGAATTCTTGTCCAAGATATTCTTTGGCATAGTAGCCCAAAGAAATTCATATATTTTGATCGTGCATACAATATAATTATATTTCACTTTCTTTAATAAACACTTCATGAAATATAATGATGTATATGAATATACCTCTAGCTTCTCCTTGCAATAGTTCATTATCTCTAGTTGAACTAATTCTGAATGTTTTACGACATACCTTTATTTTTAAAGGTTTCATTATCCAAAACCAAATGCAATAGGGTTTCGATAATACCAAAGGTTTTTAACTACAAAGATTCAAAAACAATATTGGGAGTGTTCTTGAGCATTATTTATTATTTATTAAAATATAATTATCTTTCCCAAACTGTGTATTTAAGTCTTTTATTTTCTATTACCTAGGTATTTCCATTGATTCATGCATTGTTGAATAATTTATGGAGTGTGACAGACCACAAAAAAATATTTATTCCTATATTGGGATAATTCTTCCTTGTGTCCAATGGAAACAGAAGATAATTTTATCAGTAATAGTGAATAAAATTTCTAATATAATCAATAACATGGCAATTATAAGCTCTTTGCTTCTTAAAACTAACTTAGGAACCACCCTTTCTCTACCACTTCGAGAACACACCTTACTTCTGGTAACATTTTTGTACTTGGTTAATGTGTTAAATTAACATATATAATTGTATTTTATACCCAAAAAAATTAATAGAAACATTACTTACAATTGATGAAGATACCTAAATAATAAGAAACACATTTATTCGTCAATCAGTTAATTTTATTTGGACTTCCATAGACTTATGCGAAACAAATAACATCTTATATTATAACTAACCTATTGTATTTTATGTACATACTTTAACATCACTCTCTCCATTGGAAATTTTACATTCTCTTTCAAATTTTTCTCCATAAGAACAAAAGATGAATCCTTTTGTAATCTTCTTATTTTTTGATAACCTTACCGAAAAGGTAAAAAAACATTTTCTATAAACTATTAAATTTATAATTTTAAAAAAACATGAGTAACTAGGTGAAAAAAGAAGTAATAATAAGATGTCTTGAAAGATCACGATCCACCATTAATATTTAGATGTATAAAGTTTAAACCATTATCTTATTCCCATACTGCTTCCGTTTCTCTACGTAATCCCCTCAGAGATGATACAACATGTGAAATTATTCATGTCCTATTGTTTTATCCACAAATCTCCTTGGACATTGATGATATAATTATGAAATAACCATCATATGTGTTATAAATGAGTCTTTCGTAAAAACTTTCTCATAATCTCTTCCTGAGGTTGATTAATAGGTATTTGGGACACCAACACCATGAATTTTATAGGTCGTAGTACTTTATGCAATCACATGTACATAAAGTTTGAAATTAATTCCAATGAGGACATTCAATTTGTCTAATATTTATCACATTTCACCTATGGTATTACATTCTATTTTTTACGAAAATAAATATCATAGTAGATTTCAAATTTTATCTTGATTACCGATTAGATATTACTAATTATTTAAATCATTAAATGTATCCCATTATTTTAATTGTTGTCTAAAACCCCTTAATACTAGTATTAGAATACTTTGTCTCTTTATTATTCTAGCGAAAATGATCCTTAAAACCACTCCTCATAGATTTCATTTTATGGATATGCACTACTCGAAGAGTTAAAGATATGTGTTTGACTATTCAACTACATTAACTATTTCCTTCTTGATCTATTGAATGATGTCTCAGCTAACAAAATCATATACATTATTTACTCAGTGCTTTCCTCTGAAGTTTCCATAATCTAGATATGGAGAATCCTTTTATGTCAACTTCAGTTAAGTCCATTCATTATTCTTATAAGAACTACCAAATAGTAATAAGCACCCTAAAATATGATTAACAAGAACCCCACACCCCTGGTTGTTTTCAAATTCAAACGGTTAAAGGAATTTGTGACCTAATATTTATTTTTAGGGATATTATATTTCTCACTGAGTGAAATCATTTTCTATTAAATATGTTCAAACATTGTTGTCACACTTACAACTGGACATTAATCGAATACATTCATCACTACATTATGAATTTTTTTTCTATTATTTTATGTGTTTTTTTCTCACATACAAATACATACAATAATATATATATATATATATATATATATATATATAATAAAAGTACTTGACTGATCTTGAGAATCTAATATTGGTTGATCAACATAAACTCAATGGATCAACCATGACACAAGGTTATCCTAACCAAGTCATGTCTTGAATAGTGATTTAGCTCATCTCACATCTAGTTTGTTCACTTCTCTCATCTGGGTGTTTCTTCGACTTGTTGTGGTCTGCGACTAACATCGTCCTTCTCACGGTATAAAAATACTGAATTATAGGGGAGGGGGACTCAAGAGTGAGAAATACATATAACTCACTTTTAACTGGGTACATATACCCTTATTCATATCAATGAAGGAAAAATGATGATACTAAAAAATGTTATTTAAAAAATAATTACATACACCATAAATAATTAAATAAACAACAAAAGTGACATACAATCCGTCAATGCTCAAGACCGGTCAGTGAGTAAAACTAAAACAGAATAAAAATTAAGTAAATTTAAATTGATTATGAAAGAATTTATATAAATTAAATGATTATGTTAATTCAAATAATTTATTTTTGGTTGGCCCCATAATTAATTTAGTTTATATAAATAAATTAATTAATTAAATAATTTCTATACAAAAATGAAATTAAATTTAAAAATATTAAAACATTATATATATTTTTTGTAAAACAAATACTAAATTAAATTTATTTTTTGATTAAATTAAAAATTACCTGAGCCGGAATGGATCTTCAATGGTTTGACTTGACCTGCAACGAGGGGCTGACCCCTTGTAGGGTTGTTTTATGGTAGGAAATTCTTCCCAGACCTGTTCTAGATCGGTTAGACCTTAACAAGCCCATTGAAGCCCATGCAAAGTGAAAAGAATATAATTACCTATGTATCTCTCAATCAAGGCTTGGAAAACTGGTGCAAGAGGTCAGTTACCATGGTATGGAGAGGTGGAGCCATATCATGGCCGGTCGTAACTAACGTAGGGGGTTCAATGTCTGGTCATCTGACAACATACCTTCTATGGGAAATGGCATCATCAGGACTTCACATCGGAAGTGGAGGATGGACATGGAAGGAGAAGTGTGGATGGAGAAACTAGATGGGAGGGTCAGAGAAGCTGACATGGGTAGTAGAAAGATCAGCAGAGGTTGGCTGGCGGATGGGTTTGAATGGCGGCTGCCGGAGGGAGAGGTATATACAGGATGACATAACCAGGGAGTGAGGAGTAGGCATGCATGATGTGGAATCCAATGTGTCCTCCTTTTTAAACATTATTTTTCATAAATGTGGGCCCATGATCAAAAGAAAATATGACCCTAGACCCCATTCCATTTTTTTTAATTTTATTAATTCTTTCTAAAATTCTAGATGTGGGATTTTTAGTAAATGGCTACATGATTTTTTTGTTGTTTATTGTTAGTCATGTTCTCAACATGTTAGAATATAAATTATTTTATATTATATTTTGAATCATTTCACCATCTTTGGAAATATGGTTCAGCGGCCAGATCGAATTCATCAATAGGAATCTAGTGACCAGAATTTGGTTGTTCTAGTGCTAAAAAATAAACCAAACAAAATATTTACATATATATTGTTCTTCATATTTTAATATCCAAAATTTCCATATCTGAAAAATATAATTTTTGACCAAGACATATTTTTTCAAATGATCGTAACTTGGTCATCTCATATTGGATCAATTCATGGTTAAATCCAATGACACTAAATTCAAACCCTCCACATTAATGTAAAGAGAAATAATTTTTTTGGGATTAGAAAATTCATGCAATCACTATGTTAACAATTATTGGCATCACGGAGCCTAGTGGAAGCCAGCAAGTATGAGATTTTAATTTGTTGGCAACTGAGTGATGAAACTTCATCAAATATAATATTCAAGGCCCCACTATGGTTTGAGGATCTCACTTGAATTATTAAAATCAATGAAAAATAAAATATAACAAGTACCCCCATTCGAATCGAAGCATGCATGATTTAAACGCTACTCCAGAAACCATTAATCTAATTATGTAATGGACAACCACTATAGATTATCTAAAAAAAGTTTAATAATCCACATGATCATCGTTCATTGAATCCAGCTACTAGCGTGAAAATATGATGAGTCCTTTATTGTCACAATTATCACCTCGATCTCATCCCTTAAATTTGTCAAAGTTGTTATTCGGTCGATCAATCAAATAAAGACTATATCTATCTTTAATGCACGAGAAGATATAGTATCTCATTACTTTATAATGAAGAGTCTCTGAAATAGAGCTCTTCCTATACTTATATAGTGAATTTTTCAAATACCCAAAAATGATTTCCTGGTCCCTAGAAATAAAATTTCCCCTAAATAAGTAATAAATAAATAGTTTTGATGAACTAACTACATAAATGAAATTAATTATTTATTGTCATGTACATTTAATATATAATAAATTAATTATGTGATAAACCTTTTTCCTTAACTGAACTCACAATCCCCATAATATTAAACGAACCTTGAATTTTGAAATAACATACGTTAAGATAATATTTTTCCTATATAACCTAAATACTGTATGAATAATTTTTGATAAATAATCTAAACCTATTTGTTATATATACTAAAAATAATGAATTTAATTTTTTGATAGTGATCGATTACTTGGATAACTATCATATCTCATGGACAGACCCACTATGTCCAATATTCATGTTGACTAGAATAGGGTAGAATATTGAATGTGCGATAGTGTACCACCATCTAGGTCCTATTCTCAATATAAGTGAAAACCATTCGTATACCACGTGTGTCATCTAGAAAACATTCAAGACCCCTAAAGTGATATAAAAAAGACATAGAAGCAACAACCATACTTCAAACACACACAATGTAATATAATATCTTGGTCTTTGAGATATTTCATGATATAGGACACAAACTTAGGTCATTGTACTTTATTTCTTTATAATTTGTTGATCTTACTAAACAAACATACCCTCAACAACATTGGCCATGGATTTATGAAGGTAATACCATCTTGATCAACATGTCCCATGATATATCTTCCTCAATTTGGAATCAAATAGTTTTTTCTTGATCATTTAACCAATTTCATACAACCAATGACACACCCAACACAATCAACATCTCTATGAAATCATTGTCATGGTTATTTCCTTGGATCAATGGACGTGATCAAATAGAACACATTGATAATGAACTCCAATTAGGAGGCCAATACACATGTCCAAAGACAGAAACAAAAAATGAAACCTGAAACATGTGGTGTTCCTTTGGCAGGTTTATCCTCTTGATCTAACCCACTCGATATCACCAAGTGAGAACTTCATAAGAAGAAATTTCATTACTTATAAACCCCCATCACCTAATAGTCAGATATCAAGTGTGTCTAGTCAATATGATGTATATAGACCATATGAATTTCATTTAAGATTAATGTCATAGAATCTGAAGGTTAAAATTGTATCCTTGAAACGTTTATAACCTTTTGATATGATAGTCAATCTATGAAAATTACCTTTTAAATAGTGTATGAATAAATACAGAAACTATTATGGTAATTGTGCATCTTGTACAACATAGTGCATCCATGATATTGTAAAAAACAGTATAATTCATGTTGGGTATACGTAACCCACTATTACAATAGGTCATTACTCACCCATATAATCATATCTATATTACTCACTACAAGTCACCCAGTTGAATTAAAAGATGATGGTTTAGGGTTTAAATAGTTTGATTCATACTAAAAGAGGATAATTCTACTGCTTGGTTTATTCTATAAAGGGTAATATATTATGATCTTAATGGATGAAAATAAATTATATGATCTAATTATTTTTAGTCATTTTAATTCATCATGTTTTGAAATTAAAATATAACAATGAAAATAAAAATTTGAAAATAATAAATCAAAAATATTTAAATAAAATTCAATAAAATAAATTAAAGCGAATACATTTTTAAAAAAATTAAACAAATGAGAAAAATAAAATTAAAGAAAATAAACAACAATCCATATTTAAAAATTTAATATTATACCATCAGTCAATTTAATCCTTTAAAAAAAGAGTTATCAAGAAATAATAATTTTATTAATTTAATAATTATAAATATATTAAATTTTCAATTGAATTATCTTTTACAAATAGATAATAAATAAATCATTAAAAATAAAAGAATATTTAATCATCATAAGTTCATGTATGATATATTCAATACTTTAAAAATTCAATAGATTTGTAAATATATGAGCAAGATAAAATTTAGTAGGATTGAATCCAAGAGTAGTATTATTTTTAGGAAATGGTTATTCATGAATTGATGTGTTTTATCAATACACATAATTCTAGTGTATATTAAAATAATATTAGAATGTTAATAACATTGGTATTATTAACATTTATCATGATATATTGATTTTATTCATTTATACATAAATTTTTGTCTACTCTCATTAGTAAATTTCATGTAAAAGTGCATAATTGGTGTTAGATACTCATGTTTTAATACTAAATATAATATTTATGCATTATTTGAAGAAGTCCAATTGAGAAATTTTACTATTTAAATTATAACTCTCACCCCGCTTATCCAAATTGCATTGTTCATTTTTTTAGGATTGTGTATTCAATTTCCAACATATCATTATAAGGAATCATTGTCCAATTGTATCATTTGAAGTGACTTATGGGTCACACAAGAAGGCCCACATCATATGTGAAGAAAATGGACCATCCATGAAGATTGAATTACTAAGCTCAATGTAGAGGTCCAAAATCATTGATTCACCACCATAACTTGCGGGACAATACCATTCATATTGAATAAAAATTTCACGGTCCAACACTACTAAAAAGGGGGAAAATGATTCAATGAAGTCCACCCTGCCATTCTGACTGGGGAATGAAATCATCAAACAAAAAATGACTTGTATTCTGATATGGATATTTATTCAAGTTAATATTTTTCAGTGTGAAATATAAGATATAGGTGGGAGATTTTGTGATGACTTTGTTCCAATTTCAGGGAATATCACTGTTAAAAAACCCATTTATATTTTGACCTTGAAATATTATGGATTGAAATGGAATAATTGAAATTTTTTAATAAAACTTCCATAACATTGGATACTTAAGTCCAATAACCACCAAATTTTCAGAGTAGACATAGGAGATCCATATATAAAACTTTTAAAAAGATCATATCTCGAGATTCATCTGTCTGCTTGGACAAATTGGTGAACCAAGTGGAGGGGATGATTTGGAATGCAAAAAGTCCACCACCATTGGGATATAAATGCATCCACTACAAATTCATGCAAGGGAATGGAATTTCAGAAGAGAGGAGAATATATTGGCATGTAAAAATAATTTTCAAATTATTTTTATGAACTTCCATACTCATGTTTTCACTTGAGAAAATCTTCTTACTCTCTTTGTTTCATGTACTTTTGTGTTCTTCTAATTATTAATCGTGTGTGTTTATTTTCATTTCAATTGAGTTTTAATGAATCTGTCTTATTATTCATCAATTATTCTTATATAACTTATGTGTAATAATTTTAATGTTCCTAATATATTTTAAATCAATTTGAAATCTGTTCTCTTCTTTTTCTTCCACGTTCAATCAAAAATCTGTTTTTAATTCTCATTATCGTTTGTATGTTTGTTTGAAGAACAACTATTATATTATCCCTTTATTTTTATTATAATTATAATTCATCATAAAAAACATTACAAATAGATTATTCCCCAAACCAATGTCTGAGTAAATCTTTAATTTTGGAGGGTTATTATTTTTGGATGTTAAGTGATTGAGATCTTTTGCTCGATGAATATTCTGTAAATTAACATTTTGTATGCTAAACATAAAATTTCATGGATTAATTACATGATTTGTTTAACATGTGGTTCCCATGGATTATTAGAACAAATAAATACACTACCATAAAAAAGATATGATTACTAATAGAACCCTAATTTATGTTAATTATTGGATTAAATACATAACACTTTGGAAATCAGATCAAAGTCATCTTGTGAAGAGGGTGTCAATTTAATGAAATATAAAGAAAAGCTCTAGGATATCACAATGTTAACTCCCTAATAATTAACTCACCTAAATATTTATCAAATTATTAAATAAAAAATAAAAAATCAACCATTAATCACTTCATTTAATCTCTGAAAACAAACCCCCCAATCAAAATATAATCAATTAAAAACTATCGACTATAAAAAGTATCATCACTGAGGATTTAACCAGAGTGATGTTATACACATTATCAGAGAAATGGAACCATTAATGGTCGATATGAAACAGTAGGATGCACTTCAAATGGAACTTTTACAATGGATGGTGCATTAAGTAGTCATTAGTTTTTGTTTTTTATAAAAAAACAAAAAAAAATACAAAAAATGAAAATTTTAAAACAAATATAAAAAAACAAAACAAAAAACCCACCTTCCCATAAACGTAATAAATGAAAAAATATAAAGAAAACCACATCTTCCACTTAATTCCAAAATATATCTGAATTCCTTGTATCCTCCCAAACAATCCCTCAGATCTATTTGACATGGAAATTGAGCGAACACTTCACCATCTTATGAGGAACATACAAGATAATAAAATCATTAAACAATAAGTCCTTGTACAAAAAATTGAATTAGATGTGGATAATAATATGGAAAAAACACTTAGCGAACTTTCTACACCGTATATGAATTATTTACCTCTTGGAATTCAATATCAAAATATATAGGTTGAATTCGAACTCAAATCTGGTTTAATTCATCATCTTCATCATTTCCACAGGCTATCCAATGATGATATAAATCTTTATCTTAAAGATTTCATAGTGGTGTGCTCTACCATAAAGCCTCAAGGGGTTTCTAAAGAACACATCAAACTCCTAGAATTCGTGTTTTCCCTAGATAACATTTCTATGTCATGTCTTTACTACATCCCTCCTGGTTCCAAAACCACATTGAATGACATGAAGGTACTTTTCCTAGAGAAATTATTTTTTTTCTTCTCATTAAACTTCTATTTGAAAGGAAATAAGTGGTATTAGTCAATTCCCAAATTAATCACTCTATCAGTATTGTGAGATGTTAAAAATTCTTGTGGAAACCTATACACATCACCAAATCCTAAACTAACTCTTGATCCAATACTTCTATGAGGATTTTTTGGCTATGGAGAGAAATCCCATTGATTCCAAAAGTGGCAGTGCCCTTTTTGATAAAACTCTTACAGCTTCAAGAGATCTCCTAGGGAACATGGTTCCATACATGCATCAATTCTATACTTGAGAACATGCTCGAGTCAAACAATCCCAAGAATGTCAATCGATAGAGCCAAAAAAGAAGACTGAGTGGATGAGTGAACTTAAAGGTTTTTTGTGAAAACTAGTTGTGGTGGAAAAATCCCCAACCTAACCTTCTCAACACTCTTTATTCCCTAGACCTATTAAGAACTATGGAATCTACAATGCCCATCTCATCCAACTGACACATGTTTGTAAATTCAAGAGGATCCATCTGATTCATCTAGCCCAATGGAACTCAATGCAGCATATGCTCAGAGGAACACCAACCCTCAACAATCAGGTCTGTTGACTAAATCCCTTAACCAACCCCACCCTGAGCTCTTCCCTTATACATTTATCCAACAATTCAGGTATGGTAATCCCATTTCACATCCCCCTCAATTCCCTTATCAAAACCCAAACCAATTCCCATATAGTCTCGGTTTTGGTAACTTCCAACAACCTTACTATTTTGATCTTAAACCTCAAAGTATCAATCCACTACATGATCCTCCTGGATTCCGTTATCCTAACGAACCTTCTAAATTCCCAAACCAATACAATCACTTTCCCGGGAACCAAAATACAGGATAACCCAATCAGGGAAAGACTCTTCTTCCAAGAAACTATGGTAAAGTGTACTGGAAGATCTTGACTCATTCACCCACTCCATCCTAAAAAATACTGAAATTGAAATTGGTCAACTTTCATCCCACCTGAGATAGAAACAATAATCAAATTCCTCCAAACTCACAGCTCAACCATTTCTATACGCCAAGGGTAATGTAAGTCAAATTTCACTTATATTAGGAAAATAAAAGTCCATAACTCATGATGGATCCTCAAATGAACTGTTGAATTTTGAATTTTAAAATGAAATGAAAAATAAAATAAAAAAG
The DNA here is from genome assembly GCA_963277665.1 of Viscum album. Lineage (NCBI taxonomy): Eukaryota > Viridiplantae > Streptophyta > Magnoliopsida > Santalales > Viscaceae > Viscum > Viscum album. The sequence continues at coordinate 272,289,318 of OY728119.1, read as the reverse complement.
CAACCCAAATCCACTCCCTCACCTCCTTTTATTCCCCAAAAAAACCAAATTCCATTTCCTCAACATGTCTCTAATACAAAGAAGTCATTTGAACATAATAATGAAATGCTCGACATGTTTATATGTGATGAAGTCAACATTACCCTATTAGTTTCCATAAAAACATTCTAATCTATGCCATGCTTCTTAAGGAATTGTGCACTAAAAAGAGACAACTTAGGACCACGTAAATGTTTCCACCCTACATTCTATTCCCATAAAGTGAAATTAACAGGGACCATTACGGTTCCATGCCAAATTTGACGTTACAACTTTGATGATGCACTCATATCCCAACGAACCATGAAAATGTCATACCTAAATCCATATTCTCAAACCTTAGTCTAGGCCCCTTTCACCCAATGAGTGTTGTCATCAAGTTAGCTAATTAAAGCACAACCATTCCTCATGGAATAATTGATGATTTCCTTGATTGAGTCAATGATCTCGTCTTCCCTGCTGAATTATATTTCCTTGACTTATAAGGTTAGACACTGTCATTCCAATCACTATTAATTTTAGGAATACATATCCACATGACTTCTAAAACCAAAATTTCTATCCATGTTGGCATCTTATACATGGAATTTGGTGACCAGCTAGTCAAGTTCAATATTTTTCAATCCATGCGATACCCATTAGATAATGAATCTATATTCTTTATCCATGCTTCTGAAATTATCTCTGAGAGAGTGTTAAACCCCAATCCATCATGTTATTCATGTTAAAATGATAGAGGATATTTTGAATATTTCATTATCATTACCCAAGTCATAAATGGAGAAGTTGATGTTGACATTAAAAATTCAAACTCCATTGATCTAAAAGATTTTGAAAACACTTTGGAATCCCATATCACCTCTGACCTCCACTGCTCCAACAAGGATGGTAATGAGGAAAACGAATAATCATGTTAATTTTTGGATAAAAATCAGATAATTGAGAATTTTACATTTCATATCCATGATTCTGAATATTATATTATATTTGAGGTGAACCCTGAGTCAATGTGTTTATATTGTCCTGATGGAAGTTATTTGTGTGATATTTTTCCATCAATTAATAAAGTGATCACTGGTGAGGTCAAAATTGACCATTATTTGGAAAAAAACATTGATTTAAAGGGCATTAAAAATTTTATTCAGTCTTTTGACTCCACTATTCTTTATTATTGTACTTCAGTATGTGATGAAATAAATGAGTTGAAAACAAACGGGATATCATAATCTGATTTCATATTACTTGAATCTTACCACAATGCACCATCAAAATTGAAACAACATCCTAAACATCCATGAATAGAAAACCAACAATTAGTGGGATATATAAAACCAAATATTGAATACCAAAGGGAGTATATAAAGATTCTACTTCCACCCCCATTTAATTGCAAGCACAAAATCAAGGGAGGGTAGAAATTTTCCAATGAACAATCAGGAATCCCAGAAGATGAGTTTTTCTAAAATAACCCTGGAGTTGAAAAAATACGGTGGCCACCGTCGGACTATGGGTAGTCAACTGAAACTATCTAGCTATAGAAAAATAAATGCAATGCTACTTGGTAGGCAACCCATGTTTTCTTATATTTTATGAAATTTTAATTTCATTTTAGTTATTAATTAAATGAACAATGATTTTCGTTTTTGATTCTCTTTTTGTTAATGGCCATTTTATTAAGCATCACTATGAGATAACACACATTCTAATAAAAACATTTATTTCCATCAGATCCCCAAATTATATAGTTGACCCACCACTAGATGGAGATGACGACCCCCCAAATCCAAACCCTGGGGAACCTCCTACCCTTTAACTCTCTCTCTCTTTATCTCTTTATATCTTTCCCTATTTCTTATTATTCCTCTCTCTTTCATTTTTACCACATTATTCATCTAACCCTTTCTTTTTATCTTTATCTTTTTTGTGGGTGTGTATTTTAAAAACACTAAAAAACAATAAAAATACAAAAATAAAATAAGATAAAAGAACAAAAAGTTTTCTACATACTCACCATAATCTTTTGAATTATAGTCTAAAAATTTTGGGGAGTCATAAAGATAGTTTTTCATCTCATAAAATTTAGTATTTTCATCATGAATTTGGATAAAAAAGTTTGTTTCAAGAATAATAAATTTGGAATGCTCAGTTTTTGTTTTTTAAAATGATTATTCCCCAACCATGACAAAAAATATTTTCATTTATGCCAGGATCACCTATGAAAATATTTTCAAAATATGTGTTTTCACCCCTGGTTAGGAGTCTTGATTTTTTTGACCTTTGAGTTGAATTTCCTATTTTGGTGCTCATTAATACGATTGTGGCATTTTATTAACCACATGAGAATCACGATATTTAAATGGACTCCAATTTCCCTTACATCAATGCTACTTTTGAAATCCCCTCCAAGCTTATGAAAACATTTTATTTTATATCCACATTACATTCCCAATACCTTTTCCTTCCTAACATCTACATGGATTTTCATTGCATAATTAATTGAAATTTCAGTGTGAGGGGGAATATATTTCATTTTCAGTATCATTTTCTTAATTTTCATCATGTTATCATATAGATGAGGGAAATCATCCATTTTTGTGTGGGGGTTGGAGGTTGTCATTCATCACGTTTTGGGATTGTATATATTTTCATTACATCTTCTAAAAATTTTATTGATATGTTTTCAGAAAATAAAAAATAAATAAAACAAAAAAAGTTGGTTGTTTTTTGGGCGGGCCAAAAATCACTCTCCTTCAACTTTTGATCTTTTTATAACTATTACAATTAATGTCGTGATGAGATCAATCATGGGTTGGGAGATGAGTGTGATATTTGTTTCAAGTTCAACTTTCAAAAAAATCAAAAAGAAAAGAAAAGAAAAAAAGAACACTTGATTTATACATTCTTCTGTCATTGGAAGAAGATTTGTTTCTTTTAAATATTTCATATTATCATCCCCTTGATATTTTATACATATTTTGTGTTTTAATTAACCTAATCACGCCCATTTAAAGATGTGTTTCCATTTCCACCTATGTTTCAATTGAAAAAAAATCAGCATTGTTTTACCCTAGTTGGTGTTTTACCCCTATTTTCTACTCTTTTGGATATTCAATTCCTACCATCCCATAGCCATAGAAAACCCAATAAAAATACCTCGATATTATTGTGCACTTTAGGATAGGTAAGGGAAGCTGATATCTCTTTCAAACTCTATGATTTTCACCTTTGGTTAGTGAATTAGTGAAAATCCATAAATAAAATTTATCATCTTGAGCAGAGTAAGTTTTGAGTGCTCATATTTTCTATTCCTAAATTTGACCATAAAAAATGAATGGTTTGGCCACATTTTTTCTATAACAATTTGTTGTGGAATTAAATATGGATGAGTTAAACCTCCCATTAATGTGGAAATAAAATTTTATATTTATTCGTGAGTGAGAATAATTTTGTTATGTCATTATATTTATTTCACACGAGGACATTCATAAGACTAAAAGTTGGAGAGTTTATGTTATTAATTTATTCATAACTTTTTTAATGCTACATTTAGAAAAATTCATGTAAAAGTTCATTATTGGTGTGAGATACTCATGTTTCAATACTAAATAAAGTTTTTGAGCATTATTTGATGTAGTAAAATCGATTCAGTTTAATATTTTAATTATAACCCTCAACTTTCTTATCTTAATTTCATGGTTCTTGTATTTTTAGGATTCCTTATCCAATTTCAAACATATAATTAGAAGGAATCATTGTCCAATTTTTACATTTGAAGGGCCATATGAGCCACACAAGAAGGCCATTAAAATCTGTGAAGAAAATGGACCGCCCATAAAGACTGAATGAATGGGATCAATATATAAATATAAAATAATTTATTCTCCAACTAAAGTCAGGGGAGAATACCATTCATATTTTGTAAAAATTTCAAGGTCCAACTCCACTAAAAAAGGGACCAAATGATTTAATGAAGTCCACCCACCATTCTGGCTTTGATATGAAATCAGCAAACATAATATGACTTTTCTGCTGATCTAGACATCCAATAAAGAAAATATTTTTCATTTTGAAATATAAGATATAGGCATCCATCATTTTCGAATAACTTGTTCGTATTTGAGGGTATTTTACTATTCAAAAACCCATTCTCATTTTGGCCTTGAAAAGGTCCAAATTGAAATGGACTGAATGAAATTGTATAATCAAACTACCATAAAATTGGCTCCTTAATTACAATGGCCACAAAATATCTAGAGTAGACATAGGTGTTTCATATCTTTAACTTTTAATAAGAACATATCTCGAGATTCAGCTGTCTTGTTGGACATATTGGCGAGCCAATTGGATGGTTGGATTTGGAAAGAAAACAGTCAACCACCATTGGGCTATAAATACATCCCCCTCTTTTCCATGCAAGGGGTTGTAATTTCAGAAGATAGAAACATAAATTGGGACAAAAATAGACTTTCCAAATGCTTTTTAGGACCTTCCATACTCATTTTTCACTTTAGAGACTCTTCCTCTCGTTGTTTCATGTTCTTTTGTGTTCTTCTTATTTGTAATCATGTTTGTTTGTTTTCATTTCAATTGAATTTTAATGCATGTTCTTATTATTCATATAAAATTCTCATATAAATTATGTTTCATAATGATAATGTTCTTAAAAGATTTTAAATTAAGTTGAAATCCATTCCATTCTTTTTCTTCCTCATTCAATCGAACGTCTGTTTTTAATTATCATTATCATTCATGCCTGTGTTTGTCACAAAACTCTTATCTTGTCCCTTTATTTATCATATATTTATATTTCATCATTATAAAAATTATAATCATATTATTAACCAAACCAGTTTCTGAGTAAATATACCATTGGGGTGAGTTTTAATTTGGGGATGTTAATTGATTGAGAGCTTTTTCACGATGAATATTTTTAGAATTAACAATGTGAATGTTAAACATAAAATCTCATGGATTAATGACTTAATTTGTTTAATGTGTAGTTTCCATCGATTTTTAGAACCATAAATACCCTAACACAAACAATATATTATTAATATTTCCACCCCAAGTTATGTTAACTCTGGGATTAAAGCCTTAATACTTTGGAATTCATATTAATGTCATCTTGTGAGGTGGGTGTTAATTTAATGCAATATAAAACAATGCCCTAGGATATTACAAGATTAAATCCCTAATAATAAAATCATTCCAATATTTATCAAATTATTAAATCAAACATCAAAAATAAATAACTTAATTTATTCTTTATAAACAAACCCCTCAATCAAAACACAATCAATTAAAAATAATCGACTATAAAAAGTAGCATCACCGAGGATTCGACCCGAGTACTGACATACACATTAGTAGAGAACCAAAACCTTGAACAGTCGATGTGTGAAAACTGTCCAGGCTACATATTTCTAAATTAAAATCTAAAATCTAAAAATGTGTGTTTTATTGACAAAACCTATGCATAACTACTTCCTGCATCACTGTACAATTCTTCAATAGTAGATAATGTGATAGAATTATATTTTCTACTAAACCAAAAACATGATACTATAAATCCCATCATATTTCTAATGTGTTTTATATTTTTTTTCTTATATTTTTTGGATTGGATATATGTTTTTTTGGTTTTATAGTAATAGGGAGTATTTGTATAGTTTTGGGATGTTTTCGAATCTGTTTAGAAGGAAAAAGATTGATTCACACATATGAGATTTTGTGAGAATCTACTAGGTAACTATGTGAATGAATACTTCTGATATAATGGTGTGTTCATGGTTATTTCACAATTTACTAATATTTTAATTCCGACCATGTGACTTGTGTTATGAATAGTTTTTCCCACATTGTTGGTGCACAGTTCTTCCAAACATTGAGGGAAAAGACATTCCTATGTATTGATTAATACAAAAAATGTTATTTAAACACAAAAAAGCATAAAAATATATTATTCTTACTAATATAGTTTTGTATCTTGAATTTAGAGACTCCTTTGGGAAATTGGAGAGATTCTTTTCAATCGAGAATGTGTTTTGATCGAATCTTGGATCGTTGGATCTAGAAAATGAAGGTGTGCATCTATTTTTCTATTCATAGAGGATTTTCACATCTTCTATCGAAAGGAACATAATATTGGATCTTTCATAAACATATATAAGGTCTATTTCTTTATAAAGTAAATTTTCCTTTCATGTTTTATGGATATGAACTAGATCTACCTTGTTTTCCTCACTTATGCTTTCCTATTGAGATACGTTCACTAGGTTGTTTTTTTATGTGATTATAATAATATCTTAACCCTATACACTTCCTTATTCTTGATTCTTATTTCTATAATAATTATGTGAATAACTTAGGAATGATTCTATTGATTTGGTGTCTTGGTGATGATTAGAGTGGTGGATCAACGAGATTTTAGTTTTGCTACATTTAATATAGTAAGTCTTTATCATGTTATGACTTTTATATTAATATATGTTATTGGGCTAGGATGTGGGTTCTTTTTTATCCCTTTTAGATCCTTACAATGTGATTTTATTAGCATCTGGGTTCTTTTATATCCCTATTAAAACCATTCTGTGTTATTTTATTATCATGTGGGCTCATTTCTATCCATAAGAGAAATTTCCAGTGTAGTTTGATTATCATTTTGGCACCTGGGTAGCACTATCCAAACTCTACCGTGTAGTTTCATCAGAATGTACATTATGATTTTATTATGGATATCTATTCAGAAAATGTTGAGATGTGTAAAAAATAGTTCTATGTTTAATGATTATATTAGGTCTATCCATGGATGATATTGTTGAGTCGAGGAATGGTTTTTAATATTTTGAGGATTATATTGAGGCTATACTTTGTGAGATGGTTGTGTCAGGGAATATGTTGTTCTAGGTATACTAATTATAATAATGCTATCCATGTACATGATTGTTTATTCATCGAATAAATTGTACTATTGTGCGGATTGCATTGTGGTCATCTATCACGAGATGGTTGAGTCTTGGAATGAATTATGTGATCTTGTTCAGATTATGAGGATAGCAAAACCTGAATTATCTTCTGGTATGGAGCTAAAGAAGGCAGGACCTAGTGTAATGTTTTGCAATATTTTGAAGTATTTATTTTCCATTCTGGTTTGTCTAATGGTTCTAGAGTGGTTTCATAATTTATAGGGATTATTTTAATATGATTTTATAATTAATAAAATTTATTATAAAATGTTTTGAAATGTATTGATGTAATATCAAAGAATTAAATGTTTATTCGAGAAATTAATTTATTTTTTTTAAATTAATTCACATATTATAAAAGTATTTTTTGTGTTTTGAAAAATGATTTAGTTAATTTTGGATGTCTTTTGGAATTTTTATAAATGACAACAAAACATTTTAATAGTTATTTATAAGTTTTTTTAATTTAAAATTTGATAATTTCAAGGGAATATTTATCATTATGCATGAAATTGAAGTTGCATAAGTTTAATAGTGGTGTTTAAAAGCTTGTGTAAATTTAGGATTGTTTTTATAAGGATTAGGTAAGGGTAAAAAATCTTTTAATGAAGATATGTAAGGACAAGTGGAGCTTTTATAAGGTATTTAATGGTATACATTGTCTTATATGCACTAAATAAGGATACCTGATGTATCACCCGAGACTTTTATGTTATATAAATCATCAAAGGAATCTTTTTTCTACACAACACTTGCTTAGCTTTCTTTACACGAAATCGCGAGTTTCCTCGATAGCTTGCGTCGTACGCAATACCGAGTTTCACTAAACAACAATATACTATTAAAATATTATTAAAACTAGCCGTTATGAATAGTAATAACCACTTTTTGAAATTTTATAAATTTTATTTTTCAAAATGGGCTTCATTTTTGGATTCGTAATATCGAAATTAGCCTAGGGTGAAATTTTGGTATTTTTCTGAAAACTTTCAATTTTTGATGAATAGTGAAACCACTAAATGGTAGTTAAAAAAACTGAATTTTTCATAAAACTTAATTTTACCGCTTCTGTGAGTGGAATTTCGAAAATCCGAGAGACACAGTTGATGTCAGTAAGTAAAATGTGGTTCAATGAGATGAAAATAATTTTTTGGTGAATAGTAACTTTTTACTTTTTTTTACCACGGTTAAAAGTAAATAGGGTAATTAAGGGTAAAAATGATATTATTATTACCCTAACACATGTCCTAATTCTATTGGACAAGTGTAATTCGACAAAAAACAAACTTATGAATAAAATATGACCATTTAGGCCCACTTGGATTAGATTAGGACATTTATTATTAATTTATTTAATGAAGGGTTAAAATAGTTAAAATCAAAGTTTAATAAGTAAATAATTTTTAATATGGTGTTATACATAAGATAAATTAGACTATAAATATTCATTAGAAAGCTAAAAATATTTCCTAAATAATAGTATTTTATTTTTAATTTTTTGACATTAAATAATTTAATTTATTTATGATACAATGATGATGCAGTAATTATCATATTAATGAAATATTGACATAATTAATGTTATAAACAACAAAATAAATGTTATTTGAGACTTTTTATGAATTACACTAATTTTCTAGGTTAATATGACATTTTAGTATTGATTTAATTAACTTTTTTCGAACTAATAATTCTGTTATGATTTTCACAAAAATCAATTGCTAAATAGTGTCAAAATTGACATAAAATAGTTTTTAAAACAAATATAATATTAGAAATTTTTATTTTCTTCCTAAAAATCTATGGTGCGGTCAAATGACTTATATAAGGTTATATATACTAATAATAAACAACTTGGGGTTAGTTTGGCTGCTTATAGTAAGTTTATTAACCTTATAGTATAAGAACACAAGAAGACACGGTAAAAGTAAAATTATTTAACTTAATGTTAAATCTACATGATAAGGTTAAAATAGGAACCTAAACTTGTCTAAATTATATTGGATGAGATTATTTCGACCCATTCCCACCTTAGCCTCGAAATAAATCAATTTGGAGCTATTTAAAACCGAAATTGACTTTATAATAAAATAATATTTTTAGGTGCCCCTCTCCTCCCTTATAAAAGAGCACCTCCTCCCTCTCTTCCTCAAACCACTTTGAGCCTTCAAACTCGGCCAAAACCTTCCCTTTTCTCCTCTCCACTTCCCTAGAGACATCCTAGAGTTCCTTGTCTTCTTCAAAGACCAATTTTAGTGCCCTAAAAGGAGGTCTCAAAGAAGCACTTCAAAGAAGAGGTAATATCCATTACGGATCCTTTCCAATTTCTTTCTTCTTCAACTTCTTCTTATTTAGTTGTTTCATTATGAAGTAATAACATCAGTATCACTCATATACTGATATGTTATTATAAGTATGAGAAAATCCTATTTAACCATCTATCCATCCTATGTAAAATGAAATCACCGCGTGTGCGTACGTACGGAATACCGTCTCCACGCCGTGGTGTAATCTATTTTCCACCACCACCTGACATGGATGGGTATAATGGTGTAAATAATGACTATATATTACTATTATAAAGTGATATTTATTCTGAAATAATATACATACACTCCAATACAATTCCACGATCATAGGAACGATATCATCACTCGTGCGTACGTATGGAATACCGTCTCCACGATGTGATGCGACTCGTTCTACATGATCTTCATTTCATAATGATTATATAAATTAATTGAATGAATGAATATGATATATATTACACTAATACCATTCTGGAAATGAGGTATCTATAACCTAAAGAGAAGAACAATAATTTCTTCGACAAAACACGCATAAGAACAAAAAGTTATAAACACCCGAACAACAAGTAGCAATGAAATATTACTACTAAGAAGCTAAGACTATGACCATATATGATATCATAAAAATAATTATGATTCTGGAATAAGTCAATAACATTATTCAAATCATTATGCAGGAGGTTCGGACACTTACAAAGCAAGTCGGACCTAAGGTAAGGGAAATATCACAATCTCCTTTTTATCTGAGATTGTTTATACTTTAGTATTTACTGGGGTGTATTTTATCATCCACATCCATGTTTCCTCAATATGTAATATTATTTCCATCCACCTACAATTGTTTAAAACCTATTTTACCCTTCGGTGAGTTTTTAGTAAAAGATATGAAATGAATCTTTTGTCGTTTTTCGTACGAGGTACTTTTTGACTTTTCCGAAAAAAGTACGAGAAGAATGTTTTTTTTAACTTATACGGAATGAATGGATTTTTAAATCATTATTTCCAAGAAGCTTCCTTTACAAGTTTTCAAGTTTATTTTTAATCAACTTCTTTTAGTTTAAAATTGTAAGACATGTTAAGAAAGGAAAATGTTTTTGAAGTAGAAAGGATATTTTCCTCAAGAATGAAGTTCAAGTGTTTTATCAAAATTATTTTCCATCTAAGATAATAAAGGGTTATGTTTCTATCCCTATTAGTACATGGATTTGATTATGTTGTGATGGAAATATTTTTTATGAGTTCCTTTATCTTATATTAATTGTTTTATGATGTCACGATGTTTAAGATTCCCATTTTTATTACATGGGTTATGCAATGATGTATGTTTTATGATTTTGTGGAACAAATATGAATGGTATCATTATGAGATGGGTGGGACCTATATCTCCCTCCCATGCATTGGGTAAAGATTTTATATCTCATGAGATAGACATGGCTGGAACGGTAGGTTATACCGGTTCAGTGAAACAGGACTGAAACGAGGGGAACTCGGTTCAGAAAGGGACTTTGTCCACTAAGATAGTCTTGGAAATGAGCCTTGACTAATAAGAAATGATTCTCTATGATTATGTGTGTATGCCACAAAGTTTCATGTTTTATGTTATGATTATTGTGATTACATTTCACTGCCATGATTTATCCCATGTTATGTAATTATGATCTCTTTTGCAGGTTACGATTTCCAAAAGTTATGTGCTTATGTATATGATGTGATTGATATTTCTTTTGTTTACCCTTACTGAGCATTTGAGCTCACCCTTTTGTATGCTTTCTTTCCCCAGGTCAGGAAGAAGGTTATTAAGTAAGATATGCCAAAATTGACTATAGATATGATGAAATAAATGGGAGACAGTGTAGACACTTTATGAACCAGTTGTTTATGTTTCCCAGTTTCTAAAGACACTATACCTATACGGTCCATTCGTGGTTTTGTTAAATGTTGTAATAAGTATGCTTCAATTATGATGTAATAACAATGTATGTAAAGTATGGGTCGTTATAGTTGGTATCAAAGGAAAAGGAGGTAGGAATGTATCCGATCCTTGGGAACTCTCACATGTGAGCGTTGGACGAAGCATGGCTCTCCGCACAAGGGCTTCATGAGGAAATGGCTGCCACTGGGGATGGTGGTGTGTCCCGCCCAGGGGGTGTAGCCACCCATGGAGTGCCCTGATAGGTATCAATTTTAGTCCACTGGAAGTAATTCCAGACCATTATAGTTGGTATCAGAGGAAAGGTATAGTCAACCTTTGAAAACTAGGATGTGAAAGCCTTAGTAAGAACCATAAGGATAAGTCTAAGCATAGAACACAATCTTAGTGTTTTATAAATGGCCATGAATAACCTAGGATAAGACCTTAAGTGTGAAATTTTATTCTTGATTGTGTGGTTTTCCTATTATAATTAGTGTTGCTCACACTATTCTTCTTGGTTTTAGTCAATGGCTGGAACCCGAAGGAACCGTGTTAATGTTGAATGCGGCGGGTAATGCAATGATTTTCCCCCTGAGCAACCAAATGTTATGGGAGCTGGAATGCAAAATCTTGTAGCCATGCTCACGCAACTTTCTCAAGCTATGAATCATGCCGGACTTCCAAACGAGCAAATGAAGGAGCAACATTCTGTTGAATCCTTCATGAGGCAGCGTCCACCTTCTTTCAGCGGGTCTACTGATCCATTAGTTGTTGAACAATGGATTAGTACCACTGAAAAGATATTTTCAGTTCTTCAATGTTCTGAGAATGATAAAGTCATCTTAGCAGTGTATCGTTTGGAAGGTGATGCTGATCAATGGTGGAATCTTATTAAGAATACGAGGCAAAGGGATGAAATTGATTCCATGGAATGGGACGAGTTCAAGAACTTATTTTTCAATAAGTACTTCCCTCGTATTCTCCGAACAAAGATGGAGAAGGAGTTTCTTGAACTGAAGCAAAAGGATGATGAATCTGTTGGTACCTATGAAGAAAATTTTACAAGACTTACAATGTACGCTTCTGGTATTATTATCCAACCTGAGAGTAAAATCGATCGATTCTTTAGTGGCTTAAAACCAAGTCTTCGAAGGGCCTTAGCCATAAGGGACTTCAATAGATACGAGGAAATCGTTCGATGTGCTCTCAAAGTTGAGATGTAAATTGGAGTAACCCATCAGTCATATGGGTTTGATAAGAAGAGGAAAATGGAATTCAAAGGAAAATCTAAAGAGCACACTGAAAAGAAGATGACCTTTCCCTTATGCTCAAAGTGTGGAAAGAAACATGGAGGGAGTTGTCTTAAAGGGACAAGTAAATGTTTCAAATGTGGAAAGCAAGGTCATCGGGCATTTGAATTCCGCGATGATGGGAAGAAGATGTCTAATGATGCAAACAAAGGAAGGGATACACATAATGAACCTACTACACTTCAATGTTTCAAGTGTAAGGAGATGGGGCATTATGCCAACAAATGCCCTAATCCAAGGGTTGATGATGATGGTCGACGTCAACAAACTCTTAAGGCTAAAGACAAAGGAAAGTCACATACAATTTCTATCAGCGATGTGGAGTACGATAACGATGTGGTGAAAGGTACACATACCATCCACTCTAAAGTAGAAAATGTTTTATTTGATTCTGGATCCACCCACACTTTTATTTCTGAAGAATTTTCTAAGGATATCACCGTATTACCTCAACAATTAGATGTTGAGTTAGCTGTGACAACCCCTAATGGCACAACAGTCGCATCAAAAGTTTATAATTCTTCTCCGATTGAAGTTTGTGGGAAAGTGCTTCCTGCAAATATTGTGAACCTTCATATAGTGGAATTCGATGTGATTCTTGGCATGGATTGGCTTTCTCTACATGGAGCTCATATCAATTTCCAAAGAAGGGAAGTCACATTTCATATTCCAGATCAATCTATGATCGTCTATCGATGCAAGGATGAACATAACCTTCCAGTGGAAATTTCTTCCATTTTATGGGTATTGATTCCACTAAATGAAGGTTATTTATCTCAAATGGTTGGTGAGAAACTCATGATTAAGAATATGCCCATTGTACGGGAGTTTGATGATGTCATTCCGGAGGAATTACCGGGTCTTCCACCAAATCGTGAAGTTGAGTTTTCAATAGAACTCGTACCGAGTGCCTTGCCTATTTCAAAGACAGCTTATAGAATGGCCCCAATTGAGTTGCAGGAATTGAAGAAGGAACTTCAAGAGAATCTTGATAAGGGATTCATATGCCCTAGTGCGTCACCTTGGGGAGCACCTGTTCTATTTGTTAAGAAGAAAGATGGATGAATGAGACTCTGCATTGATTATCGAGAACTTAACAAGATCACTATCAAGAACAAATATCCTCTCCCACGCATTGATGACCTATTTGACCAACTACATGGAGCTCAATACTTTACCAAGATTGATCTTCGTTCAAGGTATCATCAATTAAGGGTCAGAAGGGAGGATATACCAAAGATGGCTTTCCATACAAGGTATGGACACTACGAATTTATAGTGATGCCATTTGGTCTTACTAATTCCCCTGCTATCTTCATGGATCTGATGAATAGAGTCTTTAGAGATTATCTTGATCAATTTGTGGAAGTCTTTACAGACGATATTCTTTTCCATTCAAAGAGCAAGTAAGAACATGAAGATCACTTGAGAATTATATTGAAGACCCTGAGAAAGGAGAAGATTTATTCCAAATTTACCAAGTGTGAATTTTGGCTTCAAAAAAGTTGCATTTTTGGGTCACATAATCTCAAAAGAGGGGATATCTGTGGATCCAGCAAAAACAGAGGTTATCGAAAGATGGTTGAGACCAACAACAGTAACTGAGATCCGAAGTTTTCTTGGTTTGGCTGGATATTATCGACGTTTTGTGAAAGATTTTTCACGATTATCTAATCCACTCACCAAGTTGACTTGGAAAGGGGTTAAGTTTGACTGGACGGAAGAATGTGAAGAGAATTTCAATGAGTTGAAAAGAAGGTTATCCAGTGCACCTGTGCTCACACTGCCTTGTAGTGGAGAAAGGTTTGTGATCTATAGTGATGCATCCAAGAAGGGATTGGGGTGTGGTCTTATGAAAAATGATATGGTGATAGCTTATGCCTCACGATAGTTGAAAATACATGAGCAAAATTACCCAACTCATGATTTGGAGTCAACTGCGGTAATCTTTGCATTAAAGATTTGGAGGCATTACCTTTATGGTGAAAGGTGTGATATTTATACTGATCATAAAAGTTTAAAGTATATTTTCACACAAAAGGAGCTAAATATGCGCCAAAGAAGATGGTTGGAGCTGATTAAGGATTATGACTGCTCAATCCATTACCACCCTGGGAAAACAAACAAGGTGGCAGATGCATTAAGTCGACAAGACCATGCTAGTTTATCCATGATGAGGATCACAAAAGATCCAATATTTATGGATTTACAAAGGATGGATCTTGGAATTATAATGGAAGGGGAAAATTCTTATCTTTCTCAAATGAATGTTCAACCATCTATACATGTGAAGATTAAAGAGGCACAGAAAGAAGATGTCGAGTTACAAAAGAAGGTGAGAAATGTTCATGAATTCAACCTTGATTGTGATGGGATAATAAAGTTCAGGAATCGGGTTTGTGTTCCTCCCATCCCCGAATTAAAGGAGCTGCTGGATGAGGCTCATAGTTCTTCATTCTCTATTCATCCAGGAAGCACGAAGATGTATAGGGACCTGAAAGAGTACTTCTGGTGGGATGGAATGAAATGAGATGTTGCTGAATATGTCTCTCGATGTTTGGTTTGTCAACAAGTTAAAGCTGAGAGATAGAAGTCTAAGGGGATGTTACAACCATTACCCATACCTGAATGGAAATGGGAAAACATCACTATGGACTTTGTCACAGGACTTCCTAAAACATCCAAAGGCAATAATGCTATCTGTGTCATAGTTGGTCGTCTTACAAAGTCTGCACACTTAATTGCTATTAGAGAGGATTTCTCTCTGGATCAGCTTTCCAGGATATATGTAAAGGAAGTGGTAAGATTTCATGGAGTACCACTTTCTATTATATCTGATCGGGATCCGAGATTTACCTCGAAGTTCTGGCGAAGTCTTCAGCATACTCTGGATACAGAGTTGAGTTTTAGCACTGCTTATCATCCTCAGAAAGACGGTCAGTCTGAGAGAACAATTCAAACCCTAGAAGATATGTTGAGAGCTTGCTCTATGGATTTCAAAGGTGGTTGGGATCAACACCTACCTTTAGTGGAAGTTTCTTATAATAATAGATTTCACTCCAGTATTCAGATGGCTCCTTATGAAGCTCTCTTTGGAAAGAAATACAGGACTCCAACTTGCTGGGATGATGTTGGGGAAAGAAAGCTATTAGGACCTGATCTCATTGATGAAATGGCAGAAAAGGTCAGATCTATTCAACAACACATAAGAGCAGCTCAGAGTCGACAGAAAAGTTTTGCCGACAGCCGAAGAAATGACCTAGAGTTTGAAGTGGGCGATAAAGTGTTCTTACGGATATCTCCCTGGAAGAGAGTCATGAGATTTGGAAAGAAGGGGAAGCTGAGCCCTAGATATATCGGTCCTTTCGAAATACTGGATCGTGTTGGGAAGGTAGCTTACCGATTGGCGCTTCCACCGAATCTCTCTCAAGTTCACGGTGTGTTCCATGTATCTCTCCTGAGAAAGTACATACCTGATCCTTCACATGTACTTAGCTCAGAAGTTGTACCGCTGGAGCAAGATCTTTCTTATGAAGAACAACCGATAGAGATTCTGGATCGTAGCGAAAAAGTCCTATGAAACAAGACCACTCGATTGGTGAAAGTTTTATGGAGGAACCACCAATTAGAAGAAGCTACATGGGAGCTTGAGGATATGATGAGGGAGAGGTATCCTCATCTGTTTGTTACAAAGTGACGAATTTCGAGGGCGAAATTCATTTTAAGGGGGGTAGAATGTAACACCCGAGACTTTTATGTTATATAAATCATCAAAGGAATCTTTTTTCTACACAACACTTTCTTTGCTTGCTTTACACGAAATCGCGAGTTTCCTCGATAGCTTGCATCGTACGCAATACCTAGTTTCACTAAACAACGATATACTATTAAAATATTATTAAAACTAGCCGTTATGAATAGTAATAACCACTTGTTGAAATTTTATAAATTTTATTTTTCAAAATGGACTTCATTTTTGGATTCATAATATCGAAATTAGCCTAGGGTGAAATTGTGGTTTTTTTCTGAAAACATTCAATTTTTGATGAATAGTGAAACCACTAAGTGGTAGTTAAAAAAACTAAATTTTTCATAAAACTTAATTTTACCGCTTCTGTGAGTGGAATTTTGAAAATCTGAGAGACACGGTTGATGTCAGTAAGTAAAATGTGGTTCAATGAGATGAAAATAATTTTTTGGTGAATAGTAACTTTTTACTTTTTTTTACCACGGTTAAAAGTAAATAGGTTAATTAAGGGTAAAAATGATATTATTATTACCATAACACATGTCCTAATTCTATTGGACAAGTGTAATTCGACCAAAAACAAACTTAGGAATAATATATGACCATTTAGGCCCACTTGGATTAGATTAGGACATTTTTTATTAATTTATTAAAAGAAGGGTTAAAATAGTTAAAATCAAAGTTTAATAAGTAAATAATTTTTAATATGGGGTTATACATAAGATAAATTAGACTATAAATATTCATTAGAAAGACAACAAGATTTCCTTCATAATGGTATTTTATTTGTAATTTTTAGACATTAAATAATTTAATCTATTTATGATACAAAGATGATGCAGTAATTATCTTATTAATAAAATATTGACATAATTAATGTTATAAACACCAAAATAAATGTAATTTGACACTTTTTATGAATTAAAATAATTTTCTAGGTTAATATGAAATGTTAGTATTGATTTAATTAACTTTTTTCGAACTAATAATTCTGTTATGATTTTCACAAAAATCAATTACTAAATAGTGTCAAAATTTACATAAAATAGTTTTTAAAACAAATATTATATTAGTAATTGTAATTTTATTCTTAAAATATAAGGTTCGTCCAAATTACTTATATAAGGTTATATATATTAATAATAAACAACTTGGGGTTCGTTTGGCTGCTTATAGTAAGTTTATTAACCTTATAGTATAAGAACACAATAAGACAATGTAAAAGTAAAATTATTTAACTTAATGTTAAATCTACATTATAAGGTCAAAATAGGAACCTAACCTTGTCTAAATTCTATTGGATGAGATTATTTCGACCCATCCCCACCTTAGCCTCGAAATAAATCAATTTGGAGCTATTTAAAACCGAACATGACTTTATAATAAAATAATATTTTTAGGTGCCCCTCTCCTCCCTTATAAAAGGGCACCTCCTCCCTCTCTTCCTCACACCAGTTTGAGACTTCAAGCTCAGCCAACCCCTACCATTTTCTCCTCTCCACTTCCCTAGAGACATCCTAGAGGTCCTGGTCTTCTTCAAAGACCAATTTTAGTGCCCTAAAAGGAGGTCTCAAAGAATCACTTTAAAGAAGAGGTAATATCCATTACCGATCCTTTCCAATTTCTTTCTTCTTAAACTTCTTCTTCTTTATTTGTTTCATTATGAAGTAATAACATCAGTATCACTCATATACGGATATGTTATTATAAGTATGAAACAACCCTATTTAACCATCTATCCATCCTACGGAAAATGAAATCACCGCGCGTGCGTACGTACGGAATACCGTCTCCACGCCGTGGTGTAATCTATTTTCCACCACCACCTTACTTGGATCGGTATAATGGTGTAAATAATGACTATATATGACTATTATAAAGTTATATTGATTCTGAAATAGTATACATACACTCCAATACAATTCTACGATCATAGGAACGATATCATCACTCATGCGTACGTACGGATTACCGTCTCCACGATGTGATGCGACTTGTTCTACATGATATTCATTTCATAATGATTATATAAATGAATTGGATTAATGAATATGATATATATTACACTAATAACATTCTTGAAAATGAGGTATCTATATCCTAAAGAGAAGAATAATAATTTATTCGACAAGACATGCATAAGAACAAAAAGTTATAAACTCCCGAATAACAAGTAGCAATGAAATATTACTACTAAGAAGCTAATAATATGACCATATATGATATAATAAAAATAAGTATGATTCTGTAATAAGTCAATAACATAATTTAAATCATTATACAGAAGCTTCGGACACTTACAAAGCAAGTCGGACCTAAGGTAAGGGAAATATCACAATCTCATTTTTATCCGAGATTGTTTATAATTTGGTATTTACTGGAGTGTATTTTATCATGCACATCCATGTTTCCTCAATATGTAATATTATTTCCATCCACCTACAATTTTTTAAAACCTATTTTACCCTTCGGTGAGTTTTTAGTAAAAGATATGAAAGGAATATTTTGTCGTTTTTCGTACGAGGTACTTTTTGACATTTCCAACAAAAGTACGAGAAGAATGTTTTTTTAACTTATACGGCATGAATGGATTTTTAAAACATTATTTCCAATAAGCTTCCTTTACAAGTTTTCATGTTTATTTTTAATCAACTTCTTTTAGTTTAAAATTGTAAGACATGTTAAGAAATGAAAATGTTTTTGAAGTAGAAAGGATATTTTCCTCAAGAATGAAGTTCAAGTGTTTTATCAAAATTATTTTCCATCTAAGATAATAAAGGGTTCTGTTTCTATCCCTATTATTACATGGATTTGATTATGTTGTGATGGAAATATTTTTTATGAATTCCTTTATCATATATGAATTGTTTTATGATGTCATGATTCTTAAGATTCCCATTTTTATTACATGGGTCATGCAATGATGTATGTTTTAAGATTTTGTGGCACACATATGAATGGTATCATTATGAGATGAGTGGGACCTATATCTCCCTCCAATGCATTGTGTAAAGATTTTATATCTCATTAGATAGACATGGCTGGAACGGTAGGTTATACCGGTTCAGTGAAACAGGACTGAAATGAGGGGAACTCAGTTCAGAAAGGGACTTTGTCCACTAAGATAGTCTTGGAAATGAGCCTTGACTAATAAGAAATGATTCTCTATGATTATGTGTGTATTCCAAAAAGTTTCATATTTTATGTTATGATTATTGTGATTACATTTCACTGCCATGATTTATCCCATGTTATGAAATTATGATCTCTTTTGCAGGTTACGATTTCAAAAAGTTATGTGCTTATGTATATGATGTGATTGATATTTCTTTTGTTTACCCTTACTGAGCATTTGAGCTCACCCTTTTGTATGTTTTCTTTCCCCAGGTCAGGAAGAAGGTTATTAAGTAAGATATTCCAAAAGGGACTATAGATATGATGAAATAAATGGGAGACAGTGTAGACGCTTTATGAACCAGTTGTTTATGTTTCCCAGTTTCTAAAGACACTATACCTATACGGTCCTTTCATGGTTTTGTTAAATGTTGTAATAAGTATGCTTCAATTCTGATGTAATAACAATGTATGTAAAGTATGGGTCGTTATACCTGATCAGTTCTAAGGCTCTAATAAATGTAATCGATAGTTGTATAAGGTCCATACAATGATTTCTCTATTTTATAAGGGTAACCAATGAATTGTTCATCTTGATTAAGGGCAATCCTCATGTCCTAAAGTTTATGTAAGGGTAATACCAATCTCATATAAGGGAAACCCCAAAATTCTAAACCTTGCGTACGGATATATCACGACTTACATAAGGGATGTACCAAAATTCTCAAGGCTATGTTAGGATGATCCCCTATTTATGTAATGGTAGGATGGAGTTTAAAATATTCAAATAATGGTAATAGGCTATATAATTGTAAAATTACATTACAATTCCATAATGTGTATCTCTTGTATATGGGTATTTATTTTTGCACCATTTTGGGGTTTGTCCTCCCATTGATTTGATACCCTGCATTGACCGTATTTGAATAAATTATAATGCCTAAAATTATGGATTTAAAGGAATTTTAATCTTTTAAAAATTTATAATTATTTTTGGATAATTTGGTTTGATATGTAATTAATTAAAATCTATAAACCATTTGAAAAATTAAATAGTGTTTTGAAAATTGTATCATTCAAATAAATATTACTGCTATTATTTAAAAAATACAATAACCTCATCCTCCCAAATTCTATTGAATTTTCTAATGTCTATATAATAAAAATATTTACTTGGAGTCTTGATATTAGTTTTCATT
The DNA here is from genome assembly GCA_963277665.1 of Viscum album. Lineage (NCBI taxonomy): Eukaryota > Viridiplantae > Streptophyta > Magnoliopsida > Santalales > Viscaceae > Viscum > Viscum album. The sequence goes on along the minus strand of OY728119.1, from coordinate 272,268,721 downwards.
TATTCTGAGCCACTTGGGTCATGAATTTTAGATCTAAGAAGGTTGAGTATCCTAATTTCTCTAATTTTTCCTTTGTGTGATGCAAAAGTCCTGTACCATCATTAGGTATGGGATATGAGTTCTCCCTTAAATTCTATGAATAAGTGATAATTGAATTTTTTTTTCTTTTTTGTGGATGGTATTATTCAACCTAATGATGATAAATAAATCAGACTAAATGAAATTGATGGGAATGGAGAGTTTTTCCTGCATTTTATACGATTCATTTATATTATAGATATTTGTTTCCCTATCAATTATTATTTCATTCATACAGAATTATTATTCTTATTATCACATGTTTTTTTAATTTAGATAATAAAAATAGTATCCTGGAAAGATAATGTGGTAACCACATGAACATAATTAATAATGTTTATGTTACTTTAAAATAAAAGTATGAAATTTCTTGATGTTTTATAATTTAATTATATGGAAACTAAATAATTGAAGTTAAATTATTATGAAATGCATAATTAATATTGTTATTCATAAAATTTTAGTAATCGCATGATTTGACTTGTTTTAAGATATTTTTTAAATGATTATTCATGATTCTTGTCTTGTTGAAAATAACTATAGATGGGATCATTTTTTCATAGTGATTGTGGTGGATTATGAGGCCCTTTATGTGGTTGTTTGATTATGATCACTGTAAATTAAAAGGATAATCACATCCCCCCACATATATATAAATTCATGGGAAAAAAACTTTTTCTTAACAAAAAAACACTTCTTCTTCTTTCGTATTTAGAGGAAACCCATTACATGGTCGGTTGACCTAGTGGACATTAGATCCCACTAATACATGGTTGTGTACCACACTATTGGCTACCTCATATGATGTGTTTTCACCTACATCATTTTCACCATACACCGTTTTAGAAACCATCATCATTCTACCAACCACACTGCCACTACTATCCTTATTTTTCTATCACCACATCACCAGGATTCATTTTCACTTTTTACTAATGCCATAACTTGTGTGTCACTAAATCAACAGGATCCAATGCCCCTTTTTTCACATCACCATGTTAGTAGGAGCCACTTTCCCTTCCATCGTAGTTTTCTAGCCAGCCTACCCTAACTTCTCCCGGATGTTATCGGGGGACACCATCTAACCTGTCACCATTGAGTGCTACCCACAAACCCACCTCCAAAGATGTCATGCCAAATAAATACCTACTAATCCCTCCCCAAGTTCATATCTACCTCTATCAACCCACTGAAACCACTATCTAGAATAAGTCCATTAGGGGATTTAAACCCTACTTTTTATGCAATATAGAAGCTGGAATACCACTAATATTCCCCCTTGATCGCGCAAAACACACATATATGGTAAATGAAGTGGTTTCCCATTTAAATATGGAATTTCATTATAATATCTCCTACTACATAATATGTGATGTCATTGAATCCATCAAACATTATTCTTGCAGATACGAAACCTGAAGTGCATTGTTATGTGTGTATATGTGATGATGTGCAATAGTTGTGATATGTGGTAGTTGTAGTGGGATCTTTTGTGGTCATGTATTGACATATGTTGAGTTTTGATGGTTACCGGTTTGGTTTAGAAGTTAAAAAATGGTAAATGGTATAATTATGATAAATTTGAATATGTATTGATGATAAATTAATTTTAAAATGGTTGGTAATTATGTGTGAATTGATATATAAATGTATGTGTTGTATGAAATGAAATGGATTAGGCTGGAATTTGTAAATAAGCTCTTGAATTAAAATGTAATGCTTGAATAAAGTGGTTGGAGCTTAAAATGAAATGAATGGGATAGATTAATGAAATTTGATGGTAATTAGTAAATCTATAAATGGATTAACGTTAAAATAAAGATGGGATATGGTTTGAAATTGTTGTTTTTTCATGTGATGTGATACATTTAGAAGTGGAAGAAAACGTGGTGGAGGTTTGGAGGCCCTTTTGGAGATATTGTGAGGGGATAATATCCTTGTTAAAAACATATTGGCTGGAGTTATGTGTGTGAATATTATATAATGTGTTTTTTTATTTCTATATACACCCCCCATATCGAGCAACATGTAGGGACACCAAAATGTAATGGGGAGTGTTTTTCCTAATACCCTGATGGTAGGGATGAATGGTTGGCTACCACCTCATCTCCACCCTCTCTCACAGGTGATGTAATTTTTCATAGGCTGTGATGGCATATAAATTGTAGTTTAGATGTGGTTTCATTTAATGATAGGACTCTTGATTCCCTCCAAATGAGAATCAGAAAATCTTTATGGGAAGAAATACGTTAAGTATGGATATAATTTTTTCTATAAAAGAAAATAAGATAAGGTATCCAAAATCAATTGGATCACATGACATACCAAAGGACACACGATTGCGTAATTTTCAAAAGGTAATGTGAATGGTTCATTCACAACTCATGATCTATTTAAGATCATGTAGAGCCCATTTAAAACCCCCTATTCCTGAAAAGGTTTCTATGTCACTTTTTGATCATGTAGAGGGTGCTAGACATGTTCCTTTGTGCAATGAGACATGTCAAACTTGCTAATGATGGACAATCATCCATATACCTTATAAAATAATGTATGAAAATATTTGAAAAGGGGAGACCTTATGTGGTAATTGATCATCCTTTCACACTCATATAGTCTGCAAGACCTAGTGAATCCCCTAGAATTATGTGAGACCTATCACGTAAGGGCCATCTAACATGTCACCTTCATCATGTGAAGGGTCTAAAAATTTTAAATAAATTTTTTTGATACCCCTTAGAGTCCATAAAATTATAAAGGGGTTTTCCATGACAATGCTTGTGCATCACCATGACACCCATTATTGTTCATGTGATGCATCAAAAACAAGGAGGGTGATTGTCTTCAACAACACTCACACAACATCACGAGACCCACAACACATATAAAATAAGGAAATAAAGAAAAGACAGAAGCTAATTATAGAATGATGATTCATTTATCATCACATGAAAGGGGATATGGATCATGGGAAACCACTGTTGATCCCACTGAATCCCAATTTAAATGTTGTCTTGGTCTCACGAATGATCCCAAACAAGTCACATTAGACATGTGAATGGACCTAGATAGGTCGTCTTCAATCATATAAAATCCTCTAAATAAGAAACCTAATCCCACGAAGACTATTATACATGTCTTCCCAACCTTATAAAATATATTTAGGATTTCCACATGTTTAGGTAAAATCCCTTCAATCGGCTGAGGTCTAATAAAAATTGAAAAGGTGGAACACTCAAGAATTCGTTGAAAATCATGTGATGCCCCCTTGATGACATATGGTAGGATCTCACGAAGTGTGTAACACCAAATACCTCCATATAGGCCATAGAAATATATGAGATATGCACCGTGTAATTTGAAATATAATATGGGTTTCAAGGATTATAAATAACTCCCCCTTAACAGAAAACAATTCTCTCATGATTAATTACACTTTAGAGCATATGAGGGGACTTCTTGGAGAAATCATTCATGTGATCGTAATGCTATTACAATATGTTAAACTCGGGTAATGACATAAGGGATCCACCACATGCATAGGTTCTTCACATGATCACCTACTAATAAAGAATATACTTCTTGTGTGTCATAAAGATTATGTGAAGGAGGTATCACATGTCGGATGGGTCATGTGTAACCTAAATTTGATAACACTAGAAAAAATCAAGGCACGTATGTAATAAAGGATAGAATAAAAGACTCTAAAAGGACTAGAGAATTAAAAAAAGGTATATTCATTGATCCTCATGTGCTTCACCTGACCAACCAAGAATAATGTGAAAATGCTTGTACAAGTCACTCAAATCATGAGACTCTCCCTCAATATGATACATGTACCATGTGATGTCCCTCGTAAATATAAAGAATATCACATGACTACCTCCAAGAATTCCACTCAAGTATCATGAAGTCCTTCAGGATTTCATCTAATCTTTTTGATGGACTCAAGACATGTCACCCCAAATCATGCACTAACATTAGGACTTGTCAACTAGGTCTTATGATGTCATGGGGACATGTTAACGGGATCTAGTGTAGATATTAACAAAATTATGTCTTGATCACGGAATACCCTAAAGACATGTCATTTGGATCATGAAACGTCCTCTTAATAAGTCATCTAGATCATGAAACACTATATAGAACTATAGGAATTAATCATATGATGGTCTCCATACATACCACTTAGGTAAAGTGATATCCTCTTGACAAGTCAATGTGATCATGAAATTGTATTTAGTGATGTACACAAAGAAACTAGGACATGACCATACATCATTAGACATGTCTGGTAGATAGTTAGGCACATCAAGTAGATAATTAGGGTTTGTCAAGTAGACATCCCGGGACATGATAACATGTTCATCAGATACGTAAGGGGAAACTTAATATGTAATCACGAATCAACTGAACTACGATAATTCCAATTTATGCTATAACTAGGATACGTTGGATTCCTTCATAATTCATGACATCAAATGGGAATCCACCTTAGTTTATGTCTTTCAATTTCTCCAACATTCTAACCATTGGGACCTAATCACTCCAATGGGCTGATCATTCCACCTCATGCACCAATGGATCAAGAAAGAAACTGAACAAAGAGAACTATGATTCCTTCTATAACCAAGATATATAGGATGACTTCCTAAGGACCTATATCCATATTAAACATCAAAAGGTTTTTCCTGACACATAACTCTCACATTCATATATAGTGGTACTAATTAGTTTCCATCCCTTTTCTCTCACATCGAGCATGGCTAACATTTTATTGGGGTGTTGTAATGATAAAATCATTCACATCATGAATATACACTATCTAGGGAAACCTCAATGTCTAATCACCATTTGATTAAATGATATGAATTATCCCATAAAATGGAATATACCATAGGGAAAGTCGCAAGGGTGTAATCAAACTATGAGTAATCTTATTCCTTCCATAATCTGGATAAGTAGGATGGATCAATGAGGCTTGAGATTAAGTAATTGGTGCCTATATTCACCCATTCATTTCATTTCCACATGAATATATACTTCAAAGGATTAAAAAACAACATGGGTTATGATTCCTTAGAACAAAATAATATGTAGGATGCCTCATAACTGATAAATATCCCATCCTCTAAATATTAATCTCCTCCTTGGTTGAAAACACATTCTGAAGTACCAGGTTCTATAGACTCAACATATAAGAAGATATACAATAATGATAAATGGATGAAAAACATCAGATAAATACATATGGACTCATTAGTAGACCTAAATTTCACATGAAGGTATTCAAAACATGGTCACTTTTTAGTGTAATTGGTGTTGTATCATGATTATGAAGAGATTCTCAAACATATCTTAAATCTATAAGAGAGTTAAGAAGTAGTTAAGAGTCCACCCCCAAGGGTGTGATGTTATTGGCCTCCTATCCTCTGGACCAATGTTATTTACTAAGTTCCATTGGGATTAAAACACCAATTTAACACCTTCCTTAGGAAAGTAGTTACGCTCTCAGTTATGAATGTAGGCACCATAGGGATTTTCTATGGAAGATAAAAATAAACGGTGAACCAAATATAGATGATTGTAAAAACATACCACCCACACACACAATCAAACCATTGAACTATTTTTTCTACCATATGGGTGATCTACTTATCTATTTATTCATGACAACCCAAAAATGGTAAACCCGACATTAATCTATAAAATAGAAAAGTGATCAGTTTAGCAGGTGTTGGGTAATTTTTTTTCATATCCACTTTAAAATGATAAACTCAATGTGGATATTTCACCCAAGGAAAATTAGTTTCTGATTCTTTATAGCTATGTTTCTCATTAAACATGTTCATCCTCACATTGAAAAGTCTATACTAGTAAAATGGATGAAACGAGAATGAGAAAGGATAATTGGGATACCCATGCATATCTGATTGAGAATGTATCATGCCTATGATGATGAATTGATCATTGAAATTGTTCCTTATTTCCTTAATTAATGCAGATACTACTCTCACAAAAATCACCCAACCTAAGATCTTATATTCATCCAATGACTATTCTAGAAAATCATCTATGACAGAAACCCCTATAGGTCGTAGAATGAACTCACCAACCCAATAACGTTTATATCAGCTGGGGAATACAATGGCCCCTGAATACCATTAACATGGTATGATACAAAGACTTGAGGCTACCTATTGGGGTTTCCAAATGCAAAAACTAGCTAGTCTGAATCATCCAAAGAAATATGACATAAATTTTGTGGTGCCCATCGCTACTGAAAACTGTTTCAGAATAGAATCTATCGAGAGAGACAATATCAAAATTAAGTATCTGCTAAAGGTGGATCAAGGAGTCAACTACTGTTCCCTCCCAGTTTAGGATCAACTGAGGAAGTCCATTATCAACCACCATCTCCAATTCTATCCCCTGGGTAAATATAAGTCACATACTGATCGTACCACCTCTCACATTTCTACCTATGACACCCATGTATGGAAAAAAAAGAAGAAACATCTAGTGGAAAAATATTTGGATAATCGGGGGTGGAATCATATCCAAATTTTAACTAAAGAACCCTATTGGAATTTTTTGTTTGTATCCTGCTATCAAGCATATATCCCCACTTGCTCGAAAGACTTTTGTGTACGTATTCCTACAACAAACATGGGGGAGGAAAATATCCCTAACCCCATGCATGGAGTCCATTAATATATTCTAATGGAACATGAAAGATATAAGTGGGCTCATATGACCACAAAAATTGAATATATCATCTATTATATAGTGGAGATAGAAATTGGGTAGTCTTACGTCCATGCACACACTTTTCTAATGTTCCATTACATCGTATAAACAACTGAAGAACTCTTCCATCGTATTTTGACACATGTATAGATACATGGATAAGTGAATATTTCTATCACTATAGTTATGGAAGAACAACACTATGATCAGTATGAATAAGTGGTTTGTACGGAGGATGTTCACATTCATTATCTATTATAGGAGTATTATCAGTATATTCTGGTAATGGAAAAGGCACCAGACTAGGCTCATGTTTTCATTATAATTGAGGATCACCATGATAGTGAGGAACATGCCTCGAGACAAGGGAATATTATTGTCTAAAAATACAAATGACTTACTCCAAAGGACCAGTACTGAGATCATATCCCTATTCTGATCGAGGATAGCCAAGTGAAAGAAACACATGCCTTGAGAAAGTCTCATATTCCCAAAAAAAGATCACTAGAATACTCCAAAGGGTTAATATTAGGATCATTTCACCATTATGACAATGGAACAAAATATGAGAACAGTAGATTCCTTAAGATAGGATCATATTTCTCTTAGTAAAGATACTTGGAAAATTATAGTATCCCACTAAAACCAGACTCATATCCCCACTTTCATTGATGAAAAACGGTACCATCATCTTTCGAGGCTATATAGGAAGAGTCCCAAATCCATTCCCCCATTCTAGTGGCCTGTGAGAATATTATGACAGGGAATGCATATTTGAACTGGGCTCTTATCCCCACTTCAGCCAGGGTTGAGTGGAATATTCCAGAAACCAAGTACTAACATACTCATATTCATATATATAATACAAAATCTCATTGGAATATTCAAAAATCATCTTAGGAGTTGGATTATACTCTCTCTACACCAAATATTTATCAACATAATCCCTCATCCATTATAAACTAGGCTCATATTCATGTAAAATTATGAAATCTAGGTCAGTATATTTCAACCATGACATAGAATGAGTCTCATATTCATGATGTTTTCAATAATAATGTTTTTTAGGTTGTTAGAGACACATTATCAACATACTAAGGCTCTGTTGAATCTTCAATCATAGTAGAAGGTGATCATTATCAGGATATTCCTCTTCATGGTCGTTTAGATATAGATTATATAGACTATAGTCCTAAAATCTTCCATGGAAAACCTCCCCATGGTGATATCTTCCATGGACATGAAAATAATCCCCTTTCTGAGACACCTATTTATAGAGAGGTGATCAAAAATCATACTCTTGTTATAGAGAGGTGGTCGAAAGATCTTGGTAAACCATATATAGTACCCAATCAACTTCTAGAAATAATACATTTCTATTCAACAAGAGATGCCGAGAAGAACCTTTTATGGTGTGTATAGATTGAGGCATGCAAGTCTAATGAGGGAGAATCTGACATTGACATATGGAGAGAGTAATCTAGAAACAACCTCCCCTCAAGGTTACGTAACCTCGCCACATCTGACTATGATATCCCAGATGAGCTAGAGAAGGAGTTCATGACTTATCTATGCCAAAATATATGGGCTACTCAGCTATAGCTAAAGTCAAGATATATCCCATATATGAGATATAATTATCACTTTCATACTATCAATAAACTTTCTTATTCGTTGGATGCAACCTCCTTCTCCATAACATAGAACCTTGGAATGGAGGACCATGAAAAATGCCTACATAGTGTTTCTCTCTGTATCATGACAAATATTTGTTGACTGATTTCCATAGCTTCATCGGAGATACATATCCCAGGATTAGTGACATGTGGATCATTTCACGCCACTATGTCCCCAAAATAGTAGAAGTCCCCAGATACGACGTCATGTAATGGTATAACCCTTAGTGTGATCAAGGTAATGGTTATTGCATGAGCTACATGGTCACTATAACAGAATGTACCAAATTCAATGGTTCCAAGACATCACAAATAGTGGGATATGAAAACCAAGTACTATTTTAATTGGGCCCCTCAATACTACATCAATTCATTTCAGACTCTAGAGCTGGAGTTGTGATCAACCAAAACCATCCCTTAGAAACTGACTCCCTTCATGGTATGTCATTGCACCCAGCTCCTACATGTGAACAACTACTCCATATCAAATTGTTCACAATAACATCTACCATAGTATTAATCTTATAGTTAACCCAGACCACTGGGCCTAGTGAATATCTTCCATCACCTCCACCCATCAAATGTTCAATTTCAGAGTGGATTTAGGACATGTTGGCAATAGTTGAAAATCAACAGCAACAGACTGGAATGGGATATTTTTTATCTAAATCACCAGCATCAGGTACTTCATCCCCCAGGAGGGTCTTGTGAAATCAATCATGGTTCAAGATCAACACCATCACACTGGGCTATGGGATTTTATATCTCAATGTCTGTCCAATGAATCGTCAAGTCCTTGTCTTGAATCATTGAATCCCCAAAAATAGGATTAACACATCCAAATCCTGACCTTAGATAGTCCATATCCCATAGGGATAGGGTAATTTTTAATATCATAATAACCATACAGATAATTTTCCTTCTCTATTTTGGGAGGTAAATAACAACTATCGACATCCCATATGATCCTCCCACCATTAGACAAACCTCCACTATTCAGGACATGTTAAGAAGTATTGGCTAGAACCTTCCTCATTTTCAATTTTCACAAGATAATACGAGATGAATATATAGTAAAGTAAATTAAACCCCTATGGGTTCATAAGAAAAAATGGCCCAAATTGACCAAGGGTTCGAAAAAACAACCGTGATGTAGGCTATGCTGAATCACCATCCTATATTGAGAGTAATGGGACAACAATAATTTCCAAATAAACCTTTGTGAATGTCATAACCATCATCATACATAATAATTTGAATCATTACAAAGATTTATAGAGTCATAATATGGAATATATACCTTGGGAGGTGGATCTGGATGTTCCCACTAAGGGTACAATTACATGAAAAAATATGAGGATCCAAAACCTAGAACCTCCAAAAATTTATTTTCCAGCTATGTGGATAAAGACTACCATGGATAAAGGTAACGGTGTTGATTCAACCCTATCACAACCCAAAAGATCCAAAATTCCTTCCATAGAGGAACAGATGGAACAATATGAGAATGAGATACAAAACCTCAAACAACTCAATTTGGAGATACTCTAGGGAAACAAAACCATTGTGTATCATATCTATGTAGAGGTGAATATCCCCCCTCCTATACATTAAGAAAGATCCAATCCTCCAACAAGAGCATCATCCGAGTGTCAGAAATGCTCCAGATCTATAAAGCTTGTCAACATGAATGAGTAAGTCAAATATGATCACAAATTCCCTCCATTATAGTCACACCATATCCCACTTTAGGGTGATCATTAAAACCTATCACCAATTGATAATTAGTTGGAAATGAAATTGGGGCCACCTCATCGAACCCCTCGCACTCCCTACAGATGGGAGGCAGCTCAGAAAGTAGTACCATTAGAACTGCTCAAGGCCATCAAGTACCAAGCTACTCAAATGAAAGCCTTGGATGGGTGATGTATGAATATGTATTCTAAGAAATGGTCTTATATTGAATGTTTGGATAAAACATCACCCCAACCAATTTCTCAAATTCTACCTTATCAACCATTGATAACATGGGTGACCCTGAATAGTATCTCACACAATTTATTTCATGATGTAGTCTAATGATGGGATCGATAGATTTTTAGAGGGGACCAAGCTAAAGTGTTTTGTACAGAATCTGATTGGGACAACCATTGTTTGGTATAGTTTTCATCAAGCAGGATCAGTTGAAGGATCATAATACCTTCATCATAAATTCCATTACCAATTCAACTAAACACTGAGGAAACATAATTTTTAAGATTATAATAATTGAATGTAATGGGAAAATGAGAGGTTGTTTAACGTCCTAGTTGGATGGAAAGGCTTAAACTACTCACAAAGAATCCCTCTGTAACTAGAATAACTTCTAGAACTCTATGCTGAAAATATCTAGGATGAGTTGCAGACAAATTTGATCCCAATAATGTATCCAAGTGGATTCTGTATGTTTGAAGAAATGAAACAACATTTGGAATACCCCATTCAACAAATCCGAGCTACGTCAACAACTCATGGCATCAGAACAGGGGAAAAGTCTCGATAAGGTATACACTTACACTATAACCATAAAACCATTAGTAGTTCCCATTTAATAACCTTAGATGATCTTTAATTGGGAAAAACCTTCAATCTAGTAGAATAAACAACAAAATTTCTCTCATACAGATGAAAAAATAGATCCAGGTTATCCATGATTTAAGAATGGATGAATAATTTATACTACTTCTGAAATGATCAAGTCCTAGGATCTTCTATTATAGCCATGGAAAATTTACTGTACAACTGACCATAACCAATGAACTTTAATGAGGTCAACCTCACCTACCATCTCAACTACTACCCTTTTCATAGAAGTTTGGGTCAAAACATCAATGATTTCTTCATATTCAAATAAATCCTCTAATGAATGGTCAATTCAAAACATGTGATTTTGGATAACTCTCTGGTGTAACTGACATGCATAACCATTTTCTACTATGAAGAAGAAGGTGATTGTAAACAATCTTCTATGAGGTATGGACAGAATTTCCCCGCTGGTGGCTTCCCCAACTGAGAGTTGGATCTTTGATCCGGCATCGGCTTCACCCACCGGCGGTCCTCTCTTCAGTTGTTTTTTCACCGCATCTGCAGCACATCCCCACGATTTTGCAACGGTTTTCTCTATTCCTTTTTCCTTCATCGGTCGTTCCTTTTCATCCTCGCAGTGTTTCTCTTTGGTCTGCCGACTCTTGGATCTACGGTGGAGTTCGAGGAAATCAATGCGAGACCTCTTTCCATGGACTTGCGGGCGGCGATCATCTTGCAGTGGAATGGATTTTCGTCTCAACCAACATCTTCTTCATATCTGGACACCATTGATTTTTCGGTGGTGATGCTTCTTTGAGTGGCATCATCAGAGTCCTATGTGCGACGGTGAAGGTTTCTGACTGGGTTCAGTCCTTCGAGTGGTGGTTTCTGGTGTAGTGGAGGTGGGTTACAGACTCTCATTTATAGGGGGTCAGTTTCTTCATACTTTCCAAGATACCTTGGTTACTACCTGCTCGGGAGGTGATTTTTTTCTACTATTGGGTGAATTTACTGCCATTGAAGGGCTTGGTTTGGATGAGGACTTGCTGCAATTTCTTATTGGAAGAGTTTTGGCTTGGTTTTTTGCTGCTTTTTTTGTGTTTCTCTTGGTTTATTCTGCATGCAACTTTGGATCTGAAGGTTTCTTACACTGGACTGTTAAGTCAGCATGGTTCTATGAGTTCTTGACGAACAGACCTCTTTATGGATACTTTATTTTCTTATTGCATTCGGTGCGGCTCTCCATTGTTGGTGCCACTAGGTGAGCGGCCTCGAGTGAGGGATGGGTGTGTTGACGCCCATCATCCAACCATGCGTCATCACATTGATGGACGGATGGGTGCCTCTTCCTGACTTTTTGTAGGGATTTCGTGAGATATTTCCCACACATCTCAGCACCATTATAAGTCATAGCAAGAAGATTTTATTTCAACTTTGACACAAGAACCAGACATGTTTACCTCAAATTCCTCAACTATTAAACCATATAATATGAAGAAACCCCACCTTGGGATACACCAACCTCTAGAACAAAAGAATGACATTCTAAAATAGTTTGTAGTTGTCCCATCAAAGATCTGAATCCTATATTAACTCCAAATTTAATTAGAACATTGTGAGGAACTCTTTAATTACCTCTATATACCACATGAAATTAAAATAGATGATCCTAGAACCATGTTTTATCAATTGGAGACCATTCCATTAGAATTTCATGTCACCATCTCATACATAGAGCACGTTCAGGAAGAGGTCATCCTGGGGAATATCGTACCCCTATACGATGTTGGTATACTCAATAATCTTGACATCAGAAGGGTTCTTTTTTATAATGGTTCTAGGATAATTTTCATCTTGATCTAAACCCTTTGACTATTTTGATATAGGGAAGGGGATCTATCTCCCAAAAAGACGACCATTCAAGGGCATGATAAAAATTGAAAAAGTCTTATCCGGAAGATAAAGCCCAAATTTAAGTTTGGAGAACTCCCATCTAATAATGATTTTATGGTTATCCCTCAATAAACAACATAACACATCCTAGACGAAAGTCCCAAGCTCTAAAACTATGTTGTGGTACTTTCAAAAGATCATTAGTGTTTGAAATAAATCATTAATGGAATGGTTGACATTCTATATGGTGATAGTGCCACCTTCAAGACTTGGAAAGACACATATAAAAATGAATGTTTCTATAAATGATAAGGAAAAAAACTATAGTTGATAAAAATATATAGTTTTAGCCACCAATAGAATGGGGATCGTCAAGACAAACCCCTAGATTATGCTTGACAATGATTATGTGCTACCCATAATTCTAATTAGGGAAATAGACCTGATCCCAGGTCTCCAATCCCCTTCTTTATATAGTGACTTGGTAAAAATAACATCTCTAGAATATCTATATAGTGAATCTAGTAGTAGGGGATTACAATGTCTCATACCATGGATTCTCTCACCCTGAAGGTGGTAAATGTGATCTCATATGGCTGACTTCATTTGAAAATCCTCTACAAAATTAGAGAAGGAAGAAGAAGAATAAGACCTCCAGAATTCCTCTCTTTTAAATAAGGAATGTTTCTCCACCACTATTGATGAGCTTAAGAAGGTAAATTTAGGAACATAAGAAGACTTGAGACCTACATTTATTAGTGTCTCCATGAATTTTGAGGGGAAAGATATGTAAATCACAATCCTAAAGAAACATTGTTACATGTTTTCTTGGGACTATATAGAAAGGACTGGTGTGAATCGAGATGTGTCTACGAACCGTATCGGCCTACCTGATTACCATCAAGGATTCATTTTCATAGTCAAGAGGATACACCCCTCTCATTCCACAAATGTAGAGGAAGTAGATGAAAAATCGATCCAAGAGAATGTTGTGTCGGAAGAAAGCAAGGAGTGATGGCAAGGGGGGGGGGGTGAATTGCCTTTTAAAAAATGATTAACAAATTAAAATCAAAGTTAAGAATGCAGCGGAAATAAAGAGGCAAGACACAAGAATTGATAACGGAGTTCGGCCAAAAACCCGGCCTACGTCTCCGCTCCCAACTCAACCGTTGAGAGATTCCTACCACTTTCTTTTCAATGGTTTTAGCAAGAAACCCACTAGGCTTTGAGGTAGCACTAGGACCTATTACAGCTTGCTTTTGGTGGTTAAGCAAGAACCCACTTGCTTTTAATGGTTTAGCAAGAACCCACTATCCTTTCTACGGGTGAAGGATAGCTCACCTTTGTCTCAAGCTATTTAAAGGAAAGCTTGACAACCTTTTCACACCTTAATGGTGATGTGAAACCCAAAAGAAAGAGGGGATGAGAAAGAGTTTGGGGTTTGTAGGCACAAACCCAATATTAAAGCTCAAAATAAATAAAACAATAAAAACCGTATTTGGAGAAGCCTTGGGCGCCAATGGATGATTGGAGTTGAAGACGTGCACTCCCAAGCTTCTTTGATGGAGCTCCTTGGATGTGGAAGTTGTTGGAGCTATTGGGGTTCCCTTGGAGGAATGCGCCGGAGGTACGCCGAATGATCAACAAGGTGTCCGTGGGCTTCCGTATAGTTCCGGCAATGTTCCTTAGGCTTCCAGGGGATCAAGGTCCTTTATTTATAGAGGGGGAACCCTCATATGGCCGTTGGAGGCCTTTGGAGCCGTTGGAGAGGCTTAAAGAGCCGTTGGGATCCAAGTGGGCCAGCCTGGTCAAACTGCAACGACTAGTTTGACTGGCTCCACCGGCTGGCCGGTACAGTCCCACCGGCTGGCCGGTCCTTGAGGAATTTGGGAGATTTCGAGACTTGGCTCCACCGGCTGACCGGTGGATGGGCCACCGGTTGGCCGGTGGCTTTGCAGTAGCTGATTCTTCTTTTCCAGGCACCCCCGGCTGACCGGTGGAGGAGCCACCGGCTGGCCGGTGGGGAGACAGTAGCTCACACTGTTTGGGCTGGGTGCCACCGGTCGACCGGTGACAGAGCCACCGGTCGACCGGTGGAACCTGGCAGTGGGCAATGCCTCTGCCAGGTCCACCGGCTGGCCGGTGCTATCACACCGGTTGGCCGGTGGACTGTAATTCAGTCCATTTTGCCAGCTTTCTTGGGCCAATCCTTTGGCAATCAATTGCCTATCAACAAAAACACTTAAAACACAATTAGATAAACATGAAAGTGATTGTGATCATGAAAATTAAACCACGAGGGGATACGAGAGGTACAACAATCTCCCCCTATATTGATGATCACAATCACCAAAACAATTAATGTAAAATACTGAAATTGAAAGGAAATGCTAAGCACGATGAAAAGGATTCTCCCCCAATCAATCAAGAAATTTCTCCCCCTTTGTGATTATCAAAATAGAATGGGGCATAAAACTTGATTGAGGGATAGTGATTTGAAAAACAAGATTTTGAAAATTGAAAATTCAATTGAGATATTTGAAATTGAAATGAAAGTTTTGAATCAAAGTTTAAATTGAAAGTTTGAAATGTAAAATTGAATAACAGTTTGAATTGAAAGTTTTGAAAAGAAAAATTTTGAATTGAAGAAATTGATTCCAAGTGTTGAAATTGGAAGTTTGAATTAAATGAAAACAAAGACTTAAACAAACCTAACTCCCCCTAAATAAAATCAATAAATCACCGGGGAGAGGGATTTTGAAAAGAGACAATTTTAGGCCCGGAGAGACTCGCTAAGAGGGATTTTTCAATCCACACTTGCCTTGTAGCGGGTCTTCTCCTATAGAATTCATCCGAATAAAAAATCGATTTGGGCCTACCATACCGGGCATTTTTGCAATTACATTCATATATCATGTGCCCGGGTTTTTTGCAATATTTACAAAATTTAAAACTAGAGCTCCCCCTTACAAAAACAGTTGGAGCATGGGAGGAGGAAGCTTGGTTGGTGTATCCTAGCCCTTGGGTGGTTCTTGAAATTCGTTGAGAACCAAGGAGATTGTTCAAATTTTGTTCACCTTGGGTGAACTTGGCTAGGGATTCTTTTAAATCTTTGATGGTTGATTCCATAGAATCAACATTTGGAAAATTTTGGATTTTGAGGGTCAACTCTTCCTTCTCTTTGAGAAGTTGTTCTTTTTCGGAAGAGAGTTTTATGAAATTCTTTTTCAAAGCAACGAATTTTGAAGAAAGCTCATGAAAACCATTTTCTAATTGGTCTCTAGCATGTTGGAGTTCTTCATATGATAAATGATTAATAGAATTAGAAGAACTAGAGGATGATGAGGAATAAGAGTCGGAAGATGATACCTCATGTTTTGCCATTAGGCATTTTTTACCTTGGTCGCTTGAGGAGAAGGAGGAGAAGGAGGAGCTATCACTCCAAGATGCCTTTGAAGTCTTCTTCTTCTTCTTATTGGCCCTTTTCTTGTGAGGTGGGAAAACGGGCTTGATCTTTTCGTCGGGTTCTTGCTTTGGAGCCTCGCTAGTACCTTCATAGGTTAGTTCTAAAAACTTCCAAAGATCGTAAGAAGTAGATCAAGTAGAAATACAATTAAATACATTTCGTTCTAGCCCACAATGTAGAGCATTCATGGCTTTTCCATCAAGCTCAAAATTTGCAATGTCGGCGGGGGTCCATTTGGATTCATCGGGGGAAGACAAAGAATAACCTTGCATGACAATTTTGTAAATAGGATATCCTATGCTTCTTAAAAAAGTGGTCATGTGGGTTTTCCAATAATTATAGTCGGTCCCATCAAAAAATGGAGCCCGACCCAATGAGTAGCCCTCGGGGGCGAAAGAGGTAGATGCCATCACAATGGATCTTTGAATTTGAAACCTTTTAAGGTATTACACAAATTACCGCTCTGATACCAATTGTTGTGTCAGAATAAAGCAAGGAGTGATGGCAAGAGGGGGGGTGAATTGCCTTTTAAAAAATGATTAACAAATTAAAATCAAAGTTAAGAATGCAGCGGAAATAAAGATGCAAGACACAAGAATTGATAACGGAGTTCGGCCAAAATCCCGGCCTACGTCTCCGCTCCCAACTCAACCGTTGAGAGATTCCTACCGCTTGCTTTTCAATGGTTTTAGCAAGAAACCCACTAGGCTTTGAGGTAGCACTAGGACCTATTACAGCTTGCTTTTGGTGGTTAAGCAAGAACCCACTTGCTTTTAATGGTTTAGCAAGAACCCACTATCCTTTCTACGGGTGAAGGATAGCTCACCTTTGTCTCAAGCTATTTAAAGGAAAGCTTGACAACCTTTTCACACCTTAATGGTGATGTGAAACCCAAAAGAAAGAGGGGATGAGAAAGAGTTTGGGGTTTGTAGGCACAAACCCAATATTAAAGCTCAAAATAAATAAAACAATAAAAACCGTATTTGGAGAAGCCTTGGGCGCCAATGGATGATTGGAGTTGAAGACGTGAACTCCCAAGCTTCTTTGATGGAGCTCCTTGGATGTGGAAGTTGTTGGAGCTATTGGGGTTCCCTTGGAGGAATGCGCCGGAGGTACGCCGAATGATCAACAAGGTGTCTGTGGGCTTCCGTATAGTTCCGGCAATGTTCCTTAGGCTTTCGGGGGATCAAGGTCCTTTATTTATAGAGGGGTAACCCTCATATGGCCGTTGGAGGCCTTTGGAGCCGTTGGAGAGGCTTAAAGAGCCGTTGGGAGCCAAGTGGGCCAGCCTGGTCAAACTGCAACGGCTAGTTTGACTGGCTCCACCGGCTGGCCGGTACAGTCCCACCGGCTGGCCGGTGCTTGAGGAATTTGGGAGATTTCGAGACTTGGCTCCACCGGCTGACCGGTGGATGGGCCACCAGTTGGCCGGTGGCTTTGCAGTAGCTGATTCTTCTTTTCCAGGCACCACCGGCTGACCGGTGGAGGAGCCACCGGCTGGCCGGTGGGGAGACAGTAGCTCACACTGTTTGGGCTGGGTGCCACCGGTCGACCGGTGACAGAGCCACCGGTCGACCGGTGGAACCTGGCAGTGGGCAATGCCTCTGCCAGGTCCACCGGCTGGCCGGTGCTATCACACCGGTTGGCCGGTGGACTGCAATTCAGTCCATTTTGCCAGCTTTCTTGGGCCAATCCTTTGGCAATCAATTTCCTATCAACAAAAACACTTAAAACACAATTAGATAAACATGAAAGTGATTGTGATCATGAAAATTAAACCACGAGGGGATACGAGAGGTACAACAATCTCCCCCTATTTTGATGATCACAATCACCAAAACAATTAATGTAAAATACTGAAATTGAAAGGAAATGCTAAGCACGATGAAAAGGATTCTCCCCCAATCAATCAAGAAATTTCTCCCCCTTTGTGATTATCAAAATAGAATGGGGCATAAAACTTGATTGAGGGATAGTGATTTGAAAAACAAGATTTTCAGAATTGAAAATTCAATTGAGATATTTGAAATTGAAATGAAAGTTTTGAATCAAAGTTTAAATTGAAAGTTTGAAATGTAAAATTGAATAACAGTTTGAATTGAAAGTTTTGAAAAGAAAAATTTTGAATTGAAGAAATTGATTCCAAGTGTTGAAATTGGAAGTTTGAATTAAATGAAAACAAAGACTTAAACAGACCTAACTCCCCCTAAATAAAATCAATAAATCACCGGGGGGAGGGATTTTGAAAAGAGACAATTTTAGGCCCGGAGAGACTCGCTAAGAGGTATTTTTCAATCCACACTTGCCTTGTAGCGGGTCTTCTCCTATAGAATTCATCCGAATAAAAAATCGATTTGGGCCTACCATACCGGGCATTTTTGCAAATACATTCATATATCATGTGCCCGGGTTTTTTGCAATAGTTACAAAATTTAAAACTAGAGCTCCCCCTTACAAAAACAGTTGGAGCATGGGAGGATGAAGCTTGGATGGTGTATCCTAGCCCTTGGGTGGTTCTTGAAATTCGTTGAGAACCAAGGAGATTGTTCAAATTTTGTTCACCTTGGGTGAACTTGGCTAGGGATTCTTTTAAATCTTTGATGGTTGATTCCATAGAATCAACATTTGGAAAATTTTGGATTTTGAGGGTCAACTCTTCCTTCTCTTTGAGAAGTTGTTATTTTTCGGAAGAGAGTTTTTTGAAATTCTTTTTCAAAGCAATGAATTTTGAAGAAAGCTCATGAAAACCATTTTCTAATTGGTCTCTAGAATGTTGGAGTTCTTCATATGATAAATGATTAAAATAATTAGAAGAACTAGAGGATGATGAGGAAGAAGAGTCGGAAGATGATACCTCATGTTTTGCCATTAGGAATTTTTTACCTTGGTCGCTTGAGGAGAAGGAGGAGAAGGAGGAGCTATCACTCCAAGATGCCTTTGAAGCCTTCTTCTTCTTCTTCTTGGCCCTTTTCTTGTGAGGTGGGCAAACGGGCTTGATCTTTTCGTCGGGTTCTTGCTTTGGAGGCTCGCTAGTACCTTCATAGGTTAGTTCTAAAAACTTCCAAAGATCGTAAGAAGTAGAGCAAGTAGAAATACAATTAAATACATTTCGTTCTAGCCCACAATGTAGAGCATTCATGGCTTTTCCATCAAACTCAAAATTTGCAATGTCGGCGGGGGTCCATTTGGATTCGTCGGGGGAAGACAAAGAATAACCTTGCATGACAATTTTGTAAATAGGATATCCTATGCTTCTTAAAAAAGTGGTCATGCGGGTTTTCCAATAATTATAGTCGGTCCCATCAAAAAATGGAGCCCGACCCAATGAGTAGCCCTCGGGGGCGAAAGAGGTAGATGCCATCACAATGGATCTTTGAATTTGAAACCTTTTAAGGTATTACTCAAATTACCGCTCTGATACCAATTGTTGTGTCGGAAGAAAGCAAGGAGTGATGGCAAGAGGGGGGGTGAATTGCCTTTTAAAAAATGATTAACAAATTAAAATCAAAGTTAAGAATGCAGCGGAAATAAAGAGGCAAGACACAAGAATTGATAACGGAGTTCGGCCAAAAACCCGGCCTACGTCTCCGCTCCCAACTCAACCGTTGAGAGATTCCTACCGCTTGCTTTTCAATGGTTTTAGCAAGAAACCCACTAGGCTTTGAGGTAGCACTAGGACCTATTACAGCTTGCTTTTGGTGGTTAAGCAAGAACCCACTTGCTTTTAATGGTTTAGCAAGAACCCACTATCCTTTTTACGGGTGAAGGATAGCTCACCTTTGTCTCAAGCTATTTAAAGGAAAGCTTGACAACCTTTTCACACCTTAATGGTGATGTGAATCCCAAAAGAAAGAGGGGATGAGAAAGATTTTGGGGTTTGTAGGCACAAACCCAATATTAAAGCTCAAAATAAATAAAACAATAAAAACCGTATTTGGAGAAGCCTTGGGCGCCAATGGATGATTGGAGTTGAAGACATGCACTCCCAAGCTTCTTTGATGGAGCTCCTTGGATGTGGAAGTTGTTGGAGCTATTGGGGTTCTCTTGGAGGAATGCGCCGGAGGTACGCCGAATGATCAACAAGGTGTCCGTGGGCTTCCGTATAGTTCCGGCAATGTTCCTTAGGCTTCCGGGGGATCAAGGTCCTTTATTTATGTACTAAATATATATTCCATATCCAAGCAAATATTTCAACACTCGTATAATTCTTTTTTTTATGAACAAGATTATAACAACCCAATAGTACACATAAAATAATGTATTTTTTATAAAATTAGTTCTTCTATATTTTGATGTTGAATCTATTTTAAATTAAAATATTGACCCTTTAATAAACGTAATATGTCAAAGTAAACTTCATATTTATAATACAATCATTGTAATTATCTTAGAGTGATTTTCATTATGTTTTTGTGAAGATTCATTTTTAATAAATAGTGAAAATAATGAATTTTGGTTCAAAACATCCTTTTAAAATAAATTATTTATAAAGTAAAATTATATTTTATATTGGTTTTAATGTTTAATTAGATCATATTATTATAAATTAATCCAATTTAGGTTATTAGAATCAATTTCTCAATGAAATCATTTTTAAAAATCTAGAAATCTTTTTAATTGTTTTAATTTTATAACCCGCATTTTCATCCCATCTACGGGGGTAAATTTAAATTAATATTTTCCACTTTTGTGATTAGAATTAGGAAAAAAGGATTACATATCTTAAATCAACATAAATTGTAACGTTTAATAAGTTCACTTTAGTTTTTGACAAAAAATATCGGTAAAAGTAATTAAAATTAATAACAATTATTAAGGAGAAATTAATCATAATAAGGGACTAAACATTAATCTAAAGTAAAATAAATGACCTATAGACTTTTCATGGAGAAATTTTATGGAAATATTTTGACCTTATACTATATTTTCTATAATATTTATCCTTATTGTATCCACTTTGGATGTGAAAAACATACATGCAATTCCTTTGTCAAAATATTACAAGAGTGCCACTCCTCTATTATAAAAGGTACTCCTCTACTCCCACCTCCTCCCACCTCTCAAGAAACATTGGTTTGGACATTATCTTCCCAAATAGCTCCTCAAAATCACTCTCCTCATCCTAGAATCATACCATGGGGTAGGAAGTATTGTAAAGAAGCCTTTTGGTACAAACCACAAGTAGTTACTCGATTAAGAGCTAACAAACTTTCTCAAGCTCTTTAGTTTCATTACCATTATCCACCACCTCAAATATCATTATTTTATTCCCATATAACTAAAAAAATATCCTCATTATTGTTGGTATATTTTTATAAGGGTTCTTCCTATACTTACACACACTTCTATATAATGTGTAAAAAATATATTGTTTATGTGTACGTAGAAATACATCATCATGAAATGATGATTGTTCATTTTTTCCCACCTATCACGGTGAGAATTATGATGGAAAAATGTTTATATTATCTATATATATATTATTTCTCTATGATTATTTAATTATTTTATAAAACATACCTATATTCTTTCCATTTTTTTAAATATGATAACATCGTTTGTGGAAGTGTGGACTACTTCCTCTTCCAAGAGATGTGATTCGTTCATGCTATACATGAAACATATTAAGGGTAATTAAAAAAAATGTAAAATATATGAATTATATATTACAATATAATTATAAAATATATATTTATAATTGCTTTTTGATCTTTTAATACAACAAATAAATGAATGTAGCATTCATGCGTATATACAACCTACAGTCTCTATGAACAATGCATTTAATTTTTTATCTCCAAATATTATAGATTACTTTAAATACATATGTACAGATTATATAAGATAATGAAATCATGTTTTACATTTTGGAGATTATGAACCCATGATCTAATTAATATAAATAACAAGTCAAAACACTCTTGACAAAACTAGTTAATTAACACCTGAAATAGTGAATATAATGAAAGATTTTCATCAAATGGATAATAAGATATTATAAGAAGTTAATATAATATATTATCAATATGATTATGGATATGGAATATATTAGTATCATATTTTTAACCAATATACATGATGATAAATAACACACAATAAAAAAAAGGTTAAGGTAAGAGATTTCACCTCAATTCACATTCCATTGAGACTTATTTGTTGTTATGTAGAAACTCACTCATATATGGTGTATATATTACCCTTTTACAAATAATATCATGAATATTATTATTCACATGATATTATATGTATAATTTAATTCCATTCCTTCATGTGTATTATGATTTAAATTTTTCAAAGGGGTATGAGATACTTTGGAATGTTTAGAGATGTTTATCCTTAAGAATGATCATAATGATTATCTATTCAATATCCCTTTATTCTGTGATTGCTATATTTATCTTGAAAAAACCAATTTAATGTAATCATTTTTCATTTAAAATTTTCTTGTATTTCCAAATTAACATACAATTTATATTAGTATTGCCTAAACATTATATCATTTTACATGTGGTGTCTAGTTTGATAGTTATTTGATTATTTTGGGGATATATTTATAATTCAATTTAATTTATTCAATATAGATATTTGATAAGGAAAATTATTTATTTTGAATATTTTATATAAAGAATTATTTTGACAACCAATGACGGGAGGTGCCTAACTATTATAAAATTCCTTGATTTATTAATAGGTTCTCATGAGACAAAAAAGTTATCCAATTTAAATGGGTTTATATTTGTATTTTTAACCATATTATTAATGTTTTGAAGGTATAGGTTTTTATGTGCTTCAGAGATGACATCCAAAAATTAATCATTTCCTTCATATAGATTAATCTGTTATATATCCATTATATTTTTTGTCGACATTTATATGGATATAGTTCAATCTCAGTTTATTTACTATATAGAATGCATTTCAGTTTCTTACCTTGACATATTTATTTTTTCATTTATATTTATTTAATCTCATGTGTTTTCATTTAATCAGCTTTCTATGTTGATTTATTCTCAGTGATTCACTATTTCATTCACCTTACATACCCTTACTGTGCATTTGAGGTTAACCTTATTATGTTTCCTTTCCCTTGGTTATGAAGAAGATATATTTGAATAAGCTTTCAAGGATGAAATTTATTTTATTTTTATGTATCATATTTGTATTTCACAATTCTTGATGTATTATGGGTATCATTTATGTAATATAGAATTAAAAGACTTATAAATTGATTGGTTTTTTGGTATTTAATTTTTATAATCATGTCAATGTATTAAAATAATGCACAGAATATGGGATTCAAGGGTTAGGGCTTTACCATTTGTATCAATGGAAGTTTAGAAGCAACATTGGAAACTAGATTTAGAAAGCATATATATGGGAGTAAAAACCTAAGATTATTATGGAGGATAAGTATACAAGAACATATAATAATTTTATAAGGTAGATATTATGTGGGTATTCCTATAAATAAATCTCTATCTAGGTAATACAAGTGGATGTGGTTCTAGAACATATGTTTATAAGAGTAACAACTCCAACAAGGTGTGGTCTGAATCTGTGTAACATAGTACACAACAATAAGGCTTACTACACACCTGGTTTGAAAGTAAATATTTCCCCAAAGTAACCACATTTTATGATTCTAGTATTTACGATGCATAATTTTATTTTATGTGCCATACCATATTTGTAATTATAAATTATGATTTTATGAGCTAACCCATTGTATTCCATTGATGAGAAATAGAACCTAGAAGGAAAAAGGGTTTTAATACTAATGGAAAATTTAGAGATTTACTTATTTAGGAAACCAATATAGCTTGTATTAGAATAGATAAAATCATGAAAATATTAAGGAAACTTAAATAGGTTGTGACAAATAACCTTTCCTGAATGGAGAAACCAATTCCAAAGAGAGAATCTCCAATTCTAGATCAATTTATGTGGTGTAATCCCCTATTATTTATTGATAATATTAATCCAATTATATATGAGAAATATATTAGGTCTCTAAAGTAGATATTTACAGCCTAGTAATGCAGTGAAAAAGAAAATATTACACTTGAAGTCTATTGTCACCGAGATGATTTTGATCAGTGGTGGTATCTGATCATGAATAAAAGGGAATAAGATGAAATTAAAATCATGAAATGGAATAATTTCAAGGAGTAATTATTCAATAAATAATTCCATAGTGATCAGAAAATTGAGATAAAGAGGAAGTTTCTTAGCTTAAAGAAAAAGGAAAAAGATAGGGTTGTGGATTATGAAGCTACCTTAACAATGTTAGCTTGGGATGTTACTAACTATTTACACAACACTAAGTAAAAGATTGAACAATTCATTAAAGGTCTTAATCCATGTCTCCAAAGTAAACTAGTCTTCCAAAACTTTTCTTCATATGATGTGATAGTTTTATGCTCCATCACGATGGAGAAGTAATTTTATAGAATCTATATATTCAAATGGAACCATGACAAGAAGAGGCCATTTGATAACCATGAAAAATGGAATGAATCAAAGAATAATAATAGGTTTGAGCAATTTTCAACATGTGAAAACTATGAAAAAATGACCCCAGGAAGAGATTGAGGGGACTTGGTGTTTTCTATAAGTGTGGAGTTAGGGGTCACCAGGCTCATAAATTCAATGGGAAGAAGCCGATCAATGATTTCTATTGCTACAATTATAAAGATATGGGGAGATACACCTAAAAATTCCCTAAGTGTTAAGGAAATATTCCATAGAAGAGGATAAAGGTAGATGGCCAAGCGTATGTGATCACTAAAGTATGGGTAGAAGTACCAAATGACGTCGTGGAGAGTACATTAATCATATATTCAAATTTATCTAATGAAATATTTTATTTGGGACCATCACAGTCATTTATATCAACCCATGAATCCTTGTGACAATGATGTGTGGCTCAGTCCCCATTATGATACATAAATGTGCTTTATGTACTGAACTTATAATCAAACCTATGGTTGAATTTGATATAATATTATGTATAGACTGTATCTCAAAATATGATGCAAAGATTTTTTGAAAGAGGAAGGAAATTACAATCTGTGAGGATGATGTAGAATCCCTCGCCATAAGATTAGAAGCATCCTCATCTGATTCTTATCTAGATCCACCCTCAATCACTATACTAAATGAAATTATTGGGGAAGAAGAGAAAACAACACCTAGTGCATAAGAAGGTAATTTTTAAATTGAATATTAACCTATTTCTTAAGATTAAATTGATGTACTTCCTAAAGAATTACAAAGACATCCCCTAGATCCTTAAGTACAATTTTCCATTGATATAATTCCCAATGTATTGCCAATATCAAAGACTCCCTATATAATAGCCATTGTGGAATCAGTAGAGAAGAAGAAATAACTATATTATTTGGGTAAAAATGGATTGATTCAAGCTAGTGTTTCATCATAGGGATAACAGATTCGCTATTTTAAAAATAAAGATAGATTTATAAGTTTGTGCATTTATTATAGAGAAATCAATGCCATTAAAATAAAGCACATGTTTCCTCAACCTCGCATTGATGACCTATTTTATTAACATCATACATCCGAATTGTTTTCAAAGGTTTATCTTCATTATATGTATTACCAATAGTGAGTGAAGAAGGACGAAATTCCAAAGATAGTTTTTTGGATGAGTTATGGACATTATGATTTTATAATAATTCTATTTGGATTGATTAATGGACCCTCTATTTTTATAGATGTAGTGAACAGAGTATTCAAGGAATATCTTGGTGATTCTATTATGGTATTCATTGATGATACTAGGTTGTATTCTAAAAGGTATAACAAACATGGGAGTAACTAAAGAATCATTCATAAGACTCTTACAAGACAATATATATATGAGAAATTTAGTATGTGTGATTTATGGCCTCAGGAGGTCTATTTTCATAGTCATATTGTCTCTTAGGATGGAATATTAGTTTATCCTGAAAATACAAATTCAGTTATATAATGGCCTATGCCAACCAACATAATAGAGTTACATAGTTTTGCAGGTTTGGCAGGTTACTATTGGTGATTCATTCATATTTTTTTTCAGATTAGCTTACATGTTAACCAAACTTACACATAAAAGGTTTATGTTTGTATTAAAAATTAAATGTGAGGAATTCATTGATGATCTAAAGAAAAGACACTACCACTAAACAAGGAAAGGGAAGTGCAGCCCTTTATTAGTGTTAAGCAGAAAGTGTTGATAAAGGGGTGGGCCTTTATTTGTGCTAGCTAAAAGTTCTCATAAATGTACACTTTATCAGCGCTAAAACAAGCGCTGATAAAGGTGTACCCTTTATCGACACTTTTTTAGCGCTGATAATGTGTACATTTATCAGTAATATTATTAGTGCTAAGAAAAATTATCATTATTAATTGATATAAAATTATTATATTTATATTAAAAAATAATGTTTATTTGAAAACAATAAATAAAAGAAATTAAAATCAATATATGTTTTTTAATAATTCAATAATATATATATAATGTTTTAATTGATAAATGTATTTCTAAGATTATATTTAAATAAATAAACAATTATATACATATATAATTATATAATTATAAGATTTTAATAAATTACATTAAATAAAAAAATTATTATATTTTTATAGTTATTAGAGATTTATTAGATTTATTAGATTAATTCATTGTATTTATTATATTTGATATATTTAATATATTTATTTTATTTATTTTATTTATAAATATATAATACACATTAATATATATATCTATATATATAATTAAAAATGACTGCTAAAATAAGAATTTATCAGCGCTATATTTTTAGCACTGATAAATATTTGTTTTATTAGTGATTTTTTAGCGCTGATAAAGATATGTCGTTCTCAGCACTAATAAAGCGATGATAAAATACCTATTTATCAGTGCTAAAATTTTATCACTGATAAATAGGTCCTTTATCAATGATTTTTTATTGGTGATCATGTCTTATCTTTATCATCTTTCAATAAACACAGATAAAGGTATGTCTTATCAGCGCTTTTTTTTTAGCACTGATAAAACATACCTTTATCAGTGATTTTAACTAACAATGGTAAAGGTTCTAGAAGTTTTTAAAAAATAGCCCTAACATGCCCCTCCTCCATTTCACCCGTTTAAGACTTCAAAAAAGTCAAACCATGCGCCATGACCCCTCCTCCTCCTCCTCCTCTTCAACCATTTCCTTGTCCTCCTCCACCGCCACGACCGTCCTCCTCCTCCTCTACCACTGTTGCCTTCTCCTCCACCTCCTCTGTGATCCCTCTTCCTCCCCGACCCTGCTTCTCCTCATCCTTCTCCACCGCTTCCTCCTCCTCCTTTGACCACCAAATCATCCTCGTCTATTGCGACATCTTCTTTAGGTTTTTTGAAAATGGATGATGGGTCTTGATCGAGCCTAGATGAGCTTCAGATATGGTGGCTGAGTATTATTAAGGGGTCAACTCCACTTTGAGGTTGCTGGTATCAAACCATTACCAATGTTTTATGTATTGTTTCATGCATTGTGTGATATATAGTATTTCCACCCTTGTGTTGTTTTTATTACATCAACTCAAATTTTTTTCCTTGACAACATGAATTGGGAAAAACATCAAGGGTTGTTATGGACCCTAGTATTTTTCCTTAATTCCACGACCATCCGGTCATGTTGGAATAAATTAAAATACATTGAACATTACATTCAATATACCTTGGTGTATTCCCTTCTGTTATACTATGATTCATATGACCTTTTTTAAGTGTCTTTTTCCACCCTAGATATGGGATAAGTGTATAATTGAGAGATTCCATTTTGAGTTTTTTACTAGGATGTTTTTAATTCACCACCTAAGAGTATGTATGTTCTTTTTGGTATATTTTCTATCCTTACATGTGATGTAGATTGATTCAATGGAAAATTTGTTCCATGTTTGACAATTATATTAATGGTAATTATGTTCTATATAACCAATAGGTATTCCTCATTGGTAGAAAATAACATAGATGGAACAAAATTGGTCCTCTTAGCGTCCCTTGAATAAGAGATGTGTAGATTATGTAAGGTCAGTGTGAGACTTGAACCAAATAGAAATTAGTGTTTCCTCGTAGAATATTTGACGTATTTGACTAACTTATGGGGTGATTGTTCCTCCCCCTTCTGGCCAATAATATCCAAGTGGTTTATAGACATTTTTTAGATTTGGATATGGGTTCGACATGTGTGGATCAAATAATCTTAAACATTGAGCGAGTCATATGTTAGGAAGACATAGTTACGGTTTATTTTTTATTATCTATGATTTTTATTAGGCCATTTTATTTTTTTTATATGCTATAGGACACTATTTCCATCGGTAATTCTATTTTTATGTTGTGGAAGTGCTGCCCCATGATTAATATCTTTGTTTGGGTGTGGGATGACCTACCTGATCACCCTAACAAGGCCTAAGGAATGGGATGATATGAAATTTTTTGATGAAGATGCCTAAAGAATGGGATGATGTACTTGATGTGATACTATTATGTGTGTATGAGTTTCATTTACCACTTACCATATAATAATGTGATCTGAGATGCTATACCAATTATGAAATATTCAAATGGTTTGATATGCACAACCAAATAATATTTATATCTTAATGGAATTCATTTTAGGGATGATATACACATTCTATAGTGAGATCATGACTAGGGAAATTATACTTTAGTTTTGGGAAATTATTCCCACTTCTTCCCCTTTGCCGTCGCTTCCTTTTCATCCTTCTCTGCCTTGACCGTCCCCCTCATCCTCCTTGATGCTAGGTATCAATCATTGGCTAGATAAGATCTATGATGAGGCTTATCTTCCATTCAAGTTCATTTTATCTTAATTGTTTATATATATATATAATGAGGATGAGTCCTAGATACCTTTAGATTTCAATATATAGATACTCCACCAAGGTAAACATTATTTCAAATTATTTTATGTTTATGTTTGGCTACACATCATGGGTTATATGCGATTTTCCACAAGACATAAATTATTTTAGTGGTTTAGATTGTGTTAAAGGTTAGGTATGGAATACCCTCCATGGGATTTTCTTTATGTATGTTCATTTAGCCATGGGATATTTTTTACATTGGTAGTCCTTCTAAGGAAGTAAGTTGTCTTTTTTATGACCTCACAATCAACTTCTAGTATATAATATTAGGCTTGAGTAATACCTTGTATTAGTGATTTAGATTGTGCTAGAGGTTAGATTGGTTATTCCTCTTTAGGTCCTTCTTATTGTATGTGAGTTTATCCAGGGGGCCCGCCTTATGTTAATGGTTTGGATTGTGTGGGAGGTGGGCTATGTTATGCCCTACATACTATTTTTGGGGTGGATGTTATTCTACAAGGCATATAGACACATAACAATTCATGATCAAGATTTAATGGTTATTCCTAGGGAATGAGTGATGTAGTGTAAACCTTGTGGTATTTCAAAAATGCGACATCATAGGATGAACTCTGCAATAGACACGTAGGATACACTTCAATGTACCATATTCTTGAATTTTAAAGAGAGTTTTTAAGTATTTTTAACAAGGTTTCCCTATTCGTTATTAGTCACTCAGCCACATCAACCAAACCCCTACACCATAATTTCCCATCTCATAATTCACTATTTAGGATCCCTAATGGTCGTTTCATAATGGACATCCCACCCCCTCCCTAGACAACCCACACCCCTCCCCCACACCCCTGCATCCCCCCACCTGGATAGCCTACCCCCCTCCCGGGATATCCCACACCCCCTCATCCACACCCCTGTAGCCCCCTACCCCCCAGACAACCCACCCCCTTACCCTTTGAACTTTTTATGTTTTTCCGGATTTTCCCCCTTTTATAGTCCATAACATCTCCAAGCAATGCCAACCTCCCACACCTCTTCTCTTGGGTGGTTCTCCCTTACCTGGTGTATATTTCATCTTTCATCACATGTATTAGAGAGCTTAGTATAATTTTTACCTCTTTTATTCCTTCCATATATTAGTGTGTGACCTCCACCCCCCAAATCCTATATTTAAATGGACATGGGTCAATTAAAATTTGAAATGTAAGAATACGGCCCAGGCTGTTATCATAACAAAAAACTGACCTGACTTTCCACTAACTGAAGAGGAGTTAATTATCCCCACGGGATAACAAAGTTCCCTAGAAACAAAATACAAATAATGTGGAATATTTTGCCCCTAAATTAGAGTAAATTAAAAATGATCATTCTCCGGAAAAGTATACATGCCCCATTCATAAGTTGAACTTCTAGGAAAATAGTAGACACACAAAAAAATGAATAGGAAGAAGATATCATAGATGGAAAATACAATCCCACCATTGACCAATAAAATTGTTTAACATGAGAGTTCTCATTTTATGTTTTATTTTCAGTTAGAAATATCCTATGTCGCATGCCTCTCCTATACCGAGAATTCACCAATGCTACACACTGAGGGAAACCATTACAGTGAGTTTTCTCCTATTACTCCTTGTTTTCCTCTTGTTCTCATGTTATTAATATTTCATATTTATGGTATGTTGTGAAATGTACGAGCTAAACACCCCATTTAAAATCCTAGCCGTTGGTGGTCCTTGTTTGTGCAGTAAATGAATTGCATGTTTGTTGGTTTCTATTGACTATTTGAATATAATAATTTATAATTTATGTATACTTACTAATGAATGAATTCCCCAAGATGATAAAATTTATGTGATAACCCCTGAATTAACAAAAGGAATTGAATATGGGGTGCTGTGTAAAATCGGATATTGGTTCTTGTTTGGTTTGTATGGTGTTTCAATTGTGATCATGATTGTGTGTTAGTATGGTGTTGCTGTTTTTTTTCATGATTGGTATGCTATTTGTTTTCCTTGTTTTAGTTTTTTCTCCATTGAATATCATTCAAAAATTGACCCATTTCAATGGTACCAAAACAATTTTAAAAGGGAAATTCCACTTAATCGTAGAAAACCACTTTACTATAGGACTCTATGAGTCACATTATGGGAACCATAGTCAAATAACCATAACAATAGATGTAATGAATCCTTCCACCCATAAGAACTCTATTGAAAATCATACCATATTCTAGTTGTGTAACATAGTTCTTGACTAGAGTCATTATGTTTCTAGAGAAACACTAAAAACCATTTTACAACAATGTATATAGATCACATGTGGGATACAAAAACATTATATTAAAAATGATTCTCATAGATAGTTCCATTGACCAGGTGGTTGGGAAGATGGGTGTTATCTACTTTGGTCCTCATTAATGCATGGAGAGGTTTGGGTATTGTTTACCATATTTAGTTACATTAATTATAGTTGGATGATGACCATAGTTGAACATCTTTTGAGTAATTATTTTGTTAAATATTAATATTACTGTATCAAATTGGATGAAAATGAATGATGAATGAGTGAATGAAAATCGGCTGATGAAAGAGTACGAAGAAGGCGTGACAGAGTTTATCAAGTTTGAAAAAGATCATTCAAATGACCCTTCTCAAATCCTTTTTCAGTGTTTATGTTGTAGTCATTAAAGACAAATTAGTCAGAGGAGTTGGATGAACACCTAGCCTATCACAGAATAGATCGATGTTATACATGTTGGAATAAACATTGGGAAAATTGAATATTGGTAGTGGCTGGGATAAAAATTCATTTTATGGATCATCTGATATGATTACAAGTGTGATCAATGAAGATGATTGTATGGAGGATGTGATTAAATATGTGAATAATGATGAAGATCATATTGAGGAAATGACAAGGAAAGTTGAATATGAACTTCGTGATTCCCAAAATTGTTTGAGAAGACAAATAGTTGTGAAAAGACTCCATTATATGCTAGTTTCACTAAATATAAAGTATTTTCATCCATACTAAAGCTATATAATTTGAAAGAAGTCAATGGTTGTAGTGACACTAGTTTTATAGAACTACATACTCTCCTGAATGAAATGATCCCAGAAGATAATGAGAACCTGAGTTGAACATATGCTGCCAAATGAATGCTATGATTGATGGGTATGATCTCTAAAAGA
The DNA here is from genome assembly GCA_963277665.1 of Viscum album. Lineage (NCBI taxonomy): Eukaryota > Viridiplantae > Streptophyta > Magnoliopsida > Santalales > Viscaceae > Viscum > Viscum album. Next base: position 272,236,196 of record OY728119.1, on the reverse strand, counting down.
ATACACAACTTCCCAAATGACTGTATATTGTTTCTCAAGGACCACCAATCACATAAATAATACCAAATTTTGGGAGCTTATTGATACAAGAACGATGAATCTAGTCCTATGAAATTTGAATGGAACTTTCAAATCATTCCAAGGTTAAGGCACCTATAAGGAAGTGAGGAGACTATAAGACAATTGGCATGGCATGAAGATACAAGAATTAAATATGGGAAACTATTTCACCCAATAGACTCTCCTCAGTTTAAGTGAATTAACCATGAGTATCTTGAATTTGGGAATGACCCAAGCAACATTCGCCTTGAGTTTTCTATAGATTGAGTGAATCCTTTGGGTTTTCAAAGAAGCTGTCACAATACATGGTCGATTATGTTGATAAATTATAACTTACAACTATGGTTATGTATGAAATTAAAATACATCATGTTATCTATTCTTATATCAAGACCAAAAAAACTCTGTAATGATATTGATGTTTATTTGGCTCCATTGATCATGGATTTGGAATTATTGTGGGATTCAGGTGTTATGTTGTATGATGATTACAAAAATAAAGATTTCACTTTGAGAGACATGCTGCATAGAACGATAGATTAATTTATTACTTATGAAAATTTGTCAGGATATAGTATTAAAGGTACTCAAAGGTGTCCCATTTTCAAACGAGGTACTCAGTCAATTAGGTTGAAACATTCATCAATAACCGTGCTTCCAAGACATTGTTTATTTCTACCCCGATGACATACATACCGATCTTGAAAGAAATCATTCTATAGAAGTTCAGAAGAACTTACAACACAATCTCCACTAAAAGGTGATCAATTGTTTGAAAAAGTAAAACACATGAACACTACTTTTGGTAAACTTTATTCGAAAAACCCCATGAAAACCGGTTTGAAAAAGGGGTCAGGTTTTTTTTTTGAATTACCATACTGGAATGGTATGTATGTCAGACATTTTCTTGATGTTATTCATGTTGAAAAAAATGTATTTGATAGTATCATCAACACATTTATAAATGCACCTATTAAAACAAAGGATGGAATTAAGGCTAGATTTGACATGTTTTAGATGGGAATATGAGAAGAGTTGGCACCAGTAAAGGGTGAAAAATGAACATTTCTTCCTCCTACTACTTATATTCTTTCTAGGAAGGAGTGATATCAGTTTTTCAACTTCTTGAATGAAGTAAAGGTTCCAGTGGGGTATTAATAAAATATAACGAAAATTATGTCAATGGGCAATTTAAAGTTAAAGGGTTTGAAATTACATGACTACCATGTTTTGATGAAATATCTAATTCCTATATCTTTACGTTACATGTTTTCCAAGAATGTCAACTGTACATTAACGAAGCTCTATTTCTTCTTCAAAAAAATATACAACAAATTTATAGACCCATTGAAATTTCCAACTATGGAAACAGAAATTTTCGTCATCTTATGTAAAATGGAAATGTTCTTCCCGATGGAATTCTTTGATATGATGAATCAATTTATTTTTCATTTGGTGAGAGATATTCGACTATGTGGTCCTATACATTATAGATAGATGTACCACATTGAACGCTATCTGAAGATTTTCAATGGGTATGTCAAAAATAAATGTCTTATAGAGAGAGAAATATATTGATGAGGAATTAGTTGAATTCTATACCAAATACCTATCTAGTGTGGAGATTATTGGCCTACCTAAATCATGTCACATTGGGAGGATTTATGGTGATGGAATTTCTGGAAGATAGGTTTTCATAATATATATTACAGGTCATGAGTGGGCCCACCTTTATGTTATTCAAAATAGTCTCGACGTTGACTCATATGTTCAAACCCTAAAAAATTAGGAATTTGAATCCATCTAAGTCTTAAAAATGGGTATCAGATACACATAATCAATAGTTTACATGATTTTTTTAGGAATATATTTTTAAGAAGATAGATGGAAATACATACTCAATTTCATATTGACTTTAACGGCTAGTGACACGTGCCTGTTGTGGGATGTGACAAAAATGAATATTAACTATGTTAAAATGTAGTAAAGTGGTAAACCTAAGTTGTCTCTAGAGAGGAGTGTGCAACAATTACGTTTTCCACTTAATTAGAGAGAAAAATGTGTGGTTTATGAGATTTAATTGGTTTTGGAAAGAAAATAAAAAATGGAATGAAACAAAATTAACTAATGAAAATATTGAAAACTATGATATGATAAGGTTGATTAGGTCGGGGTCAGTTTTCTATTTGTAATGCTATCCTTGTTTTGTTTTATTCTAACCTCTTCTCCTATGTTGTTTAATGTGAGATTCCACGATAGTTTCTTCTCACTAATTCGGTCGAATGGTGATGGTGAGAGAATTTCTTACCGAGATCTTATTTTGGTCTACTCTCCTTCCATGTGAATGAGAGTTGAAGTAAATATTTTCAATTGACATGGGAAATACCCCATCGGGTCCTGTTGATCCAAAGCAATCAAATACATTCTCCACCACTTTCACACGTACTGACGATCGCCGAGTACTTCAACACTAAACATTGGTCTATTCCATCGTATATAAACCAAAACATAGTATAGGGAGATAATGATCATTAACCAAAACAAAAATAAATAACGGAATTATAAAATCAAATACGATCGCACTTGATAATAAAACCCGCTATATGAAATTGAAAACAACGTTACAGAAAATAGATAGAATTTTTATTCAATAAAGTGCATGAAATCTAGCATTACAAAATAGAAAACATACCCTACCCAATAACTCAAAATTTTTACCCCACCATGTTAAGGGTAATCGAGATGATTTGGGAAGAAGAAGGCATTACAAAACTATGAAAAAGAAAAGAAAGACAAAGAAAATAAGAAAAATTGTCCAGCTGATTCTGTCTTCTAAAATTTTACTCCCGGTTGGCACCCCCTCCTCTCGAATCACCAAATGGTCCCTTCTTATAGAATTATACAAATCAAATTTCCTTTTTTTACTCCAGATCTCAAACAAATTGGACTGTTATAGAGAATGATATGTAATATTTATGGAGGTTGACATTTTCTGATCGAGATTTCAAAAAATATTCCTTCATTGTTTCCTATCCAATATCCAACTTAATGAAGCTCAATCTCCTTGGAATTTAACATAGATACGCATATGTTACTTGGCTGCACATTTCAATTTGAATCATCTTAATTAAAGAAATTATGACTGATTTATGATGAATTATCTGATGTGGGGTCCCCATGGTCGTCCAGAATCATTCTCAACATTAATTAATTTGTTCGGGTCCCTTGATGGCCGAATTATATCATACGCCAGAAGAAAAAGTTATATCCCGACCCTCCAAGGTTCCTAAAAAAACGAATCACATAAAGTGGGATTATATTGTAAAATATATGGTCGAATTACCAAAACATATTAAATATGTTAAATTCCCAAAATTAGGAAACATTCCAATTTTAATACAAAACATACCATAAATACAAAAATGATGTAATTAAAATTAAATTGTTGGATTTGGGGTGTTTAGATATTTGAAATTCATATACAAAATGTGTAAAATATTAACTCTATCAATTCCCCCACACATAGCACTTGGACTCCAGGACAAGTAAACATCAGAATCAAAGCAAATTCAAAACGCATAGCCACGAGATCCACCAAATCGATACCATGAAATGAAAAGATTTCATGACTCATCCATAACCGTTATTCCATGTTGACAAATCAGATCATTAAATATTTTTCCACTTCATTTCTCATCCCATGCACACAAGACACATACCTCACATGAATTTTCTCTCATCTCACAAATATCAATTTTCAACAATGTTTTTCTCATCCAAACAAATGTAAGGGTCACCATAGGTTTGAAAAACTCCTTCTTCTCCACCCGATGTGGGTCATGGAAATGTGTTTCTCATGAGGACTTTTCAGGGTTGTTTTGTGGCTTTTAGTTTGTAAAATTTAGATGATAAAAAATTCTGCATCCGAAAAAGGAGGCTTGGCACTTTTTGAAGAAAAATTGCAAGATTCTAATTTTCACTCAACCATGGTCTCCTTATCTCCCCCTTTGTAGAACATAGGCTCCATCATCATGATAATAGTAGGAAAAATCTTATTCTTCTTAATCGTGATTTCTCTTGAATGCTCCAGAAAAGGCACAGCTTTCTTCCTCCATTACAAGCTCCAGAAATGCACAACTTCTCCTATCATAAAAGCTCCAGAAAAGGCACAGCTTTCAGTATAATGATTTTTCAGCTGCACACACATCTCTTCAACAATTGATTTTCCACCCAAAGATTCACCAAATTAGGTATCACAACACAAGACAGCTTCCCCCACACTTAAGTTCAATTAGATCATGCAATTTCACTTCAAGAGAAGGTTGGATATGGAAAATTGGCTTGTAATGTGGCTAACCTAACAAGCTGTTCGTGGCTTCTAAGGGCTAAATTGATTAAATGTACAAGGTGGTCCAGAATGAAAAGGTATTATCTTGAAAAGGGTCATAAAACCAAATAAATTCTTCAATCATTTCAAACACATATACCCTAAACCCACATGTTTTGAAATGAATATATCAAATTCTGGTTAAGACAAGAATGGTCTAGTTATCTAAAAAATAAGTTGAATGAAATGAATATGAAAAAAATAGTTCAAAAGCCTCACAAGAAAGTGATTTCAAAGATATAGACAGTGAAATGTGGCATGAGATTCAAAAATCAGCGTACTTTTCATGAAATTCCAAAAGATTTAAACTCAAAACAAAGTAATTTTAGCATTCATTTAAGCTCAGTTTCAGGGAATAAATTGGATCACTCAATGGCATGGATTTCAAAAATGACAATGATAACCATTTCAGCTCAAAATTTTCAAAAACACACCAAAAATTGAAAAATAAACACACAAAAATATGAAAACATTTTTTTTGAAAAAATAAATACAAAAGGAAAATCCTAAACTACAAAGGTTTCCTCCCCCATACATAAATGATGCAGTGTACTCAATGCATTCAAACAGATGTAACATGTGAGTAGATTTTAAAATTAATCACAACATCAAGTAAGTGTGAAAGAGAGGTACGACCTGATTTATTGGTGGTGCAACATTGATTTAAGATCTTAAGTGTTGCACACTGATAACCTGCAATCAAAAGAACAAAAGAAAATATAAGACATTTATTGAAAGTAATGAAAATATAAATTGTATGAGTAAAGATGGATTGATCTTCATTTAATCCCCCAAGTGGGCCCCAGGTTTTGACTTTCTCTAGATTGGCGGTTCAAGTTGGTTATGCCCAATCTGAAGGTGGGTGGAGTTTCTTTGTGATGAACCCAAAAAAAAATCTTCTTTACATCATGTGCTTCATTATTTTAGGTGAGGACAGAAAGAGTATCGTACGCCAAATCCACCACCAGGACAAAAAAATACAATTTTCGTGGTGGGGGTTGGACAAAGAATGAGTCCTCATCTTTCTTGGGTTCTTCTTGAAAAACATCTTCCTTATCTGTGGAAAAATCAAAGGGAATGTTTGAGTTTAATTCTATTTGAACAAAGTTAAAGCATGAAGTGTCAATATCAAATTCTTTCCTTTCAATGTAAGCATCTTGTGTCTCTTTTTCCGCAGTGAAATTGAAGTGCCCAGATCAGTGTGAATCACTGAGAGGGGGAGGGGGTGAATCAGTGATCCCTTAAAACTTTTTACTAATTGATTCTTAATCAATTAAACCTCTATGGCTGGTTAAAGCCTCAATCCACTCTTCTTGTATCTCTCAACCTTTCCCGGATAATGCAGTAATGAAAAGCCACAGGACACAAGGATTTACAAGGTTCGGCACCAAAGGCCTACATCCTTGCCATGCTCTCCCAGCATGGATTCTCCCATTATAACTTGTTAGAATTACAATGGTCGATACAGAGTCCCACTGTATCTCTCCTGAGTCCCACAGGAGGGTCTTTATACTGCGTCCCACAGTGTTACCAGAGTCCCACTGGCCTGCTCCAGAATCCCACTGAAGACTTCTTCTCCCTGAGTCCCACAGGGTCTTCTCCTGGCTCCTCGAGTCACACGAGTAGCTCTTCTTCACTTTAAGTTCTTCAAGTAACTTCAGCAGTCTGGGATAAAGACTGCTGGCCTTGCTCTTCTCTTCTGATCACTTGTGGTTGATCAGGCTCTTCTCAATCTACTGCAAACTCAGACAAACAATATCTTTCACTTCAGTCTGGCTCAGTCTCAACTTCACATCAACTTCATGCACTGACTGCATGGCCTTCTCAATTTCTTCAAGATCCTCAAGTCTTGGACTCTTCAGATGCACACCACTGATTTAGCACTGTTCACGTGTTCACGTGCATGCATGCATGCATGCACTCCCATTCTTCTCTTCTTGGTGCAGTAAACCCTTAGAGGGTGTAATTCTTTTCAGCACACACCTACTTCTCACTTCTTCACACACTTTGTCCAATTTTTTTACACACTTAGAGTGTGTTCTACTTTAGTGTGGATGTCCTCCTTTCAACTTCTTCTAAGTGTGTTCACTTTTAGTGCACACCTAGGTTCGACCTACTTCTTCTTGTTTGCACACACACACTCAAGGCATGTTCTTCAATTTGCATACACAAGGTTTCAAGCCTTGGGTTCTCCTTGAACACACCAAAACCATAGGGTCTTATCTTCACTATGAACACAAGGCATGCAAGTCTCGGCCTTCACTTGAATTGCACACACACAAATAGTGTGGTCTTCCTCCTTATGCACACACACGGCCACGGCCTTCCTTCTCTTCTTGCACACACACAAGGCTACGGCCAACTCTTGTTCACTTTGCACACAAGGCACTAAGGCCTCGGCCTTCCTCCTGTTTTGCACCCACCAGCCGTAGGGCCTTCTTCTCCACTTGGCACACACACACTAGATGTGGTGGCCTATACTGCCTTCCGCGCAAGGCACCAAGCCGCGCAAGCACTTGGGTGCACAAGGGCCGTGCAAGACCTCGGGTGTGCAAAGTGCAACACCTCGGGCGCTCAGGTGCAAGAGCACAAGCGACCGCGCAAACACCTCCTGCCACGCAAGTCCGCGGGCAGAGAGGGATGCAACCTCGGGCGCGCAAGGATGCGGCCTCGGGTTCTTCCTGTCGCTCAAGGGAGTAGGCGCGCAGGGAACACTTCAAAGCCTCGGGTGGCTTCGGGACAACAGCCGCGCAATGTTTTGCGCGGTGGCTTCTTTCTTCGCGAGGCAGAGGCACTCACGGGTCTTCTGATTTTCAAGAAAGGATCAGCAAGCATTCTCGAGGGCTCGGCCTCATTTATATAGGCAGAGGAGAGGCGGTTCATCCGCGTGATAAATCTCAAAATCCCGAGATCTTCGGATCTTTAAAAACTTTCCAAATCTTTATTTTCTTTCCTCTGTTTCAACGCGGGTTCCTTATATTTTCTCTTCCCTCACGTTCATGCTCGGCCGAACGTGTGCATGCCTCTGTCTAGGCCTATCCATGCAAAACATGAACACCCGATGCCTCGGCAACTCCGTTTGCCTCGGCCTTGATCGAATTTCCTCTTTTGTTGCATGCAGGCTCATTTTAATGCATGGTCGTGTTCGGTGTGGAGAGACGAGCTCAATGGAGCCTTCGGCTTCGGCAATGGTGGCCGGGAACTCGAAATAGTCGTTCGGGAGGCTCCTGGTTCAGCGGAGGCTTCGCGGGTGGCTTCGGCTCGAGCTCGAGGTGGAAGACGAGCCACGGCCGTCGGATCAGGCGATGGAGATGCATCGGACGGCCGGATCAGATCACGGCGCGCGGCAGTTGAATCGTGCGGCGCAGATCAAGCGCGCGATGAGATGGACGGCTCAGATCTGTCCCGGGTGAAAAATGCGCGTCCCACATCGAAGTCTCTCGCGGAATTTCCGCGGTATATCAAATAAGCTGCTCCCTGCCGCTCTTCAGTTGTTCCTTCTCCCTCCACGGTGCCGCCCCGCACCGTGTTCACCCTGCGGGCGCGCTCTGCGCCCACTCTGCTCCTGCGGGCGCGCTACTGGCGCCCACCATGCGCTCCTCCGGGCGTGCCCCAGCACCTCTGCGGTGTCTTGGGTGCGTCCTGCCGCCCTGGACTCGCACCACGGGTTCCCCCTTGGGCGTGGCGCCTTAGGCCCACATGTGCCTTGGGGTTGAACCCTCAAGGTGTCCACGGGCTGGCCAATTTTTTGGCTAAGTCTTGAATAAGACTTTGTAAAAAAACAAAGTCCTCCATGTAGAATGCCATATCAAGCCCTTTCATTCTTCTTCTCAATTTCTTCCCTTCTCTACTTCTTAAGAATTACTTAATCCTCCTCAACATATAATCTTCACTTAGGATATGGAATTCAAAAGGTTTCTTCATCTTCAACCGAGCTCCTGAATCAAATATTTCTTCAATAAACTTCATTGATCTAATCAGAGATCAATTGGAACATCTTCTGATTCACATGCACTAAGTGATAGTGCATGGACTTCATTAAACCACTTCATCCACTTAGAAGTAGTGAATGGATCATCTTGCTTCTTCAACTCCTCATGTATTGTCACTACAATGCATGGTCTTCTAACTTTGTTGTGACTTTGTATCCAGTTGATACAATTTCTTGGAACTTTATGAACAGCTCAACAATCGTCTGATTTACATGGAGAATGTTTCAACCACAATTTCCAATACCACTTAGTGAATCTCCTAAGTGACATGCATCTTAGTACCATGGCCATTCTCCTTCACCACCATCACCATCACATCCTTTGACATTCACATCTTGACTCCTTGACATCCATTCATTCCAAGACAACTTCATGCCTCATTGACAACAAATGCAACACAATGCACTTCAATCTCCCCCTTTGTATTTGTTGTCAATACACCACTTCAGCACATATGAATGGGTCAATATGTGTGCCAATATTTTCTCCACCTTATTGGCAATCAAATGCAAAGGTGTGGTGTGGTTCACATTCACAAATATCTTCCTCCCTTTGAATAGCATCTTCTTGAAAAACACTGAGAGAGGGATGATGTCACATGTTCTCTTTAGCAAAGAACCTTTAGTAAATCAACTCTAAGTCTACTTGGGCTAACCCGGTGTAGAAAACAAGAGTGATGTGACCAAGGAACTCAATGCTGTCCACATTCACTGTAAACATGTGAGATCATGCTTATGGGTTGAATTTTTTTTTTCAGATATTCAATGAATTGCTGAATCCTGCACATACTCCACAAAACTCATTAAAAAGTTCAGTGCAAAGATAAAGCTCCCCCTTTCATCCATTTGTCTTCAATCCATACTCCCCCTTAATTGAAAAGATAAACTCAATTAAGAAACAAGGGATGAAAGTATGATTGGAATACCTTCACTTTTCTCAAGATGGTATTAATCTAAGAATCCCATCTTCTTCAGATTGGCTCCCCCTCAAGGGGTGCACTCCATTCTTTCCAAACCATCCTCCAGTTGAGAATGATCATCATCTTCAATTCCCTGCAATGTTAGCACATGTATATACCAAGAGTATAAGGGAATAAGATAGAACCTCCTTGGTTCATCAACGTGAACAACAAGGTTGAGAAGATTCTCTCAACTGAGATGCCCCATTTTCACCAGTCTTCACACTTGCACATTTGATCATCATTGATGATTGTGCTGGTGTGGATCTCAATATATCTTCATGTGAAATCTTTTGTTTCCTTTTTGCCTTATCAATTGCCAGAACTTTATCTTCAGCTTTTTGCAGATCTTTGGCAAGTTGCAACTGATTTGGCCATATGACTAACAAGTCATTTGGAAGTGTGGACTCAGTTCTGGAAGTTCCACATGGTTCCTTTGATGCTGTCAAGCTACCTCTCTTAGGAAACTTGTTTTCAATCAATCCATTCTGCTTCTTTTGGATTGATTGTCTGTTTGAGTTCAGTCTGCCTCTATTGAATTTCATGGCTTCTTTACAAAGATCCATGATATGACCTTTCTTTCCACAGTAGAAGCATTTCTTCTTGGTGGTCCTTCTGGATGCATCACCCTTCTTGGATTCAGACTCCAAGGACTTCTCTTCCTTTTTCAACATCTTCTTGGGAGCTTTTTCAGCTTTCTTCTTCTTTCTTCCCAAGGATTCCTTTTTAGCCAGGTTCAGTGATCTTCTCTTCATTCCAGCTTCGGATACATTCGGAGATTGATATGTATCAACTCTTTGACCACTTTTGCAACCATCCCAGATGTTGTCAAGTAATCCAAATCTATTTGCAGTAAACAGATGTCTCTGGACCTGTGGATGTTGCTTCCTTCCTTCTGGCTTGCTCCCCCTTGGCATGGGCTTCCTCTGTGCTTTGGCATTCAGTGGATTGTACCAACAATCCTTTGCACAATGCCCATACTTGTTACAATACCAACATTGACCCACAAATCTTGACCTCTTGTGTACTTCTGATTGCTGGGTACTTTTCTTGACAAGTTGTGTTGTTTCAGGAGAGCTCTGCTTCTTTACTGTCTTCATCCATATTTTTTTGGAATTATTCTTCCATCCTGCACTTTTTGTGGAAACACAATTAGAAGCATCAGTACAAGATGGTATGGATGGTACCTTCTTTCTAGAAGATGTTGCACTTTTATTAGAGGATGTCTTTTTCTTAGAATCATCCTGCTCAATGCATACTTGAGTAGCAACATTTCTCCTTTCAGCTGACTGGGAGGCTTGGGCTTTGGATGATTGCTGATTTTTCAATATCACCTCCAGTTCTAAGCATTTCATATTGAGGGAGTTCTTCTCATCCTCAATAGTTATTAGCCTTCCTTCCCATTTCTCTTCCAGCTGCTTTATCTGGTCTTCATGCACCTTTTTCATTTCAAGCAATGAGTTGTCAAGCTCCTTCACCCTTTTTACTTTGTCTTCAAGTTGAGCATCTTTAACAACCATTGATACTCTATGCCTCTTCTCCAGTGCATGGTAAACATCTTTGATTGTTACTTTAAAGATTTCTTTCTCAGAAAGGCTTCTTTGCAATTCTTCAGCAGTGTCTTCATATCTTTCATTGCAAAGAGAAACTGTTTCATCTTTAGCCTTCACCAGCTTTCTGAGAGTGTTGGTTATGCCAACCCTTTTAGCCAATTGATCTTCCATTGCATTGGCTTCTTCTTCTAACTGTGATTTTTCTTCATGAAGATCATGGATGCCTGTAGCTATACACTTTGCCACTTCCTTGGGAACTGTCTTCTGAAGATATTTGAGTGCACTCTGAAGATCATTCATTGGTTCAACTTCATCACAGCTAGGACAGGCTTTCTTCATCTTCTTGGCCTGTTTCTTCTTTCTATTTTTCTGAGTCTTGGCAGATATCTCCATTTGAGGCTGTTCTTTCATTTCCTCAAATCTGCACTTCATAAAGACTCCCTTGGATCTTTTAGAGGTAACCTCCCTCTGATACCAATTGAAGTTCCCAGATCAGTGTGAATCACTGAGAGGGGGAGGGGGTGAATCAGTGATCCCTTAAAACTTTTTACTAATTGATTGTTAATCAATTAAACCTCTATGGCTGGTTAAAGCCTCGATCCACTCTTCTTGTATCTCTCAACCTTTCCCGGATAATGCAGTAATGAAAAGGCACAGGACACAAGGATTTACAAGGTTCGTCACCAAAGGCCTACATCCTTGCCATGCTCTCCCAGCATGGATTCTCCCATTATAACTTGTTAGAATTACAATGGTCGATACAGAGTCCCACTGTATCTCTCCTGAGTCCCACAGGAGGGTCTTTATACTGCGTCCCACAGTGTTACCAGAGTCCCACTGGCCTGCTCCAGAATCCCACTGAAGACTTCTTCTCCCTGAGTCCCACAGGGTCTTCTCCTGGCTCCTCGAGTCACACGAGTAGCTCTTCTTCACTTTAAGTTCTTCAAGTAACTTCAGCAGTCTGGGATAAAGACTGCTGGCCTTGCTCTTCTCTTCTGATCACTTGTGGTTGATCAGGCTCTTCTCAATCTACTGCAAACTCAGACAAACAATATCTTTCACTTCAGTCTGGCTCAGTCTCAACTTCACATCAACTTCATGCACTGACTGCATGGCCTTCTCAATTTCTTCAAGATCCTCAAGTCTTGGACTCTTCAGATGCACACCACTGATTTAGCACTGTTCACGTGTGCACGTGCATGCATGCATGCATGCACTCCCCTTCTTCTCTTCTTGGTGCAGTAAACCCTTAGAGGGTGTAATTCTTTTCAACACACACCTACTTCTCACTTCTTCACACACTTTGTCCAATTTGTTTACACACTTAGAGTGTGTTCTACTTTAGTGTGGATGTCCTCCTTTCAACTTCTTCTAAGTGTGTTCACTTTTAGTGCACACCTAGGTTCGACCTACTTCTTCTTGTTTGCACACACACACTCAAGGCATGTTCTTCAATTTGCATACACAAGGTTTCAAGTCTTGGGTTCTCCTTGCACACACCAAAACCATAGGGTCTTATCTTCACTATCCACACAAGGCAAGCAAGTCTCGGCCTTCACTTGAATTGCACACACACAAATAGTGTGGTCTTCCTCCTTATGCACACACACGGCCACAGCCTTCCTTCTCTTCTTGCACACACACAAGGCTACGGCCAACTCTTGTTCACTTTGCACACAAGGCACTAAGGCCTCGGCCTTCCTCCTGTTTTGCACCCACCAGCCGTAGGGCCTTCTTCTCCACTTGGCACACACACACTAGATGCGGTGGCCTTTACTGCCTTCCGCGCAAGGCACCAAGCCGCGCAAGCAGTTGGGTGCACAAGGGCCGCGCAAGACCTCGGGTGTGCAAAGTGCAACACCTCGGGCGCGCAGGTGCAAGAGCACAAGCGACCGCGCAAACACCTCCTGCCACGCAAGTCCGCGGGCAGAGAGGGATGCAACCTCGGGCGCGCAAGGATGCGGCCTCGGGTTCTTCCTGTCGCGCAAGGGAGTAGGCGCGCAGGGAACACTTCAAAGACTCGGGTGGCTTCGGGACAACAGTCGCGCAATGTTTTGCGCGGTGGCTTCTTTCTTCGCGAGGCAGAGGCACTCACGGGTCTTCTGATTTTCAAGAAAGGATCAGCAAGCATTCTCGAGGGCTCGGCCTCATTTATATAGGCAGAGGAGAGGCGGTTCATCCGCGTGATAAATCTCAAAATCCCGAGATCTTCGGATCTTTAAAAACTTTCCAAATATTTATTTTCTTTCCTCTGTTTCAACGCAGGTTCCTTATATTTTCTCTTCCCTCATGTTCATGCTCGGCCGAACGTGTGCATGCCTCTGTCTAGGCCTATCCATGCAAAACATGAACACCCGATTCCTCGGAAACTCCGTTTGCCTCGGCCTTGATCGAATTTCCTCTTTTGTTGCATGCAGGCTCATTTTAATGCATGGTCGTGTTCGGTGTGGAGAGACGAGCTCAATGGAGCCTTCGGCTTCGACAATGGTGGTTAGGAACTCGAAATAGTCGTTCGGGAGGCTCCTGGTTCAGCGGCGGCTTCGCGGGTGGCTTCGGCTCGAGCTCGAGGTGGAAGACGAGCCACGGCCGTCGGATCAGGCGATGGAGATGCATCGGACGGCCGGATCAGATCGCGGCGCGCGTCAGATGAATCGTGCTGCGCAGATCAAGCGCGCGATGAGACGGACGGCTCAGATCTATCCCGGGTGAAAAATGCGCGTCCCACATCGAAGTCTCTCGCGGAATTTCCGCGGTATATCAAATAAGCCGCTCCCTGCCACTCTTCAGTTGTTCCTTCTCCCTCCACGGTGCCGCCCCGCACCGTGTTCACCCTGCGGGCGCGCTCTGCGCCCACTCTGCTCCTGCGGGCGCGCTACTGGCGCCCACCATGCGCTCCTCCGGGCGTGCCCCAGCACCTCTGCGGTGTCTTGGGTGCGTCCTGCCGCCCTGGACTCGCCCCATGGGTTCCCCCTTGGGCGTGGCGCATTAGGCCCACATGTGCCTTGGGGTTGAACCCTCAAGGTGTCCACGGGCTGGCCAATTTTTTGGCTAAGTCTTGAATAAGACTTTGTAAAAAAACAAAGTCCTCCATGTAGAATGCCATATCAAGCCCTTTCATTCTTCTTCTCAATTTCTTCCCTTCTCTAATTCTTAAGAATTCCTTAATCCTCCTCAACATATAATCTTCACTTAGGATATGGAATTCAAAAGGTTTCTTCATCTTCAACCGAGCTCCTGAATCAAATATTTCTTCAATAAACTTCATTGATCTAATCAGAGATCAATTGGAACATCTTCTGATTCACATGCACTAAGTGATAGTGCATGGACTTCATTAAACCACTTAATCCACTTAGAAGTAGGGAATGGATCATCTTGCTTCTTCAACTCCTCATGCATTGTCACTACAATGCATGGTCTTCTAACTTTGTTGTGACTTTGTATCCAGTTGATACAAGTTCTTGGAACTTTATGAACAGCTCAACAATCGTCTGATTTACATGGAGAATGTTTCAACCACAATTTCCAATACCACTTAGTGAATCTCCTAAGTGACATGAATCTTAGTACCATGGCCATTCTCCTTCACCACCATCACCATCACATCCTTTGACATTCACATCTTGACTCCTTGACATCCATTCATTCCAAGACAACTTCATGCCTCATTGACAACAAATGCAACACAATGCACTTCAGAAATCAATGTGGATATCCTCTTGATCTTCCTCCAATAAACGATCAAAATGTTCAGGGAGTTCCAACTATTCCTCTTTAGGCACATCTTCCTTTTCTTCCTCATCTATCTAGACAATACATGAGTTGTCCAAATATTAAAATTTAATGAAACTGGAGGTGAAACTCAATTCAGTTTCAATAAAATTAGAAGATAATGAGTTCATGAAAAGATCATATCCCTGATTTTTCTCGGCATCAATTGGTTCTTCAATGGGAAGTTCCTCTTGGAGTAGAGTGGTAGCAGATGGATGTGGGTAGTCAAGCTCCTCAATGTTCTCTTCAAATTCCACCATGTTGGTGGTGTATTCCCCCAATTATGTTAGATCTTCTACATTATGAGGAATAGGGGAATCAAGTAGTTCCTCACACTCCTTCCCAAATTCTTCCAGATCTTGCTGAGCTCCCAAACTTACTTCATAAGGCACATCTTCTTCATCAATCTTCTTCAGAAATGGTTGAGAAGGGACAAATGGATCTACTTTTAATTCCATCATGGTCTCCCTAGGTTCTTCAACATCAAGGATTAGCGGGGAATCCACTTCCACTAATTTCTCATGTTTAGGTTCAGGTTTCTCTTGGGATGTGTGAAAATATTCAATTAGTCATTCCATTTTTCTCTCCACATCATGTATTTCTTCATGAATTTCATGAAATTGATCTTTTATTTGAACTTTCTCTTCTTGTTGCACCTCGACCATTTCCGGAATTTTTTTTGGAAAATACTCTTGGAGTCCAATTAATTCTCTGGCCAATTTCTCCAACACTTAGTAATCAAGGTTTTCTTGATGGTATTGAATGAGATAATTGAATTCATCCTCCTTGTTGATTTAGATTCGAGCTCCCCTGATCTTTTTAGCAAAAAGAGAAACACTATCCTCTGTAGACCAAGGTGAGTCCACAATTGCTTCATTCACTCGTGGATAATTGTGCCATGAATTAAAGAAAAAATCATTTGAGAACATAATGACAAAAGTTTTTTTTTATTTTTTTTTTTAATTTTTTTTAAAAGTCACGTATTTACAAATGCATTTTTGGCATAGCCTCCATGGAAACGGTGCCATGTTTTGACACGTTCCTATCGTGGGGTGTGACAAAAATGAATATTACATGAGTAAAAATGTAGTAAAGTGGTTAACCTAAGTTTTCTCTAGAGAGGAGTGTTTAAAAATTATGTTTGTCACTTAATTAGAGAGAAAAATGGGTGGTTTATGAGATTTAATTGGTTTTGGAAAAGAAATTAAAAATGGAATGAAACAAAATTAACTGAAGAAAATATTTAAAACTATGTTATGAAAATGGTGATTAGGTCGGCGTCAGTTTTCTAATACCCGATTGGGTCCTGTTTATCCAAAGCAATCAAATACATTCACCACCACTTTCACACATACTGACGATCGCCGAGTACTTTACCACTAATCATTGGTCTATTCCATTGTATATATACCAAAACATAGTGGAGGGAGATACTGATCATTGACCAAAACAAAAAACAATAACGGAATCAAAAATCAAATACAATCACACTTGATAATAAAACCCACTATATGAAATTGAAAACAACATTGCAGAAAATAAATAGAATTTTTATTCAATAAAGTGCATGAACTCAAGCATTAAAAAAAAGAAAACCTACCCTCACAAATCATTCAAAATGTTTACCCCACCATGGTAAGGGTAATTGAGATGATTGGGGAAGAAGAAGGAATTAAAAAACTATGAAAAAGAAAAGAAGATAAACTGTCCAGCTGATTATGTCCTCCGAATGTTTACTCCAGGTTGGCACCACCTCCTCTCGAATCACCGAATGGTCCCTTCTTATATAATTATCCAAATAAAATTTCCTTTCATTCCTCGAAATCTCAAATAAATTGGACTGTTATAGAGAATGATATGTAATATTTATTGAGTTTTACTTTTTCTCATCGAGATTTCCATCAATCTTCCTTCAATGTTTCCAATCCAATATCCTCCTTAGTGAAGCTCCATCTGCTTGATATTTAACAGGGACACACATATATTACTTGTCTGCACATTACAATTTGAATCACCTTAATTGGAGCTATTATGACTGATTTATGATGAATTATCTGATGTGGGGTCTACATGGTCATCCTGAATCTTTCTCCACATTAATTTATTTTTTCCGGTCCCTTGATCGCCGAATTATATCATACCCCAGGATACAAAGTTATAGCCCGGCCCTCCATGGTTCCTACAAAAAATAAATCACATAAATTGTGATTATATTGTAAAATATATGGTCGAATTAACACAAAATATTAAATCTGTTAAATTCCAAAAATTAGGAAACTTTCCAATTTTAACACAAAACATACCATAAATCCAAAAATGATGTAATTAAACTTTAATTGATGGATTTGGGGGGTTTATATATTTGAAATACATATAAAAAATGTGTAAAATTTTAATTCTATCAGCTATCTAGAGAATCAAGTGTTTATGTATTATTTTACATTGATTATGTAGTTAGTGGTTATACATTCTATGCTAATGAACATGATGGAGACAATAACATATTTGATAGTGGGGTTACACTTGTGGATGAAGCAATGAATGTTTCTGGTGCTAAGGAAAGAAATACAATTTATGAAAATATTTTATACTTTGGCATCAGAAGACAAATTTTAGAGTTGGAATATATGAAATTCCAAGTGCTGTTTTTGCAATGCAAGTGGGTTGGTAATAGGAGTGCGGTTAAAATAGATGAATTGAGATTTCTGAAAGTTGATTTTAGCAAGGAAGTGGAGAAGGTAGAACTATTTATAATGGAATCACATACAGTACATGTATTTTATATTCCAGATCCCGCAAACTGAAACTAGTTAATTGTTTTATTATCGGCCAAAAAAACTAAAGGGTCAGGAGAAAGTCCAGTGAAGGATGACCCTTTAATCAGTAAAATGGAATAATTTCAAAATGGTCCGAATGTAGAAGGTTTAGAGTGTGTTATAGGATACTATAATTAGGGGATTTACAAAGCCAATAGAGGGTTCAAATTATTTCATCCTTTAAAAAAGGAGTTTTATAATCTGGTTATTTGTTTATTGTAATATACATTGTGTTACTTTATGTTATTGTCTATTCGCTGCTACTTTTATGAAATCTAAATTAATTATTAAACCAATTCTATAGATAATGAATTATGCACCTGATGATGCACCCAATCTTGAGGAACACGAGGTCTCTCAACCTGCTGTTGTTGGTCCCAGTGTTGAGCAACACCAGGTTTATCAACCTGTCAATGCCGATCCCAGTGTTGATGTATAATTGGTTTCTCAACCTATTTCTGTTGGTCCCAGTTTCAATTCTAGAGCTGCAGAGGAACATAATGATGATTCTTCTAAGGAAATGGAAGGAAATGAAACCGTAGCGATGAACAAATAATAGAGCACCATTTTTTTTATAGTGTTAGCGAAAATCCTTAAGGCAAAAGAAAAAGGTATCAAATATGACATGTAATGGAATAAGTGAGGCCAACATGTTAACCCCAAAAAATCCATGTTTAGAAGATACATTGGAATCATCACTCGACAACGCATGCTGATTGATGTACAGTCGTGGCACCATGTTGTCACAGGGATTAAGACACTATTGTGGGAAGAGATTACAGTAACATTATGATTTCATTTCTTTAATTTATTAAAAAAATTAAATACTAAAACATTGACTTAGTCTTCATCATCCATTACAGAGTGCATTTATAGTATATTCCTCACACAAGGAATACGTATTAAGAGTTACTAGATGTATTCATAGAGGATTCCAAAAAAAAATTAAGGAAATATAATCTTAAAGATACTGAAGGTAAAATCAAGTCACACCCCCTCCTATTTATGCACACTTGATATCCCAAGGAGTGTGTGATACGTTTAGCAACCATCGTGGGTAGCATACATTTCAGTTACATTGTTTTTGGTAATACTTTGTTTGGTGTTTCTTGTATTCATCGCTTTTATTGAATGTTATTTATTTATGAATTAGCAACTGAGTGCTGAAAATAAAGAACGGGAAACAAAACCAGCGTACCCCTACCATAAAATAAGGACGGGGTCTGCTTCACTTGAAAATAAAGTTTTACGTATTTTAAATCTACCGTAATACATTTATGTGACATAAAAAACCCATAACCATGTTCCTTTGTTTATATGCAGATTGATGAATTGAAATCGAGAGCCACTTCCATCACACGCCATGTGCTATGGAAGTAGGATAGTGTAAATAAAGAGGGGATACTGACAGATGAAAACACACAAACATTGTGCGAAACATTTGTAAGTATGACATAATACAAATTTTATTTTCTTTAAATCACTATTACATAACAATGAATAATAACTTTTCTATATTTTCAATATAAAATAGTCACAGGAATCAAAAACACCCACAATATATGATGAAATACTTTCAACGGCCTTGAATCAACTGGAATATTATGGCCACATAAGAGGTGTGTGTTTAGGGGTGACACCCCGAACATTTTTTTGAAAGAAAAACTAGCAGAGGATCAAACCAATGAAATGAAAAAGATGAGAAAAACAATTTCTATGTTCCAAGAAGAATTACAATACCAAATGAGAGATGATAACAAGTTTGATGGGGGAGGAAAAGAGAAGAAACAACTCAACAACCTGTTTATGAAGATCCATCCCCTAGCTTTGAGGCAAGCCATTCCCCACATAAACCTGACCTAGATGAAGTAATCAATGTTATAATAAATGTTTTTGGGAAATTTAAATCACATAAACACTGTTACCTTTCTTGTAGGAATATTATACATGGTGAAAATGATGGTGATTTATATATATCAACTCCCACATATGACCTTGTAGAGAGGGCTACGTTGTTCCATATACAGAACAAAATGAAACATAGCAGACAACTTCCAATAGTTCATGTCAGAGTGTTGATTAACGTAGATAATGATATGAGTGTCAAGAAACATGTTCCAAATGACGATGAAAACATTTATACAGTCAAACATGTTATTGTAAAATTCATTTCATGGATGTCAATTCTTGTATAAAAACATGCCAACGAGGAGGTATCCATTTATAATTTATTTTTCAAGTTGAACCATTAACAATTAATGAAAAAAGTACTGAACTAATGATTGTTATTATAGAATGACAAAGAGAAGGGGGAGAAATGAAATATTAGCTCAAAACTATCTTAAGGATCAACCAACTGATTGAAACGATCTACTTAGAGCACCTTCACCCCACTCATTCTATAACCACATTTGATATCATTGCACGCTCATGTAGATACAATGTTGATAGGCAATAATTCTAACACATTTGATTTTGAAAAAAAATTACAGAGAGGGTCGGTGGCCTCCTTTTTTACTACTTGTGAAAATGAAAGGGCTGGTGCATGAACATGGGTCTCTATTTAAAGGAGGGAATCAATCTCTTAACCATCTGTAATTTTATAAACAGACCAATGTCATGTACCAGAATGTAGGGCTACTGGGTAGTGTGGTCACCTTCATAATGAAGTCTCAAGCTCAATGTTAATGGATAGTTTGGTGATGGGTGGATGCGTGGGGGTGGTTTGGTGCGTGATGGGAATGGTTCAGTCATTATTTCCATCAGAAGCTTCAATGGACTGGGAAACTCACTGGGTGCAGAAGTGCACACATTATACACAGAATTTGATTTCATTTCTAGTTGCTCCTTGATGTGCGCATAAATGGAATCAGACTCTGAGATCATGATTCAGAAATTTCAAGGGAAAGCGAAGGTGTCGTGGGCCTTATCATACAATGTTCGTCACTGTGCCGCTCTAATTACAAATAATTTCTCTATCCGACATATCCCAAGACAAGCTAACATTGCGGAGGACATTCTTTCTAGAGAGATTAGTTCAGAGGAACCCTGAACGGTGTCCATTAATTTGGGATCTCTACCCATGATATGTAAGAATATTGTTAAAGGACATTCCCTAGGTCTACATCACATTAGACTACCCTGATCCATCATCGCCTGGGCTTGTTTTATTTTAATAATAAAAAAATGAAATTTTCGATCGATATATGAAAAACAATTGAAGTGATTTCCCCATGAACAAAAATTTAGACTCGTTAGTCCTTACATCACCTCTTAAAAATATGAAATAAATTCTGATAAAGTGGATGAAATAATATCATCCCTACACAAATCATTTGAAAACAAAATTTCGGATGACATACTCTTTTTATTAACATTTATACAGTGGTAAAACTCTAAAATTTATTAATATCAACTAAATTTTAATTTATTTAAATACTTCTTCCTTTTTGTTTGTTTAGGCAGCGTTTCATGCTTATTACAGTCAATTTAGATACTCCAAAGATTTATTTTATGGATTCAAAGCATGGATATGAAACAAACTGACCACGCATGATTGATTTTTTCAATTTGAAATACACTAGATCCAACATTTTATAACTAAATTTCTAGTTATATAATTTATATTATCATTTAATGGGGATTCTATTGTGAAAGGGCCGTGTATCAATATCATCTACTTCATAGAATCAATCCAAGGCATAAGGAAAAGTTCACCTAAAAGATATAAAAATGAAAAAATATCATGGTATATATAATAATATTGAACAATTCAAACACATATCATAACAAATTACTTATTTTTCTTGATGTTTCAACAGTGTCTAAGAAAACAAACAGAAAGGACTGTGTTTTTTAAGTTTCTAAATTTATGAAAGAGATCTTATTTCATAAAAAATCAGCATCCCTTAAGTGGTATTTTGGAAAATAATTACAAGTTCATTTTAAATTTTTATTAATCATTTTTTTATTTATATTTTTTCAGTACTACCATGAGTGTCACAAAAACTCATATTCACAAGATGATATAGTTGTGTTTAGAAATGAATGGGAAGCATATCTGATGGAATATTGTACACACATAGGACGAAGGTGAATTCCTACTAATTATGTTATCATTATATAATCATTGATATCTCCCATGTTGACAATTTTTTTTGATTAAAATCATATATCATTAATGAAGAAGATTAGCAGAAGTACATGTGCAAATCCATGAAGGGAAATTGTCCAACCTGAACTGGTTGGTATCGAATGGGCATGATGCCGCTAGCTAATGGGCTACGTTGTTTCCATCCATTTGGTGAAGGAGAAGGTGAATAATGAGAAGCAATGGAGAAGTGAGAAAATTCTTCTGATGATGATGCCAAATGACTGGAGTCTACCGTCATTGTGATTAATAACATCAATTACGGTAAGAAATTTAGACTCAATGATGAAATAACCCCATCCACTTTCTATAGAGAGCATCATACTAGAAAGGATGGTCATGGATTCAACAACTTCCAGTTCCCAGAATGCCTGATGTGGTTCATATTTAGCATCATGGATTTTCCCCATATGATTCCGGGCAAGGAGGCTGAGGGCAACAAGCCCATCCTTTGGAAGAGACGCATCCACGTTAATCTTAAGAATCCATTCCATTGGGGGATTCCAATGAGTGGGATGAGAGGGGGTAACACCCGACATAGAATTTCCATTCTGGCCTTTCCAACCCTCAATCCATGAAGTGGCCCGATCTAACCAGAATTTTGGGGGTCTGTGAGCTTGATGAAAAACAGCATCGTTACACCGGACCCAAATAATCCAAGCCAAAGTGCAAAGTGAACCTACATTTGCTGAAGAGAGAGAGGATCACCAATGTGTCAGAAGATCAGGAAGGTCAGAGGCCAATGCTAGTGAAGCAACTAAAGTCAGTCCCCATTTATTCCAAATTTCCTTAGCTCCCAGGCAGTTAATGATAGCGTGTAGAGGAGTTTCTGGAATGTTTTGACAGAAAGGAAAAAATGTTACTAGCCATATGTCGGTAAATGAGAAGGCTCATTGTTGGGATTGTGCCCGTATAAACCTACCACCAAAATTGATGAATTTTTTGGGGGACATTGAGCATCCAAATCAATTTCCATGGTCCCTCATCCCGGTCAACTGAGTGGATTCCTAGAGCAGGTCTATAGCCGGATCTCCCTGTGTAGTCGCCCGATATGTCATTGATCTAGAAGAGATGGTCAAATCCCCTGTCTGGTACCCAGGTAATTATAAGGATAATTCTTTGATCTCATTCATTAAACCATTCAAGGAGCTTTTCCAAACACCACCTCTATCCCTGGTCGGAACGGAGGCAGCTGACAGTGGCGTCTTCAAGACCTGGTTGGGCGGGGGATGTAGCCCATATACCTTCCTTATCAATAAGCCAGGGATCAGTCCAGATTTTGACAGATGAGCCAGTCCCAATCCTCCAGCCTAGTCCTTTATTCATGAGCTTTTTAGCCCCCCAAATACTTCACCAAAGGAATCTAGGACGGGGACCAAGAGAGGAAGCATGAAAGTCCGTGTGGGGAAAGTACTCAGCTCGTAGAAATAGTACACATAGAGATGATGAATGGTTAATAAGGCGACATCCTTGGTTGGCCAATAACGATTTCTTGAAGAGAGGAAGATTCTGTAACCCCATCCCACCCCTTGATTTGGGTTTGCAAAGTTTCTCCCAGTCCATCCAGTGGGGTAGATTCCTTCCATCATTCTTCCACCACCATAAATTGGTAGTACGCGTGTGGATCTGGTCAACAATGGCCGCCAGGAGCTTAAATAGGGACATAAAGTAGTTGGGGATATATTGGATGACAACTTTGATGAGGGTCTCTTTTTCGGCTTTAGAAAAAAAATTTGGGGTCCAGCCTTGAATTGTTTTCTCAATCCTATCCACTAGAGATGCGAATATTTCTTTCTTGGACCGACCAATGATACGCATAGTTCATCCCTCTTAGAAATAGGCACCTCTGGAGTGAAGGATATTTACGATTTTCCATCATTGATTGTTTGGTCAGACGCCCTCTCATACTAATGGATCACTTGGCAGATCACCCGACATTCATTAATTGTTTCTCTGGAAAAGAGGAGGCAGTCATCAGCGAAGAAGAGATGCGACACTAGAGGGATAACTCAGCAGAATTTTTCCCCATGAATAGAATTAGAAGATAGATCCCTAGAAATAAGATTAGAAAATACGTCAGCCACTAGTATACAGAGAAAAGGGGAGAGGGGGTTTCCCTGGAGAAGGCCTCAGGATGGGGTGAATTCTCTAGTAAGCTACCCATTGACCTTGATTTTGAATGAGATGGTCGAGACACTGTTCATGACCATATCTGTCCATTTAGCACAGAAACCCATTTTCTGCATAACGACTCTTAAGAAGTGCCATTCTACTCTATCTTAGGCCTTGGTCATATCCAATTTCCAGGCCATGGTTCCTCTTTTCGTAGTGGAGCATGATTTTATATAATGGAACACTCCATGGGACACAATCGCATTACCAGTGATCAGTCTCTTGGCCACGAAGGCAATCTGATTTTTAGAGATAATATTAGGTAGCCAAGGTCGCAACCGATTGACAAGGATTTTTGAGAAGATCTTGTAAGATTCATTGAAGAGGCGGATAGGTCGAAAGTATGGGATCGCCAGAGGTTTCTTGATTTTGGGGATGATGACAAGGATAGTTTCATTGATGGCTGCAATGCACATATTCCCAGCCCAGAAATTTTTAATCATAATACAGATGTTAGGACCGATTATGTGCCAGTAATGCTTAAAAAATAGGGCGTGGATTCCATCTGGTCCTGGTGCCTTAGTGGGATGACGATTTTTCAGAGCCAGACAAATATCATCATCTGTCACATCATTGGTGAGCTTCCTATTGATCTCGTCAGGGATAACAGGTTTGATACATTCTTCCACCTCAAAAGACATGAAAGGGGTTCCTGCAAAGAAGATGTTCTGGAAAAATGGTCAAGGCCTTATGGATACCATTGGTGTCAGAAACTTTGCTTCCAGAGGGTTGTGAGATGAATGTAATATTATTTTTCCGATTCCTGGCTAAATCTTTCTAGTAAAAATACCGGGTGTTAGCATCCCCTTCTTTAATATGGTTGTCCCATGCATGCATAGCTCAGAAGCTTTCCTTGATATGCAGTGCCATGTCCATCTCTCTTTCTGTGGCTCTAATCATAGAGAGATTGCAATTGGATGTGGGTTGTTTGAGGAGATTGTTCAGTCTCTTTTCAACGATACCATAGTTCCGGTCATGGTGGTAGAATTTTTTATTGCACCAAGACCTCAGATCGGATGCGACCTATTGGAGGTTGAGGCAAACATCATTGTGAGTAATTTTCCTGCTTGATTGAATCACCTCTTCGCATTCCTGATATTTTGACCAGAAGCTCTCAAATCTGAAGGGTCTATTGAATTCTCTATTTTGTTCACCATGTGTGCGGTCAATGAGAATTGGACAGTGGTCTGAGTAGTTGAGGGCCATGTGGTCGATATGAAACATGCTGAAAAGATTAATCCAATCAGTAGAGCCCAGAAATATATCAAGACGCTCAGTGATATGGGTGCCTTCTGTATTGCCGCAAAACCATGTAAAAGGATTACCTGTGTACCCTATATCTACCAGGTCTTCCCTATAGACTTTATCCTTGAAGTATGACATCGAAGCTAAGGGTCGAATGGTTCTGCCCCTCATTTCCTTATGGAACATAATCTCGTTGAAGTCTCCTCCGAATAGAATATGGCTCGGTAAGTCTGTCTCAGCTTTCATTGAAGATCCCATGACTTCACCTTATCATTATGGGATGGCCAGCCATATAAACCCACAAAGGTCCAGGGTGGATGAAAGTCTGTTTGAATAGTCACTGCCACATAGTGCGAGGAAAAGGACAAAATTTGGACATCTATATTGTCCTCCCAAAGGAGACAGAGTCCCATGGAATGGCCTTTTCTAGCCACCGGAAAGCAGCCCTGGAATCTGCACATCATAGAAATACCATTGGTGTCCTTGTTTTCTAATACGGTTTCAGAAAGGAAAACCATATTGGGGCGACTTTGAGTGAAATTGTGTTGAAACATGAGAATCGTTCATGGTATTCCAAGCCCACGAAAATTCCAACGTAAGGCAATCATTGCTCTAGGAGGGGATGGGTCTCACCCGCCACCGCCATTGGTTCTCCAAACTTGCTTCCCTATTTTTTGTTTTCCATCTTGTGGTGAGGTTCCTTTGTGATTAAAATGTTTCATTTTGTCTTTTTCTAACCCCGAGTTTTGGTTTTGCACCACTCACTAATTTAATAACGAAACTAAGGATTCTTCACTACTGTTGGTTAACTACAGCTTAACATAACATCTAATCTGATCTTCCAATCCGGCTTCCCCTTTATGCTCTCATCTGAAACCATATTTTTAATATTATAATTCTACTTTGAATTTTCCATCTCTTCTGACACCCATTTATATGTAAATGGGTGTAGGAAGATAAGGAAAAGTGAAGACTAAATGATGATATCATAGAGATGGAGTAGGATGAGAGGATCATGGGGACACTATATTGGAAGTTCAGATCAGATTCTATGCTAAGAGTTAGTTAACCAACAGAAGTAGAGTCCACAAAGAATCATTGGTTTTTTATAAGCTTGTATTTGAACCAAAGAAACTGTTTGGAAAGATGTAAAGGTATTGTTACTATATAATATGTCAATATTAATGAAAAATTATATAATGAAACATTTATCTGATTTTCATTATTCTTTATTGGGTTAGTTTATTTTAGAAGATTTTTTTCCATGTGACATGTCATTGTAGAAAGAGAAATAATGTTGTGTCTACTCAATCAAAGGGGTAAAATTGATTATTTCATAGTAAAATCATTGTCCATAGATCTTGCATCTCAATAATTGCTCAAATAAACCAGCATCATATATACATATACATGCCCATCAATATTTGGGTGCATACTCACCTCATATAGAACCTGCATCACATCAATGCCCAGATGCAAACACACCTCACATTCAAATTCCAAATGAAGAAAAAAGGACATTGTTATAAGGAAGTGAATACCTGACTGATTCCCTTGGGATTTTATTTTTATTTTCTTATTATAAGATACTCTTGGTATTATGTGAAATTTCTTATAGATAAGAGAGTAATGGGAAATATATTTCACTAAGGAATCAATATTTCATATCTTTATGATAAATATTTGGTCTTTTCTCTACTTCACATAATCCTAGTCATGTGCTCGTGTAACATAAGCTCCTTTGTATGAATTCTTCATGTGAATTGATCGTGTGATCTCATCACATGATAAAATCACAGAAACAAATCACATAATCAAAGTTATTCACTTCTACCTTAATTTGTGTATTCTTGTTATATATACATGATCAAATAAAGCTTCAATGGTTTTGTAATTGTATAAACATCCAAGGTTCATTTGATCATGTGATCCTATTATGGTAATGTGGTCACATGACTTTTAACAAGTCATGCACTTGATTTTGAAGCTTACGTGGATTCATTTTAATGGTATATAACATGATTATGAGAATAAAACCCATATTTACAGATGAAAAATGTAGAATTCTATATCAAATTAAATGTTTGGGTGGTTATTTGGCTAAGTCATTCAATGAGGTTGAAGTTTTGGGATGAACAGGGTTGTCCTTTCATGTTTCAGTGTACAACCACAAATTTTGTGGTTGAGCTGAAAAAGATAGGAATTTATGAATCTATTTAGGCTTACAAATCCTTTACTTATTCAAAAAAAATTCCGATGGTATACTTGTTCAGTTTATATAGTCAATACATGAACACATTTCATTTTATGTATAGTGAGTTTGACATCAATATATGGGACATTAAGATGATCTATGGTGAGATGATTTTAGGTGACATGTATGATGAGTAAATTAATACCCCATATAATTGGGATGACATTGAAAAGAATCCAACCATTATGAAGGATCTCATCAATATGGCCAAAACATCCCTTGGGAAGGACCCATATCCAGGGGTTGACATCCCCTTCAAGAAGTGGGCTGACTTGTTCATCAAGAAGACTCAACGGGAGGGTCTAAATAATAATACCAAGGCTTTTCCATCATGATAATCCTTTGGGGAAGAGTTTTATCACTTTAAAATAGTTTAAGAGTGTAAATTCAATGACTAGGGATGGTCTGTCACCTCCCAAAACCATCACCTTCTTTATCTAGTAAGATTCTTAGCAATCTACCTAAGTAGGTAATTATTCACAATGTAAAAAAGGTGGAGTTATGTTCTCCACCATAATGATGGTATATTTAATTGCAGTTGGTACGACTATCATCCAGTTTGTTCCTATGTTGGCTACATTATATTTCCAACATCACCATATCTATATGGGTATGCCCCATTCAGAATATTCAGACACCTCCAACTGCAGTGGGGTTGGATGGGATCCTACATTGGTTGATATGAGTTACATAATACTCACAACATTCCATGTTACCATTTAAATAAATTTTTATAAAGTATCAGTGGGGTGTGGCTAATCACACTAAATAACTATAAGATCAAAAGAAAAGTGAACCAGTATGATCAGGTTTTTATACCATACAGAGCACCACCCTGTGAAATTTCCAATAATGTAAAGGGTAATACTTTAGCCTAATTCTATCATTTAGACATATTTGAGGGTGTTTTATCAACTTGGATAAACTAAATATATTCTACGAGTGGTATGCATCATACCACTTTGGGAGATAGTTCAATGCATTTAGATGAAATTCCCCACTCCTCCCCATATCCGTTCATAAATGCATCCGATGGTGGCTCGAAAATTGTGGATAATCCTTAACATATAAGAAACATAGGTCTTGGTGACCCTCCCTATGGATAGTGTGGATTGTGGCCTCTCTATGTCTTATGTCTATTCCTTAGTCTGAGCATACCTGAATTGTCAGTTGGCTCCATTAGTGATAAAGTACATAGATATTCTTATAGTGGATGAGGAGGAGGACACAGGGGCTCTGGCATCATCAAAAAGTTAGATTCCAGACAACAAAACATCTTCCATAAGACCCACAACACTCTATATGTCTTACAAGTAAATGAGGGACTTAGATCCAACACGATCAACAAGTAGTATGCCAACAGCTTTGGTAACAATGTATGGGGTTCTTGTGAAAGAAGTTCCATTCAGTGGGGGATATTCTCAAATTATGGTGGTGTTTCCCATCACATTCCAATACTAGGACAACTAGAGGAGGAATGCACTAACTAGAGAGGTCTGGAGAGTTTTGTGTCAAGTTGAAATTGTACTAGAGGGATTTAGGAGTCTGATCGCTCCCAAAGGAATCTTCTATGAACAATAGCCCATTAAAGTCAAACAAATTCTCTAAGAACAAAGTGTGGTGATTCATTATGTCATATTCCAAGACCATTACAAACCCCTAGCTTAGATAATGATAATTCCTAGAAAAATGGTAACTAGTGGAGATAAGGGAGACTAGGATGGATCTAGTGAGTTGGTTAGATAAGTTTTATCATTACTTTCATATATTATTTGATATTGTCAGGACTATGGTAAAAATTTTATTCTATTGAATATTTAAAGAGGATGGTTAAATTTGGTCACCTCCCACCTCTCTAGTTTACTTTCCCAAGGACACGGTGGCCAATGTTTTTTCAAAAATTAACTTAGAGGTTGATGATCAGGGTTGTCCAAGTAAAATGGATCTCATGGATGTGGTTGTTTCTGATCCAAAGGAAACGACATTTGTGCGCCCATTAGCGCCACCTTTGGAACCTCAAGTTATCTTTTTAAGTTCCTTCCATAAAGAGGACTAAGAAGAGAAAGTGGGAAAGTCCAGACACAAAGAAACCTCTGAAAATAATTAATTGTTTAAATTTGTGGATTTTTTTCCTTTTCATTACTCTATTAGCTTATCATGGACACTTACCTACACATATCAAGGTTAGGTATCAATTATCATCTAGTATTATGCCCCCAACATACACAAATGTGTCTTTATTTTTTGTAAATTGACCTTTTATTAATGTATTCTTTCATTGTAATGTTTAATTAATTTCATTATTGTATTACTAACATAATATTTGTTTTCTTTTATAGGTGGAATTGTTTTCCTATGTTTAGATGCTTTGTTTGGAAACTAATACCATGGAACCCAATTTTTTGAGAGGAGATCAAGGATGAAAAAAGGATGAAACATCAATGTTTTAACAATTTGTTGGATTATTATAATTGTAACCGTATAAAAAATTGTTTGAAATGAATATAGCAGTGTTTTTTTGTATTCATGATTTCAAGTAAATCTATATAGAATTGTTTTCAAAACTCTTTTGCGCACTATTTTGTTCCTATATACTGTGTTTGTGTGTACGTGTTGTTCTGTGCAGCTATTTGGTGTGAAAATATTGTCTCAGGTGTGCAGGTTCTGTGCAGGTGATGGGTTTCCTCATGCAACTTGGCCTTTATCAGCACTCAAAAAAGTGCTGATAAAGGCTGCCTTTATCCACGCTAAAAATGCAGTGATAAAGGGAGAACATTATCAGTGATTTTTTTGCAAGGATAAAAGGAAACCTTTATCAGCACTTAATTATCACTATTAAAGGGCTCCCCCTTTATCTTCCCAACGATTAACAATGCTTTTATATCACTGTTAAATGTGGTTTTTAGTGCTTTATAAATCCTTTTTTTTTGTATTGAGTTTAGTCAATGTGCTGTTTTTGACTCAACCATGTGGGAGTGATGGGTTTTTATATACAATGATGCATAAAATAATTGAATTGGTTGTGTCCCAATTAATAATGATAAAATTATTTCATATACATCAAGGAAATTGAAGACTCATGAACAGACCTATCCAAACCATGATCTGGATATTGTATTATCAATATTCACAATGAAAATATGCACACATTATCTCTATTTTTAAATATATGAGATATAAATAGATCATAAGAGACTAAAATACATTTTCTCATAGAAATATCTCAACATGACACAAAGGCGATAGATCTAGTTACAAAAAAATTATGATTTCTCAATACACTTCTACCCAGGGAAAGAGACTATGGTAATTTATTCTTTGAGTATAAAGGATAATGATGTTCTAACCCAAATTAGGATTGAGAAGGATCCTATGTTCATGGATCAAGTAAAGATGTATATAGAAATTGATAAGGAAGGGGTGGCATAAATTATTTACCAAATGACTGCAAAACCATATTTATTAGAGAATATAAATATTTATCGATCCCATGATGGGGACTTTTAGAAGAAAATTAAATTCATGAATGAACTAAAATTAGCAGATTTTGTCTTTGAGGATGGTATTCTAGTATTTTTAAAATGACTATGTGTTCCATCTACACATAAGTTAAAAGGGGAGTTTTTGGAGGATGATCATAGATCAAGTTTCTTTATACACCCGAGGAGCACAAAGATATATAGATATTTGAAGGAAATGATTTTGGGGGATAATATGAAATAGAAAATTACTAACCATATATCAATATATTTGAGGATGAATCATAAAGGAGTCCTAAAACATCTTCTTACTTATATTTGCAAATGGGATGAAATTACTAGGGGCTTTGTCGCAGGACTACCAATGACTCCTATAAAGAATGATGCAATATGATTTATTATTCATCTACTAACCAAATCTACAAAATTCATTTCTATAAGAGAAGACCTAACTCTTGAGTGCCTCAAAAACAGTAAATTAGTGATTTTATAAGATTTCATTGTACACCTTTATCCATTGTTTCTGATTGAGATCTCTCATTACATCAAAATTATGGAAAAGTCTTTAGAAGACTCTCGAAAATGAGCTTCATTTACAAATTTTATACCATCCTCAAACTGAGGGATAAATTGAATGAATAATTCAAACAATTTAAGAAATTTTTAGGTCATGGTCCCTCTACATTCAAGGTATGTGGGATAAGTACTTACCTTTGGTAGATTTTTCCTAAAATAATAGTTTCAATTAATATATTCAAATGTTTCCATATGAAGCCTTATATTTGAATATATTTAATACTCCATTTTTTGGGATAAATTTTGTGAAAAGAAAATCATAGGACTAGAAAATTTTGAAGGATTTATGAATAAGGTGATGTCTATTTAGGATCATATTATAGTGGACCAACATAGGAAAAGAGTTATGCTGATAACTAAAGGAATGATTCGGAATTACAAGTGGGATATCTTGTTTCCTAAAGTCATTTCCATGGAAGGGTACAATAATTTTTATTATGAAATGGAAATTGAGTCCCATGTATATTATACCCTTTGACATTATTGAATGATTTAGAGTCATTGCTTATCATTTGAAAATGTCACTGAATATCTCAGGTTTTCATGATGTGCTCCACATAGCATTAATAAGGAAGTACATGATTAACCCAACACATGTTCTCACCTTTTATGAAATAGAGATGGAACCTTACATTTTATACTTCGAATAACCCTTTGATATTCTTGATAGTAGAGAGAAAGTATTGAGAAACGAGAAAACTCTTCTTGTAAAGGTACTATGGAGAAATCATAGAATATAAGAACAAAATGGGAACCAGAGGACTATATGAAGGATAAATATGCGCATATATTTTAAGGTAATACCCATGAAATTTCAAGAAAAATTTTTTTTTAGGAGGGAAAATTGTTTCACCGCATTTCTTTACCATATTTTCCTTTATATTTTCTTATAGCTTTTCGATACACACAACACGCGATTTCATAATTTTCCTAGTCCTTTAAATTCAAAAACATTTAGGGTGTTTATGTAGTGTATATATATATATATATATATATTATATCTAAAAAATATTTTAACACTCATTTAACATATTTAATTGTAATAAGATAATAATGAACCCCTTATTACGCATCAAATACTATATTTTTTATAAAAGTAGTTCTGCCACCTTTTAATGGAAAACCAATTTTAAATCCTAATTTTGATAATTTTATAAATTTAATATTTAAAAATAATCTTCATCTTTTTATTATAAACTTAAAAATTACCATAGGGTGATATTTTGGTATTTTTCTGTAGACATTTGTTTTTTAATGAATAATCGAAATAATGAATTTTAGTTCAAAAATGATTCTTCATATATTTTTTTATAAAGATAAATTATATTTTAGATTCATTTTAAAGTTAATTATATCATATTTTTATCACCTAATCAAATTTATCTCATTATAATCAATTTCAATTTGAAATTTACTATAAAAACATTGTCGACTTTTGAAAGTTTTTACTTTAAAAAATGCAATGTCATCTTGTCCGCGAGATTAAATTGAAATTAAGTTCTTCCAATTATATAACTAGAATTTAAATAAATTTATTCCATATTTAGAATAATGATAATTTATAATTTATAATGAGTTAAACATTGTTTTTTACCCAAATGGTTATTGAAGAAAAATAAAATTAATAATAATTATTATGGAAAAATAAAAGCTTAATAAGGGACTAATCCTTAATCTTAAGGGGCCCAAATGACCTATAAAATTTTCCAATAGATAATTGATGGACATATTATGACCATATATTCTCTTGTATATATTTGGTAAAATTATTGGAGCCACTTTAAATGTGAAAAAAGTGTAAGAAATTCCTTTTCCAAAATATTACAACAGTGCCACTCCTCCTCCACTATAAAAGGGCCTCCTCTTGTCCCGCCGCCTCACAAATTTGAAACCACTTGGGATAGACCAATCTCTACCCAAATATCTAATAAACATGTTAATAATCATCATACAATCCATCCTTTGGGTAGGAAGAAATATAATGAATCATTTTGGAAAAAACAACAAGTAGTTACTCGATTAAGAGGTAACAAACTTCCTCAAGTTCTTTAGTTTCATTTCCATTTTCCACACATAAAAATACTCTTATTATCTGATTATGTAGTAGAACATTATCATCAATGTAATATTATTTATTTAATCTAATTCTTTGGAATAAAATTACAAATAATTCTTATCTAATATTTAAATAATATTATGTTTATGTGTGTTGTGAACTACGACCACACGAAATGATGAATATTCATTTTTCCGTTACAAATTCTCATGGTGGGTATTATGGTGAACAATCTTTTTATATGATATATATTACATATATATTGATATTTTACTCTTTTATAACACATAACTATATACTTTACATTTTATGTAAATATGATAACATAATTTTTCGAAGTGTGGACTACCGCCTTGTCAAAGCGATGTGATTCATTCGTGTTATATGCAGAAAGTATTAAGAATAATATTAATAAAAAATTGTTAAAATTATCACATAGATATTATACTAGAATTATAATATACATATATATAATTTAATTTTCATTTTATTAGTATGATACAGAAATTAAAGTAGCGTTTATACGTACATACGACCAACCGTCTCCATGAATGGTGAATTTCATTTCTTATCTCAAAACATTATAGATTATTATAAATAAATATTTAATGAATATATGTGGTAATTAAATAATGTTTTACATTCTGTAGGAAATTAATTCATGATATAAATAATAATAAAAACAAATAACAATGGAAAACTGACTTGATAAAACATTGCGATTAACAACTGAAATAGTGAAAATAATGAAAGATTATTATCAAACTGGGAGTAAGATATTATAAAAAGTGAATATATGCTACTATGAATATGAGTATAGTTCTGGTATATATTATTGAAATATTTGAAACCAATATACAGTTGGATAAGTACAACAAAATAAAAAGGAAGGTTAAGGTAAGGTATTTTGTCTAAATTTACATTCCATTGATCCTTATTTATTATTTTGCACATGATCACTTTTATATGGTGTATAAAATGCACTTTGACACATAATATCTTGAATGTACTTATTCTAATGATGTTATATGTTTCATTTAATCTCATACCTTCATGGGTATTATGATTTAAATATTTCAATGTGGTATGGGACACTTTGGAATGTTTAAAGATTATTCTCCTCAGAAATATTCTTTATGATTATCTATAAAATGTAACTTCCTTTGGTGATTTTTAACATTATGTTGAAAATAAAATCATTTTATTTAAATAAATTTTCATTGTAAATTTAATTTAATATCCATTTTCTCATATAATGAATATTATTATTTCCTATACCATATACCATTTTACACAGGGTGTCTACTTTGATAGTTATTTGATTATTTTGTGGATATATTGATAATTTTGTTTTCTTTATTCAATAATTATATTGGATATGGAATATTATTTTCTTCCACTATTCTATATGAGGATTTCATTGGATAGTAAATGATGGTAGGAGTCAGAAATTTATATAGCTCTCTAATACATCGACAGGTTATCATGAGACAAATAAGTTGGAAAAATTAAATAGGTTTCAATCCATAGTTTAAACCTTCTTGTGAAAGGTCTTGATGGTATAGGTTTTCATGTTCCTCATACACAACATTTAATAATTAATAATTTTATTCATATAGATTTAGTTATTATTTATAAATTATATTTTTCACCAATATTTTTATAGATATAGTTTATTCTCATTTTATTGACTAGATGGAATATGTTTCAGTTTCTTATCTTTAAATAATGATTTTTAAAATATATATATTGAATGGCATGGGTTTTTAGTTAATCACCTTTCCAAGTTGATTTATTGTCACTAATTAATTATTTCTTCTTCTTTACTTAATCTTACAAAGAATTTGATCTAAGCCTAATTATGCTTCCTTTCTTCAAGATATTGTTACTTCTGGAAATGGGGATGACCTTGTTTGTTTAAGGTTTGAACTTTCCAATCGATTTCTAACAGGTTTATTTGTAGAACCGGAAACACCCAGTGATTCTATATCCATTTGGACATACATTCCAAAAGTAGGTTCTCATTAGTTGTGGAATAATGAGGCTTGAGAATTTGCATTGGTCAAGAGGATGGGAGTTCAGGCTCATGAAACCTTTTTGGGTGGAATTATAGGCTACTCTAGGACTCTCTTATTGATTTAAGTTATGTTCATGAATCCTTATTATTTCACCAAGCATAAAAATGAGTTTTCCTATAGATTTAGAAATCAATTATTGATATGTATGGGATTTAGAGAATCTTTTATATGTATTTGAGGTTCTTGATCGATAGAGAATCATCCGTATGTTTTGGAGATTCTTAGTCAATGGTATCCTTCAATATATTATATAAAAATTCTCCTGGTAATTATGATGATCACACTGGTTTTAAATCCACTCCGTGGGGCATGTGAAGTTTGTTGTCGTTCAGAAAAACGGGGACTATTTCAAAGTCTGGATCGTACCTGCAGATTGGCGACCTACGTATCCTTGTTTAAAAGGAATCAGAACCCACATAGTTTGATAAAAAAGGATATAGTTTAATATCATATTGGATGGAGAGAATTAATGAAATATGGGTTTGAACCTTATAAAGTCATCCTACGTACTCTACTTTTAAGGAAGAGATCAAAGTACGCGTAGTTCGGGCAAATAAATATGAGGTTTATGCATAGTTAAATGGCCCAAAAAAGATGTCTTGATTACTTTTACACTCTTATCCCACGTGATTCATGCTCAGTGTGAGAAACAAGAAGTATCAGTAAACTTGGCAATGGTGCCATGAAAGATGAAGTCATAAGAAATGATGTGGGGCTTACATATGTATGATAACCCATGTAAATGAAGACCATGACATAGAAAAGATGCCCAAGAGCAGGGTCCATAAAGGTATTTATACATTATGGAGATTTGGAATTTTAACTCAGGACATACTCCTGAAAAGGAAGCCCAAATTAAGAGGGATTTATGATTGGGTTTTATTTCTAAGAGGGAAGCCCAAATCCAAAGAAATTAAGATTGCGGCTTACTCTTGAGAAGGAGGCCCAATGTTAAAGGAAATTATGATTGGGGATTACTCCTAATAAGGAGGGACAAGTTTAAAGGATCTTGATACTTGGGGCTTACTTCTAAGAAGGAGTCCCAGGTTAAAGGAGCTTGAGACTTGGGGCTTACTATTGGGAAGGAAGCCCAAACCGAGAGATATTATCATCTCAAAGGATAAGGTTATATAGGAAACCCCTAACTATGGTGACATAAAGCTTTTTAGTCAGAACGTTTTGGGGGATTTTCCCACAGAATTCCTTTCATATAAGGAAACCAACAATGGAACCATGCCATAAACGGCTTTGAAGAGGATTTTGAAGGCTATATCATGAAGAGGAGAGGTGGATTTGAGGAAAGGAGGTGACTAGGAAGGAGGCGTGAAAGTATTGTACTAGAGAACATGTCCCAGTCTCACAAGTATACTTGGGCGACATGAGTCACCTTGGGAGACGAATAATCTGTAGGGTAATACTTGGGCAACTCTGAACTCACGCCCTTAGTATCATCTGAAGAGGCTTCCAAAAGGGTGGCACGCAAGTTCCCTTGAGAGGGAAATGCGGTGCGCAAGTGTCTTCATTTCCATTAAGGGATGGACACTTAGGCGCGCAAGTATTGATAAGTTCTAACACTTAGGACTTATTATTCCTCTTTAGAACCTCCCTTCTAGGCAAAGAATTTCCTTAGAAGTGTTCGGAAGATGTCAGAAAAAGACATGGGGTGACCAGAGATTGAATATGAGTTTTGGAAAATTCATCCCCCAAATGGGGGGCCCATAGGGGCTATTTATAGGCCACTGGGAACCATGGGTGAAAAAATGAATAGGGCACACAAGTGACTTGGGAGACACATATGTGGCGCGCAAGTGACTTGCGCGGCGCACATGATATGTGCTCGACACCCTCCAAATGAGTTCATGGTTCATCCCTTTGTCAATTTTTGATGTTATTCAAATGGTGACCCTCATTAGGCTTAATGTATTCCCCTTTTCCATTTGTTGGACTCTGTGATGGAAAGGATCATCAACAAAAGTCCCCCCCTCAGAGTTGGATCCGAAAAAGGAAAGAGGATTTGAATCTGAGGAAAACGAGAAATAGGGGTTCAACGGCGCGCATGTGTTGCCGTGCAGGTTTCAACGCATAGGTTTCGACGCACAGGGTTGCGGTATCGCCTATATATATGGGTGTCACTTCACGCAAACCATCCTTCCATCAAATATTTTTAGCTCTCGTCGCTCAAGTGTCTTCATTTCCTCAGTCGATCACTCTTCTTTGTGTCGTGCTTCTCCAGTATAGATTTTGACTTGCGTGACAATTCTTGCGTGGAAATACATGCAAGACATTACTTGCACACCTTAATTAATTGTACATTTTTTGTCTTCTTCACATGTATTTCATAAAAATAAACTTACTTAAATGTTAATTGTTTGGTCTTTGTGTAGATTCAATGGCTCCCAGAAGAATTGGATCAGCTGATGAGTTGGCCAGCAAGAGAATAAATGACATGATGAACGTCATTGGCCCAGATTATTATGACATATGTGATTGAAGTCTCCCTTATTTGGCTAAGTACTTGATGAAATATCTTTCGAATTTCACATAAAGCATTTACTTTCCTTTATATGGCCATGGTAGTCTATAAGGTGTCAACATTCTAGAAGCAAATAATAATATTCCTCATTCATGGTTTCAGACATACACCAATTTCCCTTCAGAAAATGTCTCAGTTGAAGGATCATTTGTCAATGCTGGAATAGTGGAGAAGGAATACATAATGCATCATAGCCCATGTGATCCAGATATGAAGCCTCACAAGCCTGAGCTATAGCCGCATTGCTATCCCTCTATTTTTCGAAATTCTAAGATGGATCAATTCAAGGGATGGAAAAAGAGGTGGGATTTCCATCCCAGAGGAGGTGTGAAGGTGACTTGGATGTGGGCATATTGGGGGTGACAAACCTATGCAGAGTTTTTCAGGTATCTGAAGGGAGCTTCAATATATGAAGTTGTCTGGTCTAGGCAGACATATGTCTATAGGAATGATAATTTTGTTTCGGAGCTAATCAGTCACCAGAGCCTGGAAACCAATTCTTTCAATCAGACTCATGGAGAAGTAGGAATCAGCTTGTCGGATGTCTATAAGATCATCTGGGCTCCAATTTTGGGAGATATGTATGATGAATTCATCCCCCGAAGGTGACCTAGAATGATTCGGAGAAGACTCTTACTTTGGCTCGAGAATTATTGAAAACTTTCCACAAGATAAAGAATTCAAAGTCCACAAAAACTCATTCTAGAAATGATATTCATCCCGAGGAGTGGATGAATATGTTTATCATCAAGAAGAAGGGGAAGCGACCCACCTATACTCGTCCTACCAGCTGCCCTAGAACAGAGAAGAGGGATGCTCTTGGAACATTCTGGGACACTCTAGAAGTATGAGAGTTTGAAAAGTGGGGGTATGAAGTGGATCAAAGAATCCTAGAGAAGATCCTTCTGGTGGGATTTTTAGCTTTTTGGCTCATTTTTTATCTTCTTCCTGTTAGAGATTTTAAAGAAGGCGTCAGGCCAGGGACCTTTGTTACTGCAGCCAAGTTGGCTGAGAGAAAATGGTTGGGTTGGCCACCCTGATTTTGGATAATATTCGCAGAAGCTTACTCCATGTCTATATGGGTAAGTTTCTGTTGAGAATATTTGGACCATACCACGTTTTGTGGGGATGGATTTCCACTCACATCAGGAAATACACTTTATAGAGCAGAATAAAGGTTCCTAGACGTTCTTTTAGGTCATCGGTGCAGGAATTTTCTATAATTTCTCCATTGCCCCTCAATTCCTATGATCTAAGGGTGAGGCTGAGCACGTTCAAAGAATTAAATTTATTTCTTTATGGAAACCTACCAACCGGTCGGTTTTTTGATGATGAAATAGCTAGCCTAGAATTGATGTCATATATTCTGGCTTCCACAGATGGTGTATTGGCCACAAGAATTGACAAAGAGATTATATGCGAGGCATATCCTACATATAGATTTGCACACTAATTCAAGTGTCTATAGAAGATTGTTTTATCCCCTCCCGTGACGTCAGGACAGAGAAGCATCCAATGGTTGCCCGAAAAAATGGTTTCTAGCAGCTATGGAGAATACTTGGGCAATGTTTGATCTACTAGCTGCTGGAGCAGTGAGTCAATTGACTACATGGTATGCCGAGAACTGGGTAGCATCATACCCTGAAGGGGTACTAAATTATCTGGTCCCTCAGGTGGGGACAAAAAAGAGAACCATCAGGAAAGAAACCCTTCATCTGGATGGTGATTCTTCCTCACCCAGAGTTGATTCACCAGGTTCCTCACCCAAGGTAGATTCACCAAATTCCCAGGATGGGGATGACAAGGCACGACATTCGTCAAAGAGGCCTCATTCCAGATATAATCCTCCTGACCATGTCTAGAGATCTACTCCATCGACTCCTAGGGAGTTATATCATTGATGAAATTTAGTCGCCATTATTTTATAAAGAAACAAGTTTCATTTTCTTTTCCTTTATCTGTGATTTCAGGAGCTGGGAATAAGTTCAAGTCCCATATTGTAGGACCCTCCTCATGGCCTTCTAGTGCACATGCTGAATATTTATGACCAGAGGCTATCCAGACATGGGAGAGTTTATATTGTGATGCTAAAACTTCCCGGATGGACTTATGCGAAGGGATACATATCCCTGGAGTGGGGATTCTATGGGCTTCTGCTGATATCCACTTCGAGGATAACCCGGATGAATTGTGGGATTGCATCAGAGAGCTAGAAATGCTCATATATTCCACTAATGATTCCACTCCTATTACCAAGCGAGTGAAGTAAATGATGAATTGTGGCACCACTGAGGGGATTAGTGCTTCAGTATACAAGGAGTGGCATGATTACGTCGCTCATGATGATGTAAATTTATTTCCTTATTTTATTTGAAACATAATTTTAGTCAAACATTTGTTACTCAAAGAAATTACATTCTTAATACTACAGCTTGTTAATAAAGGAACTACTGAGGTCCCTTCACCGCATTACAGTCCTGGTGGCACTGCTCTTGGAGCTGCTGAATCTCCTCGCGAGCCGGGCGAGGTATCTCCAGGCCAACAAGCCATGGACGAGGAGTTAAGCAAGTCTTTTCACTCTCCAATTCCTGTATATGGAAGTGATGATGTCAACACACCCAAAAATTCCAAGAAGAAAAATCATCGAAGGAAGAAGACCACAACCAAATGATTTATCAGTAGTGGTAAGTCCTTCAGATAGTCATGAATCCTAACTCATGAAAGGATTGCTCACAATTCTTGGGATTGCAAGGGCCTCTTCGATCTCCCCTTTGAGGGAGAGGACTGAACCTCCTCTGAGGCAACAAAGGGTTCTGGTGAACAGTTGCAAATTCGTGCTGACCTGGCTACTCCTGAAGAAACCAAGAGATAAAAAGAGCCTTCTTATATTCTTAATACTTCTCACGTTGCTACTGCAAGGAGAGAAGAGCCTGCTTCTTGTAAATTAACAATACTTCATAGAATGTGGAATGAAGACATCAACTAACTTCTATTCTGTGATGCTTTAAATTCAACACCAGCACCAGAACATTTGGCGACCACTGCAACTGACTCCGCAACTTTATCTGAGGAAGCTATCTGGGGTCAAAGGTCGCAGGAGGAGGGTCTCCAAGAAGACATGTCAAATGCTCCCACTAGTGAGACTAACCAAGAATCTGGGATATCACTAGATGAAATGATGAAACTTGGGATGTCTTCTGAAGAAATATTAGAGCATGTTAAATTACCATGTGATTTTGAAAATTTTGGAAGTGAGTGTTATCCTTTGTCCTGTTGATTTTTTTTACATCTCTGACCATGATTGGTTGAAATTTGTAGTTATGTCTGAGAAATATTCCGATCTACCGATGCATTAAGGGGGTTGAGACAACCCTATCATTGCAGAGATGCTAGCTCAAGTTGAGTTTAACTCGTCTGAGCTTCCGGAAATCCGTCATGAAAATCCTGTTGAAGCTAGGAAAGATGGGGAGGAGCCTTCTCAGGATGATAATCTACCATTGGGTAAAGGATGATAATATTTTTTGCTGTACTTAATTTAAAAGATAGATAATCAACTTTTCTTATCCTTTGAAACTAACCAAAGGTTTTAATTGCCTATACAGGGCCTTCAACTTCAGTGGCTAGATCTGGAGGTGAAGCCTCAGCCTCAGTCCCAACGGGAGTAGAAAGTGAGGTACTAAGGGTCAGGGGTGAAGGAGTAGAACATGGAACTTCCTTAAGTGTATTAATCCCATACTATATTCCCCCTTTGATAGCGATGTTGAATTAGACCTAGAGGTGAAAAAGGCACTCCAATTCTCACGTCGCAAGGCATGAAAGAATATATGGAAGATCATATCTGAAGTTCATATTGAAGATCTGTCTTCAAAGATCTCTTTACTGTCAACCTTGTTCATCTTGCTGGGACTTTTTGTTTTTGGTTATCAAGAGATCCATACCGTGGTGAAACAAGTCATATTAAGGAGGGAGCAGGAGAAAAAGTGCCATCAAGATCTAACCAGAGTGAGGCTGCTGACCAATATTGGTGAATTTGAGGGTGCAGTGTCCCGAGCTGAGGCTGATCATTCTGCAAAGAGGAAGGAGCTGAATCATAAAATCATGAAGAAAGTTGTCCAGCATGTGAACCTTCTGCAACAGTTAGATGTTGTTACATGGGAACTTGACCAGCTTAACAATTCATTGGAAGGAGTTGAAACGAATGGTATGAAATCCATCACAGATTCTAAGAAGGAACTCCATCAATCTGAAAAGAGTGAAGCTAGTCGAGTGAATGAACTTCAAGTGGCTTCTGATGATGGTCGGGATGCTGTAAATCAAATGAAAAGTTATGTTGAAAGCCTCTTGTAATTCATGAAAAAGAGAAGATACTCCAATTTATTGATGTTCTTCTAATCTAGTGAATCAATGAAAAATAAAGTTCATCTTCAATAATTTGTACCTAAAATCTCTTGCTAATTACTTACATTTTTTACCTAATACAATGGGGCTAGTAAGCATAGTTTTATTTTTTCTAGGATTATACAAACAACCCCACAAACATTGCATCTTTTTTTTGCTCAATATTTCCTAAATCATAAAAAATATACGTTTTGTGAGATGGGACTCGACTTTTTTTCAGAGTTCCTTTTATAGGTTCTCAATTTAATGAGTACCCTATCTCTTGATGGCAGTTTAAAGTCATGAATTTCAGACATAAAAAGGATAAAGTTTAAGGACGAATAACTTTGACCGATTGGATTAAAATTGACTCAATTCCTTTATAATTGGTTTGAAAAAATATTACCACATTCAAGTATGGGGAAAACATGTAAACTGTGACATAATAAAATTTTAATCTTAGTGATGATATGAAATAAGGACTAAAAAGAATTAGAGGAAGTATTTCCTAAGGGTGAAGTTACCACTATTTGAAAAACCTGTTAGGGGGTTGAATTATGCAGGGCCACTTAAGGGCATTAGATGCATAGTCAAATAATAGCATCTTTTGGCTGATAGGTCCATTATGAAGACTACTTATGTAAGGCCACCTAGGGGAATGTGATGTGTAGTTAGGAAAAATAACTCTCAGATGTTTTACTTTTCTATTGCTAAAAGTCGGTGAAAGTTTATGGAGATTCTAATTTTCAAATGCATAGAATCTGTTGTATGGGGAAAGGTACTTGAATATGGAGAGGATATTCCCAATCAAGATTTTCAAAGAATTAGAGGAATGTCACTCCTGCAAAGGTCTGACCCAAACGTAGTGAAGGGAAATATAAATCATAGACATGAATACTTTTAGATCATGAAAAAGATTATGGGACAAATATGTTAAGGATGGTTGTTTTTGCGGATCCCTACATATCGGCATTAAGACCATTAAGGAAAAAAGAGGTTTCCCCCCCAAGAATGAAGCTACCACTATTAGACAAACCTGTTAGGGGATTTGAATTATGCATGGCCACTTAAGGGCATTGGTTGCATAATCAAATAATAGCATCGTTTGGCAGATAGGTCCGTAATGTACACTACTTATACAAGGCCACCTAAGGGCACGTGCTACATGGTCAGGAAAAATAATTCCCGGGTATTAGAAATTTTGAGACCCGAAGTGAAGAAAAGTGTTATGGAGATGTAGAAGTATTTATGGTTTGGACTTTGACACATAAAAATGGTTATTGTCCAATGCATGAAGGAGATACATAGATAAATGCTGACCATAATCATGTTGTGGCTGGGTCTTGAATTGAGATGATGGACTTCACTATATATCATTTTAGGATGATAATCAAGCCATACATAGTTCTTGAAATATAGTTTAACGTCATGTGGGATGATAGCATAGGAGATCTT
The DNA here is from genome assembly GCA_963277665.1 of Viscum album. Classification (NCBI taxonomy): domain Eukaryota; kingdom Viridiplantae; phylum Streptophyta; class Magnoliopsida; order Santalales; family Viscaceae; genus Viscum; species Viscum album. The sequence goes on along the minus strand of OY728119.1, from coordinate 272,192,284 downwards.
AGTTTAGGGTCATAGATTTTAGACCATAATGAGGGAGACACATTTTCTGTTTGTTATAAACTTGATGTGAATAAAGGCTAGGCTTTTCATACCACATTCATGTGCTCATAGGGGGACATTTCAGCCAAGTGAATGACAGTGGAGTTTGGGGTTAGGCCTAAAGGCTTGGGGCTGGGTTCGGGGGATTCTTGAATATTCCAATGCATCCCATAAGGATGGGAATAAATCCATACGTTTTTCTTGAAATACCCTCTGTATAGATTTGGTTCGTACATTTGAAGGGTGAAAGGGGACTTTAGTGCAATGATGGTTGGATCCAAGATTAAAGTTTTGGGAATTTCCACGTATGCACGTAGTCCTTGGAATATAACATGATTGGAGATCAATGTCAATAGTGATTCCCTCTTAGGTGAGGGTGTTAGAGACTGTTGTATTTTATTTTCATACATGAAAAAAGTGCAATAGTTTAAGGTCATATGCATGGACCTGTGCTGCATAGTTTAGTGTCATGTAGCTTGGGCGTATTTCTATTAAGATTAATGTCTTTCCACTAGGACAATGGGGGACTGTATAGTTTAACATCATATACCAGGGACGATGATGAACCAATTTGAATATATTTTGGGGGGGGGCTTCACGGATCAACGTCGTATGAGATGGAGGTGAATTGATGTGAAGATATTGGTTTTGGGCTTGAACCTCATGAGGTAGCCTACGTAACCAGCCTAGAATGAAAGGATCAAAGTCCGCATAGTTCGATTGAGAATGAATTGGTGATCGATTTTTACTTGAGGGAATCTTGAAGATGGTGTTGGGACTTATGCGTGGTTAGCGGCCCAAAGAAGGTGTTATGGTGGAAGCTTAGTCTAAGCTCACGTGAGTCATGATCGATGTGAGAAAAAAGAGGTAACAACCACCCTAATTATGCATAGTTTAACATCGTGTAGGAAGTATAAGGGACTGTTTCATAGTTTAAATGTCATGTGTCACAGACATGGGGTGCTTGGCAATTTAACATCTTGCAGATCGGACGAACAGTTTGACAACATGTTGAACAATATAGGGGACCCATTTTAATGTCATGTTGGATGATAGAGGGGCTATATAGTTTAATGTCCTACACCAAGTACAAAAGGGACCATTCATTTTAAAGTCTTGAACTGAGGACTACATGGTGTATTTGTGTTACAAAAAATACTTCTTCAATAATCTTTCATTGGTTGGAGTTGTAATGAGTTCTCCATCCATTGAGATTAAAGAATAAGCTTCATTGGTGTAAACCTTATGTATTGAATATGGCCCTTCCCACATTGGCTCTTGATTTGCAGGTTTCATTCTGGGTATCATTGGAGTTCTGGGGACCAATACCAATTCTCTTTGAATTAATGAACGAAGACGAACTTTTTTATTGAAAGCTCGTGCTATTCGATTCTGATAGAATTCCAAGTGGTACAAGGTGCACAATATTTTTTCATCTAATCGTTCAAATTCATGAAATCGCTTATGATATTGTTCATCTATGGATGACTGATCTCAAATGGATACTCTGAGTGAAGGTAATTGAACCTCAATGGGCAAGACTGCTCTTGTTTTATATACCAATGAATATGGAGTTAACCGCATAGCAGTGCGGGTGGTGGTACGATAAGCCCATAAATCATGAAAAATTTTACATGTCCTTGATTTCTTTTCTTTATCCACCATATTTTGCAGTATGTTTGAAAGAGTCTTATTGAAGGTTTCTATTTTTCCATTGGCCGCTGCATGATACCGAGATGAATGGTTGGATTAGATGTTGTATTCTTGATACAACTTTATCACCTCGAATGAACAAACGTTGGTGCCATTTTCTGTCAATATAGTATGAGGGAAACCAAATCTAGAAATGATGTTAGACTTTATGAATCTAACAATGCCTTTAGAACTAACTTCTTTGATAGGTATTTCCTCTTCCCATTTCGAAGAGAAATTAGTAGCAGTAAGAATATACTTAAACATCATGGATGTAGTTGGAGGATAAGGTCCAACTATATCCATTCCCCATGTGAAAAATGGACATGAGTATTTATCTGTATGAAGAAACTCTAGGGGTTAATGAATTAAGTTGGACCATACTTGGAAAGAATGAAAATTCTTAGTGAAATCAATAAAATCTTGCATCATTGAATGCCAGAAGTATCCAAGCCTTCGGATTTGACCAGAAATTGTATTTCCAGACTGGTGGGCACCAAAAACTCGTGCATGTACTTCCTTCATGAAATCCATTATTTCTTCACCATCAATACATCTGAAGATAATTCCATAAAAAAATCACTTGTAGAGAATTTTTTGTTGATCTGGGCTATCATAAAGTTTAAAATTGACCACACGTCGCCAAACATGTTATTTCACAGCTCTATCAGGTGGGATTGTTCCATTTTGAAGGTATTCCCTGATAGGTGTCGTCCAACTTGTAGTATGACCATATGGTTCAGAAATGGGACTGATTTCATTGATTTACTCTGTTCTAATTTGAAAAAAAGGTGAAACTACACGACGGTGGACAATACTGATGATTGTTTCGTCCCGATTTGGATCTGGAAGGGCTGTCGCTACATTAGCTAGTACATCAGCTTAGGAATTTTTTGATCACGGGACATAAGAAAATGTTGGTTCTAAGGGAAATTCCTCCATTAACTCTCTGACTTAATCACACAAAGGGATTCACTCTTCCTTTCTAATGGAATAATCCTCATTGATTTGTTTGATTACCAAATCTGAATCACCTTTTACCCTCATGTGATTCACCTGTTCCTGAAGCGCCAATTCCAAGCCTCCAATGAGATATTTATATTCTGCATCATTATTTGTAGTGCCTTCCAACATTAAAAAGGAATAGGGTAGAACAACCTTTTATGGGGAAATTAGCATGATTCCTAACCCAACTTTTTTGAATTTACGATCTTTCATTTTCTTCCCTGTTGGACTTCTAGAGGCACCATCAAAATACATTTCCCATGTTTGAGGATTATCTTGAATAGATAATACTTCCTCATCAGGATGTTTAATATTTAAACATGTATCTTATATAGATGGGTGTTTAGCAAGGAAATCAGCTAGAGAATGTCCCTTTCTTGCCTTTTGAGACACAAACTAGATATCAAACTGCTACAAAATAACCGCCCACCTTGCCATACGTCCTGTAAGCATTGGACGACTAAGGATAAATTTGAGCGGGTTATTGCGAGATACCAATTGGACCTCATGATGTTGGAGGTAGTGTCTCACTTTCCGACCTACAAATATTAATGCTAGGAAGCACTTTTCAATACTTGGATATTGAGTTTCTTCCTCAATCATAGTCTGACTGAGATAATAAAGGCTGCTTTCATTCCCAGCATCATTCTTTTGGGAAAAAAGGGACCTAATGATCTCTCTAAAGCTGTCACATAGAGATTAAGTGGTCCTTCATCAACAAGTGTCATTAATACTGATGGACTCAAGAGATATCTCTTGAAAATATCGAATGCTTATTGACATTCTTCAATCCACGGGTAGGTGACTCCCTTCTTCATTTATTTGGTTAAAGGTAAACACTTTCCTACCAAATTGGAAATGAAATGCTGAATATAGGACATGTGTCCATGAATTCCCCTTAATTGTTTCAAATATAGAGGAGTTTACATACCAAGTATTGATTTTTTCTTCTCAGGATCAACATTGATACCACGATGTCATACAACAAAGCCAAGAAATTTTCCTGAGGTTACCCCGAAAGCACATTTCAAGGGGTTCATCTTCAAATTGTGTTGTCTATGTTTGTTGAATATGATTTCTATATTTGCCAAGTGATCAGAATGCTGTCTATATTTAACCACCAAATCATCCACATAACATTCAACAAATTTCCTTAAAAAGGGTTTGAAGATATGGTGCATGGCACGTTGATACGTTGCACCATCATTTTTTAGGCCAAAGGGCATTACCCGATAAAAAAACACACCTTAAAGATCTCTAAATGTTGTAGACTCATCATCCTATGGGTCCATTCGTATTTGATTGTACCCAGAATAACCATTCATCAAGGAAAGAGCTTCGTAGCCAGCTATTGCATCAATTAAGAGTTCGGTGATCGGAACTGGAAAATCATCCTTGGGACAATAACGAGTAAGATCTCTAATGTCAATGAAAACTCTAATTCATCCATTCTTCTTTTTCACAGGGACAATATTATCCAGGCATTTGGGATACTAAACTTCTCTGCGATGTTAGCTTTGATAAGATTTTCAACATCAGCTTCAATTTTGGAGACATAAGTTGGGTGTGTTCTTCTTGCGGCTTGCTTGAATCCTCGATGTTCTTCTGGAAAACCCAAATGATGAGTGGAAAAATCGCAATCAATAACTATAATTTCTATATAATTCCAAGAACATACATCTCGATTATGCTTTAAAAATGAAGTATACATTTCTTGCTCTCCAAGAGTCTTGTCCGCACTAATTAACCTGGGGTGTGGATCTTCTTTTGTACCCAGATTTATTTCTCTGAGTTCATACACAGTGTTAGAGATACCCTCTTCAAATTATGGAGGAGAATCTCTAAGATCTTCCTCTTCTTCTTCAATATGTGTTACTTCCTCTTTTTCTACTTGCATAGTAGATGATGAAGTAGAACTTCTATGGTCAGGGGAGAAGTTAAAACTTGAGCATCATGAATAAGAGGCTTCCATTTCTGACCCTATTGATGATGAAGGGTATTTCTAAGGTGATAGAGAGGAGATGATGGATTGAGAATCGACATCATTATTTTCTTATGGAATTTCTATAACTTATTCTGTCCTAGTTGAAGAAGTATAGAATTGATGTATTTCAGTGGATGAATTAAAGACATCTTTATTTAAGCTTTCATCACTGCTTATCAATTCAAAAATTTCTCCCATGCTATCTAGATCGATTGCCATAACTGAAATTTTGGATGTTTCCATAAGAGTGCTTTGATTTAGGTCTATCCTATCAATTCGACTGACATGAATCACATAATATGTACTCACATGTGTGAATGGGTTTACTGGAATCTTTTCCAACCCACTTGGAGCATTAATTTCGGTAACCTTCTTTGCCGTGGTTTTTTCTTTTCCCTCCATGTGATAAAATTCTGCCTCAATGTACTGAGATTCACATGTTTTGAATGGGGCTTTGTCACCATAAAATGTCCCAATTTGACCGTTGAAACAATATTTGAGACATTGATAGTATGAAGAAGGTATGGCCGCATGTTGATGTAGCCAAGGTCTTCTAAGAAACATGTTTAAGGTTGTGTCCAGATGAACAACCATGAAATATGAATTTGATACATGGTCTCCAAACTAAATTATGAGTGTAATCTCACCCATAGGTTCTTGTTCATTCTTATCTTACCCTTGCAACAGCAAAGTAGAAGGAAATAAATCAGATTTGGTGAGGCCCAATCAATAAAGTGTACGAATAAGAATAATATTGACTCTTGAGCCATTATCAATGAAAGCTAATTAGATGTCTATATCATTAACTTCTCCAGATAGATACAAAGGTCTGATATGTCCATGTACAACATCATCATTATCTTCATCTATAAATGATATCACTACATGGAATTCTGCAGGATCATTCTCTATATGGTAGACTTCAACCGCAACAATTTTAGTTTCAAATTATTGAGGACTTGACAAAGCCTCAATAAGCACCTCCCAAAGATCTTTTGATAGATTCAAGGCATCTAGAATTGATAACTTGGCCGGTACTTGGTCCAAATGTTTCAGGACATCATACTTTTGGTCTAAAGGTCTATGTTTCCCATCCTGAAAATGTGGGTTTGCGGGTACCTTGGAAGTTGATGCTTTGGCAGTAGATGTATCTTGTATCGGGGAATGAATTGGAAACACTCCAAGCTTCGGTAGATTAGACTGACTAGGTCTATCTATTTGCTGAGAGGAAAAAGGTGTAACCCCAAACCGGTCTTCCAAAATAACTTTGACAAGACTAAATCTTCCATCTGTGGAAGAACTTTCTTGTTCCTATTGATCCCGCAGAAGGGCTTTTCCATGAGTTTCTGTCTCATATACAGTTCTGATAGGTGTAGGATTGAAATAATGGCTTCTGGAATATCCACGTCTTCCCCTATATCCTATACCTTTCCCTCTTCATCTAACTCATCTGTTAGATATATGGAATTTAGAATCCTCATTATTGAATCTATTATTGGCATAAGGATCAGTTAAATGAATCATGTTAACATAACCAAAGATTAATTCTTCATCTGACGAAGTTTCTGCCTGATTAGCCAGTTTAGGCTATGCCATTTGGTGGGGCGGTGCCCATGCTTTTGAAGCAGATGGCATGAAATATACCAGAGTCAAATACAATTTAGGCATTGACATGAACTCGTCTTTTTTTTTACTGCTCTTCTTTCTTCAAATTATGCTGCTTCTTTGAAGATTTCCCTTATAATGAAGGGTGTTTTATGTGGCATTCATAGGAGAAGACACAATTGGTTGATTGAATTTTGTTCATAAAATTTCAGGGGTTCAGTTGATCATTTTCTTTACCATCCAATCATCATATTTCTGCACATTTTTACTTTTGACTTCATGCCACTCGCCTTCTTCCTTTGGATCAGTAGTAGCAGCACATGCTACCTGGGCTGAAGAACCTTTTAGTTTTACCTGTCCATAGTTCACCATATTTTTCAGGAGTTCATTGAAGACAAAACACTCCTGAATGTGGATCCCCAACATCTGACGAAATGGGAAATAGTTGGGGAGGTCTTCATCTCCGTCCTTGTTCAGCCTTTTAGGCCTTGGAAACTGAACTAGATTGTTTTCCAGATCCAAGATGAAGTAGCCATGAAGTTGTTCATTCTGGAAAGAATAAAAAAATTTCTTCAAATCTTAAAACTATTTATGCCTTTGATCTCTTTGATCATCTTGAAGAGGTGGCTATTTTTGTTGATGCTTAGGATGTGGAGCCCTTCGATATGATGAAGGTTTTGAAGTGGAAGCAGGTACAGGTTCTTGTTTAAGTGTAACTGTAGTATTCTATGCTTTCCCTATTCTATTTTCTAGAACTGATGGAATTACATGATTTTAAGCTTTAATCTTTATAAGAGAGTCTTTGATCTACTGAGCGATTTATGTAAGGTCTCGAAACCCTCTTGGGTATTTCATAGGGATCAATAGTGTGCGTAATTCATCACCAAGATTTTCCACAAAGATTGGCAACAATTCTTCCTGAGGGAGTGCTAAACTTATGGAATATGTAAATCCTTACATCTAGAAATGAAATGAAAAAATCTTTCATTTTACATTTTCATAAAATTGGTAAGATCAAAAACTATCGTCTTTGGAAACGTTGGGTTAAATTGAAAAAGACTTCTTTGACGGAGATCTTCCCACCCAGTAATTGACCGAGATTTCAAACTTGTATACCAGACAAAAGAAGGTCCTTGTAATGACTGCACAAAACACCTAAGCATAACTGCTTATTTTTGTTGAGGAGTTCCCATCATAGGGTCACAACGAGAAATAAAATGTGTTAAGTGTTGTTCTATATTTCCTGAACCATTAAAAATTGGGAATGTGGTATTCACAAAATTTTATGGGGGAGGGATTGCATCTACCCATTCAGGGTAAGCTCTCTTTTCTGGTTCAACTTTTTCACGCTTTACATCCATAGCTTCCAACCAAGATGTTAATGACTCAATGGTAGTCATTAATTTTTTAGAAACATTTGGTTGAGCTTGGACCTGAGCAGGTTCAATAAATGGAGTTTGGACGGGTGTGGAGACCGGTACAACCACTCATGGTAGTATTTCCAGATGTTGTCGCGTATGAACCATATGATTGGACCTGTGATGGTGTACTTGTAAATGGGGATATTCTTGATCCATCCCAGTAGCTACAACAAATTATCTTGATTGATTAACTCCATCATGCTTAAGAGGAAGACTACTTTGAAGTAGTTATGCATTTAGCCTCCTTAATTCCTTCATTTATTCTTCTTGTTGTGCGAACCTTTTCTCTAATGTGAGTGATTGGACTTCTCTAGATGTAGGGTGGAACATAACCTAACTTTTACCATTTTCCTTAGTATGTGCCTTTCTGGAGTATGGAAGGGCATTACCCAAAGAAATGTCTTTCCCTTGGAAAAAACTCTGTCTTCTGGTATGCACACCTCCTTCATTTGTTTCTGTGTGTACAACTTCTTGAACAAGAACTTCTTCATCTGATCTCTCTGAGTGAGCCTCATGTTCTGGGGGATTAGTGACAATGACATTGATTTCATTTATCGATACATAACACATTTCATCCATTTTGTCAGCATTTATGTGATACTGTCTTCTTTCATGTACTTTGTGAGACATTGCCTACTGTTTGGTTGATCCCTCAAGAACTTCTTGATGAACAATAATTTGGAGGGAATATCAGGATAATTTGGATCTGCGTTACTCTTGTGAATTCTTCCCTAATCGAGAGAAGACTGACTTCCATTGAGGGAGAGATTGATAATTTGAAAAAGTCCCCAGTCCTATGGATAGGGGTTGTTTCTGTTTTCTCATCTCAACTCTATGAATCCTATCTTTTGATTCTGAGGGTTAGATTAAAAGGGTCCCTATCCTGGAAAGATGAGGTAGCTCTTGAGCTGCTACATCTGAAAATTTCTTAAAATCCCTCTCGATTTTGCATATTTTTGTCTAGAAATTGGCCAAATGCATCATTCGACATCCACTCAAGTCACCTGGCTCAAATGACCGTTGGATTATTTCTGACACTTCTGTCACTTGGTGATGTGCATTCTCTAAACGAGAATCCTATTCGATATTCTTATTCGCATGATGCAAGATTAATTTGATAACGTGTTCTCTATATGCCGGAATTTGGGAAGAACTAGTTGAGACATGTTCTTTAGAAAACCTTTGATTACTCACAAAACCAGTTAGATGTGGCCAACCATGGGCAATAACATTGCATGAGACCACTTTTGGTAGGCTTTGTTGACTGAAGAGAACAGTGAAATGCAATGCTCCATGAACACCCCATCCCCTAATATGAATACCAGATGGGGAATTGGTAATTTTCTAGCGCAACCTTTTCAACATGCCAAGGCATGAATGCCGAATGGCTCTCTACTGCTTTTCAACCTTTGGATGGGAAACTGAGAGAGATGCCTAGTCAATTTGGTGTTGCAACCCTTCAATTATCTTGACATGATTTTGATATTCATCATAACATAATATTATCTATTTTAAGTGATAGATATTTTTCCATATGTTGAGATAAATATCTTGAATACAATCTTCTGTCAACGTTTATGGAATATCATACTGAGAGTTAGCCAAAGGCCAAAACATGAATGGTATTTCACCTTTCTCTAGTTTTTTTCTCTTAATCAGCACGTCCTCTTTGTCATTCGATGTAGATTCTTCTACCTTATTGGACCAAATATGGTTCTTCTTTTTTGCTTCATCATATTAAACATGATTGGTAGAAAATTAATTTGTAAAATCAGAAGATGAATGACCTAGGGGTGGTTCGGATAATGACCTATACCCCAGGCTATATTCTAAATGAGAAAGTATTTAACCTTCTAGCGGTAAGGCATTAGACATGACTGGATTCACATTTTCAAGTGCCTCAAGATAAGAGGGATTTCTCATTACTACATTTTCCATTGAAGAATTTTCAAGGCAATGCGAATTACTACTGTAGAGAGGACTTTCACACCTAAATTCATCATCATCATGGGGAAGACCACCATAGTGGGTTATAACAAAAGATGAAACCTCTTTCTCCTTGGTTTTATGGCCACACATAGGGTTATCATGGCTTTCATATGAAGATAATACTTCGAGATTGACTGAACTGTCATGAAGAAAGCGATCATGAGGAAGTGTCTGATGATGACCTTAGAAATTGTTGTCTTTACTTCCAGAATCTGGAAATGAGGGAGTAGAATCTTGAGTTGTAACAGACAATTGTCTGAGGGCTTCATGAACTCCAGCATTGAGCAAGGCCTTATTGCAGTTTGTCTCTTGATCTTTCAACTCTGCTGGATGGGTCTTTTTCTTGGATGCCTTCTTGCTCAATTTGGAAAACCCTTGTTGACAAAAGTGGTTATAATAGGCTGGTGCATGTTCTTGTTTAGGAGAAATGGTCAGGTTAGGCTGATTATCTCCATTTAAATCTAGTGTATGTAACCTACTTGATTGTCCGTATGACATAGGGGAGTATTCCCCATGACCCTCTTGTACTAGAACAGAGGTGTGTACCTGCTCCTGGGTGACATGTTGACGCGTCAATCCAATGATAGGGATAGATTTATGTTTCTTTCCTGATGATGTCGCTAAAGTTGTTATATTATTCTGACAGGTATCCAGAATATGGGTAGCGATTTTCTTCTGCTCTTTCACAATTTTCGAAATGTGATTGGTAACTTAAGTTTTCGGAATGGGAATATATGTTCGTTACATTCTTGGATTAGGTGTGTGTTCCTTCTCTTGTCCTCCTTTTCCTATAATGAATTCTGACAGTACTCATGGGTGGGGGCAGAAAGTTGTGTCTGCCTCCTACATGTCATCGGAGATTTCCAATTGACTCATCCAGGTGCTAGAAAACAATACTATTGGTTAGCTTGATGAATTCTAGGTTTATATGTATGCTGATTGTTATCCACTAAATATGATTGATGAACTTTCTTCAATACTGTTAGATGAGACTACTGGAAGAATTGATGAGTGTAAGAAGGTGTATGTGCCTGTTTAAAGGTGGTCACCACTTTTGATTGGTGAGATTCTTTGGTTGCAGTCAGAAAATCCTACTAACTAGATGATGATTTATAAACAGGTGTATGTAATGTCTATAGTAATCTTCCGGAATTTCTTAACAAGATTGGTGTGTTACTGCCAGAAGAATATGATGGGCAGTGAAATCAGGACAGACAGGTGTATATGCCCGCACGTTGTCTTCCATCATGTTAGATTGACATACCTCTCTAAAGAGGGTAGAAATAACAACCTTCTCCCTATTGGATGAATTTTGCCTCTGACGATTCATCTTGCGTGCTTGGGTTTGAGGGACCTGAGCTGAAAATCTAGAGGTGATAACCTCATCATGTTGAGGGTGCACTACCGCACGAGTCTGGCGGCAATTGCTGGTGGGAGTCCTCATAAAGGACTATTGTCTTCTTGAACTGAGGCCTTGAGTGACCACTTCATTTACCTCCCAATAATATTGGAGGGACTGGATGTTGCATTTCGGGGATAACGACCCGAAATGGATGGGAATGGTGGTTGGAACCACCTGCTTTTAAACCACTGTTCATCACTGTCTGGACAACCAGGGTGAGTTGTTCATTTGGAGGGCTTGTCAAGTATCCTCCAGAGTCGGGATGGAACCATGTTGACGGTATTCCCTAACCAATGCATTCGAGACCCAACGTTGAAGATGATGAGTATGTGATGTCTTCCTTAGAGAGAATGAGGATCCAACTAGAGTATCGGCTGAGGTATTCACAAGTGAGAACTTTAAAGATGCCATTTCCGTATTGCAGAGAGATCGTGGAAAAGAGTTCATATTTGATATAACAGACATAATCAAGATAATATTGGCTAGAATACATCTTTTGGACAAACAAATATGTGTTTGATTACTTTGTTGGCCCTCATATTGAATTTAATAGGTGCCTAACAAATAAGTAAACCATCAATTTAACTTGGTCAAAGATTCACATCGGGTTCACCATTTTTTGTTGCTTGTAGAAATGGGGATGACCTTGTTTGTTTAAGGTTCAAGATTTCCAATCCATTTCTAACGGGTTTCTTCGTTGAACTGGATACACCCAATGATTCTATATCAATTTGGACATAATTTCCAAAGGTAGGTGCTCATTAGTTGTGGTCCAATGAGGCTTGAGAATTTTCATTGGTCAAGAGGATGGGAGGTCAGGTTCATCACACCTTTTTGGGGGGAATTATTGCGTACCTTGAGAATATCTTATAGATTTAAGTTATGTCCACAAATCCTTATTAATTCACCAATCATAAAAATGAGTTTTCTTTTAGATTTGGTAATCAAGGTTTGATATGTATGGGATTTAGAGAAACTTATATATATATTTGAGGCTATTCATTGATAGAGAATCATCCATATGTATTGAAGATTCTTAGTCAATGAAATCCTTCGATATATTATATAAAAAATCTCTTGGTCATTATGATTAAAATACTTGTTTTAAAGCCACTCCGTGGGGCACTTGAAGTTTATTTTCATTCAGAAAGACAAAGATTATTTCAGAGATGGGATCGTACCCGAAGATGGGCTACCTGCGTATCCTTGTTAAAAAGGAATCTGAACCCACATAGTTTGATAAGAAAGGATATAGTTTAATGTCATATGGGATGGAAAAGAGTTAATGAAAGATGGGCTTGAACGTTATAAAGGCTTCCTATGTACTCTACTTTTAAAGAAGAGATCAATGTCCACGTAGTTTGGGAAAAGAAATACAGGGTTTATGCATAGTAAAATGGCCCAAAATGAGATGTCTTGATTACTTTTACACTCTAAGCCCGTGTGAGTCATGCTCGTTGTGAGAAACAAGTGGTATCAGTAAACTTGAAAATGGTTCCACGAAATTTGTAGTAATTAGAAATGACGTGGGGCTTACATATGTATGATGACCCAAGTAAATGAAGACAAGGACTTAGGAATGAATCCCAAGATCAGGGTCTATAAAGGTATTTGTACTTTATGGAGATTTGGAATTTTAACTCGGGAATTACTCCTGAGAAGGAATCCCAAATTAAGAGGGATTTATGACTGGGTTTTATTCCTGAGAAGGAAGCCCAAATCAAAAGAAATTATGATTGGGGCTTACACTTGAGAAGGAGGCCCAATGTTGAAGGAAATTACGGCTGAGGCTTACTTCTGAGAAGGAGGCCCAGGTTAATGGGGCCTGAGACTTGAGGCATACTCTTGAAAAACATGCCAGGTTAAAGGAGCTTGAGACTCGGTGCTTACCCCTTAGAAGGAATCCCAAACCAATTGATCTTTTTATATCAAAGGATGAGGTTATATAAGAAACCCCTAAACGTGGTGACATAAATCATGCAAGTAACAATGTTTTGGTAGAGGTTCTCAAAGAATTCCTTTCAGATAAGGAAACCAACAAAGGAACCATGCCATAAATGGATTTGAAGAGGGTTTGGACAACTATATATTGAATAGGATAGGTGGATTTGAGGAAAAGAGGGGACTAGGAAGGAGGCCCACTAGTATTTTTCCGGCGCGTAAGTCCTTGTCGTGCATGTATACTTGCACAACATGAGTCACCTTGGGTGACGAATAATCGGTAGGGTAATACTTGGGTGACATTGAACTCAAGCCCTTAGTATCATCCCTAGAGGATTCCAAAAGGGTGGCGCGCAAGTTCCATTAAGACAAAAAGGTGGAACACAAGTGTCTTTATTTCCCTTAAGTGATGGACACATAGGCTGGAAATTATTGATGAGTTTTAACACTTAGGGATTATTCTTTCTCTTTAGAGCTTTCCTTCTAGGTAAATAATTACCATAGAATTGTTCGGAAGATGTCATACAAAGACTTGGGTGACCATAGCTTGAATCTGAGTTTTGGAAAATTCATCCCTCAAATGGGGGGCCCAAAGGGGCTATTTATAGGCCAGTGGGCACCTTGGGAAAAAAAGGGATAGGGCACAGAAGTGACTTGCGTGACCCATATGAGGCATGCAATTGACTTTCACGGCGCACATGATACTTGCGTGATGCCCTCAAAATGAGTTCATGGTTCATCCCTTTGTCAATTTTTGATGTTCTTCAAAGGCTAACCCTCGTTGGGATTAAGGTATTATAATTTTCCATTCGTTGGACACTGTGACGAAATGGAGCGTTAACAGATATGAAGATTAAATATTTGAATAATATTTAAAATATGTAGTGTATTTTCTTTTTATGTATCAAATTTGTATTTTCTATTTTCCAATACATTTTAGGAATTATCTATGCATTATGGAATTCAATGATAGCTAAACTGATCAGTACATCAGGATTATATTGCTTGTAATCAGGGCATAGTAATAAAATAATGCACCAACTATGAGATTCTGTGGTCGTGGAATTACATTCATATTTAAATTCCTCTTGGGAAGAATAGAAAACTTTTATGTCAATGATCTGGTGGTCAAATATTGATGGTGGTGTGATCATTTCACATATCATCAAATAGTCATTGACAAGTTGTGGTGGCACATTTTGAAGATAAATTCACTGAAATGCACTTTCATGGAGACATCTGGGAAGTTTCTTCGATTTGTTGTATTCCACCATGGAATTGATTTCAACCCTAAAAGCCTAATTAAATCCTTATCATTGTCCCTCCCTCAAAAACTCAAAAAACTTAGGGGGCTCCATGGGAACCTCACCTACATTTGGTGTTTCACAGCCAAAATGGATGGAAAATATCACCCCATCAGCAATATATTCAATAAGTCAATTTCCTATCAATGGGATGGGGAAAATTGAGAATCCTTCGAGAGTATCAAGAAGTATCTACATAACCTACTAGTCCTAATTCAACTGGTTGAAGAAAATTCAACCATATTATATGTGTCTTCCATGGAATAATCACTTAGTACTCTCCTTGAATAGAAAAATGTTGATAGGAACGAGAATAGTTTCTACTACCTTAATTGAACGATTCTAAGTACTAGGACATGATATTCTAATGTTGATTAAAATTTCCCAATGCTTATCTTTGGTATGAAAAATATATGGCATTACATGCAGCACTAAGAATTCCACCTATTCTACTCATGTAAATCTTTGTTCATTACATTATGGCTAGGATTTTTTCCTAATGGCTGGTCATTCTGAAAAAATATAACATTAAATTTGTTTTACATCAGTTAGAGAAAGGGATATACATGGATAATTTCATCACAACACATTCCACCCCATAAAGTACACCAGTATATATCAAGCTTCTAGATGATGAGATGTTCTATGAACATGAAACTCCTCAGATATTGGAGAATTATTTTATGTACCTCAAGAATTCCTATCATCAAGATAGTAAAAAACCCAACATTTAATTAGGTTGTTTTAGGGATTGTATTTTTTTTCCAAAAAAAATTGATTTTCCATAATATTTCTCACTATAAGAGGGCTATTTGAATAATTTTGTTGAATACTAAGCCCTCATCATTGGCTTAAAACTATCCCTATATCTTAAAATTTCCAACCTGAACATCAAAAGAGATTCAAAGAGAGTGATAAAGAAGATCAGTGGTGAATATTTAATTAAAAAAGAAGAACTGGACCCTCTCATTGGTTGTGTTATAGGGATAATAGAAGAGTTACATTTTGGTCCCACATTGCATCATGTTCCCCGATCACAGTATTCTCATACTGATGAATTGTCTAATGCATCCACAGTCCTAGATAACTTATTTTAGAAGGAACTAATATTCCATATCACGCACTTATGAATAGTGTCATAGATCATCGTCTGCAGCATGGAAGAAATCAATTTGGTCAACACAGCCTTAGAGTGTTATGATGTGATATCTCCCATTGGTTTAATGGATCCTATAGTTTATTATCTACAAAATGGGACTTTTCCCACAAACCGATCCATAAGTGAATAGATTCAATATTGAGCAGTGAACTTTACACTACAATATGGTCCAAATGAGAAGAAATCCCTCTATAAGTGAGGCTTCGATGAAATAATCTTTATATGCATAGAAGAAAGAGATATTCTTATTATAATAAAATAATTCCATGTATAATCCTATAGTTATTAGGATTCTATGGATAGGCTCTCCAACCAAATCAGGAGGCTAGGTTACTATTGGAAAACCATGAAATAATAATGTGTAGAATTAATGAGGAAATTTCATGCAAGCAAGATTCACAAAAACATCATCAATCAACCCCCAAAAGTTTTACACAAATATAAATATTTATAGCCACTTTCCATATGGGTAATGGATGTTGCAGGGTCATATACCACAAACCTGGTTGTGTAGTTTAAGTACATACTTTTTACAACCAAATTCTTTTCCAAATGCACTGAGACAATACCGCTCAAGGATGTTGGGATGAAGAATATCATCAACTTCATGAAGCACCAAATCATTACCTTGTTCGGAGTCCTTCACATGATACTGACAGACAATGACACCTGCTTCTATTATACATAGTTGACGAAAATGTACAAGGAATACAACATCAAGTCCAATAACTCCTCCCATTACCATGCATTAAAAAATGGGAAGATAATGTTACTCAATAAGTCTCTATCAAATATTCTTCATAAGATGGTGAATAAGGACAATAAGTCCTCGTCGTACAAGCTCTACCATGTTTTATGGTCTTACCATACTACCACGTGTACTGCCACATAAGAAACTACATGTTCAATAGTATATAAGAATGGATTTATTATTACCTATATATGTCTATTCTCCCTAACATAAAATAACCATATGTAGAAAACTCTCAGATGACGAGAAATTGAAAAAGTAGTTGGATGAGTTGGAGATGATAGATGATAACATCATAAATACATTGCACATCCTTGTAGTCCATCAGAACCAGATCTCATGAGACTTTAACAAAAATTTATACCTCTACTCATTCCATCCAAGAGAATTGGTGTTTTCTCTTAGAACCCAAATGATACCAGTAATTAAACCTTTGAAGTTAGATCCCAAATGGTAAGGTCTATATATCTTATATAATTTATATCGTAACAGATCTTACTCACTAGCCAAAATGGATGTGGGGTGTACCTAACCACCCACCAATGCACATTTTCATAGGAAATAGTTTTAATAGCCACTGTAAAAGCCTCCCACATGATGACCATTTGATGTCAAATAGTACGAAACAAATCCTGATCGAGTGTTGTTTAACTGTATGGAAGGAATCCTCAACACATGAAATTAATGTGGATTGGAAGCTTTGTCTCACCATTGATTCACCATACATGATCTTGATCAGTTCAAAAGAGAAATGAAGTGCCCCTATTCTTATGTGTGAGTTCAATCAGCACATAGAATATCCACATTAAATAAAAACACGAGTCATTAATCCTACCCATATAGGAAAAATTGTGATACCTAAGACATCATTCATGGATCTAGCTATAATATTTATTTTTTACATTATCAAACCTTCATCCTCACTACCTGTCTTAAAATTACATGGATCCCCAATATTCCTCTTATTCCACATCGGGTTACCTCTACTTCACTACAAGAGGTTAAATTGAATGTCTGATTTCCTTGCCTCATGACACTAACCTACACTATTTCCAAGACTATATATCAAAAAGATTCATTCCAAAAAGAAGAGTGGGGGAATTAAGTAGAAGGTAAATATGGCTTCCCTATGCACTTACCTCCTCTTAATGATGGTGTATTTACTCCTATGGTTCTCCTGGGGCCTACTCCTCTTATAGGTGGTTATTCTCCTTGTCTGGAGCTAGGTTAGGTACCTGGTGGTGTTTCCAAGGGGTATTGTTTAAGGGTTATCTCTATAGTGGGCCTTCATCTTTTGTTTCTATCAGGGGGTGTCTTCTCCTTCCTCTACATTCTCATTGATAATTACACTAATCTCGGTAGAGCACATGGTCTCTAGGTAGGTTGATGTGTTTAATTTTATGGATATTTTGGATAATGATCTATAAGATGAAACATCCTTCTAGGATTTTTTCCTTGGTGTCCCATTGTGTTCACAAAAAATTATCATTAGGATTCTTGCAGGGTTTTATTGATTCATGGAGTCTTTGACACCTCTCGATGGTTTTTGATCTCCCTATAGTGTATTTTTCATCAATTTTTTTTCTATAGATGATTTTGTGGTATCATGGTAATGAGAGGATATGAGGTGTGGTTCCTAGAATTTCTTCTTATCCTAGTGGTCTTGGGATTGCCACTTTGGTAGGAAGTCATCCTCATAGGTTGTATGGTTGTGCCTTCATGGACTTCCCCTACCATTCCATAGTCCAGCGATCTTTAAAGCTATGGGTGAATCTCTCGGTTCGTTCCTATGCTCTGATGATAACACCAAGTTACTTCAATTTGCATCCAATCCCCACATTTATGTAGAGATGGAACTATCATTGAGACAGTCCTCATGTGTTATTTTGAGGGACATAGATGGTTTTAGGTGGTGGTGAAGGATATTCTATAAATCCCCTCCATGGTTTTGTGTTTTTTGTTTCTTTCATGGACATTTGGTGGAACTCTACAGGATGAAGAGGTCAAAGTTGAGCTTCTCAGGTTCCAGATCTTAGGGAAACTAGGTTGCGAGTCCTCCATTCTCAGTGACGGAGGGGGAATATGGTGTTACCATTGAGAATGTGATTTCAAATTAAAATACTTATGGTGGTACCCAACTGATGTGATCTCTCTACTAGTGGTCCCTTCTGATGTTGGTGTCCTCTTGTCAGACCCATACTCAGACCAAGAGGACCTGATTGATTTTTCACCTGCTCCCTGCACTAATGCTCGATCTTCTAGTGACACGATGACTTCCATGGGGGACATAGTGATTTCTTAGGATTCTTATGGACTTATCCCCTTCTATATCCCACATCCTCCTATGGAATTTTCTCCTCCGTATCCATTGTTTTATATCTCATACCAAATCTCCCCGAATTTCTTACAATGGTCCTTGGTCAGTAGCCTTGTGTCTACCTTCAAAGGGTTTACACAGAAGTATCTGATGTCTGAGGGTGTAGTGAAGGAGCTCTAGGATGCTCTGGGATCTCTAAAATATCTTTTTTTGGTCTCTTTTCTTCGTGGATAAATGGTGGTGACCCCTCTGTGACTTTCTTTGGCCAACATGTTGTCCCTTTTGGAGGATTTTTGGCCCATGTAGGCTAGAGAAGGTGTTGTCTTTTGTTTCAAAAGAATACATATCAATTCACTTTGTAAATGGTCTTGGAAACTATGATGATTCTTTGATTATTTGTATTTCACAAATATCATATGTTTGGAGAAATGGTGTTGCAATATTTATGAAGGATAGTAGAGTGAAGAAGTGTTTTTGGAAAAGGAATGAGTGTGGTGCACAATTCAATAAGTTTTGTGAAATTATAAGTGGAACACAATTGTATGTTGTGCACAAGTCATATTTGAAGACCACGACATAAAAATATGACAAAGTCATTAAAGTGACGTGAAAGTAAAATAGTGGTTGAAAAGTAGGTTGTGGCGAGCAATTCATTGATTCGAGTATAAGTCATTTACTGGCTCATAAGACAAGTGGAATGACTTATGCATAGGGTCACCAAAATTCCTATAAATAGAAGAACCCCCCCCCCCCCCCTCATTTCAATAGGATGAACACGTAAGAGAGAATTTGAGATCTGATCACTCAAGTAGTAGAAATTGGAATACAATATGAAGTGTCTCACAAGTTTTCTGTTATGCACCAAAGTGGTGTGTAAGAAGAAGTGGAACACATCTTGTAAGATGCATGAAAGAAGTGAGTTCTGTGCAAGAAGTGTGTTGCGTATAAGCCTGATGTGCTACTCAAATTTTGTGTTTTTAAAAATAGTGGTTCACAAGTAGTTTGTGGCGTGCATGCAGGGAGTAGAACAAGAAGTGTAGTGTCCATGTAGGGAGGTGCACAAGTAGGGAGGCATGCAAGTTTGGAGGCACATAAGAAGGGAGGCACACAAGCAGGGAGGAATGCAAGAAGGGGGTAACCCACAAGATGTTTTCTCCGGGAGGTTCTTACTAGCTTCAGGGTAGGAATGTGAATAATTGTTTTGAGAGATTTGATTTGTGATAGTTCGTCAAGATTCCCAGAAATATTGAAGTACCCTATTGGTGCCAAGATGAAGAACACACGCTATTGAATTGTTTTCAAAGTTCTACATTCGTGTACATGAATTTCTACTCATTGTATTTCACATCAACGGATTTTTTTCTATTGGATTGTGTGGTAAAGTATTGTTTCTATACCATTCCAAAGATGTAACTACTATCGATGAGTAGTGAACCTTATAAATCTTGTTATATTGTGATTGTGTGTATTTAGAAGGGAATAAACTATTGAATAGGAGGTTAATGTTGTTTCAAAAAGAACGAATCATAAAAATAAAAATATTTCACTGATTCACCCCACCGCCTCTCAGTGATACTTATATCCTGACTGGGAACATTAATTGGTATCAGAGAGAGGTTCTTTTAGTTTGTTCTTTTCTAAATTTGGGATGGAGAATCTGAATTGTGTGAACATTAAGGGTATTCTAATATATTATAGAGAGAACTATCATATCTGGAAAGATAGAATGATTCTTTATCTAATTTCTCTTTGGTATGATGTTCTTGAAACTATAACTTATAGATTTCCTCCTACCGATGCAAAGTTTCATCTTACTCTTATTGATATGAATAATCTTGAGAATGTTGGAAGAGAAAAAAGTGCACTATTCTCATCTCTTTTTAAGAGTGAGTTTATAAGAATGAAATGAGTCACTATAGATAAAGGCATCTGGGATAAGGTGAAGAATATCTATGCTGAAAATAAAAAATTAAAGAAGTCAAAACTATAAATCCACAGGTTAATGTTTGAAGACTTGAAAATGGAAGAATATGAATCTATTGTGGAATTATTTACTAGGTTAAATGAATTTTTTAGTACAATCATATTTTTTGGTGAAATGTTGGAGGATTCTAAAGTTGTTTATAAGATCTTGAGAATTCTACCTGACATCTTTGATGATAAATTTTCTTCATTAGAAGATAAAGACCCAGAATCATTACATCTGGATGATTTTCATAAAACACTCATTACTTATAAATTATAAGGGGGAAGAATATGAAGCGAAAAAAAGATGATAGAGAAATTTCATTGAAGGATTCAAAGATATAGAATTCAAATAAGAGTCTTATTGAAAATGAAGCTGTAGAATCTAATTATGAAGATGAGGTATGTAAAAATTTTGATGAAATTTTATCCTTGTTTTCTATGAATGTGAAAAGAGGTACAAGGAAATACAAGGGGAAACATCCCTTGAAATGTTTTGAATGTAGAAATTTTAGTCACTTTATAGATAAATTTACTCAAAAGAATAAAGAAGAAGACAATGATGATGATGACAGAAGACCAAGAAGTTCACGTAAGAAACAATATGACAAAGATAAGTATTTTTTAAAGGGGAATGATAAAAATTTATTCAAATAAAGAATAATATTTTTATCTAATGAGGAAGAAGATGATGATAGCAAATATGGATCTGAGAAATTGTTCACAGAGAAATATAGAGAGAATACCTTTATTATAATAGTGAATAATGAAGATTAGAGGAGAATAAGTTTTAAAGAAGAAGAAAATCAACATGAATATCATATAAAATAAGAGTTGAAAGAATGTTTGAGGAAGATCAGAATACTTGAGAAGGAAAACAAGAAGTTGAAAAATGAGAATTCCACATTAAACAATAAAGTATGGTTTTCTGATGAGAAATTCAAGATGGAAATGGATATTGATGAATTGAATAATTCTCTTGAGAATGAAAATATTTTTAATGATCATCTCGAATTAAAGATGAAGGAAAAAGATGAAGAGTTGGATCTTTTCCAACAGAAACTTTCTCAAGATGAATAAAAGAATTTTAGTTTCCAACAATATATCTCATAATTCGGTGAAATATCTATTACGAATAATCCAAATAGGGATCAACAAAAGTTACATTAAAATTTTGTGAAGAAATATGGAAGTAGTTCAAATAAGAATTAATATGGAAAATAAATTTCTCTAGCCAATGTTTGAAATGATGAAACATTATATGTATACAAGAATCCCGAGTCTATAATGTTTTCTACTACTTCGGTTTTTGATAAGTATGAAAAAAAATATGAGCCAAAGAAGAATGTTATGATTGAAAATGTGATGGCTTATGGTCTGCATAGTTTTTTATGAAGAGTGATGAGAATCATTTTCACAACACCGGTCAGTATGGATGTTTTAAATGGGTATACTCATTATATGGTGGCTTCTTGTATTTTGGTGGATTTAGAAACATAAAAAATATGTTTTGGTTCAACTAGAAACATTAATACTATTCCACATGTAATGGAATACAATGTTTGAGGGGGAGTCAATCCTCTCAAAAGAAGATATACAAGAAGGAAATTCAGATGAAATTTGAGAAGGTTGGTGTGAATACTGAAAATAGGTTCCAACCATTGGAAAATATTTTTGAAAGATGTGAAAAACCTCTATATCTTTCTAAGGGATTTCTTGTTTTATTTCCAGCATAAACAAAAATTCTTAACATATCTCAATATTTGGAGGCTAAGAATGAAAAGGAACAACAAAAAGATATTATTGTCAAAATTACCTTGAGAGCTACCAAAGGATAATGACCTTGTATTCTTGATAGAGGGTGTTCTTATCATATGATATGATATTTAATGTTGCCAAATAATGAGAAATTCATTAATGAAAAACAGTGACATTTGAAAATGATGAATCTCTGAGGACCAAAAGTGTTGGATCGCCCATCATCAAGAAATAAAAAATAAAATCCAGGAAAACATTATATGTTGATGGGATAAAACACAATCTACTAAGTGTTTCACAACTCTGTGATGAGGTCAATAAATTTATCCTAAAAAATATGGGATTTTTTTGAAAAGTGAAAATGATGGGAAAGTAGTTACTAGTGGCCTATATCCCAAAGGGAACTTGTTCCAAGTTTGTAATGTTTAGAACTCTTATTACATGGGTATGGTGGACAAAAATCAGTTATGACAAAAAAGGCTGGGAAATATGTGTTAGAGAAACATGTGCAAATTATCAACATGAGATAGTGTACAATATATGACTAATTTATCAAGAAGAAGATATTGGTGTTCCACTATTTGTCAAAAAAGGAAAGATTAAAAACTCTATGAATAATATAGTCGACATTCATCCAAAATGACCCTTGTAACATGTACATTCAGATATTTGTGGAACAATGAGAAAGTAATAAAAAACGGAGATATGTTCTTCATTACATTCACTGATAAAGTTACTCGCATTAATTTTTTTATTTACATGAGACATAATTCAGATACTCTAAAGACGTTTAAGACATTCAGGAGGATATAATAGAAGGAAGTTGAGTATTCAATGAAGATGTTGAGAACCGATAATAGTGGATAGTATAAGAATGAATAGTTTAAAATTTATCTTGAGAATCATGGAATTCAGCATGAGTTCAGTTCACTATAAACACCTCAACAAAATGAGGGTTTTAAAAGAAAGAATAGATGTCTGGTGGAAATTGAGAGAACTATGTTACATGAACATAGTCTTTCACGTTATTATTGAGGGGAAGCCATGAGAACTAATTTTTATATTCAGAACCAATGTTTCTATAGTAAAAAATCGGATATGACACCATATGAAATGTTCTATAGAAAATCTTTATGTCTAAAATAAATAAGTGTTTTTGGGAGTCCGTGCATTATTAAAAATATTGCTAGAAACCTTGGTATGTATGGGAAAAGAGAATGTGATGGAATTTTTCTTGTATACGCTTTACAGTGAAGAGGATATAGATGTTTCAACAAATAAAACGGAATAATTATTGATTTTGTTGATGTGAATGGTGTTGAAAATATTGGGAATTAAAAGAAGGCATATGATGATGTGGAAGATGAGAAGGATAAAGAAAGCTCTATTAAGAATTCAAAAAATGATACAGATAGAGGTAATGCTAATCAAGAAGAAGAAGCAGACTCATCAATTTCATGTGATGGGAAAGATGTTCCAACAGCTCATCCTAGGCTGAGGAAGTAAGAGGAATCTCAGAACAGTATTGTTGATCAAAATCAGAAGTTCCAAATAAGAACATCAAAAGTTGTGACACACACTTTGTTGTATTCAAAAGTTGAGATGAATGATATGAATGATTATTTTGAGAATCTAAAATGGGGTTAGTCTATGAATGAAGTTCCTGAGGAGATAGAAAAGAATAATACTTCGGATCTTGTACCCAAGATGTAAAACCAGAAAATTATTGGTATACAATGGGTTTTCCAGAACAAGCTGAATAAAGAAGGTGAAGTGTTAAGAAAATAATCATGAATGGTTTGAAAATGGTATTCACAAATTTCATGCATTTATTTTTATGAAACATTTTCTGTGATGGCGTGGTCAGAAACAATGAGAATAATTCTTGCTATTGTTGCACAATGAGGTTACAAAATCATTCAAATGGATATATAATCTGCATTCTTGAATGGTGATCTTGACAAGGAATTTTACATTGATCAATCTTATGGTTTTGTAATTGGGGATGATGAACGTTATCTGTAAAGGTTTTTGAAGGATTGTTATGGGCTAAAATAGGCTATGAGGGCATGATATTCCAAATTGGATAATTTCTTGTGGAAGATGAATTTCAATAAGGGTAGAGTTGAAAACAACATTTCCATCACGGAATGTCATGAGTTTTCTATCATCGTAATTTTCAATGTTGATGAAATTATCTTGGGATGTCCGTGCTGGGAGAAGTGAAACACTTTATTGGGATAAAAATTTTATAGTAGAGGAACAACATTTTTCATCCTCATGAAAAGTATTCTAAGGAACTTCTGAATAATTTTGGAATGGAAAATTTGAAACTAGTTTCCATAATGATTTCAGTGGGAACCATCTTGTCTAAATATAGAGAAGGTTGGGATGTTGATTAGAGAGCATTTAGAAAGCTGATTGGAAGATTATTATATTCGACTAACTAAAAAACTGAAATTTTGTTGTTGTTACCTTATGTGCAATGTCTGAGAGTGCTCCAAAATATTCACAATTAATTATTGGAAAGAGGATTCACAGATACATCAATGGAAAGAAAATTTTTGGAATCACATATGATGGCACATAACATATTGATTTGTTCAGGTATTCAGATGTTGATTGGACATAAAATGTTGATGATATAAGATCCACATAAGGGGAAATTTTCATTCCAGGAAAAAGTTCTGTTAGTTGGCATACAAAGAAACAAAATTTAGTGAATCTTATAATAATTGGTGTAGAGTATGTTCCTACCACTCAAGATTCTACCCAACCTATGTGGATGCAGACTTAGTTGGATGATCTACTTGTTGATGTCAAGTTACCCTTAATCTTGGGATGTGATAATCAAAGTGCAATCAATCATATTGGGAATTCTGTACAACATTATTATTCAAAACACATTGATATAAAGTACCACTTAATCAATGATCAGGTCGAAAATAATTAATTGAAGCTCTAGTATGTTCCTACACAGGAACAAGTTGATAACATATTCACAAAACCTTTACAGAATGAACCATTTTCTAAATTGAGGTTGGACATGGGTGTCAAACCTCCTTCTCATCAAGGTTGAGGAAATGTTTCTATCAACTCCCTCATCTTACCTTTGGATTGTGTTGTTAAGGGGGATAATTGTTTCATATTTCTCTCTTTATTGGAGAATTCATAAATTGGGGGGGGGGGGGTTGTCGGTAAGAATTGAATCTATCATGTATGTGTGTGAACTATTCTAACTATTTAATGGAGTTGTTTTAGGAAACAATTGTTTTTGTGTTCCTGGAATGTTGAAGTAGTGGAATTTACATAAATAATGTTTTTTAAGAAGTCTATAAATAATATATGTGTATTTTTTGTGGAAGGCTGAAGAACATGAAGGAAAATATCAAGAGGTTTCATTGTCACTGCTTTTAGATAGCATGGTTTTGCTATCAATAATTCTTATTTCATATAATTATTTATCTCATGTAGGCTTATAATTTTTGATAATTAATTCATTTCTTGAGATTACAATGTTTAGTGATTTCTGAATCTTGGTTGAAAACTGAATCTAAAGGGGGAGATTGTTGGGACCAAGTTGGCTGTAGAAGGTCTTGTCTTTTGTTGTCAAAGTAGATAAATCAATTTTCTATGTAAAAGGTCCTAGAAACTTTGACGATGCTTTATTTATTTTTATTTCACAAATATAATAAGTTTGGAGAACTTTTTATGAAAGCCTTATGAAGGATTGGGGGAGTAAATGAGTGTTTTTTGAAAAATAAAGAGTGTGGTGCGCAAGTCAAAAAGTGGTGAGCAAGTAGGAAGTGGCGCACAAGTATAAGTAGAATGCAACTGTACATTGTGTGCCAGTAATATTTCAAGATCATCAATTCAAAATATGAAAAAGAAAATAATGTTACATGCAAGATAAATAGTGGAACACAAGTAGGTTGTGGCGTGCAGGCCATGGATTGGCGCATAAGTCAGGGAGTGGCGTGCAAGATGAGTTGTATGCTTAACATGAAAGGTCACCAAAATTCCTATAAATATATGACTACCTACCCAATTTTAATATGAACAACACTTAAGATAAAATTTTACCTCTGATCCTGGAAGTAGTAGAAAGTGGAATACAAGCTGAAGTGTCATGCAAGTTGTGTGTTATGCCCAAAAGTGGCGCCAAATAGAAGTGGCACGCAAGTTGTAAGTTGCACGCAAGCAGTGAGTTTTGTGCAAGAAGTGCGCTATTTATAATCCTGAAGTGGTGCCCAAATTGTGAGTTGTGAAAAATAGTGGTGCACAATAATTTAGTGGCATGCAAGCAGAGGGGAACACAATTAGAGAGGTGTGCAAGTCGAGAGGCATGTGAGCAGGGAGGTGCGCAAATAGGAAGTCATGGAAGTAGGGAGTGACGTGAAACCTATTTTATCTATGAGGTTCTTACCACCTTCTAGGTAGGAATGTGAATAAATTGTTTGGGAGATTTTATTTGTGAATGTTTTTCAAGAATCACAGAAACATTACATTACCCTATTAGTGATACGATAGAGCACACACACTATTAGATTGTTTTCAAAGTGATAAAATAGTGTAAAGGAACATACTACTAATTTTATTACACATAATGGATTTTTTTCTAGTGTATTGTGTGGTACTTGAATTTTTCTATCCCATGCCAAGGATGTAGCTACTCTTGTTAAGTAGTGAACCTTCTAAATCTTGTGATCCTATGATTCTGTGCATTCAGTAGGGAAGGAATTGTTTAATTGGAGGTGAAGGGTGATTCAAAAATAAGGAAACATAAAGTGAAAATGAAATAATTGATTCACCTACTCACCCTCTTAGTGATACTTCGATCTTGTCTGAGAACTTAAGGGATCCAAAATGGTCATTTAAGAATAAGGTTCTTACCCTAAATCGATGTGCTTCATTAGATGGGATTTTTAGGCTAATCAACCAATCTGAGAAAGAGGAGATAGCTTTGTTCCCCTCCCTATCATTTTATAAGGATTTTAGGCAAATGTGTTTAATGTTTTTCACTTATTTTTCTCTCTTCTGATTTGGAATCCTGAATCTTGGGGACACAAACAAAGTGTGTCTTCCTGGAATCTAAATCCTTTAAGCTTCATTAGTCTCTCATGGGGATTATGAAGCCCAAACAATACCCATAAAATATTTCCTCTATGTCTAGGAAAAAGTGTTTTTTGATTTTTTTCGGGGGTTCCCAGACAATACACATATTTGGATCTGTTGGAAGAAGTATATTTTGGTAGAAGTGGTGAGTCTCATGTCACAGTGCTTTAATGCCATGATCTCCTACAATGGGATGGAGGTATTGTTTTCCATCATTTATACTATTACTGATCCACATGGGAGGCTGGAGTTTGGATACATATAGAGTCTTTTCAATCTCACAGTCTCCAGTGCTTTGTAGGCGCCAATTTCAACTCTATCATTGATTTATCAGAGAAAAGAGGAGGTCCGTCCATTTTTAATGGCAGAATGCATGGTTTTTGTGATTTCATGTATTATGTGGGGCTTCTAGATTTGGGATTCATTGGGTCTAAATAAACTTTGTGAAACAACTGTAGGGGATCTACCCGCATCTGGATCCATCTGGATAGATTCCTTACAAATATTCAGGGTTTGGACTCCTTTTCTCGAGCGGTGGTTACTAATCTCTCTTGCTCACTTTTGGATTATACTCTGTTTATTGTGAAGCTCAAGAGGGATGTATCAGGTAACGAACCTTAAGTTACTCCAACATCTGGCATCAAGATGTGAACATCAAGAAGATTCTGAAGGGTTCGTGGGATCGTGGGAACATTTTTTAGTCCTGGTGTGGCCTAACTAATTTTCTAAATTTCCTTATGGAGGACATTCAAAGTTCGTTTGATAATAGTACTAACGATGTTTCTAGAGTGGATAGTATCTAGGATGACACTGATAGAATGGATTTGGGTCTTTAGAATTATTAGGATCAGAACACGTTCATTATTCTATGTTAGACGTGTGTTGTCATTGCTCAAAAACTGTTGGAGATTGAAAGGATTTATAAGCAGTGGAATCAAGTGAGAAGGATAAGAGAGGGAAACCAAAATAGTGAATTAATTCATTCATGTTTTTAGGATAAGATAAATATGAGAATCATCCTAAACCTTGGAAATGTATTTTTTATGTTTGACATGGAGGTGGAAGGCCAGATGGAACTGAATCATTTTAAATGTCTTTTGGCTAGGTAGGTCCCCTCAAGATATGAGAATTCTTGAGGTGAAGTGGAATATGAGGTCTTCTTGGGATGTATTCCTCACCTGGTGGGGTATTCCAATAATGTCTTCTTGATGACTTTACCTAATGATGAATAGATCTAGGATATGGTTCTTAGGATTCCTCATGATAGCACCCCTAATCCAAATGGATTTTTGAGAGATTTATATGTGGTATATTGGGGTGCTATTGGTACTTAGGCTATTGAGGCTATTCAAGAATTCCTTTATAGTGGTGTGCTGAACAAGAGAATTTGTTCATCCAGGGTTCTTCTTATCCAATAGACGAAGGATCCCACTATTCTTTTCCATTACTGGCATATTATCCTTTGTAATGTATCCTATATGATCTTGGAAACTCTCATTTCAAGGAGGGTGACTGGGGTTATTCTAATGATGGTTTCGAGGTAATATCTTGGGTTTTTCAAAGGGTGTAGCATCCAAGGGGTAGTTGGAATTTCTAGAAAACTTGTGAATGATATCAATAAATGAGAAGTGAGATCTGAAGTTATATTTAATGTGTATATGGATAAGTATTACAAAAGAATTGAGTAGAGTTTCATTATCTGTGTGATGCAGAAGTTTGGATTTCCAGAGTGGTTTTGTGATCTATGCTTCAAGTGCTATTCTTCCCCTAGGATTTATTTATCTATTATGGGGAGGTTCTTTGGTTTCCATAAGTTTGTTATTGGAGTTCTCCCAGGAGATCATTTATCCCCATGTCTTATTATCTTGGCTCAAGATGCCTTATATCATAATCTTCATAGAGGCTTGGATAATGGAAGGATAGCATTGTATCATAACCAGTGTGGAATGGAATGTATTTATCATTTAATATTTAATGATGATGTCTTGATTATTATTAATGGAAGGAAAAGGAATTTACAAAAACTCATGTAGATCATGTATGTTTATGGATTCTTGAGTGTTTAGGGTATTAACTCAAGAAATATTAAATTTTTTATTTCCAACAAGTGTTCTAGAAGGGACTATAGGGATTTTCATGACATCCGAGGTTTCCCACAAAAAAAGTTTCTATTGTTATATCTTGGTGTTCCAATTTTATGTAGTAGCGTTAAGAAAGAATAATTTGATGATATCATCACACACCTTATAATATGTATTTTCATATTCAAATAACATGTTTATATCTTTTGGATAGACGGTTTCTTTGATTAACAGTGTTCTTATCTCTATTTTGATGCAAGTATTTTCGATAATCAAGCCTCCCAAAGGGATTGTTGGTAGGATGGAGAAAATTATGACCATGTTTATTTGGGATTCTAACCAACTAGGTAAAATTCATTGGGTCTTGTGGTCCTGTATGGAAAATACCATTGAAAAAGTTGGAGTGGGGCTCTGTGATCTTAACGAATCCATGCAGGTCATGCCAGGTCAGTTGGCTTGGGATAAAATGTATGGGGGTTATCTATGGGTGTCATTCTTCAGGGAGCGATATGGTGGTCAATTAGAGGCATCTAAATTCCAAAATACACAATCCCTTTTCATGGGGTGATGCATGTTATATCACCTTGAGGTCCTTAGTGGCTCTTCCGAGTGGATCATTGGGAAATACGAGGTCAACTTTTAGAAGGAGAGCTGGGCTGGTGAGATGATCACATTTCTATGCTACCCTTTCTCTAATATTTCATTTAAAAAGGTGAGTGAGAAATGAGATCTCATTCATTTTTTTCTCAATCCAGACTAGATAGACATGTCTGAAGGTATTTCCAAGAATGGAGAACCGAACAGATGCTACTTCATAGGATCGATTTTGGGAATGTTTTTCACTTGGGATTATTGGAAGATGATTCAGGTAGAGAATGATCGTGATAAGTTGTCACCAAAGGTTTGGGGCAATGAGATCCCTACAAAAAATAATTTTTTGATTTGGAATATTAGAAACAAGGAACTTTTGACATATTAGAATATTCAAAGGAAGGGTATCCACTTGGCTTCTTGCTACTTCTATTGTGAGAACCCACGGACAAAATATACACCACACCTCTTTTTTTAGAGTAGTTGGGGGGCTTACCATGGGTTATTTTTCTAACCCCTAACCTTATTCGACAGTGATCAAACATCACTTCATGGAATATTGAATTTTCGTTTTCATGGTTTCAAGAATAGGTCTATGGAATGCAAAGTCAAGACTGTTATCCTTTCTTCCATCGATTGGGAAATCTAGGAGTCCCATGAACAAGTTCATCTAGGATTCAGACGCTCATTATTTTTTCTTCATATGAGGTTAAAGATGCTTATATTTTAGTTATGATCATTGTTGATGAGAGGAAACATACTTTTATGAATTGGAATCTACTAAACATACCTCGCATATAGGGAAGGGTGGATGGATATTGGATCCAGGTGGGAGCCTCATCTCAATGGTTTGAAACTAAATGTGGATGGTTCATTTATGAAGGGATTATGAGGGGTATTTGGGTTCATCAGGACTCTTGGGGTTCAATCCATATGGGGTTCAACACATTATATGAACCGGGAAATTCCTTGGGTGTGGAGGAACACGATCTTTTTTCTGGACTATTGATATGTAAGAGGATTGGGTTTATAGGTAGCTGAGGTCAAATCATACTCTAAAGTCCTAGTGATGTCTATTTAGAGATGTTATGCAGTTTCATGAGATTTGGTTTAAATGATTTGTAGACGCACTGTGGTGACCAATCATGAGGAGATGGTTCACCATAGATAGTGGGATGATAATTTTATGAAGTTCTCGCTAGCTCGCTGGGGAAGACCGGAAGAGGAACTTGTTATTTATGATAGTTTGGGTTTGCACCCATTAGAGTGTAAGGTTTTTATTCAAGGGGATTACCTTAGTATAGATCATTTTCTTCCACCTTGAGGGTGATTTTTAGTTCTATATCTCTTATCATATTCAGAGATTAATAAAAAATTAATTTTCATCCATGAAATACATCTGGATTGATTCCTACCATCACAATATTTGTAGTGATTCCTAAACCTCCACTCTTAGGCCAAGTCATAATATTCGCCTTATTTAAAATCATTTTACATTTATCCTAAATATATGATGTCAAACTATATGGGTGACTTTGTTACTACATGACACTAATAATGCACAAGTTTTCCAAAACTGCATATATATTGATTCTCATTCCAATGAGCTACATATGAATGCCTCGATTCTATACCTTGGTCGAACTACATGATATAAAATGACCTTTTTTGTTCT
Organism: Viscum album; assembly: GCA_963277665.1. Lineage (NCBI taxonomy): Eukaryota > Viridiplantae > Streptophyta > Magnoliopsida > Santalales > Viscaceae > Viscum > Viscum album. The sequence goes on along the minus strand of OY728119.1, from coordinate 272,160,490 downwards.
CTAATTTCCTCTATTTTGTGAAATGAACCTTTACAATTCCTTATTTCTCTCAATGATCATTGATCACATGGGATTAAGAATTATGGAAAGGGATTCCCCACATTACTAAGACATGTCATCTTAATACAGCGTTATGAGGGTCCGAAACACAATAATTTAAAAGCTACACCATAAGTCCTCACTACATGATGTGAAACTACATGGTTGATGTATCTTTCATGACACAAAACTATGCATCCCTGTGGACCTTTAACGAGAGGAACAAAGTTATGGGTTTCGTTCTCCCACTGCACATCCATTCAGTAACTATGAATGGATTGATTCCTTTCATCACAGGATCTGTAGTGACACCCGAACCCCAATATCGGGTCCATCTATAACAATTAGTGTGCACAATTCTCTAATTTGTGTGTGGGTCAAACCTGCATGGATAATTTTCCATTCAAAAACTACATTTTTCTTGATTCCTTCAATCATAGGATATATAGTGACCCATGATATCAGGTTCATGGACCTAGCCATGATAAAACAAAAATTCCCCAACCCCTGCATATGGGTTTGTCCTACACAGGGAAATTTCATACAAGAACTATGGGTGGGTTGATTCTTGACATCACAAGATATATATAGATGCATTGATCTCTAATACTAGGTTCATCCTCATCATATAAATGAAAATAAATGAACCCCTAATAGCATGTGCGATGGACCTATAAAGCTAATTTCCTTAACATATGATGGTAAATTGAATGGAAAATATTTGGTCGCATGAAATTAAAACTACATGAAAGATACATCCCCAATACATAAAATTAAAATGTGTAGTCCATGACCCATGAAAATTTATTATCTAAGGATCCCAATAGATTAACCTTGGTCAAATAGAGTAATGTGTTCTTCTTCCTTGCTTTCAGCAACTTATCCTATAAATCACACCTTATTTCATGAGTTCCATAGGATTACAAAAAACATCCGGGTCCTTATGAGCCTAACAACACCGCAACAAAACTCGGCACCATAGGGTGTTCTTAACCATCCTGAACATGATTTTCCCATATCATTTTTTAGTGATTTAGAACATAGATTAATGATTTACAACATTTTCATCTACTTATTAGAAAAAATTAGGAGTAATCTCGACCCTGGGTATCCTACTCAGGCATTTGTGAAACATTAACCTCATATTGGGCCCTTGCAAGTCATGATCTTAAATTGAATTCTCTATGTTTAGAGCTGTATGAACTTAAACTCTAGCCTCTGGTTGTCAAAATAGAAATACCTTAAAATTCTAGTGAAACAAAAAAACCCTATCATGTTTAAACACCACAAAGGTAGTCCGGAAAAAAATTCATGTTTCGACTCAATACTCTCTTCATCTCCAGAGTTTAGATAACAATTAGGGCATAAAATGAGGTATTAAATTCCAAAGGGACATATTTGTGGCCATATTAAAAGCCAATCAATGATAGAATGACCCCATGATCTAGGAAAACGTTACGTTATGGTTTTTCACATCTCCCCTCCATGATAACATGTTCTCTAGGTAGAAAATTAAAATATAGGGACTTCAAACCATTGATGAATATTAAATTTTCCTTAAATTAAGCTTCATGATTTGATCACCATGGGACACCATAAAAAATTCATGTCCCTTTTAAAATAAGTGATATTTATATTATGTATTATGCTATAAATTCATAAAGTCTTATAACTACCAAACAAAGTCACATTGTCCCTATATAATGAAATTTCCGATTCTTGTGAGTTAAAAATCACTCTGGATGAACCCAACACCTGAGGGTGTTTTTGGAAATTCCTAGCATGACTATCTTATACCATCCTCATGACTATATTACCTTGGACCATGATTTAAAATCCCCATAAAAATACTATTCAAGATGATTTGACATCCACAATGTTGTGTCAACGTGTTTTGTACCCCATCTCAAATCACGAAAGAGACACTCTATTCTCAAAATTTTTAATGGCACATAGCCCATAACCCGAAACCACAACACATAGGGCCTGATATTCAAAATTAAAGAGATAAACTATGCATATGTTTCTTAAACCGTTATTGGGTAGCTTTCACTCCGTATGAAATTTCATCTCCCAGATGATTGAATCTTTGTAAGCACTTCACGGCCCTAGAAAAAAGGTTGTGGGCACCTTTGTTTGACCAGAATGTCGATGCATGAAGGATTTTTCCTACCAACCCTAGGCATATCCTCCTTTTAATAAAGGTACTTCATTCCATTTGAGCCTTGGTAATAATGTGGTGAAACCCCGCACCTCATGGTGTTATGGGTCATCCCTGGCATGATTGCACCTTTTAATATTCTTGAACTCAAAATTTTGGGTTTTGAATTACTCAAACTATGCTCCAAATGTCTAGTTGGACTCAAATTCCCTAGTATTTTTACATCAACCAATATTACCCCCATAAACATGCCATTTTCCTTGGAAAGGAGTGGGGACACATCTTTCTGAACATTCTATCAACACATCAGGGATTCAACCTACCATCTAAAGGCATATCCTCCTTAGAGGAAAGGAACTATAATCCTCGTCATACCTGGGAAAACCATGGTTGAACTCACCAACATACAGTGCTTTGTGTCATTCCTAGCATGTCTTTTTCATATTATATATTAACCAATCAATTTCTAGTAGCAATGATTTAAAATTCATAGTATTTGAAGTCCTGGACGCAAGACATTGAACTGAACATTATTTGATATCCCGGAAGCAAGACGTTAAACTACCCAGTATTTGATGTCATTGTATCCAGAATTTGAACTAAACAGTATTTGAAGTCTTGGTAGAAAGGCGTCAGAGCATGAGATATTTTATCTCATGGAATCAAGATTTTAAATTGAAAATCATATCCACATCTTCACTGCATGTCATTAAAATTAAAAGAATATTTCTTTATCTCATGATGCTAAACAATATAAATATTTATACTTAAAAAAGTATATATTACCAGTGATAGATTGTCTGAGATAAAAGAACCTAAACTGTAGAAATAAGAGGGTTTAACCAAAAATTCACTGAAATATAGTACTAGAATGTTTGAAATAAAAGAACCCAAAACTAATTCAATATAAGGTTCAAGATAAAAGTCTCTAAAACTATATAATTGGAAGGTCTGATATATAAGAACATTAACTACACCAAAATAATGAGTTAGTTAGGGAGAATGGAAAATGGGATGAAAAATCATCAAGACAAATACTATTAAGATGGTGGATTGGGAAGAATATGAGTCCAACACTGCTAAGTCTCCCCCTATATAAAGCTTAATAAAAAATTAGGGAAATATAAAATAAAAAGATATAAATCTTTCGGGCTCCACCATATGGCCTTAGAAAAAATAAATCCATTCTCACTAAGTCCACTGATTTCAAAAAAAATATATAGATTTATCCCTCTCAGGCATATATTCTTCCCAAATTATCATTTTTTGAATCAGGTAATCTCAATATAACTAGAGATGATACATTAATGAGGAATCTCACGTGGTCATGCATTCATGAGGATTATTCAAGAGAAATATATTGTGATTTTTGTAGTCAAATCTAGGCACTCATGTTTACTTAGTACCGTTAAATGTATTTGTATCATTGATGATATATAAAATATCATATGAAATAAATATAATGAACATAATGAATAAAATAAAGCTAGACAATGACATATAAAGTTAAGAATTTATATTAATTGATGTCATTAAAATGAAGGTTCTCCAAATTTTGAATCCTCCTTGAAGATTCAATAAAACCAATAAAAATATAAAACTAAAATAATATTTCATCGGATGAGTTGGCTTAGCTAGTAAGAGTATGATGAAAAGTATGGATTCAGAGCTCATGTGTATCCCACCCCATTTATTCTTATGATTCCTAAGAGTGGAGGGTCTCGATAAGGGTAGATATCTCTTGAAAAAGTTTCTTTGTGGTTTTTAGTAAGTATGATGATCCCTAAAGATCATATGTTGAGTAAGCTAATATATTCTCATATATCACTATTTTTTTGGTCAAGAAATCCATTTGGCAATTAAAATCAGATACAAGCTGATGGATCTATTCTAACTCCTATAATGCTTGATTTATCAATTTCTCCAGGGGCATCTCATCATAGAGATTGTGTAGTCCCCTCTTCCTGGTATCTGACAATAGTCGTTTCAGGATGATTTATCGCATGATTTTATATTATTGTTGGAATTCAAATTCACTCATCCCCAAAGCATGAAATATTTTGTGAAGACTTTCTTCTTGGTCAAAAAATGTCCCCAGAGAAGTCTCAGTAATTTGGGATTGAATTTTCTACCACTACTAAAAAAATTAATTATCATCTTGACACTTTAAAGTCGGTTATTTATAACAGATGTGAAAAGTTTTTTAAATTTATTAATCACGTCTGTTATATTGTAAATGACATTAAAAATCAATTTTATTGATTTATCACATTAGTTATTCTCTAACTGAGGTTAAAAATCATGTATCTCACTTTATAAAATTGGTTATTCTACAACCGATGTGAAAAAACAAAATTTTAATGTAGGTTATTATATAAGTGATGTTATAAAGAAAAAATCATTTCTCTATAACATCTATTATATAATAAATGATGTTATAAATCATTTTATCACATTGGTTATCTAATAATCGATGTCATAAATGTTATTAAAAAACTCATTATAATTTCAGTTATATAATAAATGACATTATAAATCATTATATCACATTGTTTATTACATAACCAACATGATAAAATTCATAAAAACTATTCATGAAATTAGTTAATAAAAAAGAGGTAAATCATTTAAAATTTTTATGAATCCCCATTTTCAGTCATTATGGTGTTTTTTGTTCGGGTGACAACGACTCGGTTCTCTCCCGCATGGAAACCCCAGAATCCATTATTCATTCCCATGAACTCCAAATTTTTTCCCCTTCTTCTTTTATCCAGTTATTCATAAGCATACATATATGATTGAATCACAAGTCTAAAGTAATCCTCACACACCTCTATTTTTTTCGTTCTATTTTTCGGATGCCCAAAATCTATGTTTTGCGATTTCGATTACTAAAATATCGTAATATCTTATTTAATTTCCTCATGTTATCACATTGAATTCATACATTGAAAGTATGTAAGTGACAAATCCCAGTGATAGTTTATGTGGCACATGGTTTATATTGAAATTAAACACTATGTATCCACTATAATTCCATGTTTCATGAATTTAATTGAATTTATTGTTTTTATTATATGAATTCCTTGTTTTTACAAGAAATAGATTCTTTTTTCCTCCATGGTGGGACCGTGTGAGGTTTCAAATCATGTACACTTTTTAAAAAACATGAAGTCCTTAAAACCTTGTTATATATGGATGGTAAATAGGTCGTGAAACTTCCTAAAATTCCCTCAATTTATATGCCATTTGTTCTCGTCTAGGGGATAAAAATCCATCTACAGGGACTGAACGTCTTTAGTAGAAGTCATGTATCAATTTTACCTTTCCAAAACAATTAGAAACAATAGATGGTTTCTTCAATAATTCTTTACTTATTCATGGCCTATTTATATAATGATAATGGCCAAACAATTGTCAAGATAAAGGATCCATGGGATGAATCTATGTTTCCGAAATAAAAAATGAACTCAATGAACCTCTAAACATTATAATACAACAATCTAGTGAAATAATGAATCATTTTCATATGTTATATCATTCAAAAAATAATTCAATGAAATACATTCTGGGTATTGTGTCATTCAATAGAGTTATCTAATTTTCTATAATGGTCATAGGAGTAAGGATATTTATTCTCCTAAAAGTTCTAGATAATATTTTACTTCTACAGTTGGGAGAATTCTCTAAAGAGGATGTGTTTTTCTCAATTTTAATATTACCATAAAATGATGTAACCCATAGAAATTATTCATATACCACATCTCATAGAAATATGTTAAACTATAATGTGACATAAAATGTAAGTGAATTATTATATGACTTCTATGGTATTATTATTTTGTATTGATTTGTCCATGAGTTACATTGACACAAAAAATTTGTGATGGGTTAACAATAGATCACACTAGTGGATGGTGATTTATTTTAATATAGTCATTTTTAATTTTATTGTTCAAAAATATATCATTATAATTTTCAAATATTCATATATTTGTTTTATATTTCAAAATTGTGTTACTTATAAATGAAGACATATTTCATATAAATATAAAATTGGCTTATCTAACAATTTTTAATTTTTTAATTTTTTCCCATGCATATATTGGTATGATTTATCAATTTTATTTAAATTTATCTACCATTGTTGTTTTTATTTTTTAATTATGTTTTTCAAATATGCATATATTTGTTTTATATTTCAAAAATTTTGTTACTTTTAAATTATGGAATATTTCATATAAATATAAATTTCATATGTCTAAATATATTATATTTTTTAAATTATTTACATGCATATATTTTTATGATTTATCATTTATATTTAAACTTAGCTTCCATTATTATGTAGAATTTATAATTATATATTTTTAAATACGCATATATTTGATTTATATTTCAAAATTTTGTTACTTTCAAATTATGACATTTTTCATAATTATAATATTGGATTATTTTAATAAGATATATAATTATTATATTTGTTATAAATAATAATGAGTCAAAGTTGGATTATCTCTCATCAAATGAGTGATAAATATGAGGAAGGTGTTGATGCTTCTTTGGAATTTTTTAAACAAAATGTTTGAAACAATGACATTTTTTTCTTTACATACTTGAAATGTCTAAATATAAAGAGGTTGAAAAGTAGAGAGATAAATTATAATTGAAGTTTCAGGGATTTAATCTGAGTTGCAACCCTTGGTTTTGGCATGGTGAAACATGAAAAAATTTAGATCTAATTATGATTATGCTTTGCAAGATGGTATCTCTGATGAAATTGAATAAGTGATTCGTGATATTGAAGTAGAGAAAATTGACAAAGAACTGAGAATTGAGTGTCTATATGATGATGTTGAAAAACCATTGTATCTGGGTTGTATGGATTTTATGGTTTTATCATTGCTGTTAATAATGATTAACCTATAGGTGAAATATGGATAGAGTGACAAAAGTGTTACATGTCTGCTACAATTGTTGAAAGACATTATTCTTAAAGATAATGATCTTCTTCTTTCACATTATAAGTAGAATAAAATATTATTCCTGATGGGATTATGGTACTAGAAAATACATGTCTTCTAAAATGTGAATGTGATATATAGGAAGGAATGTGAATTTTTGTCAAAGTGTTTTAAATGTGGGGAATCATGGTATATGTTTAATATAAAATCACTGGCAGATTTAGTGTTTATAGATACCCCTTCCAAGGTATTTTGGTATCTTACTATAATTCCTCATTCGAAAAATTTATTTTCTAATTGACATGATGAAAAAATGTTAATATTGAATATTTATGAAAGGGTATGTGATGGAAAAATACGTCATCCAACTGATTTTCAGTAGTGGATGAAAATTGATCACTGGTTTTGTACATTTATAAATGATGTTTGAAATATCATACTTGGGTTGTGTATGGATGGAATGAATCCACATCAAAGACTTAGTAGCACACATAGTTTATAGCCTATTTTATTGGTAATATACAACCTATCTCTTGAATTTTGTATGAATCACAAAAATGTCATGTTGAGTTTAATGATCTATGGACCAAAGAAGCAGAGAAATGATATTGATGTTTTCTTTCCACCATTAATCGATGATTTGAACCTCTTATGGGAGAATGGTATTATGGTGTATGATTATTATAAAATGGTATATTTTCAACTAAATGAACTGATTTTGTTTCGTATAAATGACTTCCCATCATATGAATTTTTTGGATACAATCTTAAGCGGAATAAAATATATCCAATTTGAGAAAAAACAGACAACATATTGTGAATTAAATCTTGGGAGGAAAACAATATACAAGAGTCCTTGAATGTTTTTTTCTAGGGATCTCTCTTTTATAAGATTAAAAAAGAAATTCAATGGCTCATAAGAATTTAATATTTCTCCAAAACATTTTTCAACTGATGAGTATTTTAAGAGGGTGAAGAACCATGAAGTGACTTTTGGAAAGACTCAGAAATAAAGAAATGATAAAACTATTTCGAAGAAGTGGTCCAAATTGTTTGAGCAACCATATTAGAGATATCATGAAGTGAAACATAACCTTAATTTCATGCATGTGGAGAATAATATTTGTGAAAAAATTATTGTAATATTTTTAGATATTAAATGATGTAATAAAGATGTGTTTTATGAAAGAGTAGTCTTATTATCTAAGAGAATATGTTTGATGTAACCCCCAATCCTGATGGAGGTGAACATTTCTTCCCCTATCTAGTAAAAAATTATCCAAGAGGAAGAAAATTATCTTTTTTATTGTCTTAATAATATCAAAGTGATGCATGAATATTATTAAAAGGTAAAAAATTTATTCTTTTTAAATGATTTTAAGAGGACATGTACGAAATCTCAGGATTGTCCCATTATAATGAAACAACTTCTTCCAGTTTCATTGTGTGAAATATTTCCCATTTCTGTCAGAAAGACTGTCTTGAAGGTGTGTAAATTTTTTAATTCCATTTTTAATAAGGTTATTGATTTGGATGCTTTGAACATTTTTGAAATGATGAAATTTATATAATTTTTGAATTAGAAATGTATTTTACAGAATCATTTTTCTTGATATTATGGTATATTTAACAGTTCATTTGGTTCAGGGAATAAATATTTGTGGACCTATATATGTAGGTTGGATGTATCCTTTTGAAATTATATGATGATACTGTAGGGGTATGTTAAGAATCCATATCAAACTAAAGCCTCGATTGATGAAAAGTATATTTTTTAGGATTTTGTGATGTTTTGTATGCACTAATTCTCTATGGCGGAGAAAATTGGTTTTCCTCCATTTTACCATGAATGAGTTAATCATGGGGGAAGAGAATTCATGGCTTGAAATTCAAATCATTCTCAGGTGAATTGATATGGAAGGTACATTTATACATATTTAATAACATATATGATTCTCAACCATATGTAAAAATTAATATTAACGAGTTGAAATAATGTCATCAACGGAAGAAAGAAAGGTGGATTTTGAATGAGCATTAAAAAAATTTCCATGGTTAAAAAAGTTTGTGCTTGGTAGATCAGATTCATAAGAGACATTAAGATTGTCAGTGGGTGGTCTATGTATTAGTGTGATAATGTGGTCTGAGTATGACACTAATGGATACATATTTCATACTAAATATTAGTACAACAAAAGTGAATTTTAGAATAGTGGTGTATTTTTATTTGTAGAAGAAATGTATTTTTAGAGTTCTGAAGACTAAATCCTAATTTATTCATAAAGTGAATAGTATGGAGTCATTGATGAAATATCATAGGTTTATTACATTAAATTTAATGTTACAGTGTTTAACTGCAAATGGTTTATCGGTAACAACAGTTATAGAAATGATGAATTTGGAATTAAAAAATTTTAATCTAAATATAGTGGAAGACACACCTGATTCTTTTATAATGGGAACACATGAAAAAATATCTATGTTATTGATCAATCTGATATACAGGGGTCAATTTATTCACAAGGAAAAAAATAATATATTAATGATGATGAAACTTATGAAGATGCTAATTTATGTGAGATTCTTACTTCTATAGAATGATTAATAAATAATAATAATGAGCATGTCATATGTGTGGTTTGTTTTATAATGAACGATCAAAATGATAGAATTTGGTGGAAAATGAATTAGTACATTATAAATATTATAGAAAACATATGTTTATTTCTCATTTAATTTTATTAATTTCGTTAAATGTTAGAAATATTAATTTTTTTACTTACTAAAACACATATTTTAACTAATAAGTAAAAATATTTTTTTATATTAGTTTAGTTTTGTTTAGATTACCATGTTTTCCATTGTGTAACTTATATATATATATATTAATTTTGTTGAGATAAAATTATATTAAATATAATATATTGAATAAAAAAATATCTATAAGATTATATTGAAAAATATTCATTTTTGTGTAAAAATGATTTATTTGGTCGGACCATTATAATATTCCTACACTAATTTTGGATTTTTTTTCATTCATTTACTTGAAATGTCATATATCATTACTATTAGAATCATTTTAGTTAACTATAATAAATGTGAATAATAATTTTTAAGTATTAGTTTATGTTTCTGTTTCATAATTTTTTATTTTTTATTTATATTAGTATTGTAATTGTTTAATTTTTATATTTGTGTACTAATTTTTTGTTTCATTGATTTAAATAATAATGACTGATCAATCAGCAGATCAAACACATACTTCTGGAGATGAGAATCATAATCATACCTATAGGGAGGAACATGCACATTCTCCCCTTGATGATCCCCAAACTTCACATACTCCCACAAAGCCAAAGAAGAGTTTGAGGGTTGGTAAACATGGAAACTCACATTTACTAAAATTATCAGTTTCTCATAACCAGGACGAGAGGATAACGTTAGAATTTGATGAGAATGATATTTCAATATATTTTAATGCTAATAATTCAAGAGTTTTGTATCTATTTAAGGTATAAAGTAAAGTTATTATTTTTCAAATATTGCAGAAGTGTTGATAAAGGAAAAATATCTTAGTTTTAGGGGACCATTTTTGTAATCTTGTTTGTTATTGTTTTACAAATAATGAAATGTTTATAGTATAATATGCTTCCAACTTTATTATCAGATGAAACTTTATATACCTTACACTGGAGGAGTCAGGAGGAACTAATTATCTATGATGGCTAGGAGATGGAGGGATTTCGAATCAACCCTCACATCTGATTTCATTTTTGGGTATATGCAACATGACAATCCATGTCATATATATCATTTTTATATATAAAGAAACATCTATAAAATTTGTTGAATATAGAAGACATGAAGTTTTTTTGTTACATGTAATGTAAAATTTTAGATGTTCTATAATATTAATTATCTTATTAAGGATTTATTTTTATTAATTTACAGTAATAGATGAGAGAAATTTAGGAGACCCAATCTTGAAATGTATACCATTATATTTTATATCAAGGAGGGTATAATTTATTAGAAGAACAAATTATGGCAAGAAATTTTCAAAAACAGGGCAACAAGACTTCAAGATATAAAGAGGCTTCCCCTCTATCCATCTAACTAGACATAAAAATGGAAGAGGGCTCAAATGAGAAAAAAAGGGAAAACAACTTACGGAAGAGTCGAGGGTGGTAGATGAAAGGATTATAAGATGTGTATTTTATTTATTTATTTAATTTTATTCAATTCTATAGTTTTTTTGAATCATTTCTGAATTTTTGAAATAATTCATACATGATTATCTTGCAGAGCAGAGAACACATGGGGTATTTGAAGCTGAGGGGAGGAACGATATTTTATCTACAACATTGGGGAATCCTAAACAACTGGGTTATATACATGGATACTCGGTGGGTTTATCAATGAAAAAAATGTCACCAAATCCTCTAGATTCTATAATGGAGGGTTTTTTATAAAAAAAGAATCATTAGAGGCGGAATTTCAAAATATTAATGGGAAGATAGAGGGAAATATCATAGCATAAGTACAATCCATATTTTCGTACATGCAAGGACAGTTTCATACTGCACCTCCCACTCCTCCACCTCTACCACCAACTCCCACTCCCTACATCTTCCTATAGACCCCAATTTTATCCTAGTCCTACACTCACTCCTCCACATCGTCTTGCAAATCCCATTATTTATGCTACTCTTACACCCACCTCCATAGTTTCCTTGTTACTGTGAATTATATGTTGATGATTTTCACTATCATATAGTATCATATGAGATGATATATTATCTAGCAGATACTAGTCTTCATCAAAAATTAGAGATATAGTAGCATAGGGTCACTGTAAATGATATTTTAGATATATCAACTAGAATATCATTACCTACAGATGAGATGAGTATAGTTGGACAATGTATCAGAAACTTTTTAGTTTTTCTATCAATACTTCTGCGAAATATTACTATAGAGTTATGTGTATATTTTATCTTCTATTTTTTTGTATTAAATTTATTTTAACATCTAAAGGTTAATATATTTATCTATTAATGTATATGAATACTTTATAGGTAAAGAAATATTGTATAACTAATAAAAAAGGTAAATGGATATGACATCTGATAAATATTCTAGTAGTCTTGAATGATTGTCAAGAAATTAAATTTTTTTGGTGGGCATTTATACATTTCCAACGAAAGATCATGTATGTGGGAATTCAATAAATGTAGGGATTTTGAAAAAAAAATATAATAGAGATTGTAACTGGAGATAAGTTGGGAATCAATGTGATGCGCGGCTTTTAGATGTATGTATTAACATAAATATTTCCTTGTGATAAAGTTATTGAAAATTTTACTTATGTATGTTTTTTATTAGGTAATACATTAAAATTTCTGAGGAAATTGAAAAGACAAATGTATATGGATTTATAGACCCAAAATTAATTTCACCTAAAGTGATAACATTGACAAAAGAAGAAAGGACAATTTATATTACTGAAATATTTGAACAGTATATAGTGAAATAGTTCTGAATGTTTTTTTAGAGAGGTATAAAACATATATATCTAAAATTATTATTTATCTTTTAAAATAATAAACACTAACATTCAATTTTATTTTATATCAGTGACCATTATATGTTTGGTGTTTTTTTCCAACAGAGAAGGAAATTTACTGGATATGCTCTATTCATGTTGATGTGCATAGAAATTTTAAGAAGATGTTGGAAAATTATGTTTTAATATTTTAATAGATTTTTATATTATAGTGAATTTTAAATTTATTTCATTCATATTATTTTCTAATAGGGGATGAGATTTATTTTGAAAAACCACAATGAAAAAGAATACCAAGATCAAATTTATAAAAGTAAACATAAATTACAAATTATAATTAGTATAGTTTGGATATATTACATAAAAATAAAATTTTGAATTAAAAAACTCATTGAAAAATAATTGAAATAGAAAAAAAGGTGTCAAACATTTGGGAGATTATGGGTTATGATATATGTATGAAATAATTACAACTAGAACAACTATGATGTTCATCCAGGTTATATTTACAAAAAAACAATTCCTTAATATTTCATTTTTTTATTTGTTATACATGTTAACTAATTTCCTTTTAATTTGTGTATTTTTTATGTCTCTCTCCCTTATAATTAACAAGAGCTCACACACTTACAAGTGGAAAGAGAAAATCATTTTACAGTTGTGGTTGGGAGTCAGTCTATTTTTAGTGAACATTGTAATTTTGAATGTTGTAATTATAAATGAATCTTTGGTAGTTGATTTTGTTAGATTTATGTCTGTTTTTAGATAATATTGTTAGTTTTTAATGTTTTAATTGTGAATGTAGTAACTGTGAATGTGTAATTTTTTGTCATGTTTCTGTTTCTGATTTTTTCTTCCTATTTCTTTATTTTTAGGATTTGGTTGGAAATTGAGAAGAATTGTATAATAAAATATTAAAAAAACAATGGTTTACATCGGTTCTTTTATAAACGATGTTAAAAATATGTTTTTTTTGAATTTTTATATCTATTTTCATAAAACAAATGTGGTATATTTTTTAACATTGGTTATTTTATAACTAATGTAAAAAAGCCTTCTTCTTTAAGTCTTTTCACATCAATTTTAAAATAACCAATGTGGAATAATGTTTTTTACTTAGGCTAATAATTAACCACTGTAAAAAATTCCTCAGGTTCCTATTTTTCCATGTCGGTGATATATAAACTGTGGTGGTATATAATTTTTTTACATTGGTTATTTAATAACTGATCTAAAAAAGAAGTTCTATTATTGATTTTAAACGTTTATTTTTTAACTGATGTTAAAGAAAATATTTACTACATATCATTTAGTAATAGTGGCTAATAACCAACTTAAAAAATAAAAAACAATTAATTTAAAAATGAATTTTTTACTAGTGTACTATATTAGCATGTACCATGTCTGATCCTCAATAGATTTTTGAGTGGGTACTTTAGGAGGGGGGACATTTAGCTGAGTTAATGAAGAAGAAAGATCAGAAGACAAGTGTTATCTTCACTCAAAGGATACACCATATATTTCTCAAAATAATGGGTTGGCTTCCCCAATAAAATCTACTCCACTAATGGGATGGTTATCAGTTGGATTATGGCACTTCCTTAAAGGCTCATCGAAGTATTGAAGCACCTCCATCATTGTTACAAATAGGGGGTCCATAAAGAAAATGGTTTTTATACTTGATAGACCAATTTTTTCATCACACCACATGTGAAGGATTCTACCCATTCATGGGAATAATTATAATCCTAGAAGAGAGGGGTGATAATAGGTGGATGAATAATATCAGTATTGGTATCGTTGGGCACCAATATTATCCAAAAAAAAGAAAATAATAATAGGATGTCATTATCTATATATGCCAGATGAAAGGAGGGGAGAAAAACCTTGTATGTATCCAAATTTACAAGAAAACCTTAAGGGGTATACAAGTCATAGATAATCAACTCATTCATCCTAGCCTAGAGAACCTCATCCAAAAGGGTGATCTTGTAAGACTGTTTATCAATAGAACTGCCTCCATTATCAATAATTGTCTCGATCAGTGAAGGATAAAGCATGAATTTGAAGAGAGAAGGTATTATAAACATTTTAGGGAACTCTTTAGGGAATAAAAAGTTTACTTCAGCTCCATATATTTCAAACAACCTACGATGAAACACAGAACTAGAGATCCCAATAGAGTTGTTGTAACAATAGCAATGGAAGTTTTCCCCTGTCTAGAAAAAGAAAAATAGGAAATGACCACCAATTATATAGGGAATGTTTCCCAATTGAATATAACCCAGAAGATGATAAAGGAAAATATTAGTTGGTTCATAAATATTGAGAGGCCTCCCCTCTTCTAACCATCCTTCCATCAGCAACGTGCTATGTTGGATTCCATAGCGTGCGTCCCCAACTAAGAAAATCCACAAGTTCAAGAACATGTCCTTGAAAACCACCAGCCTAAGGCTCATGGATATCTCTAAACTCACTTGGTATACCCATGTGGTATATTATATATCTTCTAGGATTTCCCAATATTAGTCTATGCTATCACAGACATTCCGGGAAGGGAATCAGTGAGGGTGTATAGTGGTTGGATGAGCTACACTGTGATAGAGGAAAATGTGGATCCAATATTAAAAAGAGAGGAGTGATCACATATTCATATCCATTATTAAATTTTGTTTTAAAATATAGAGCATGTACCAAACTATAGTTTGTATAGGTTCATCCTAGATTCCTGCAACAAACTTGAATTATTTGTACATTTCTATAAAAAGGACATCCCAACTGTTCCTTAGACATCCCAGTGGCTGATTACCACTACCTAGTAGAAAAAATTGATTGAATTGGTACCAGTAAAATAATTTCTAATTATTTATTTTAGGAGATCTAATTGACTATAGATGTTGAATTGGGAAACCCATATGACCATATAAATACAGACAACGTGTTGTTGGTCAGAAAATCTGTAATACCTCTATCTAAACTAGAAGGGCTATGACCATTCATCATACAAAATTCCACTAGGGTTCGTGTCCCAATTCAATCTCTAGATACTAAATGAGTGGTCCAATAAGAGACAAAATATTATCTAATACCATTGAGCATTGGGCTAGTGGGTGATGTTGTAGCCATCTAGTCTTACTGGAGAGTTCTACATCATATAAGACTACCTCTGGGACCATGCATTAACCAATTATCCATCCATAGAAACCATTATTTGAATAAAATTGAGGGATGTTTACTCCCATCAATATGTAATGTTTTATTCAGGTGAAGGAATGTAAACGTTATCCAATAGGATGAATTCATACATGGGAAGATTGTTTGTTAAAGGATTTCTCTAGAGTTTGGATGGGAGAAATCTTTTCAAATCCTCATTGTAATAGAAAAAATATTCCAAGGGGAAGAATTATGGTTCCCAGGAATAATAGCCCTCTGGTTAGCCATATTGGAAAATCTATGATGAGATTTTGAGGCCATCTACATAATATAAATAAGAATATGTCAGACAAGTGATAAATCTATCAAAAGAGATGCATGATCCTAGGTGTGTCAGGAATATTCCAGAAACCCCAATGGAATACATGAACACATGACCTGATATAGGTATCATGAACTTGATAACCCACAAGAAATCTCATGACCATATGACCCTTCATAAGACCTGTGATTGTGACCATTCCATGGTTTCATCAATTGTATAATAGTCGAGTGGTCATGCTACCAAGATGGAAGATCATGAAAAAACTATAAGTAAATGATATAGAAGAGATAAAATAAAATAAAAAAGGTTTATTTTTTTGTTGATTCAAACATTTTTTGAGGAAAATAAGTTCTCAAAAATAGATTTCGTGAAACAGTTCTTAGGAACCAGCCCTGTAAAATAGATCTTGTGATCAGTCTTGAAAACAGGTCTCACAATGTGTTCCCATGGAATATCTTGAAAAGAGGTCATGCGAAAGAAGTATAACGTAATGGATATAGAGAGTTTGAGTATTCTGAGATAGTGAAATCCTCAATTCCCCTATCTATAATGAACTCTATGGATTTACAATGGTTTATTTGGAGACCAACAGTAACTTGATACACCAATTGGAGGAAACCATAACGTCTCTGCTGGGAATTTAATTTCTTCATAATCGAGCCCTTGTCCGCACAAATATCACTTTTATGGGGGGGGGGAGTTTTTGGACACCATTAAAATGAGAATTGGAAAATATACAAGGTAATAGATACCTAATGTATGTATATTATTTTTTCCACCTTAAAAAGGAAGTGAAGGCAGCGAAAATCATGTAGATCATGTGATATTACTAAGGATGCATAATCGAATGACCTTCAAAAGGACATCAGAATGGATTATTCGCATTACATGATCTGATTGTGATCACACATAGACCGTTTGAACCCCCCCCCCCATTTTCTATAGAATCGAAGACATGTGATCCTCTTATAGAGGATTCTGAAAAAGTTCCTTCAAGCCATGTTACTTTTCAAACTAGAGGACATCATAAAATAATACAAAAACATTTAAAAATGGTTAAATTATATAATATGAATATACCTTTTTCAACAGTTGACATTCTTGTGATGTGCTCATAAATTCTTCAAGACATCGTGAAGCCCCTCGAAACGTATCTACCACATCATGGAAGGGAATGCATGCATTTTCTCTTCATCATGTGAAGGGTCTGAGACATGTAAATTCAATTAGGTGCTACCCCATAGACTCCATAGACAATAAGAAGGGGTTTTTATGAAAATTCTCATACAACACCATAAGACCCATTATTGTTCACATGATGAATCACTTACGTGGAGGTATATTTCCTTACATAACACTCACATAACATCTTGATATCCCCAACCCTTATAAAATAATGAAAGAAATAAGAAGTGGAAGATTCTTGTGAAATTAATATATGCTGATAATCACATGAAATGTGTTATGAACATTAGTAAATCAACAATGATCTTGAATAATCCCTCTTGATAAGATTTTTGGGTCTTGTGAATGTTCCTAGACAATATATATTAGTCTTATGAATGAAACCAGAGAAGTTATCTTCAATCACACAAAAGCCTATCCATAGTCATTCTTATATAAAGAATACACTTAGACATGCTGAAATGACCTTTTATAAGATCCTTGACATGTCAACTTGGTTAGGAATAATCCATTAAATTAGATGAAGTCATAAAAAATTTAAAATTCAGAACAATATTTTAGTAACTGAAAATCATGTTAATCTCCCTGGATAACCTATGACAGGATCTCCCAAGGCAAATGAAACCATACCCCTCCATCGAATCCAAACCAAATATGAAATACAAATGTTGTAAAAAGAGTCATAAAACCGAGTTTTTGAGGCCAATAAATCCCCCCCCCTCATTATAAAGATTTCATGCCCGTTCGATCGCACATGGGAGAGTTAGAGTGGAATTACCAGAGCAACTACTCATGCAATCGAAAAAAATTCCTCATAGTAAATTTCAGGGAACAAACTAAGGGATCATGTGGCATGAATAGGTGGTTCAAGTGACCACATAGATTTTTCACAAAGGACTTCTATCGTGTCAGTTAGATTATGTGAAGGAGGTCACACATATTGGATGGATCACACATAACCTAAAATAAGAAAACACAAGACAATCCAATGGAACATATAAAATAATGGAAAGAATAAAAGACTATAAAAAGAAGTTAGACTTACACAAAGATAGGTTCATTGACCCTCATTTAATTCACATGAATAACCCAGAATCATGTGATAACACAGGGACATATCTCCCAAATCCAGTGATGCTACCTCGACATGAAACCTGGATACTTAAATGTCCCTTGGGCATGTCATGTGAGTCATGTGATGCACTATGAGCATGAAACAATGTCTCAGGATGTCATCAGTGATTTATATCTAAACCGTGTGATGGCCACTAAACATAACACCTAAAAACATGTGATAACATCTAAAAATATTGGCTAGATCTCATGAGGGAACCAGGAAATGTCAACTGTCTCTTATGATAGAACGAGGAAAAATAATCCTTGATCACATGACACCATCCATATTTTTCATCCTAGATCATACATCTTTCTCTAAAAAATCCATTCAGATCATGCGACACCCACTATACAAATCAATATTTATCATATGATGGTCTCAAAACATATCTCTTAGTTTATAGAACATCCTATGTAAAAGTAAATTGGATCATGGAATTTCCTTTTGGAATGTAATATATGAAAAAGATAAATTCCTTGAGATCCACAAACATGTCAGATAGACAATCAGACACTTAATGGAGACAATTTGACTTTCTCTAAAAGACATCCCCAGACATGATAACCTTGTACAGATGATATATAAGGAAAACCTTAGTATGTAATCCTAGATCAACTGAACTATGAGAACTCTAATTCCTATTATAACTAGGATATGTAGAACACCTTCCTAAGGCCTGATCTAAAATGAGAATCCACATCAATGTAACTGCCGCCATGTACCCAAAATTCCATCAATTAGGGCTCAATCACTACCATGGTTTTATCATTCTACCTCATCCACTAGAGGATCAAAAAAATCAATTAAGAGTGATAAATCTAATTCCTTACATAACTAGGATATATGAGATTCCATCCTAAGGCTTGATATCTATATTAAACATCCAAATGGATTTACAAACACATAAGTCCCACATCCATATATAGTGAGATTTATTACTGTATATCCTTTATTATTCATGCAGATCATGGATCACATAGGATTAGGGAGTTGAAATGATCACATCATTCACATCATGAATATACACATCCCTGGGAATCCTCGGTGTGTAATCCCAACTCGGTGTCATGATATGACTGCTCCCATACAAGGAAAGGTACCTTCGGGAAAGTCTAAATGGCATGATCAAAGTACAATGAATCTAATTACAACCGTAACCAAGATACATAGGATGAATCTTAAAGTATAAATCTCAAGTACCAGGTTTCTAAGTTCACCAATACATGTATTTTTAACAAGAAACTAAACTACATAGGTTTAATTATCTACGTGGGTTTTTATTCTTGTTACAAACATGACATATAAGGAAACTCATAATGGCTCGATCTCATCCTTGAAGTATTAATAATCTCCTTATATGATATAACAATCCAAAGTTCATTTTTTTATAGATTTAACATATAAGTAGTTACTCATTAATGAGAAATGGATGAATAACCTTATATTCAGACAGATGGAATCATTAGTAGACCTCCTTTACACATAGATGGATTCAAAACCCGATTACTTTGTTTGGGTAACAGGTCCCCTATCCGGATTAGGAAGAGATTCTCAAATTTATCATAATTATATAAGAGATTCCCCGGGTAGGAAATGATTTTCCCCAATGTGGTGTGATGGGCTTGGCCTCCCAACCCCTTAACCAATGTGATTTAAAAAATGTCATTGGGTATGAAACCCCAATTGATAACCAAAATTTGGAAAGAAGGTATGAAATCAGTTATGGATGTGGTAACTTTTGGGTGCTTTATGTAAGATAATCATGAATGGTGAACCCAATATGGATGATTATACAAACATTAATCCCGCCCATAATCAAACCATTAGGCCATTTTTTCCCTACGATATGGGTGGTCCATGTATCTATATCTTCCCAAACAAACAAGTATGACGTCATTCATATTAGGGGTATTGTATAAATGGAGGATGGAACGAGGTTGATGTCCTTAATGTTTATGATACCATACAATTTTGGTTGTGTATGTGATATAGATGTGAAGTCATGGACTAGGTGTCATTAATTGAGATGTTATGTGATGGATCAGGTGTCTTTAGGTAGGGTGTGATGACTAATTGAATACATGGTTCTTGATATGATGTGATAGACTATGTTAATTTAGGTAAGATTATTATATGAATGATATTGGAGTTAAAATACATAAAACATTTCAGTTTGAGTGAAGCACACTAGTGGTAATGTGTTTAAGGGAAAGTTTTATTGATATTATTCATATTATGTTACTATACAAGGATGTATTATTTGGCGAATGAGTCTTCATGAGGATGGGAACTTGTTAACATGATATGCTCTTGTAAATTTATTGTTTTTTCATTATGTCATTAGTATGACCTTCTCACATTTTCCTAATATTTCTTTGGTATGATCCTACTGAGTATTCATGTATTCTCATGCTATATATATATAAACTATTTTGTAGGTTTTCAGGACATTGTAGAATGAGCTCGATATTACTATAATGGGAGGCTGGATCTTTTGATGATTTTTACCACATGATTTTTTTTTGTGTTTTAAAATGATACTTTTTCTTGTATTGATATGATATTACACACAATGTGAATATTGTGTATTTTACATTTCCTTATGTTATAGAGTTGTTTGGAGGTTGATATCCTATCTACCAATCCCAATATCCATTTTTGTGGTGTCATGACTCCTGTATGTGTGACCTTCATTATACCATCAATGATATTCCCCAACCTAAGGCCTACTGATGGTGGGAATCGAAGGACATTATCTACATTTCTCATTTGAAGGCCCTGGAGAAGAACCTTTAGAGGAAGAAGGTCCTCACAATGTGGTATTATATTTTTTGGTTGAGAGATAGGACGGAGTTTGGAGTTAGGTACTAAGAGAATTAGATGAGTTGATATGGAAAGAATTATAGTTGAACTTTGTGTATGACATAGTCCAGAATGTCCTTCTAGGACACGAGATCCCCCCAATGATTTTATGTATGGAATTTGAGCATGTCGAATGAACAATTGTGGTGGTGCTTCTTTTAGGTTAGAAAATTATGAGGTATACATGCACCATAATTGTTTTATTTTTTGATTGAATGACACGATTTTGGGATGTAAAGGAATTTGGCTAAATTAATAATGAAATCTTAAGAGTAATTATTTGATTATTCCCATATAGTGGATTTTAATAAAGTATAATTGTTTTCGGAGTTAGTCATATAATCTAAAAGGGAAATGTAAAATGGTGATTAACTAGCCTGAACAATTTTTATAAGCCTAATTTAATACTTGAATGTATTTTTTCCTTTCCTATTATATAATGATTGTTTATGAATTTAATATGTTTTCATAGTTAAAATTCATAACATGCTAGCCTATATTCTTATTGATTGAATTTTTTGAGAAGAATCCTTAGTGTAATTTGATTTGAATGACTATTGAACTTTTAAAACCTTTATAAATCAAGTTACATTGGGTAGTTTTCATACAACCATAATAAATTAATTATTTAAAAAAAATATTAAGCGTATTCTAGTATCCATGCAGGTTAAAATTCCTTGCACCACTTTCCATTCCAAATCTATCAAGAAAATGTGTTATAAAATCCTTATATAACATTTTTCTGGACATTTAAAATCTAGAATTTCTCAAAAATAAATATAACAACCATTCATATGTCATATAATATTTTAAAAAACTATTTCATAAATAACTTGATTCGTCATTTTTAGCATGATTTTAGTCTTATACTATTAATATTTTCAAAAGTTGTAAGCATGTGTTGGGAATTTATTACAGGGATGGATTTTAATTATTGTTTTAAAATTCCTTGAAAATGATAATCATTCATTGTGGTAACCTATTGAGAATTTACCTATTTAAATAATTGATATTTTTATTTTTGACACTAATAAGAAAAATTCTTAAATGTTGATGACTTTAAAGTTAATCCATGTGTAGTTTTTGATGGAATTATGTATAAAGTGGAAATTGTTTTCATAGTAAATAAGAAATTTCTAGTATGTGAATCTTGATCTTATAACATGTTTAGTATGTTGTATTTAGAATATGAAGGCATGTTATAGACTAATCATTTTGTATCTATATATTTAATTAAGAACATGTTACACTTATTAGAATTATAAGATTTTTTTTTGAATAAATAGAATGTTTAGAAAAAGTTTAGTTTGATTATTGTAAGCATAACACATAGTAGAAAATCATGTCAGTTTTCTGTTTTTAACTTGGCCACATTTAAAAACAAGGAAATATGTTTTCCTAGAAATTACTCAGAAATGTTTATTTTTTTGTTTTCATTATTTAATTATTTCTAAATTAGATTGTTTAAATTCCTTTGTGAAAACATATTATTGTATTATAAAATATTTTTACAATGGTTTTTTAACAAGCTGTTCTATTATAAAGTTTAATAAACAAACCCTCTATGTTTCTTAACTTGGAAAACTATGTGATCTATGAGAAGATTTTTCTTACTATGGATAACATATACCCTTGATGTTACTATGTCTTTTCTTTTTTTTATTCATATTAATAGAATCAACCGCCTTCTTGGGGGGGGGGGGGTTAATCACATAAATCTGATATGTTGGTTGGCAAGATAATTTATTATTCTTGTTTTTTAAATTAGTTCATTATTATAATTTGATGGAAATAAAATGATGTCTGATGAACATTTAATTAACTTTTATCTTCCTTATTCTAATGGGATTGGATAAGGAACGCGAGAATAAGAATTATTGTTGTTTTCAATAAGTAATAGTCATGAAAATGAGAATTTACTCACTTAATTTTTGTTGATATTGGATGTTATTCTTGAGAACCTGTATAAATAATTTATGTCTTTACATAGTTGATTCATTATGATACCAGTGGTGGTGACCTGTTAGTAATTAATTTTTTCATATAAGTTGGTATGAAAACTGGTTGTTTGATAAGGGTAAATGTTTGGGGCCGATCAGGCCTATTTTCTTGTGAAGTGTTGATTCATTATTTTAGGGACTAGATGTCTTGTTGACTCTATTTATGGTTTTTTTCGTTCAGTGATTTCCCTGGATGTGAGACTTTATATCTGATGTGATGTGAGCCTTAGATAGTTGTTGGTTGATGTGATATGGGTGGGATTCTTGAGGTTGTGATGGTGTCACAATGTTTCAATTATGGTGATGATATGGGTGAGGATGTCCGAGACTTCGATATTGGATCAGGGTGCTGATTATGCTAATGATGTTGGCTTGATATTCCCTATGAATTTTTATATGTAGAAGTATCAAGGTTAGAACGACGTCAGATAAAAGTAGTTAAAGATTAACATCCCATTTATGTAGTGATGAAATATTAGACTCTTCCTTGATAATGAATATACCTTTTTAATGTATTTGGAAATGTTTTCTTAAATCACTGGAAGGGATTTATCTTTTACTGTTTACATATTCTACGTCATTGAGAATATAAAGAGTGTGAACACTTCAAATAACGTGATTCGTTGTATTAAAATATTTTTTGAAACAATGGTGTTGGTTTAGGGCGGCACTAATAAGATAATTTCACAGCAATTTGGATGAGTTAATTTCATTTTTATGCTTATTGAAGCTATATTGATCATGGTGCATGTGATGACGGGAGAATTTTATGAGATGTTAATTTAAAAACTATTAGATGTAATGTATTTCCCTTGTGGTGAAAGGGACATTATATCCTTTTTATATTTTTCATGAGTTTTGGCATAGTGATTTTTCTAAACATAGAAAAAATTTAAATATGGAGAAAGTGGATTTGATTAAACCTCATTATTTTGTTGTAATACATGTCTTGTGTTAAATTTTAATTTTTGTACATTAATATTAATTTTAATTTTTTAAATATCATAGTAGGGATATATTAGTTTATTAAAAATATTTTAATGAAATTATGTATTAAATTATTAGAGTTATTATTTGGGTAAAATTACTATGGTGGGATGATAAATTAATATTATTTATTGCAAAGAAATTGAATTGAATAAATTTTTTACTGGGTCAATTTTTTTATTAGAACTTAATTGTTTTTTTAGAAACTATAATTTTAAGGGTAAGATGTTATATTAAATAAGAGATTTTCATCTACCATGGGACTTTATTTATTCTAAATTTATTATTAAAAAAAAATTCAAAGTGTTTTCACAAGTGTCTTGGTGAAATTTTAATTAGCATGTTTTGAAATTTAATGATATTTAATTTGAAATGTATGGATACATGAAAAGAAAGAATGAATTATTTTGAAAAAACATGTTTATTATTTGAGATCCTTAACCAACATGACTTAATTATGAATTATAAATAACATATCCCAGTTTGTTAATAAATTGTTTTGAAATCATACTTAAAGATTTTGTTCATCACGGGTTAAGAATGATATCTCATGATTGTTAAGAATTAAATATTTTAGAATGATAAATGAGAATAAAGAATCTATTGATTTTCATTTTATGGTATGATCGAGTAATTTTATTTAAGAGACATATTTAATAATGTCTTCCACAATAAGAAGTTCCATGCTTTTTGTTTAAATCAATGTGAAGTAATTGTTTCTAAAGGCATCTCCTTCTTTTGTGTAGTTTTATTTTTGAATTTTCGTGATTATTATATATTTTTTTGAGTCTATTATGACCATATATATATATATTTTATATTCAATGGTATATCCCTTGAGAGTATATCTTTTGATTATTTTTGACATCCAAATTTAGTGGGATTATTGAGAGGTATTTGAAAGGGTGGTTAAATGATATCTTCTTCATTTTCTCACCCTTATAGTGTTTTTAAATTCACAATGTCTATTATTGTCTTAGAAGTATCTAATATAAATGTGTAAAATATTCAAAATCCTTTCTTTTCTATTCTATGGTGTTAGGTGGCGAGGGAGTGGTTTCATATGTTTTAGAATTATTAAAATTAATTTTTACTTTATGATTTGGTTTTAAAAATGATTGTAATTTTATGGAAGAAATTTCATTGTATTAAAAGATAATTTGAGAAAGTAATTTATGTTTTTAAATATATTTTAATAATTTAGTAGTATTTTTGGAACTTTTGAAATGATTTAATTAATTTTTTAAGTGTTTTAGAATTTTTGTTAATGATAAAAAAGCCTTTTAAAAAATATCTATAATTTATTTTAATTGAAATGTTAATATTTTTAGTGAAATATTTACCCTTACAAATGAACATGAAGTTGTGTAATGAGTAATGGTGGTTTTTAAGAGCTATTAAAAAGAAAAATTCATTTTCCTAAGGATTATATAAGGGTAACCTAGATTTTAATGATTTATATGTTGGTAAGGGGAGTTTTTATAGGTTACTTAAGGGTAACCTATATCTCTTGGGTGTGATGTAAAGATACCATGTTATTTTTGTAGCTTTCATAGGGATAAAATAGGGTTGTGTAATGGTCAACCAGTGATTTCCTATTACAGAAGGGTAAAATATGAATTCATCCATTCATGTAAGTATATATCCTAGATAATAAATCTTTGTTAAGGGTATGAAAAATATCACATAAAGGTAACTGCACAATTTTAAACCTCATGTAAGGTTTTCTTGTGATCTATGTAAGGGTAGAGTTGAAAATATTATGGTTGCATGAGGTTAGGACCGTCCTCACATAAGGTTTATATGAGTTTTCCAAATCTCTTGAATCACATTACCCATAAGCAGCATGTATCTCATACGTATGAGTAATGATTTATACCTATCGTTTAGGATTTTCAACCTACATGGGATTTCTTAACATTGTGGACCCTATGTCAAGGATTTTTGAGGCATAAAATCATAAAATTAAAATCCTTTAACTCGTTTAATAATTTATATTTCCTTTTAAAAGATTTGGTCTGATATATAATTATACCTGATCTAATTTTTTTGGGAATTCTAATTGGGGTTTCAACGATGTATCTTTTGAATATGTTTTGCCACTATTACTAGAAAAATATCTATACATAATCTACGATTCCATCGAATTCTATGATTTCCAGATTATTGAACCACTTCTTTGGAGTCTTTTGAGTCTTCAGTATTGAGTCTGATCCCTTATGGTCATGAATTACATATTTTGGAAGGTTGAGTGTCCTCCTCTCATTAACCTATCCTTTATTTGTAGCATGAGTTGTGTACCATAACAAGGTTGGGGATCTTATTTATCACTTAATTTGTGTGCATATATGATATTGGTATGACTTTTCCTAATTTTGGGTGGATTCTAATATTCATAAAAAGGAATATAATTAACTATACATAATGAAATTGATGAGAATGGGGATTTTCACATATATTATATATGATTCCGTCATGTTGTAGATATTTTTCCCTAAAAATTATAATCCCACACATAAATAATTATTATTCTTGTTATCACATGCTGTTTTAATTAATATAATCAGAATTTCATCCAAGAAAGAGAAAATTATAATCACATGAAGATAATTAATATAGTTTATTTTTCATTAAAAGAATGGAATTTCATGTGGTTTTTTAAATTAATTATATGGAAACTAAATAAATAAAGTATATTTGTTGTGTCTGGATAAACTAATATTATTTGTCATGAAAATGGAGTTATCACATGACTTTTCATGTTTTGTGAAATTTTTTAACGAATTATACATGTTTGTTGCCTTTATTAATATAATGGTTGTTCAGAAACATTTTTTCATATTGATTATTGAGGTTTATGAGTCCCTTGATGTGGTTGTTTGATTAATCTTAGCACAAGTAATATGTATAATCATTTATACATGGTTAATGAACTAGTTTCCCATGGAAATATTGAATTTTTTAATAATATCCCATGATAAAGTTGATGTGATGTTATAGAATCCATTAAACTGGATTGAAGTAGATTCAGAAGTTAATGTGTCTGTTATGAGTTGATATGGAATGAATGTTGGTGGTTATTATGTGTCGTTGTTACAGTGAGATGGTTGGTTGGTGGTGATATCTTGACATAGGTTGTGTTCTGACAGTTTTTAGTTTGGTAAAAAATGTTAATGAATGGTAAATGGGAAAATAATGGACAATTTGGATATGGAAATATAATTGATGAATGAAAAAATGGTTGTAACTGATGTGTGGTAATTGGACTAAATTAATTAAATGTTAAATGATTGAGTTGTATGAAATGAAATGGATAAGGTTGGGATGGGTAAACAAACTATTGAATTGAAATGGAATGTGTGGTTAAATTGGTTGATTCTTAAAATTAAATTAATGAGTTTGAAAAATGAAACTTTTTGGTAATTATAAAATCAATAAATTGATTAAATTGAAAGAGAATATGGAATATAGTTTGTGGTTGGGGTTTTATTTTTTTATGTGATGTATGTACATGTGGTAGAGAAATTGGTGGAGGTATTGATACCTTTTTTTGTGTTGTTAGTGAGATTGTATCCTTGTTCAAAATCCATAAATTGGGCATATATGTGTGACTATTATATATTTTATTGTCTTTGTGATTTTATACGCACCCCAATCATGTCATGCATCATTTTCTAATACAAACAAAAGTTTTTTTGGGGGGGGGGGTTATTCGCAATATCTCGATAGTGATTATAGATGTATGGTTACCCCATCTTCCCAAATATCTCTTCTAAATGAGGTTCTTATGCACATGTTTTGATGGATTTTCCATTGTAGTATATTTTTGGATTTTTATGAGAGGATGATATTGTCTATAGTACAGGTCATTCACAGTAGGAGGAGGGCGTGAGGTTGATGTACTTTTTGTTAATGATACCATACTAGTTTGGTTACAGCTATGAGTGTTATGTATTGTGATTATCTAGGTGTCTTCGAGCGAGATGTGATTTGATGACTCAAGTTCCTTTGTTAAAGAAGTTATTTTATCACCCTTGTTTCTTTGGGAAGGATGTGATGACTAGTTTTACATGGGGTGATTGGCATAATGTGATGGCCCAAGTGTCTTCATACAATAATTCTATAAGGATGATATGAGAGTTCCAGGAAATACAACATTGGGGTGTGAGAGAATAACAGAAGTGGGAAAGTGATGTAGGGTACCCTTTTATTGAAATTCATCATATTATGTCACCATAATTTGATACTTTATTTAAAAAATATGCCTTGGTGAGGCTACGAACTAGTTGTCTTAATATGTGCTTGTTAATTTTTATATCTTTTCAATTGGAAATTATTATTTTCTTCTCACATTATAATGTGTCTCCTTGGGTATGATCTTACATAACGTGAAAGTATTCTCTCCCTATGTATATATGAATTATTTTTCACGTTTCTTGGAGGACATTTGGGACATATCGGGACATTAGAAGCCTGAGTGGATGGAGCTTACAACTATATTATAGAAATTTGTTTTTTTACTTGGAGTATTTTTGTTTATATTCATATGAAATTAAATTTAATGTGGTTTTTCTATATCTTACATTTTCTTATATTATGAAGTTATTTGGTAGTAGATATCCCATTTTCCAATTATACATTTATTTTTATGGGGGTTAGTTCCTCCTATATGTGAGAATTTTTTATATTCTCTGTGTTGGGAACCAGCTCGAAGACTACTATATGTGGAACTCAGGGGTCATTATCTCCATTTCTCCCTTCCCAGCCTAGGAGGGGTACATTCAGATAGAGGGGGATGTGACACTGGATAGTGTGTCAGTCTAGGTAATGAACGATGCACCGCATGGTAGTGTGATTATATATTATTTATTACCACTCATTGTATTCACCCTTATATACATGTATTTCCCTTATGATAATGACATATTGGTGGAATCATAATGGGTTTTATATGAACACCCTACATGAGTAGCTGGGTGCATGAACATAGTTTATTTTCAGAGATCCATTAAAAGTAAATGGCCTAATTTCAGTTAGTTGTAGAGGATTCGAGTGGAATTAGGTAATAGTAAGATACACTATTGGATCTATTTCTTCCATGCCACATTTATCTTTCTATAATTTTATTATTTTAGTACAAGGATCTATTACATGTGGGGATCTTATTGACTGGATATTTCTCTTGCATGCCATCTTATTACAACATGGATATTATTTCCTTTGTGTTTTGATAGGTTTTTGTGGTAATTTTTGTATCAACTGTTACATTTATTGTTATGTATATATTATATTATTAAAAATATTACCGGGGTAATAGTCTATAAATGCATTTTCCCAGGCCCTCATCTCTATTTGAAAACCTCCTGTATATGAGGAGGTGTGTATGAGGTCATGTGGTATCTAAACCAAACTGAGTGATTTTGATTTGGGTATTATAAAGTAGAATTAAAGGATTTTTATTTTGGTGTGAATTGAGACTTGGTAAAATAGATCATGGATGGTTGTAAACTATGTGCAGGAATTATTCTAGTGCATGGACACTACACGCATAGTGGAACACAAAGTTACCAAGGAAGTTGTATTTTTACTTTGATTTTTCTATTACCATTTATTGATTTTCATTTTTCAGTTCCTTTAAATTTATAGTATCATTCTATATAAGGGTGAGATTAAAAAATATGATTATATTGATGCATCCTGGATATGAACATATATTCAAATGTCCCACACTGGTTTCCTGTATTTAATAGAGGCTTAAGTTAACTAGATCCCATCAAAAAATATATTCACCAATTTCAAAATAAATTCTATGTGACAAGTAATTAATTTTATTTAGTATGTTTTTTTATATTTTATATTTATGACTGTGACTAACGTGCATGCCTTGATGACATGGACTAGAGAATCGAGTAGGAAATAAATATTTTGAGCATTCATTCATTTTCCATGTGTTTTTTATTGGTTCCTTTTTAATGTTTTTAAATTGAAATTCACCTGATAAATATATTTTTACATATTTTTTCGTGTGAATTTTGGTTTCTAAGGTATTTTGAATTTCATTTGATGGTGAAAATATGTTGATGGATCATTTTAAATGGAATTGGGAAATTTCAAAAGGTATTTGGTATAATTTTAGTTTTTAATGGTGGTAAAGTATTGGTTGGATGTTATAGAAATGGTTATAATGAAGAAAATGGTTGGTTTTCTGAAATAAAAAAAGATTTTATATTTTAGTATCTTTTAAATGGTTTTAATATGGTTCCCAATTTTTTTGGTTAGAAAATGGGGTTAGAAATGAGGTTTTAAATAAGTTAATGGATCGCTATACTGAGTTGGGATTTTTGAAAGGTCCATTGGGAACCATAAAATTGGATGTTTATGGTGAATATGTGATACCCCTTGGGAGACTCTTTTATTACATGTTAATGTAAAATATGTCATAAAGAGATTTCTTAAAAAAAAATCCTTGAAAATAATAGCAGTGTTATGAAGCATTTTTTCAAGGAATAGTCTCTTTTTGGGGATGGACTTGGAGGTTGTTAACAATTTAGATTAGGACTTTTCATTTCAATAGACCCTCCAAAGGATAAGGATAGTTTGGGATGTTGTCATGTTACAACTATGTGGCTCTGTTCAGATTGAGTATAGAAGGGTTATGGATGGAATGTGGTTCAGTGATCCTCAAGTGAAATGTGAATCATCTATTGTTTAAGCTTGAGTGTGATAACCGAGCTGGTAACAAGATAATTACAATTGTTTCTCTTATAATACATTGGCCCTATATCAACTATTGGATGATCAACCTTCACATGTTGTGTGTGTAATTTGAGTGGGTTTCTCTACTTTCTTTGAGCGGAAAACTATTGGGATGACATTTGTGCCAGGTTCATAATAGTATATAAAATATGCCACATGATCTTAAGTGGATATGCTCAACTGGACGGGGACTAATATTTTCATCTTCATGATGGGATTTTTTGGTCATATAGAGCATGAGATCTGTGAGAAATTTAGTGCCTCAGGATTAGGTCAGAGGTTAGTTTAGAAAATTATACTGAAATTCATTTGAAGTTATATTACATGTAGTGGTTAATGGTTTAATATTTTTGTTCAAGATGTGAATGATCTCTTAGGTGGATTCTTAAAAAGGTTATCACTGGTAAGGTGGATGTTTTAGCTTTTTATTTTTGTTAGGAGACCAATGGTTTTCCCTAGAGAGGGTGATAAGTCCACTGTTGTTCCCTAGAGTTGAAAAATCCATGTGTGGTATGTTGGTCTAGAATCATGATAAGTAGTAGTGTTCATGGAGTAGCCGCTTAAAATTTACCTAGGGAAATAATCCTTGGTGTTCCAAAAGGGTCGTTGAAAATTTGACTTTGGGTGAGTGGTTGTGGTGGCATGTAATGAAAATGGGCTGTTTTTCATAACCATTAGTTGTGTTTGGAAGTGTCTTTGATGGGAAACACCAAGGTGGAATAACCTTGGAGAAAAAATGTTAACAGTCAGCATATTTTTAAAAAGTCATGTTCACATATAGGAGAGTTGTTCCATTTAGTTTGGTTTCCATTGATCTTTTTCTAGGTTCATGTTGGCTTGTGGAACATCCATGGTGGTTTCCAATAAACCATGGTTGAGTAGTTTATCTCAATACAAGTTCAAAAATTGTGGTGCTAGTTTAGAAAAGGAAAGTGAAGCCTTTATAGTAGATCATCATCCCTTGATGATGGGTAAAAGTAAGTTCTCATCCAAATTAATCTTGAGAAATGATGAGGCTTGTTCTTTTCATGATGGGTGGAGTGTGTTTTATAATATTGACCTCTTGGGAAGTGTGGTTTAGTATATGTGACTAATATGATGATTTAATGGGAATTTTTGATAGATTTTATTATGTATTGAGAGTTGTCCAATGTTGTTAGTCAATGATAAAAAATGATATTTGGTCAAATTAGATATGTTCTATTAATGAATTTCCTCTATAAGACCCATATTTGATTCAGTATGTTGTGGTTTCCCATGAGTAAGGGCATTTTGTAAATATATGTGTATGAATACAGTCGATTGGAACAAATTAATGTGAAATAACCATGTGTGGGTATCATCCACGAAGAATAATATGTGAGCTAGTGGTTCAAACTATTGTAATGAGGCTTGGGATATCATATAGGCCTTTGGTGAATTCTAGTTCATTCATAGGATGATTTATGAGGTTATTCATGGCTCTTTAGATGGTTCGAGGGGTGATCTGTGTTTGATGACATATTTCATGGGGTGAACCCCAATTTGAAACATGATTCAAAGCATAAATTAAGCAACAAAATGTAATGAAATATATTTTTCGGTTCATTGATGATTTTGAATGAAAGTAAAGTTAGCACCATGGTTTTTGGGACCATTGGATATCATGAAATGTATTGGGACAGTGGGTTAGAAGTTGGACCTTCCTTCCTGGCATTGGGGTATGTAAAATGTGTTTCTTGCATCATAACTCCACAAGTATGATCCATACTATATCAAACTAATTTTTACAATATAGAATATCCATTTTATTAATAATATATTTGATAGTCTGCATTACCTGCAATAGTGAGATTAAAAGAACTATGATATAATATAGAAATATATTCATTTAAATTTGAATTTTATAATTTATATATGGGTCTGGTATGTATGAATATGAGCAAACATATTATGAGATATATGTAGAAAAATATTTCTTATTAAAAATGTAATGATTATTATCTAATAAAGAAGAGCGGAATTTTATATAAAATCATTTTATATTAAAGGACATATTTTTTCAGAAAACTATTTTATATGCGCAAAGTGTTTGTATAAAACAAATTAATTTAATAAATATAAATTAATTTTATTAATTAAATTTATTAATCATATATTTTTTAAAATAAATTAACATTCATTTAATGATGGTTACTAGATAAGGAATAATTATAAACTCATTTTATACTGTAAAAATAAATTTCATTCAAAAATAGATTATTTATTTTTGTGAATATATATCTGATAAAACACATTTTTATTGAATATTTTATAGATAATAAATGATAAAATTTCCTCAAATTTTTTTAAATATGTTTATTTATAAAATATTCGGGATTAGATCATTCATTTGAAAATTTGATATAAATTATAGTTTTACAATTTATAGATCACTGTAGTATTTCGAAGATATATATTTTAATATTTATTATTTGTACTTGATATTTTTTAAATATGTTACTTACCTAATGGGGTACAACTTTTTTTCAGGACATTGGAGATAAATCGTTCATTTGGTTGGACTAAATAGACCATGAAGTCAAAGGTGTGCTGGGACTGGCAGATTGGACATTGTTTTTGTATTTGGGGTATTACTTCTTCATCTGAGTCTAAATTGGGACAGAATTTTGAGAGGTTCTCTCCAAACCAATTTTTCACAAATTATTATTCTATAAGAACATAAGGTGGATGCGTTTTGGAGGTCAAATGGGTGGTGTAAATTGGCATAAATTATTTGGCCGAGATTCCCCATTCAAACTTAAAAACCTCTATAAACTAGCCTCCCCTCCACTATATAAATTATTTTTTTTATAATTTCGAGGATTTTGGACGTGCATTAATAGATTGGAAGAAGATTATAAGTGGTTCTACACTATTTCAATTCACAATTGATGGGGGGATATACCAATCTAGGCTCTCCTCCAAAATGTTCTTCTTTTCCTCTTCGTTGATGTAATGTTGTAGTGATTTCAAAAAATTATTAGTTTCTATTCCACATATTCATTTATTTTAAAATTTCTTCTTCTCTTAATCTTTCACTTTGGGATGTAATTCAAGAGTAGAAACATGATGGGGTTATACCCTTTCAAGATATTTTCACTTGCCTAACATTTCTACGATGACTACACCGTCCATGAAAGAGTAGTTATTTTAGTAATCGATCAACCTATATACCTATTAATTGATTTATTTTGAATCAATGATATACTATAATTCAAATATTATGATAAATTAATTGGGTTTTTAATTTAATTGAAAATAAGAACACAATTGAAAAATTAACACACACAAACGCGAGGATGAGAATTTGTGTAAATTGTGAGAGTGGGATCTTAATCGGTAATGCATTACTATACGAGATCAATTTGTAGTGTTCAAATATAATAACTAAACTCAATTAATTCTAATTTCTAGAGTGTAAATGTGCCTTAATTTACCACTGACCATAAGCTAACCTTATAACATCAATCAAAGAAGTGTGTTGTGATTGCATGTTCTGTAGTAAGCAGTTGATTAAATTCAGTTCTTCTTTATGGTAAATCTAATTCTTGTAGTGTTTGGGATTTAACAATTTAATATATCATAATTACGTTAATTTTAATTTAAATGAGAATGATAATTAATTTAGTGAAGTGGTTGATTTATAATGATTATGCCATTTAATATTTTCTAAAAAACATATTCTTGTTGTCTCATTTTAATCGATCTTACTTTTAAAAAAAATATTCCTCCAGAAAACGTCTTCTAGGTTTATAAAAGATAAAAAACCCCATAATTTTAATTATTGTTCTTATTTCATTTTATTTTATTTTAAAAAATTCCTTTAATATGTTGTTAAATTTACTTCCTCCTTTGAGAGACAACCTTTCTCAGCCACTTTGGTGCACTTATGTACTCAACAATCAAATATAATTTGAAAGTGACCACAATAGTGACTTTTAAATTGCAACATTTTCTGGGGAGGCAATTAATTATTTCATCTTATTATATGAATTTATTTTATTTTACATTTTATTCTCTTCTTATATTCTTATCTTCTTTCTTTACCCAATCTGATTTTTTTCTTCCAATATTCCCTCTTCCTCTTTTTGGACCATCAACTCAAACATCTCATTTGTATTTTACTATGTCCACCTTTCTTCTTTTTATTTTAATGTTATTTTTGAAAAAAAACTAATCCCAGAGATCTCTTAGATCTTGACCCTGATATTGAATGCAACCTTAGGGCACGAATCATACATTCTTAGTCTACGAGAAGTTTCAACATTCAATCAGTTGGAGAATTCCTCAACTCCAAGATCACAGAAACGGGAAACACTTCTAAGTCCAACATAAAATAAGTACCAATGGATGAAAACAATAATAATGAACTCAATAGAACCATTCCAGTGTTGGATTATCCTAATATTAATTATCAACCAAATTGCATTGCATAACCAAATCTGGATTAATTCAACTCCATCCAAAATTTCATGGCTTATCTAGTGAGGACCCAAACAAACACATTAATGAATTTAATGTGGTTTGATTAAATTTGAAACTAAGAAATGTTTCGGATGATCAAATAAAACTAAGAGAATTACCATTTTCACTTGATGAAAGTGAAATGGATTAGATATATTATCTACAACTTGAAGATGTGACTTGATGGAAGGATTTGAAATGTCTTTTCTTGCAGATATTTTTTACAGCATCAAGGACCACATCCATTCAAAAAGAGATCTCTGGGATCACCAAATCACAAGGAGAGACGATGTATGAGTACTGGAAGATATTTAAGAAGTTTTGTGCAAGAGGTCCACATCACCAAATTAGTGAGCAAATCCTTATCCAGTACTTCTATGAAGGACAGACATGTATGGAGAAGAAACTAGAGGATGTCGCATATCGATGAACATTGGTGGACAAGACACCAGAAGCTTCACAAGAATTGATTGACAAGATGGACCAAGACACCCCAAAATTTGGCGATCAAGTTACACCACATGTTAGGGGAGTACATCAGGTAAGTCAATCTTCTATTGGAATTAATTTGATCGATACCAAGTTGGAATTGTTGAAAACTATGGTTCGATAAATTGATTTCGCAGAAAATACAACCCAACCCCCTCCTTCATGGCTTTGTGGAATTTTCATTGAGAGAAGCCACCCAACTGACTGTTGGCCCCAACTATAAGAAGCAGAAGATTGTGCAGTAGTGTTTCCTGTGAGACCATATCAGTAGAAACAACAACCATATCCCCAAAAATAATTTTGATTTCTTTCCTCCAACATACAACCAACAGTGGAAGGATAAATGAGACATTAGGTATGGATCGGGACAACAAAAAAATGACCCCTTTTCAATAAAACATACATCTGCCTCCCCCATAACAAGAGGGTTTCCAACAACCCCAAAGGTGATTTAAATCTCAAGCGTCAAAAAGTCATCAACAAGGGAATCAACCACCCAAGGTAGATTCTAACACTGATGATATTTTGGAACAAATAGTTTATAATCAACAGAATGAGCTGAAGAGTCAAGGTTTAGAGTTGAGAGAGTTGATGACACAAATGATCCAGATTGCAACTGCCCTCCATGAACTGGTAAGTAAGAACTCTGGAAATCTTCTTTCCCATACTACTCCAAATCCCAAGGGGAATATCAATGCCATCACATTAAGAAGTGGAAAAAAAGAACTGATACTTCTGTACATATCATTCCACCAAGATTCACCTAAACTCCAAAGAAGACCCATAAAAAACTAGCTGATCAGAAACCCAAGGAGAAAGATAAATATAAGAATAAGATTAATGATGTTCCTCCAAAACCACATCCCTTTCAAAACAGGGTTTTACAACCCAAGAAGATAGATAAAGAGGCGATGAAAAAGGAAGTTTTTCATACATTTAAGCATGTGGAGATCAAAATACATCTACTTGAAGCCATCAAGAAAATCCAATGGTTTGTAAAAATTTTAAAAGAACATTTTACCAATTGAAGAGGGATTAATGGAAATGAGAGGATCAATCTTGGAAGGAATGTTTCAGTACTCATTACACCAACTCTAGCAATGCCAACAAAGTGAAAGGATCCCAGGAAATTCAAGAAACCATGAACCATAGGGGAGTTACAATTTTCTGATTCTCTTTGTGATTTAAGAGATTCCATAAATGTGATGCCTCACTCTGTATTCTCTGATTTACAGGTTTGCGAGTTGATACCGATGAGAGTAGTGGTGTAGTTGTAAAAGAGAGCTATAGAAAATCCAGTGGGATTCCATGAGGTTGTTCTTTTCTTGGTAAGAGACATGATCTTTCCAACCAATTTCTACATTCTTATCATGAAGGATGATCAGGTGAGTTCTCATTCTCCCATTATCTTAGGTATACTCTTCCTCAAAACTTAAAAAATAATCATAAATTTCAATGAGGGTACACTTTCAATGGAGTTAAGAGATGAAGTTGTAATATTTATTGTTATAGAATCCAAGAAGTACGCCTTAGAGGACCGTTCTTCTTTAGTTATCTCCCATTTTGAACCAAAAAATTAAAACCCCATAGAATTTGATTGTCCTATTCTTAAGGAAATCACGAGTATTGTTTCTAGGATTATTTTGGACGAAGGGGATAAATTAGTTTGGCATCCATAAAGGAGATCAAATCCATCACTTTTGGTGGTTGTTAAAAAAGTGGTTGAAAAATTGCATGAGGCAGGTATAATCGATCCCATTTCAGATTCCTAGTGGGTAAGTCCTATTCACATTGTGCCTAAGAAAACTGGTGTTACTTTTTTAAAAATTAGAAAGAAGAGTTAGTTCTAATAATGGTTAAAAAAAATTCGTGTGTGGGCATTGATTATAGGAAAAAAATCAATCCACTCAAAATGACCATTTCCCCTCCCATTTGTTGATCAAATGCTTGAGAGACTAGCTGGGAAAACACATTATTTTTTCTTGGATGGATTTTCTTGAGATTTTCCAGTTCCTATTGCTCTAGAGGATCAAGAGAAGACATCATTCACTTGTCTATTTGGTACGTTTTCCTACCGAAGGATGCCATTTGGACTTTTCAATGCCCTAGGTACCTTCCAGAGATGCATTGTGAGTATTTTTTCTGATTTTGTTGAGACCTTTATAGAGGTATTCATGGATGATTTTATATTGTATGGGTCTTCATTTGATGATTGTATCTCTATTTTGAGAAACGTGTGGAATCATTGTATTGAGAAGAATCTGG
The DNA here is from genome assembly GCA_963277665.1 of Viscum album. Lineage (NCBI taxonomy): Eukaryota > Viridiplantae > Streptophyta > Magnoliopsida > Santalales > Viscaceae > Viscum > Viscum album. The sequence goes on along the minus strand of OY728119.1, from coordinate 272,122,133 downwards.
TCTTAAACTTTGAAAAGTGTCATTTTATGGTAGGGCATGGCATTGTCTTAAGGCATGTGGTGTAAAAACATGATGTTGATAGATCTGTGTTTGATATTATTTAATCCCTAACCTATCCTTCATGTGTGCGTGATGTTAGATCTTTCCTAGGGCATGATTGATTTTATCAACACTTCATCAAGGATTTTAGTAAGATAGTTGTTCTTATGTCATGATTTGTTCAAAAGGATTCTGATTTTCTTTATGATTCTTGTAGGACTTCATTTGATGAGATAAAGATGTTTCTGAACACTCCACCAATAATACATCCCCCGTGACGGGAGCTGCCTTTTGAGATTATGTGTGATGCATCCAACATCGCGGTTGGAGCTGTCTTATCTCAGAGTGTGGAGGGACATTCAAATTTGATTACTTATGAATCGAGGACACTAGATTTTTCCCAATCAAACTACACAACCACGTAAAAGGAGTTTTTATTTTCATAATCATTTTAGATAAATTTGTTCTATATTTATTGTTCTCTAAAGTAGTTGTTTTTTTTGACCATGAAGCTCTGAGGTACATCTTGAAGAAGCCAAAGGCATAGTGTAGACTTATCCTATGGATTCTCCTTCTTCAGGAATTTGATATTGTGATAATGGACAAGAATGGTTCCGAAAACATGGTGGAAGACCACATGAGCAGGTTCACTCACACACTAGAGGATTACACCTTGGACCAGGTTCCACTTCAAGACACATTCCCCGATGAACATCTTTATTCTATCTCAGTTACACATCATTAGTATGCTGATTTAGTTAACTAACTTGTTGCCTCTAAAATCCCTGAAATTTTAAAGAAACATCAAATTCAAAAATTAAATTCTTGAATCTTGGTTTTATGTTGAGGATGACCCCTACCTCTGGTGCATGTGTTGTGACCATGTTATTAAGAGGTGTGTTCCTGATCCTGAGTTTGATCTTGTTCTGCAATTCTGTAATACACTTGCTTGTGGTGGAAACTTTTGACCCAAACAGATAGCTATGAATGTATTAGACTCTATATAATTTTGGACTTTCTTATTCCATGATGCTCATGTGGTTAGTATGTCACGATCTTGTTTCCAACACACTAGGAACATTTCTAGGAGACATGAGATGCCCCAACAACCCATACTTTTCTGTGATATTTTTGATGTATGGGGCATCGATTTTATAGATCTTTTTCCTAGTTCATTTGGGTTTTAGTATATTTTGGTTCCTGTTGATTATTTGAGTAAATGGGTGGGGGATAGGGCCACCAGGACTGATGATTGTCATATTGTAGTGGACTTTGTCAAGAAATAGAATATTTGTTGGTTTGGAGTACCAAATGACTTCATTAGTGAACAAGGGACACACTTCTACAATCAGAATTTGGATTTCGCCCTTTGGAAGTACGAGGTGACACATAAAACATCAACACCATTCCATCACAAAACAAATGTTCAGTCTGAGGTTTCAAATTGTGAGTTGAAACAAATTTTGGAGAAAAATGTGCAGCTGAATATGAAAGATTAGAGAAAGTTCTTAGATGATACACTATGGGAATATAGGATAGCATAAAAATCCCATTAGTATGTCCCAATTTCGGAATTTTTTTATGAAATCCTTCCATCTACCCGAGGAATTTGAGCATCGTGCTTATTGAGATATAAAGAACTGTAACATAGAATTTGGCCCAAAATGGAATACAAAGTAATCTGCAAATTCATGAGCTTGGGGATATTCGATTGTCATCATATGAGAAATCAAGGATCAATAAGGAAATATCAAAAGAATCTCAAGAACAAATGATCCATAAAAGAGAATTTCAATTTGGAGAGAAAGTATTTCTTAATAGTTCACTACTGAAGATGATGCCTGGTAAGTAGCATTCAAGGTGGTTAGGTCCTTATGTTGTGACTAATGTTTTTCTTTATGGTGTAGTGGAGATCAGACAAGAGGACACAAGAATGAGATTTATAGTCAATGGGAAATATTTTAAGAAATACATTGAGGGATTTTTTACTGATGTAGTGGATTTCATCACACTATATGACCCCATCATCACTTGAGCATATCAAGCTGTTCTTAACCCTTTAACATTTATATTATTTATCCTATTTAAAATTATACATTTCATGTGCATATATCATCTCATAGGTTAACATTGAGGACAATTCCATATTTTATGTTTAAGGGAGGGGACAACTTTTTTGGGGAAGATATTTAGGATTTTCATTGGTGTGTTTAGGTGTATTTTGTATTAAGTGTTTTGGTTAAATATTAAAAAAACAAAAAAAACAAAAAAAAATAAGAAAAAAATAAAAAAATATATCATGTAACAATCTCTTGTGGAACATATGAAAAGTGCATGTTATTAAAATTTATTGGTAGAAATATAAGCATGAGTAATATTTATTCATCATGGGATTACTTTTATAAAAATTGTAGTCACTAATGATATGAATGGTGGTGTCATTATTAATCCTTTTATATTTTGACAACATTATTTGTGATATTTGTTCACGGTAAATTTTATCATTGATTTATCCATACAATTTTTTACACAATCATGACTTCTGAGTTTCTCTTACCCAATTGAATGTATATTCAGGGTAAGTAATCCTTTTCAGCATATAAAATTTTCTTTCCATATATTCGTTTCTCTTCGGATCATTTCCATCAATATACCATATTGACCTATGAATGTTCACCTAATATCTGACTACTGTATTCCCTCTAAAAAAAATAAAAAAAAAAATCAATATAAAAGGGATTGAAGAAATGTACAACAGGTGGGGATATTTAGGTAGGGAGCTCATTTTTTGACTTTTGGGAATGCTTAAATGAGTGGGTTTTGGAATTTGATTGAAAAGGATATTGAAAAGGTTCGGTGGAATAGAATCAGGTAAGAAGAAAAGTTTTTATTGACCTGAATATGCTAGATATAGGGTGTAGAGACAAGCTTGGCAGGGTTGGCACACACACACATGGAGAATTAGTGGCATGGTAGACCCAATACTTGTTTTGCTATGATTGGTGTTATGAATCTCACTAGATTTTGTTTTGACAAAATTTATGATACAATAAATTTATAATTTATTTATATTGTCTCATGATTGGATTCTTACATGGCCTATATTTTTACTGTGGATTGAGAAATTTGAATATGCATAGCTTGTCACAATTTTTTCGAATACATGATATGTGGTTTTTCCCATGAGTACAAAAGGGTAAGTGTGGGGAGTTTATAAAACAAATTTTTATTAAATATTTTATTGATAATAAATGATAAAATTTCCTCACATTGTTTTTAATATTTTTATTTTTAAAATATTTGGGATTAGATCATTCATTGGAAAATTTGATGGAAATTCCAGTTTTACCATTTATAGTGAACTGTAGTATTTTGATGGTACATATTTGAATATTTATTATTTAAACTTGAATTTTGTAACTGTGTTTATGAAATAATGGGTTACACCATTTTTTCTACATAATGGAGCTAAATCATGCATTTAATTAGACTAAATAGACCATGAAGTCAAAGGTGGGTTGGGGTCGCCAGATAAGACATTGGTTTTGTACTTGGGCCATAACTTCTTCATAAGATCTTAGATTGAGACCTAATTTTTATAACATCTCTCCAACCTAATTGTTCAAAAATACTTATTCTAGATGAAAAACCGGTTCATGCTATTTGGAGGTCAAATGGGCAGTGAAATTTGGCTTAATTGTTTTGGCCGAGATTCCCCATTCACACTTGAAACCTCTTTAAACCAAGCCTCCCCACGACTCTATAAATTACTTTTTTATAGTTTTAAGAGGTTGGGAAGTTCATTAGGAGATTGAGAGCTAAGTAGAAGTGGGTTCACACCATTTCTATTCACAATTAGAGGAGGGAAGCCACCAATATAGGGTCTCCTCCAAAATGCTCTTTTTTCCTCTTCTTTGTTGTAATGTTGTAGTGATTTCAAAAAACTCTATGTTTTTATTCCACTTATTTTGTTATTTTCAATGTTATTCTTCTATTAATCATATTTTTTTGGCTGGAAGTCAATATTAGAAGCAATATTGGGTTATACCCTTTCTAAACCTTTTCACTTGCATAACGCTTCTACGATGACTACACCATCCATAGAAGAGTGGTTTTTTTAGAAACTGATTGACCTCTGTCCTTATACATTCATTTATTTTGAATCAATGATATACTGTAATTCACATATTATGATAAAATAATTTATTTTTAATTTAATTTAAACTAAGCAGGAAATCGAACAATTTACACAAAAACAATTTCGGATGAGATTTTGTGAAAATTGTGAGAGTGCGAACTAAATCTGAAATACAAAACCATACATGATAAATTTGTAGTGTTCAAATACAATCCATAAACTCAATTAATTCTAATTTATAGAGATTAAATTTTCCTTCATTTACCACTGACCACATGGTAACCCTATAACATCAATCAATGCAGGGTGTTGCGATTGCATGTTCCAAAGTTATCCTAGGGTTAAATTCACTTCATTGTTGTGGTAAAGTAAATTCTCATAGGGTTCAAGATTGAAAAAATTAAGGGATCATAATTAAGTAAATGTTAATATAAATGATAATGATAGAAAATTGAGTGAAGATGTATAGTTATATCGATTATGCCTTTTAATATTTTCTAATTAAACATCTTCTTGTTGTATAATTTTAATCGAACTTCATTTAAAAAAAAACAATCTTCTTCCAAAATTTTTTTTATAGACTTATAAACGATAAACAACCCCCATCCTTTTAATTATTGTCCTTATTTTCTTTTATTTTATTTAAAAAATTACTTTAATATGTTGTTAAATTTACTTCCTTCTTCGGGAGATGACCTTGGTTAGCCACTCTATTGAATCTAGGTACTCAACAATCACATATCATTTGAAAGTGTCCATGAAATCACCATTCAATGTCATGATTAATTTCTACCAAAACTATAAATTTCATTTTACATATTTTTTTAAAAAAAATTTAAAATAATATTAATATAAATTATTATGATTTTTTACAATATTGGTTTTTTAATTGAATAGTGAAAAATTAATATTTTTCAAAAACTATCTTTTTGTTCTTTTAATAATTTAAATTTAAAGTCCATATCTATTTTGGATAATATTATAAATTAAAATAATCTCTATTTTATATAACATAATCTAATTAATTCTATAGGATTCAACATTATATTTTATTTTGGTATAGGCACATTTTTAAGCTTAAGAAAGATTTTTTCTAAAAACAAATTTGTTCAATTTTGCATACTTATATTAAAATTTATTCTTTCAAAATATAAGAAATGAAAATTTAAAATATATATTTATTTATAATCAAGAGGTTAAAATTTTAAAAATAGTTGAATTTCATATTTAGTCATAGAGAATAATAACAATGGTAAAATTTATTCCCATGGTAATATAGAAAACAAGTTAATTATGTTTAAAATTATGACATTAGGTTTCAAAATCAACTAGAAACATAACATTATCTTTGTTTTATGAGTCTAATTACACCATAAACATCCTAAATATAAAAAATGGCATATTTTTGCCACTTTATTTTGATTATAATCATCATATTATTTTATGTTATGAAAAAAATACAAAATGCCACTATTTTCATTAAATATATCTAATATGGTTTCAAAGTGTTAAAAAGAATATATGAGTTGTTATAATATTTGTTTTTATTTTAAAATATTATTTTAATGATATCTTTTTATTTTTAATTTTTATAGTGATTAATTTCATTGAACACATATGCAGTTCCAATAGAGTGCTTGTATAAATTGTAGAAAAATCAAATGAATGATTTTAAAAATATTAAAAGTAATTTTTTTTGGATGAATTATGGGTAACAAATAATTTATTGAATAATTATAATATATATATTGTGATGAAAGATTTTATATTAAAATTAAATTTTTATATCGATGTCTTTAAAGTCAAGACATGTGAATAGTCCTAAAAATTACCATAAATGGTATTTGATGTTTAAAAATAATTGGGAAATCATTAGTTAATAAAATAAATCGTATTATAACTCAATTTTATGGGAAATGTTTTAGGATTTCATGAATGGTCCATTTGTGTGATAATTATAAATTTTAAACTAATCTTCATGACTCTTATAGAGTGAAAGATCACATACACATGTTAAGGATAAATTGGGTTAATGAGAAGGCTAAAACAAAATATACCGTTTAAAATGTCACAAAATATTATTTAAATTGATTGTTTGATTGTATTTCAACCTTATAGGAATTCTCTTTGATGATTAAAATGTTTGTAGATTGTTTAATTGTGTTAGACAATATTATATATTAATATTTCGTTTGTTTACAACATTTCTACCAACCTCACTTGAAAAGGGAAACTAATATCCTCTCTTAATCACACCTCATGAGCCTTTTATTTCATCCATGATCTACCTGAATAATTTCCTATGTTTTTTATGAACTTCATATATCTTCTTTTATTCCACTATAAACATCCTTAAAAGGTCTAAGGTGTAAGCTAAAAGAGGATTTCAAAAGGAATGATATTAATCTTAATAGGGGTTTTAAATTTTATTTCTTCTTGTAACTATATAAATTCTATCATAATAATAATTATATAACAATATATTATATTCAATGTATGAATTTTTTTTATTACGATGTAACAACCCTTATTCTAAACCATTCCATCCTATGAAAAACATAAACATCACTTCTGTGTACTTGTGGACTACCACCTCAATTAAGCGATGTGTTTATTTTTTATCAGTGCCTCACAAGAATGACCATTATGTTTCTTTTAAAAAATATATATTTAATTTATGACATAATTATGATTTAGTAATTTTTACATATTACCTACCCATTTTCCCTTCCACCTATTAAAAAATGATAACGTCGTATGTACATATGGGACATAACCTCCACAAAGCAATGTGATTCATTTATCATGTATTCCCTTTATCGATGATAATAAAATTGTATATAAATATAAAATTTTTAATTATGAAATGATTAATGTTGTGTATATGATTTAATCATAACCACTATTACCATGGTCGTCCTTCTAAAGTAGTTTTGGGATTATAAACTCAAATCCTCAAAAAATCTGACGTAAACTTAATTGATTTAGTAAATCAATAAGTCTAGGAAATAAATTAAATAAAAGGAATAATGATAATTAAATAAGAATGAAAAATGATAAAAATAATGTATAAAACTAGTATAATTTTATTATTCATGACTTAGATAACCTAAAAAATGAATCTGGACATTTGGTTTGGGATTTTCCTCTAAAACCATGTTTTAAAGTTTTCCATTAAAATTTTTATCCTCCATGTAAATGCTCATAAAAGTTTTTTGTAATTTTTCTATTTATGATTAAAATATTTTTAATGGTCATTTTAAAATATTTTTTGCTTTATTTATAAATTATTTAGAGGAATCTTTTAGACCTTTTTTCATATGACACAGTTTTCAATTTTATCAAAATTTTGAATTGAATATTCCATTTAAATGTATATTGAATGATAATATAATCTCACCATGATGAACATTATTTTATTTGAATCTTCATTCACAATTTTACATGTGTATTTATGGAGAAGTATTTTTTTTAGTTTTTGGGATTTTTTATTAAAAATATCATGAAAAAAGATATTTTCCAGGTATTTTCAATGAAATTATTGAATGTTCCATTAGAGGTATTTTAATATATTTCAATATATGTAATGATTATTGCAATTTATTAGGGATATAGTCTAATTAAACCATCCACTTTATTTCTCTATATCTATTATAATCTTGTTTTTCCCTTTATTGACTATGTAATAACTGACATTTCATATGTTAGTTTTTGAAATATAATTTTTTTATTACATATTTATTTTGTTATTAATTTATTCATATGATGAAATTAATAGACATAATTGGTGAGGGGATTATCAGATTATAGTCCATCGATGGATATGCAGGTTTCATTAGACAAACAATCCTGGTTTTTTTGTGTGTTTTTTTGTGTAATTATTTATCTGTTTTTGATATGTGGACTTAGAATCTTGTTTACAATGTATTGTAAAAATGCCTTAATGATATGTTTATAATTTAAAAAATTATTCATTCTATAATTATGAAGCTAGTTTTTATCATCTGGGTTATTATTTATATTTTTATCTTTGGTTATATTTCATGCTCTAGTTATTGATATTTTTTGTGGAAATATTTTTATTTCAAATGACAAGTAAATTAGATTTTATTTAAAATATTGATTATTATATATGAATGGTAAAATGTTGTTTTTCAAGTAAAACCATCCATTTTTTTCAAGAAACCATCATGTATTATGATTTTAAATTTATTCTTTATTAATAAATATATAATAAAAATTATAGGCAAAAATATTATTTCTAGAGAAATTTCGTGATTATCTTAAACATAATTTTTTTTAGAAAAATAAAACATCAATATGGGTTTTCATGAAATTGAAATAGATTAATTGGGTTCTTTTATTTTTATATCCCTTAATGGGATTTTTTTCATACTACATTTAAAAAAATCATAGGGTTTAAGGATGAGTTAAAACTATAGAAAAAAAATATTCACATTTTGGGGATCTGTTTTTAAATAAGGGAATATGATTTGAATAAAATATAAGATTAAATTTATGAATCCTTTATTGGAATTAAATGGAAATTGAGTGGGCATTTCTGGTAATGAGGCATGTAATGGAATCTAATGGGTCAGGGATTTAAATATTTTTCATCACTAGAGTGAAGAAACTTCATCATCGCTTGTGATCTGAGCCCCAATAGTGGTTTGACGATCTCATCTGAATATTTAAATGCTAAAAATTTAAATAAATGGGTATTTCCATCGAGTTGACAGTGAATTTGAATACATATTTTTTTCAAAAATAATTTTACAAATTAAATATGCCTGAACCCCTTAATATCACACACAAATTCTTAAAGAATATTTTTAGATTACAGTCATCAAATTATGGGATCTAGAATAGGGCTTCGAAAATTCCTTTGACTTCAAAATAATCACCTCAAACTCATCCCTTTGATCTGTGAATGTTCCCATAGATCGATTGCTCGAACATCCAATTTTTCTCTAGGAACTGATATGATAGAGTGAATATCCAGTAGTTGGAATGAATTTTCTTAGAGGGAGTCTCTCTATTCTACTTATATAGTGCGAGCCTCAAATACCCGGAAAGGGATACCTGACTAATATAAATAAAATGCTTTCTAAAGAAGAAGTAAATTCCACATTATGATAAACTAACTACATCATAATGTCATTTAAATTTTTATCACATAGTTATAATATAATATAAATTAATTAAATGATAAATATAAGTCATTAAATTGATTCATAATTCCGATAAATTTTAAATGGACCTTAATTATTAACATAATATTCATTTGTCTAATATTTTTAGACCCCGTTCTGGGCCCAATAATGTCCGATACACAAATCTACCAGAATAGAGAAATATTTTCAATACTCTATTGGGTGTAACCATCTAATACCTTGCCTCAACAACATTGAATATTATTCATAGACCCAAATAGGATTTTAAAAACCCATCATGGCCACTATAGAGATAAGGAATAATCATAGTAATGAAAACCATCCTATGAACACACATTATGTTATATAATCTCTTTATCACATGATATATCATAAATTATAATTCACATCTGGTGTAATCATCCATTATTTACTAATTATTTATTAATATTACTAGGAAGACTTACTTTTAAATACCTTGTCCAAGGATTTATGAAGACACTACCATCCTGATTAACTAGGACTGAGATATCACTTCCTCAACTTTGAAGTGAAATATTCTATGCTGACCATTAAACCAATGTCATGCCACCGATAATGAAACCAACACAAGATACCTCACCACAACATTGATGCCATGGTTTTTTTATTGCATCAATGTATGTGATCTAATAGAACACATTTAAAATTTTCTCAAGTCATGAGAAAAATAAAAATGTTTATAGACAAGAAAAACCAATGAAACTAGAAATATATGTTGTTTTTATTGGTAGGTATATCATCAAGATCCAACCTACTAGAAAACACCATGTGTGGATATACATAGAAGAAGTCTGAATCCGTATGATCCCCCTATACATGATAGTCATACATCAAAATTGTCTAGGCAGTATGATATATCTCTAAAATAGGATATATTAATTTCATAGTATCTCAAGGTTCTCATTATAGCCTAGGAACTTCTATAGTCATTTGATATGATAATTAATCTATTGAAATTACCATTTAGATAGTGGATGAAAAAGTATTAACATTATAATGGTAAGTTTAAATATTATATAACTCATTATACACATGCTATAGTAATTAAAAAGTATTACTTTGTTGGGTATAGGTCACCCAATACTAAAACATAATTGACAACATTTTACAATAAGGGTTTGATATATAAGAGGTTTTCAAAATTATCCAAAATTCTAAACCTAATCCATTCTTTAAATGAATGGAAGTTAATCCCTTGTTATATCCCATGTAATTTTAGGTTTTTATCTTATGGGTTGCTAGATAGATCATTTTCATCTGATTAATAAAGAGGATATGGATTTAAGGGTATATTTCTTTGAATGATTAATGCTCAATTCATATTGTTAATTATATAAAAAAGTAACTTTGAGGTAAGAAATTTCTTTTGGTTTGAGTGTTTTGGTAGCGTGGACTTATTTAGGAAGAGACAAGGGAGCATGATTCTTATGTTTGGGATAAGGGGACTAAGTTATTGAATCAGGACTCCAATATATGCTTCTCAAGGATTTGGTATCCTTTAGTGGTTGATTTTTTAAGACCCCTATGATTTCTAATGTGTCTTACATTTATCTTTCATCTTCTATTTTTGGGTTTTGATATATGTTTTTGTTAAAATATTTGAGAGTTTCTGGATAGTTTTGGGAAGGTATGTAAGTGGTTAGAGGGAGCACATTTAACACATGGATATGAGAAACCATTAAAATATATTATGTAACCATGTAATTAGAGACTTTAGGACAATGAAATTTTGGAAGTGGGAATAGCGTTTACCGAACTATGAAACCCAACCATTAAAAATATTTTATGGATAGTGGGTTCTATATAGTTAGGCCACAATTTGATAAATTGTTTAGACAAACCATGTATGAAAAATAAAATCTAAAAATTATAACATTAACCTGAATCCTTGGTAAAATTCTCATTCATCCACTTTTTTTATGGGGCTCTCTAATAAGGAGACTCTTTTGGGTGATTTTATCAGTTCATTTCAATCTAGAAAATGTTTTGATCAAATATTTGCTTACTGTATCTATAAATTTAATATATGTATTCATTTTCTCCTTATTCATAATAATACTCAAATATTCTACGGAATGTATCCTTATATCAGATCTATAATGAATAGATCTATGTTCTACTGCTTAATATGATAAATTTTCTATGCGTCATTAATGGAGACAAACTCATATTCACCATATATGACTCACTTATCTTAGAAAATTTGATGTCTATGTATTTCAGTGGTTTTCATTTGGTGATTCTAAGCCTATATTATCCATAGATTCATTATTATTTTTTATCCTTCATTCTAGAAACAATGCATAATAAATTTAGGGATAATTATTGGGATTTGGTGTGTTGGGATATATTTTGGTGGTGGATCTTAGTAATTTATGTTCTAATATGATTGAGGTAGGAAGTCCTTACCATGATACAACTTTTCAATAATTATGTGTGATATTATTAGCATGTGGGTTCATTTTAATCCTACTGAAATCCTTGTTCTATAATTTATTTGAATGTGGGAATTTGTGATAACTCTAATATGTTGTCTGATTGGCTGATGTGTTATTATTATATGATAATTATCTATCATAAGATAGTTTATTTATTGAATAAGGTGTGATATCTGTACAAATTATATCAAATATATCCTTCAAAAATATGTTAGAATTATGAAAAGAATTGAACTAGTGTGAAAATTACATTATTGCTATATATTTTGATATAGTTAATTCATAAAATAAATTTTTCTATATGTACTGATGATATGAGGGATATACATTAACGATATGGTTTATTTGAGTAATAAATTGTACTATTGTGTTGATTAAATAATTCTTATCCATCATGATATGGTTGAATCATGGAATTAATTATGAGGCCTTGTTTAGATTATTAGACTAGATAGCTATGAATTATCTTCTGAAACAATGATGAAGTAGAGAGGATCGGGGTTTGTGGTATCCAATTTAACAGACAATAAACTAACTTTTAGAGTGATTAATTATTAATTATTAACATTACTTTCATAAAACATTATATATTAATGATACACTAATTATAAGGATACATTTTTGATGTCCTACAATGTTTTGTCCTCACAACCTACACAGGCATCTTGTTTCACTATAAACATTATGGTTAAAGATCATGTGAATTTTAAGGGGCCCTTTTTAGGGAGTTTGATCAAGAGGGGTAGGTTGGACCGAGGTGATAACAAGATAGGATCCGGGATCTTTTTATAAAATGAATGATTTATCTTTATTTTTTTTATTTTGGTACATTAATCAACCACATGTGGGTATCCCATTAACTTGATCTTACGGTTGTATGACATCTTGTTAAAATATATATATTGTTTCCTTTTTTATTCCTCGTCATCATCATAATTTTTTATTTATTAAAAATAGTTAGAGTACAATAGGGTGCACAATAATTAGCATCAGAATAACACACAATATCTAATGAAATACCCATATAATAGAATAAACTAAAATTTAATGTATGTAGGAAATATATTAATTATCTTTTCATAGTACCCTAGTAAGATTCCTTGGGGTTTTCATAGAATATATTACATATTTTCATACAAAATATAATATTTCGTAGGATTTTTGTATGATATAGTACACTTATAATCATATATCCATAAAGTGATTACTTCACCTATTATATAGTTTTATCCAAATTATGTTTAAAATTAGTACTCGTAATCATATCACTACCATCATTACTTTCCAACACAAATTATTTTAAATTATTTTTTTATTTAAAATGATTTAAATAATTTCTAACTATTTTTGATAAACATAATATTTACTTGATAATTTAAATTCCCACATTAGACACATCTATTGTTTATCTTAAATAATATGTTAACAAATTATTTCATAGGGAGGGTTTTAAAATAATTAAAATAATATGATCAAAATCAAATAGATATCATAAATGGCCATTAAAAATCCTTTAGATGATGTGAGTGAGATCAAATTTACCTTTAGGAAATATATTTTAAAATAGTAAAGTACCATTCCTCTCATGCCAATCTCCATAATCCTTCTTTAAACCTTATATGGATTTATACTGTTTTAAAACGTCATTATTAAATCAATGAATTTCTCTAAAAAAATACCATGAGGAGAAAACTCTAAAAAAATAATTTTTTTCCATTAATTTAATATATCTAAAAATATAGTTATACTAATAAATATTATTTTACTCTAATGCCATAATGTCAAGATACGAGTGAAATGTTTTCCTTATAATCAATACCTTCCTCTTAAATATCCATTTGAAAAACCAATCTTTCTTAATTTATAATAATATTCCCGAACCAATAAACATTTTTTTATCAATACCCACTTTGTACCAATATTAATATTTCCCCTAGGTATTTTAATAAATTCATAAGAATTATTTATTTCAAATTTAGTATTATCCTCTTATATGGGTGCTACCAAATTTTCATCACTAATAGACTCAATAACATTATTTGGAACTATGACAAGTTGTCTGGAAATTAACCATAAAATCTTAATAAATCTCATGTTTGATGGTTTTAATTTTAATCTAATAATAGAAAATCTGAAGAATGTGTTTTGATGATATAATAGGATCTAGGTAATTATGTGATTCATATTTCCAAGTAATTTTCATGGTCTAGTAACAAATCCTTTCACTAAATTGTGACTTATTAAGAAACTAAATAGTATAGAAATTGATCTTAATGGTATTATTAATTTTAAAACATGACATATCATCTTTAATGTTTTTAGTTGGGTTTTTGGTATCATGGGATATTGTCTCATCAAAAAGGATTTGAATATATGATTTCATAACATCAGTTCTTTTATTGATAAACCTATATACCTTACTAGTTGTTTAATATTCACAGAAAATTACATAATAGATAATGTGTGCAGACCTATCTTTGTTCTATTTGATTTTGAAAATATAGACTTTTTATTTAAATACCTTTATGTAACATACATTGGGTTTTGTAGTATTATATAATTTATAAGGATTCATCTTTAAAATTGGTCATATAAGTAATTTTTTTACCTAGATTATTCTATTTATAGAATTAACCCAAAAATAAAATGGCCAATAAAATTATTCAACATAGTCCAAAATATTTTTAGATATTTTTATTTTTCATATAAAAAAACTATTTTGGTAAAGTATTATAGGGGAAGGTAAGTGGAGTTTTAGACTTTTTTTGAATAATTATGAAAAATATTCATTCTCAAACTCATAGAAGTGGTTACTTCACAAGGTCATTGTAGAAATCTAACGAAAATTTTCAATTATTTTACAACTTTAGGAAAATAAGAACATGTTTGATGTTTTAAGATAATAAATATACCTATGTGATCTTTTTGTAGTAAATATGAAATATACATAACTCTGTCAACTAGGACTAGAAAATCTAGAAGATCTAAACAAATCCATATGAACAAATACTAGAATCTAATATGTAGAAACAACTTTCTTGGGTTTGAAAATAATATTTTGTTGTTTACCCTAAGGATTATAGATTTATTAGTGAAGAACTATGGAATTAGAATATCCTTAAATAACCATATATTATATTTTTTTTATGTAAGTTCACATTATAGTTTACAAGTATTCAACATCAAATCCAAGATTCTCTATGAAAAGGAATCAGACAGAAACAAGCTAGGAAAACAGATAGTTTATATCAACTATGCATAAATTTCCATTTATCATTTCAAAATAATCCCAATAATATTATTTTTTATAAATCAAACATTAATTGTTAAAAAATGTAACAGAATACTATCATTAATAAATCATCTTACAATAAGAATATTATATTTTAATCCATCAATAAAAATTACTTCTTAAATAAGTGAAGAGTCAGAAATACCAACTTTTCTAATACTAAATATATATCAATTTACATTTTATCTAAGTATAACATTCCCTCTATCAAAATTATTTAGTATATTAAAATTGGAGGTGTGAGAAATCATGATTTTTGACCACCCGCTATCCATGTCCAAAATTTTATAAAATTTTACACTTTTTTATTTAAGATATGCAACCTATATCAAATAAAATTTAATTAATTTTGGTTCCTTAATTTTTTTAGGTATATATTTTATATTAAGAAGAACCCTTTTCACCCATATATTTATCCCTAGTTTATTATATGTAGATAAAAATACTCTTTAATATAAATCATATTTAGGTTTTGGTTTGTGCAAATTTACCCAAGATAAATGGTGTAAGAAGTCTCTTGTAGTAAAAGTTGGGTTATCAAATCCATAGGTACTGAAGAAGAAACCATGAGACACTCATATTTGATAAAGGATTGGGCATAAATTGATCATATTTTGGATTTATTTTAATTGGATAACTAATGATTTAATTTGAAGATATAAAAACTATGATGTGAACTATACAATTTATGATGGTGGGTGGATCCAAAGTTCTTTATTATGGTGAATTGGATGAGTTTTATTTCTTATAAATTTTCCATTCAATAGTTCATATGGTATCAAATAATTGAAGTAACTCCATGATATCATTCTACGATTTAATCCATACAAAATACCAAGGATAATCACCAATGGCCTTAGAGTATCACGTTCATGGCCACTCCAAGGAATTGTGTTTTACTAGAACTTAGAATGTGTAGTTGTTAATGTTGGTGAAGAAAAATAAAAAGATAAATAAATGAAAAGAACTCTCAAATCATTGATCTGATTAAGGAATTTAAAATCATAAAATAACATTCACAATACCCCATTAAACTCTCTAAAAAGTAACCATAAATTTTTATCCCTGTATATATGATATTATATTAATGGAAGTAGGATGTTGACTTAATGAAGTGGGATTGAAGATGAAAAACATAAAAAATGAACACTCCACTGTTGGGTGAGGAATTCCCATGTGATGGTGTAAATAAATTCACAAAATGATTCAATGGTTTCAATATGTGAAGAAAAGGAAAAGAATAAGTGAATAATAAATATATATTTTATTATGAAACTAAAATGATTGAAAAACTTACATGGAGAAAATGAAGATTTGATTAAAAAATGAAAGCATAAAATTAAAATCGATTTTAAAAAATTTGATAGAAAGGAAAAAACATGATCTAATTAGATTCTCTAGCAGATCCTTATATAGTCTTATTTGGAGTCTTAGGTCAAATCACCATCAATAAATTCCTTCCCCATTAATTGATAGAGTTAAAATTTGGGGGAGAAAATCAAGGGAAATTTGACGTTTCAAAATTGACTAGGAAAATCATCCATATTCACTCCCCTTGTTGTAGTATGAATTTTTAACTGAAGAATACTGGATACGATGGGGTTGTAGATGAAAAATACCTTCTTCTATGTGTCCTATAATATCTTTCATTATTTCAAGAAATCAGAACATTTTTTTGGATGTTATGCTTGATCTAGTGGGATGACTTTATGGGTGTTCAAATGTGGCCCACCATTTAAATGTCAACTTCAGCTCCCTTTATATACATAAAAACATCATAAATTGATCCAAACAAAGATGAGTAATATTATACCCATATTTTTATCATTTTACAGTAAACATGTATGATTCATTGGGTTTGATTGTGGGACCCACATTGGTATGACGGGCCTTAGGCCCCTTATGCTTTGTCCAAAATATTTCATCATTTATGTCGAAAAATATCCATCTTCCTTGGGATTCATCCATAAATCCTAAAATATAATATTTTTCAAACAAAAAGACCAATCATATCAGAAAATATTAAATTAAAAAAATTAAATAAATGAATTCCACAAATAGATGATTGATTTTTCCCCAATTTTCACTTTAAACATGAATTGCACTTGTGATGAGAAATGAAGTACAATTTTTGAAATGCACTAAAAATGATGTTTAAGGACATTGAAACCCTTAAATATTATGATATGATCAATTAATATTAGAATCTTTTAGTATCTAATCAGGTTTATTTTAATGGAATTTATTTTTTAAACACTATCCTGATCCATTTCTTACAGTCGAACACACATAATAAACTAACATAACCGTTTCTTGGTGTAGAATCAAAGCTATCTAGAAAATTAGTTATATATAATTTATTAGTTAGCATTTTTATATCTAATACTAGTCATTAATATGTGTGGTTGTTTGATCAAATATTTTTTTTATGTACATCTAGCAATCGTTTCTAACAAAATCAAAGATAACCATTTTTAACATTGATATTTTCAATAAATATTTCAAAATTTTAATTGTTAGAAATTTATCTTATAGGATATCCATTTATAATGATAATAGTATATGTATATTTTTATGAATTTTATATTTATAATTCATCTTAATTTGAAAATAAAATTTAATCTGTTAATTATTACATCCGTAGAAAATAACATAACTAGAAGTATTTTGTTTTTTCCATAATATTATTTATGGAATAATTTATTATAATTTTTTAACAAATTTACAATTGATTCTGTTTATTATAAAATTTAACTCATCTTACAGATAATTGATCCATCTATTCAACACTTTCATCATCACTATTACTATTGCTGGACTACAGAACATTTTTTTTTCATTTTGTAAATGATTTTAATGGAATTTATTTCTTCATAGGTTCCTATTAATTTTAAAATATATGTTTTATTTTCTCTTCATAGATCATCAATTTTCTAACATGTAACTTTTTAGTAATATTCCCGATATCAAATAAATTTTATTTATATGGAAACACTTCTTCACTTTTAATTTAAACTCTTTAGAAATATCACCACCTCCATCTTTTGTCTCGTTCCACATCTAAGTGATATCATCATGTTGATGATCTAAGTAAAATTTTAATATATTTTTTATATAGATTCCTCACCATACATTTTAAACATATTATGCGAGGTTTTTTATATACTTAATCTCATGTCCTAAAATTTATTTCCCCTCAGGGTGAACATCAATGTGAAACCATATTTTATAGATATTTTCACATGTATGTACTCTATTATATCCATATTCTAGTAAGGAAACTTTAATTTATTTACTAGAATTAATATTTTTCTCATAATCAATTCTATAAGAATCACTCAAAATTTTTCTAAATCGATTTTAATTGGAAATTTATATTAGGATTATTTAATTACATTGAAATTGGTAGGTTTAATTACTAAATGACATTATTTAAAATAAGAGAACATAAATTAATATTAATAAATTTTACACTTTTTACATGATCAAGGTCTAAAATGAAATTACTAACATCGATAAATAAATATCCTAGAAGTGATATGATAGAAAATGTATTACAGGATATGATTAATTTGGAATGAATTAAACTAATTAATTTTAAAAATAGACATATTAAATCTTAAATATACCTCTATATATCCCTCACCCAAAACATATTTATTTTTAGAAAATTGGAAGAGGAAAATATTTTTAATTTTATAAATGAATTTCAAAGGATTGGCCAATATCAGTTATAATATTTATAGCATATAATATAATTTTTTCAAGTAGTTTTTCTGAAACCAAAACAAAAAATACACTAGTTGTTACAATCAATCTGCATAAAATAATAATGTATATAATAAGAATATTATTTAACAAATGTGGTTTGAATTAAATGATAATTAAATACTATATTTTATATCAACAGACAACCAAAAAATTTATAAGATAAAATTTAAAGTAGTAAATGGAATATCAAAACTAATAAGAGGGAAAAGTCATAGAAATAAATTAATCCACTTCACTTTGTTAAAATCCTAACCTAGAATAATCTATTACATGAGAAAATTTACAACCTAAGGGTGTGTCTATAATCTATAATCATATTAATGTTATTATAGAAAATTAAAATACATTATTTTTTATCAAAGAAAATCTTACATCGTGAATCCTGGGAAAATAAAATGCGAAAAATAATTTATTCAGATAAGAGAATCATTATTTATAAAATAGTGAATGTCAATGTGAAATCTAGATAAATATAATGAAAAATTTTGAATGAAAAAATAAATAGAATAGAGATTATAATTTTTTTTTCTTTTCTTCTATTTATAAAGTATCACATGATTATTATTTATGCTCTACCCAGTTGACTATGAATTAAAAACATTAAAATTTTGGAAGTGTGGGATATTTTAAAATACTTATAGTACTTTCAAGAAACATTATTCAGATAATGAAATATTATAAATACAAAAAATATGATTTTATAAAATTATGAAAAAGGGTCACTAGATGTTCCTAATATTGTTTTTAAGGATTTATTCCAATTTATAAGACTAATATGAAATATTGGGTTTAAATTTAAATCTTCAAATATTTTCTCACTATAACCATGTTATACACTATGATTACAATAATATCAATTATAACTTATTATTCATTCACCCTATGTGAATTATATCCCAATTGAATTCTTCATCTTCTTCACATATGCATATTTCTCACTTTCCTAGTCAAACAAAATTATTTAATAAAATGTTCGCTTCCCCCTCTCCCGAAGCCATAGTACAATCAAACCATATACCACTTTGCACCTAATTTAAAACCATATCTTCTTATATATTTAGTCCCTACCACGGTCCATGTAGTAATAGTTAATTGTAATAAATTAATAAAAAACATTAGGTTTAATGGGGTAAAAGGGATCTGACCATGACTATAATAATAAAAAAGTATAAGGATAATTTTTTCTTGAAATAATTAGTGAAAAAAATTCATTAATATTTACATTATTTATAGTATTTAATTTATTCCAATGTTTACAAAAATATGAATCACTATTATTAAAAAACTACTAAATCATGAAAATCACACAAAAATAGCACATGAACCACACTGATGTAGCATTCAATGAATTTACTTCATATTATGTGTTGATTAGTCACATAAATGGTAAATCATATCCATTTACATATCATATAAAAGAAGTTTACCCACACGCAACTTATAAAGCCTTTGTTCTCACTATCCCAACAAATTTTTTTATTTCTAAACCTTTTCTTTGGATTCTTCTCACTTTTGACTCAAATTGAGGTTTCCATCCTCACTTTCAAAGTATAATTTTCATTATTTCATAAGAGAAATGATATATTTCCTTCTTATACAAAATTTTACATTATATTTATCACCCACACAAACTATTCCAATCATTAGACAACTTGTTGAAGTATTCATTTTCACTTCTACTCTCCCTTAGATTTAAAAAAATCAACACCTTTTGATTTGTATACTAATTTAAAACATATTCAACATTTTATTAATTCACATATTTATATCAAATAATGTTTCATATATTGAATTATGTGATTTATGTACTTTCCCACAAAATAAAAAATATCATGTAGATATGATGTGGCCTTACTTGGAGACATATTACCATATCCAAACTCTGAATTTATTAACTGGTCGAATTACCAAATGATATTTTATTGAATAATTAATGAATCTTGTGTAATTTTTTATTGAAACTTTTATTCATTTAAAATATTGATAAAATATATGTTTTTTGTTTTTAATTTCTCACCTTTTTATTTGATTTTCCATGTTTTTAGGACAAATATTTTATTATTTTTGAGAAATTAGTCATTGAAATTTTGTTTTATTGGGTCTTGGAATTTTTTTCCCATTTTATCATATATAATATAAAATTCTTAGAATATTAATTAATCTTAATTATTTGTCAAATAAACATTTTTAATTGTTAATTTTCACTCAATATGGAAATCTATGTGATTTAGGGGATGTGTGAGGGTCATTATTTGGGTATTTGTGTTGTCTGAGGGTCAATTTAGCAAATTTGTAAAGGTGAAATTGAAATTATTAGGGCACGTAATGTTCATCCTACATCTTGACCTCTACATAAGGGTAGTATCAAGGAGGTTCATCTTGTAGATGGATAAAATTCACAAACGAAAAGGTAGTTACAAATTAATAGAATGGTAGCTCCATTTATATAATCCTATGGAAGTGTATCCTATGACATTAAGAGGTTATGGATAGGAAGTATGTGACGCATTAAAAGGTAACCCATGACTGACATGAGATATTGAATGATAAATAGAAATATTATGTAACAGTTTAGCAATAATCAATGTTATGTCAAGGTGTAGTGCATCCACCTACATCATGGTATTCCAAAAATTATTAAGGCTATATAAGGGTATTCAGTGATCTTTTAAAAATATTTATGGGTATTTCCATTGATATGTAAAGGTGAAAGTGTGATTTTAAAGGTGGATTCATATGTTTATGATTCACAAAAAAAGGGTACCATGAGGACCCCCGATGCAATATAACAGTATGTGGAATACAAATTCAAACATGGGAGCACTAAAATATCAATTCAAATTAGAACAAAGCTTGTATTGAGATTGAGACCAATATGGGGATGAGGGAGTGATGGGGATGATTCAATAGCATGCTGGTATTATCGAGAATAGTTAATCTATTATTTGGGAGTTCTCACACATATATAGGACCACATTTAGTTGGGGGATTATTCTCGAGTTTTGTTAAAGGGATGATCCACAGTGATAGGAACACTACATGGAGGCCAGAGAGTTGAGTTTTATATAGCATATTGTGAGTTAAATCATGGAATTAGAGTAAAAAATTATTATTAATTAGAGTAGAAAATGATCATGAAATGAAGATTCACCAATAACACACTTAGAGAGAACCAAGTCATGATATATTTGGATGAAATTGAGAAAGATCCAGGAAATTAGGAATTATTTTTATTGGTAATGGTTCTCTTCGATATAGAATATTCATATTCCATTATTATTTCACTCTATTTTATATCTGTAATGATATTCTTAAATTCCAATAACTGAATCATGGACATTGATTAACCTGTGGGGGGATTTTGTGTGTTATTATCAATAGTTAAATTTTTCCATATTTTTCTAGATGTTACACTCAAAATTTAGTTTTTAATTAGTTAAATTTCACAAAAAAATCATAAAGACAAAAAACAATATTGCCTAAATTCATTTCATACTTCTTAATCACCTGAGAGTATTCTGACAAGATATTGGATCATGAGAGTAACACATCAGGATCAAATTAAAAGATGATTTTTTTGTAAAATCGATTTAATAATTTTTTAATAATGGGGTTCTATAGTTGAATGATTATTGGATTTAACCACTCACAGGTTGAGCTAGCATCGAATATATTAAGGTTCTTTTCATTCCGGTCTACTTATTTTTTTGTGAATGGATTGAAAATAATATTTTTTAAAACCATCTAATATAATTCTTCAAACTCACCAATTGATTGTTCTTTGTTCTCTATGATATATTGTTCTCCAATGAGATTCCAATCTAATATAAAAAGTATTTCACAATAATCATCTCTTCCATATCATATTTTTGTTTCTAGTTTTTTATTTGTTTTTTCCGGAGTGTTTTATTTATTTTCATGTTCATAACACACTACGAACATTCCAAAAGGGTTAACCATGATATTAACTATATTAGGTTTATAGGTATACATAATTAATTCACCTTGTCCTAATGATAGAACCAATTATATTTTAGTGACCAAAATGCATTGAAAAACGTCATACAAAATTGTCAAAAAAAACTATCATCAAATTTTTTTAATGAATTAAAATTTTAAAAAATTAAAATTTGAAAACAACTATTTTTGTACTTGTTTATGAACAAAATATTTTTAAATTCATTAGTGTATATAGAATAGTTTTTCCAATTGAAACATAGATTCCTTTATACATGAGATACATAGGAATTTATGTGCTCAAAATAAACAAATAATAAATCATAATAGAATACAACATGGAGAGTATGAATAATAATCAAAATAAAAATGTCAATCACCCTCTACATAGGAATGCTTTTATAGAGTGAGTTATCCCTTAATTTTTTCTGACCTTATATGGAACATATTTTGTTTTGAAAACACTTGTGTATCATCATTTTGAATTGAAGAAATTCCATTTTTAAAAACATCCATCATAAAATGGACTACCAATAAATAATCTCTCTAATTCATTAGGGATTTTTATAGTCTGTTATAGCTTCTACCACTTAGATGGATAAGTGAAGAGGGGTTAAAACTAAGATTCATCCAATTTTTTTGAAATTCTCAGAATAGTGCAATATCATTGAGGGGGGAGGGGTGAATCATGGATCCATATTTAATTGTTTTTTATGAATTTATTCTTTTTTCAATTCAAACATTTTGTATGGTTAAGTCCTTGATCCAATCTTCAAATTAAACTACAAAAAAGCATAGAATATAGGTATTTACATGGTTTGGTACAAATACTTACTCTTCTCTATGTTGGTTATTATCCCCAACATGTATTCTTCAATTTATCTGAGGATGATTACAAATAATAAATTCTTAACCCCCCAAAACTACAAGTTTATTAAACCCCACAAATACACTTGAAATTCTCCTTATTCTAGAAACTAGTTATACCCCTAGATTCAACTTATCTCTTTAGATGTATTTATCCACTATATGATGATATTACTATCTTCCTCCATGATCTTGTAGGATTTAACATGTATTGTACATGTTCAAGTAGATTCAACAATCATTGAATGAATCTGTTGGTCTTTCTCAATGATTCTGATCACAAATAATGATCATTTGTCTTTGTTAAAAAAATAATCAGGCTCATAATTCTTTCTTCTGAAGAAATTCATGGCCTCAATAAAACATGTACATGTGGTTCATAATCCTTCTTCAAGATAATGAATATGTAAGATTTAATTTTCTCAATAATTCCACATTGTTCCTTCTTTACATAGACATGAAAAAATTCATATTTTTTAGTTTATGTTTCATGATACCCACATACATCCTTTGTTGAATTAATGTTCCTCATGCACAATTCAAGGGAGGATCAAGTAGGTGAATGACATACTATTTCTTGTGTATAAAACTGAATGTGCAGGTTCTTCCCTTGGGTACCTTCTTCTTCTATTTCAAGGAATCTCAAAACAACACATGAACCAGGATTATTTCATGTTTATGGATGTGTCACACAGATAGGGAAGGTGAAACACATTGTCCCCATAAGTCTTCACGAACCCAATCTTTGTAAAGAAACTCAAGAGTAAAAATCACTTGTTGAGTCTTTGCGGGGACCTTATCTTTTGTGTAATATTATCATTAGGAGGACTTCATTCCTCAAGAAAGAATAAGCTTCATAGAAATTCTCTGTGTATGGTACACAGTTTCTTCAGAGAAATGAGAGTTCTCAGTTTTCTGAACCCAACGATATGTTGAGGGAATCCTCCTCTTATAGACATGAATAATATTTCTTGTGAGTTCAAATACCTTGTAATATGCCGTGAGGATCATTTATTGGAATATAAATGATCTTCAGATTTGAAATATTAAAACACGAGTAGAGATATACAGCATATCATAGTTTGTTTCTCTTCAACACAGGCTCTTAATTTCACATGAAAACACCACACGCATGCATTTATAAATGCATGAAAATCACCTCCTTGAATTTCCATGCTCTATGGCGTGGCCTCTAGAAACATTATTTTCCTCAACCAATCGAATGTTCTACATTTTACATTGCATGCTGGAAAATATAATTGCATGAATGGTTTTGTGTTTTTCATATAACACTAATGCATTAAATTAAAGAATAAATGATGGTCAAAAGAAAGATCATAGAGTTGTGGCAATTCTATGGTTTTAAAATGGATTAATATTTGGTGATTTGTGGTATTGGGATGACTAGAGGTTGAAGGTGTCGTGGCATTGAGACTCATCAAACAGTAACAGTTAGAACTGATGTGGCGTGGGATGGATGAATTGATTAGATTTCATCACAAGATTTGTGATGAAATGTGTGTCTGAGATCTCATAGGTGATTAGGTGGAGGGTCTCAATTTCATCTTTGTTTTTTAAAAGTCACCCCATATAAAAATAGAGAAACAAATTCAGTATGGGTTAAATATCAAACTGCCTTTCCCCTTCACCAGATTATTCCTCCTACCGCTATAGCACTGCCTCATACCATGTTCTTCATGCAGGCATGCTCTACTCCAACTCTATTCACTCTACCACCGTTATAGAATTCCTCCTTTTTATAACATAACTTTTCATTACATCTTACAAAACAGAGGATCTTTAATGTCTATTGTCTTGGAAATTAAGAACATGATACATGAAAACAACAAAAAAAATCCTTCTTAAACATTTGAAAGGATTCTTCATTGTTCATCCTAAGTTCATTATAACATCACATAACCTAAGAGAATACATCAACAGAAAGGGTGAGCAGAAGGCCTAGTACGGGAAACAAGAGAAACATTTTACATGTGAACATTATATACATCAATAAAGTCATGATAAATAGATTTAAGGCATGATAAAGTGATGATGAGGCATATCATAATGAAAAGAAAATGATTCATAACTTGATGATATGGCTAAAAATGTTAACTTAGACAATCATGAACATATCACCAAGGTGCATCCCCAAGGTGTCATTTAAAAAAATTACCAAGGTTATTCACTAAGGTATCGTTAAAATTGTAATCCCTATAGATTACATCATTACCCAATGAATTAGAGTGCAATCAGGGCGCACCATTAAATTTTTCTTTATTATCATGTGATACACATATATCATCACCAAACATTTCATAAATAACCCATATATAATAAAAGAAATGGGTTTCATTTCATAATCATAACGTTTTTAAAAACTGCTTTAAAGACATGATCTTTATGACATTTTAAACACACGGAAAAGGAAAGCGGGTTTAATGTATGTAAATCCCAGAATTTAAAATAGAACTTTTTGATATATATTTGAATAACCCTATAGAATAAATATCTTTGAGTATTAAATAAATATAATATAATAATTTGAGAAAAATAGAGAGACATTTTGAGACGAAATTTCTACAGCATAACCGCAATGTTACAGGGTTTTAGAAAACGTTGAAAAGAGAGGGGACATGGGTCACCCACTCATAAATGATCCATAAAACAGTAAAGGGATAGAATATAAAGGATATAAGAACATGTTAATGAAATTTGAAAGGCATACCGCATGAAATGACAATCATGAAAGGGAGACAAAAATAATATTTCTCTAATGAAAATTCGGCAGCATAACGACGTCACTTAAAACTTCAAAGAATGAATTGATGAGATAAAATAGGGTCTCTAATCATATGAAAATAAAAGGATAGTATGATGTATATAGAGGTAATACCCCAAAATAATAAAAAGAAACATGATTGACTTGATATGAAAATATAACTTGATAATGAGAAGGGTGAAAGAATCCCTTACAAAAATTCGGCAGCCTAACAGCGCCACTTAAACATTTTTAAAATGAATTGATGAGAGAAAGAGGGGGTCTCCCATCATAGGAAAATGAAAAGGACAGTAGGATGAATATAAAATAACATCCCCAACATAAGAACGTGGAGCTTAAAATAAATTACATAAATGAGAATACACGAAAAGAAATAGAGAGGTAGGATCTCTTACAAATATTCGGCACCCTAACGGTGCCACTTTAACATTCTTAAAATGAATTGATGAGAGAAATAGGGGGTATATCATCATATGAACATGTAAAGGACAGTAGGATGAATATAAAAGAACATCCCCAACATAAGAAAATGGAGCTTAAAATAAATGTCATAAAGGATAATACATAAAAAAGAAAAAGAGAGGTATGATCACTTACAAATATTCGGCAGCCTAACGGCGCCAATTAAGCATTCATAAAATGAATTTATGAGAGAAAGAGGTGGTATCTCATCATATGAACATGAAAAGGAAAGTAGGATGAATATAAATAACATCCCCAACATAAGAACATGGAGCTTAAAATAAATGACATAAAAGAGAATACATAAATAGAAAGAGAGAGGTAGGATCCCTTACTTTGAAGAGTAACTTCGAAATCTTGATGTTTGGGACCTTGGATGGCTTGAGGGAACCTTGGGAGGCCTCCTAGGGTGGTAATGAGACCCAAAATTCATTATGAAATATTTGGGATTCAAATGAACTAAGGTAAGGCTTGGTATTTATAGTGGAAGTGAGGGGACAATGCATTAATGGCCAAGGGACACCTCATTGGTTGTTTTGGAAAAACCATGGGCTTGCCCATGGTATTTTCCCATGGTATTGGACACCTGGGAAACCTCATAACATATCTTACTATTCATCAGTCGACCATATTGATTACATACTTAATAAATCATTAATTATGGCATTAAACACCCGAAACATAAAGCTGAAAATTCACTATTCACTGAAAATTCAACTTTCTCAGAAAAATCCCAAAATTTCACATTAACCTAATATCGATGCTCTGATTTCAAAAATGAACTCCATTTTATAAAAAAAAATCAAAATATTTTTAATTTAATTTTTAAATAAAAACAATGTTCACCGAAAATTCATTTTTTTCAGAAAAAAACCCCAAAAATTACCTTAACATAATATCGATAATCAGAATTCAAAATGAGGTCCATTTTATAAAAAAAAAATTCTAAATGTTTAAATTAAATTTTTAATTAAAAAACACTATTCACCTGAAAAAACTAATACTTGAATAATAATTTCTGAAACAGTTATTTACCTATTTTATTGAATCGCATTACTTAATCAATGTACCTATATTATATTAACAATTTAATTAAGTGAGATTACTAATCCATTTGATCACATTACTAATCCTAAGCGTAAAATAACTATTCAATATTTACTGTTCATCAAAAATATATTTGACCTTATTAGACTCTAAATTTTTTACTGAACATAACTGTAGAAGGACATTTTTGGAAAATAATTACACATTATTAATTATTTAAAGTCTACATAAATATTTTTAAAATATCTCTTTTCCAAAACTCAACAATAATATACATCCTAAATTTTTTCGGACATTTGAAAATTCCCAAATTTTACCATAAGAAGAAATCACAATTTGTATTTATCAAAGGATTACACAAGGCGGTTACGGTCTCATTACATAGCCCCTTATAACACCAGTATAGGATCTAAGAGTAAGGTGTGCTAAGGTGAGAGAATCTTCAGGCGGCTCAGCAAACATTGCCCGAGTAATGATTTTTATCAACTTGAACTTCTCATGAAGGGGATTACGTTCTAGTTTCACACGATGATGTTCGGCTTGGGTTTGGTCGAGAGCAAAGCCCAAAGGTGCTAACTCCTTCCCGAGTTCCGTCAGATGGGCTTTGATTGGCCTAAGACTACGAGACGGGTCTGCGAATCTTCTTTCTATATTAATTAATAAAGATCACTTGTATTTATACAATAATAGCAACATTTAGTTTCCGACAGTCATATTGACCAACAGTCATATAATAGATGAAACCTAATGGCCTTATTTTAATTATACTCAATTTATTAAATTAAAAAGGTTTTGTTGAGTATAAAATAAAATGACACACAAAATTAGGAAAAATATTTATTCAAAATTTCGGGTCGTTACAATCTTCCCCCCTTAAGAAATTGCGTCCTCACAATTTTAAAATTGGGCTTGGAAATTTTGTTGAAAGTCCCATATTGGAAAAATATTCAGTAAAACTATTACTTTAAAAGAAAGGGAAGCGCAATGGTCACCAGAGTTAACCCATACTAGGAATCCATGTAGGAAAACATGGATATGGAAGAAAAAAACAAACCTTCGAGTTCTGATGAAGTGTGATAAAAAAATTTTTAGGATAAAGTAAACCACTAGAAAATCACAAACTTGTGAGGGGTTAAACGGTATTTGATTTCCCAGTAGAAAATGTTAATAGACAACATTTTTGTTTTAAGTTTCTTTTCATTGAGGAATTTATTTATGGGCTTAACTAAAACATAAGGAAACATACTTACTTGTCATGTAGACTTTCATCTTTTACTATATTTCTAACGCAAACTCATATTTTCTCGAAAATATGAGTATTTAGGATGACTTGTTCATATTGCGAGTGCTATGATAAACTTAGAGAGAATCACATAATCCACAAAAGATAAACTATATATTTCCCATGTCTTTAGACCTTAACCAAAATCAAAACGGTTAGTACAAGATCAGATATTCCCCAAAAAGGATAATCTTTTACAAAAATAAAAACTACTCTTAATCTCCAAAATACAATAAGAAGTTCCCAAAGTTTCAGAAAGACAATTCAATACACAATCATACTTAAAATTCTTCAGAATAACCCAAACTACGATAGGAACCCAAAACTCAGAAGGATTTAATCACATGGTCTTCCCCAACATTTATCTCCATATAACATCTACTACTATTAAAGTCTCATACTAAAGTTTAATTAACCTATTACCATATTCTCTATGCTAGGTTCATCATTTTCCAGAAATAAACCATACCACATATGTCAAAAATAAATACCTAAAAAAACAACCATTCCTCCTCAATTTAAATCCGGTATTATTTTATTTTCCTTAAAAATATAGTACTCCAAAAGATAAAATATATTCCAAAATAACCTTTATCATTTAATAACCAAATCATTTTCCTATATAAAGGATATCCCTTTGATAAAACATAAGATTTAAAAGTCAACTTATTCTAGATCCATAAAAATAGTAGGTGAATTAGTCAGTCTGAAGGGCGTAACAACAAACTCATTATGCCCACATATTTATTGGAAGGATGTTTTTGGAATATCATCATTCTTCACCCTCAATTAATGATAACCAGAATGAAGATCAATCTTTGAGAAGAATTGAGCCCCACGAAGTTGGTCAAAAAAGTGATCAACTCTAGGAAGAGAGTATTTGTTCTTTATTATGACCTCATTCAGTTCTCTATAATCAATGCATAGCTGCATCGATCCATTATTCTTCTTCACAAAGAGAACGGGTGCTCCCCAAGGAGACACACTTGGTCGGATATACCCATTCTCCAAAAGATCTCGGAGTTGTTTTTTTAATTACTCTAGCTCCACATTTTCCATCCTATTGTGGTTCTTTGACATCAGATGAGATCCAGGTATGAGTTCAATGTATAACTCTACCTCTCTTTCTGGGGGAGGTCTGGGTAACTCCTCAGGAAATACGTCATCTTACTCCTAGACGATGAGGACATTTTTTTAAAAGAATAAATCCTTCATGAGAAACTTATTTTATTTACATCTCTTTTAAGTAAAAAGGATTTTATTTCTTAAAACATCATTCTTAGACAATTACATTTTTATATAATTCATGTATAATGATTCATAAAAATATTGTGATTAACCCAAAATATCCCTGGTGAATGGCGTAACCAATAGTGTAGCAAGGCCCGTTGTCGTGTACCAGTTCCCATTCGAGTCTAGCTCAAAGAGGTGTTTTTGTGTTTTACCCATATGTACATCTATACCAAAGCCACCTCTACCTACACATATCCAGATAGGGATGTATTTTTTTGATAAACCACTTACTCAATACTCACATAAATACCAGGAAGATTTCCTATATTTAAACATTTTTATAGGGTTATTCCTAAATTTTTCATATCCTAATTTCCCTAAATAACTAAAGCTTCCATTGATACCAACTATAGAATTCCGCCTTTTTATAACATAGCTTTTCATTACATCTTACAAAACAGAGGATCTTTAAATTCTAGTGTCTTGGAAATTAGGAACATGACACATGAAAACAACAAAAAAC
This sequence comes from Viscum album, assembly GCA_963277665.1. NCBI lineage: Eukaryota > Viridiplantae > Streptophyta > Magnoliopsida > Santalales > Viscaceae > Viscum > Viscum album. Next base: position 272,091,107 of record OY728119.1, on the reverse strand, counting down.
ATTCTTCTTAAAAACTTGAAAGGCTTCTTCATTGTTCATCCTAAGTTCATTACAACATCACATAACCTGGGAGAATACATCAAAGGAAAGGGTGAGCAGAAGGCCCAGTAAGGGAAACAAGAGAATAATTTTACATGTGAACATGATATACATCAATAAAGTCATCATAAATAGATTTAAGGCATGATAAAGTGATCATGAGGCATATCATAACCAAAATAAATTTATTCAGAACTTGAAGATGTGGCTACAAAATTTAACTTAGACAATCATGAACATATCACCAAGGTGCATCCCCAAGGTGTCATTTAAAAAAATTACCAAGGTTACTCACCAAGGTATCTTTAAAATTGTAATCCCTATAGATTACATCATTACCCAATGCATTAGAGCACTATCAGGGCGCACCCTTAAATTTGTCTTTATTATCATTTGATCCACATATATCATCATCAAAAATTTCATAAATAACCCATATAGCTTAAAAGAAATGGGTTTCATTTCATAATCATAACGTTTTTAAAAACTGCTTTAAAGACATGATCTTTATGTCACTTTAAACTCACAGAAAAGGAAAGCAGGTTTAATGTATGTAAATCCCAGAATTTAAAATAGAACCTTTTGATATATATGTGAATACCCCTGTAGAACAAATATCTTTGAGTATTAAATTAATATAATATAATAATTTGAGAAAAAGAGAGAGGCATTTTGAGATGAAGATTCTACAGCGTAACCGCAATGTTACAGGGTTTTAGAAAACATTGAAAAGAGAGGGGACATGGGTCACCCACTCATAAATGATCCATAAAATAGTATAGGGACAGAATATAAAGGATATACGAACATGATAATGAAATTTGAAAGACATGCCATATGAAATGAAAATCATTAAAAGGAGACAAAAATAATATTTTCTCTAATGAGAATTCGGCAGCGTAACGGCATCACTTAAAACATCAAAAAATGAATTGATGAGATCAAATAGGGTATCTCGTCATATGAACATAAAAGGATATTATGATGTATATAGAGATAATACCCCAACATAATAAAAATAAACTTGATAGACTTGATATGAAAATAGAACTTGATAATGAGAAGGGTGAAATAATCCCTTACAAAAATTCGGCAGCCTAACAGCGCCACTTAATCATTTTTAAAATGAATTGATGAGAGAAAGAGGGGGTCTCCCATCATATTAACATGAAAATGATAGTAGTATGAATATAAAATAACACCCCCAACATAAGAACATGGAGCTTAAAATAAATTACATAAAGGAGAATACATGAAAAGAAATAGAGAGGTAGCATCCCTTACAAATATTCAGCAGCCTAACAGCGCCACTTAAACATTCTTAAAATGAATTGATGAGAGAAATAGGGGGTATCACATCATATAAACATGAAAAGGACATTAGTATGAATATAAAAGAACATCCCCAATATAAGAACATGGAGCTTAAAATAAATTTCATAAAAGATAATACATAAAAAGAAAACGAGAGATATAATCCCTTAAAAAAATTCGGCAGCCAAACGGCGCCACATAAACATTCTTAAAATGAATTGATGAGGGAAAGAGGGGATCTCTCATCATATTAACATCAAAAGAATAGTAGGATGAATATAAAATAGCATCCCCAACATAAGAACATGGAGCTTAAAATAAATGACATAACAGAGAATACATAAAAAGAAAGAGAGAGGTAAGATCGCTTACTTTGAAGAGTAACTTAGAAATCATGATGTTTGGGACCTTGGATGGCTTGAGGGAACCTTGGGAGGCCTCCTTGGGAGGTAATGAGACCCGTAAATCATTGTGAAATATTTGGGAGTCAAATGAACGAATGTAAGGCTTAGTATTTATAGGGGAAGTGAGGGGACAATGCATTAATGGCCAAGGGACACCTCATCTGTGGTTTTGGAAAAATTATGGGCTTTCCCATGGTATTTTCCCATGGTATTGGCCACTTGGGAAACCAAATAACATATAATACTATTCATAGGTCGACCATATTGATTACATATTTAATAAATCATTAATTATGTCATTAAACACCCGAAACATTGATCTAAATATTAACTATTCAATGAAAATTCAACTTTCTCAGAAAAGATCCCAACATTTCACATTAACCTAATTTCAATTCTCTGATTTCAAAAATGAACTCTATTTTATAAAAAAAATCTAAATATTTTTAATTTAATTTTAAAATAAAAACACTGTTCACCGAAAATTCATTTTTTTCAGAAAAAACCCCACAAATTACCTTAACATAATATCGATACTCCGAATTCAAAAATGAGCCCCATTTTATAAAAATAATTTTCTTAATGTTTTAATTAAATTTTTAATTAAAAAACATTATTCACCTGAAAAAACTATTACGTGAATAATAATTTCTGAAACAGTTATTTACCTATTTTATTGAATCACATTACTTAATCAAGGTACCTATATTATATTAACAATTTCATTAAGCGAGATTTCTCATCCATTTGATCACATTACTAATCTTAAGTGTAAAATCACTATTCATATTTTACTATTCATCAAAAATTAAGTTGATCTTATTACACTCTAAATTTCTTACTGAACATATCTGTAGAAGGCCATTTTTTGAAAATAATTACACATTATTAATTATTTAAAGTTTACATAAATATTTTTTAAATATTTTTTTTCTAAAATTCAACAATAATATACATCTTAAATTTATTCGGACATTTGAAAATTCACAAATTTTACCATAAGAAGATATCACAATTTTTATTTATCAAAAGATTACACAAGGCAGTTACGGTCTCATTACATAGCCCCTTATAACACTAGCATAGGATCTCAGAGTAAGATGTGCTAAGGTGAGATAATCTTGTGGCGGCTCAACCAACATTGCCCGAGAAATGATTTTTATCAACTTGAACTTCTCGCGAAGGCGATTCCATTCTAGTTTCACACGATGATGTTCGTCTTGGGTTTGGTCCAGAGCAATGCCCAAAGGTGCTACCTCCTTCCCGAGTTCCGTCAGATGGTCTTTGATCGGCCCGAGACTACTGGATGGGGTCATCAAATCTTCTTTCTATATTAATTAATCAAGATCACTTGTATTTATACAATAATCTCAACATTTAGTTTCCAACAGTCATATTGACCCACAGTCATATAACAGATGAAACCCAATGGTCTTATTTTAATTATACTTAATTTATTAAATTAAATTTTTTTTGTTGATTATAAAATAAAATGACACAAAATTAGGAAAAATATATATTCAAAAGTTCAGGTCGTTACAATCTTCCCCCCTTAAGAAATTGCATCCTCACAATTTTAAAATTGTACTTGGAATTTTTTTTGAAAGTCCCATATTGGAAAATGAGTCAGTAAAACTATTACTTTAAAAGAAAGGAAGGGAAGCATAAAGGTCACCAGAGTTAACCCATACTCGGATTCCATGTAGGAAAACATGGATATGGATGAAAAAAACAAACCATCGAGTTCTGATGAAGAGTGATAGAAAACATGTTTAGGAAAAAGTTAACCACTAAAAAATCACAAACCTGTGAGGGGTTAAAAGGTATTTGATTTCCTAGTAGAAAAATTTAACAGACAATGTTTTTGTTTTAAGTTGCTTTTTATTGAGGAATTTATTTATGGGATTAACTAAAACATAAGGAAACATACTTACTTGTCATGTAGACTTTCATCTTTTACTATATTTCTAACATAAAGTCATATTTTCTCTAAAAGATGAGTATTTAGGATGACTTATTCATATTACGAGTGCTAAGATAAACTTAGAGAGAATCACATAATACAAAAAAGATGAACTATATATTTCCCATGTATTTAGACCTTAACCAAAACCAAAATGGTTAGTACAAGATCAGATATTCCCCAAAAAGGACAATCTTTTACAAAAATAAAAACTACTCTTAATATCAAAAATACAACAAAATGTTCCCAAAGTTTCAGAAATACCATTCAATACACAATCATCCTTAAAATTCTTCAGAATACCCCAAACTATGATAGGAACCCAAAACTCAGAAGGATTTAATCACATAGTCTTCCCCAATATTTATCTCCAAATAACATCGACTACTATTAAAGTCTCATATTAAAGTGTAATTAACATATTACCATATTATCTATGCTAGGATCATCATTTTCCAGAAATAAACTAAATCACTAATGTTCAAAAGAAATACATAACAAAACAACCATTCATCCTCAATTTAAATCCGGTAGTATTTTATTTCCCTTAGGAATATAGTTCTCCAAAAGATAAAACATCTTCCAAAATAACCTTTATCATTTAATAACCAAATAATTTTCTTATATAAAGGATATCCCTTTGATAAAACATAAGCTTCCAAAGTCAACTTATTCTTGATCTATAAAAATAGTAGGTGCATTAGTCAGTCCGAAGGGTATAACAACAAACTCATAATGCCCACATCTTGATTGGAAGGATGTTTTTAGAATATCATCATTCTTCACCCTGAATTAATGATAACCAGAACAAAGATCAAACTTTGAGAAGAATTGAGCCCCATGAAGTTGGTCAAAAAAGTCATCAACTCTAGGAAGAGAGTATTTGTTCTTTATTATGACCTCATTACATTATCTATAATCAATGCATGGCTGCATCGATCCATCCTTCTTCTTCATAAAGAGAACTGGTGCTCCCCAAGGAGACACACTTGGTCGGATAAACCCATTCTCCAAAAGATCTCGAAGTTGTTTCTTTAATTCCTCTAGCTCCACATTTTCCATCCTATAGAGGTTCTTTGACATCGGATGAGATCCAGGTATGAGTTCAATGGAGAACTCTACCTCTCTTTCTGCGGGAGCTCTGGGTAACTCCTCAAGAAATAATTCATCTTATTCCTAGACGATGAGGACATTTTTTTAAAGAATAAATCCTTCGTGAGAAACTTATTTCATTTACGTCTCTTTTAACTAAAAAGGATTTTATTTTTTAAAACTTCATGCTTAGAAAATTAAATTTTTATATAATTCCTTTATAATGATTCATAAAAATCTTGTGATTAACCAAAAATATCCCTCGGGAGTGTCGTAACCAAGAGTGCAGCACGACCCGTTGTCGTCTACCAGTTCTCGTTCGAGTCTAGCTCAAAGAGGTGTTTTTGTGTTTTACCCCTATGTACATCTTTGATAGAGCCACCTCTATCTTCTCATATCTAGACAGGGATGTATTTTATTGATAAACCACTTACTCAATACTCACAAAATTACCAAGAAGATTTCCTATATTTAAACTTTTCTATAGGGTTCTTCCTAAATTTTTCATATCCTAATTTCAATAAAAAAACTAAACCTTCCATTGATACCAACTATAGCATTCCACCTTTTTATAACATAACTTTTCATTACATCTTGCAAAACTGAGGATCTTTAAAGTCTAGTGTCATGGAAATTAGGAACATGATACATGAAAACAACATAAAAAATTCTTCATAAACACTTGAAATACTTTTTTATTGTTCATCATAAGTTCATTACAACAACACATAACCTGGGAGAATAAATCAAAGGAAAGGTTGAGCACAAGTCCCTGTAAGGGAAACAAGAGAAACATTTTACATGTTAACTTGATATACATCAATAAATTCATGATAAATATATTTAAGGCATGAGAAAGAGATCATGAGGAATATCACAATTATAATAACATGATTCATAACTTGACGATGTGGGTACAAAATTTATCTTAGACAATAATGAACATATCACAATGTTCCATCCCCAAGGTGTAATTTAAAAAAATTACCAAGGTTATTCACCAAGGTATGGTTTAAATTGTAATCCCTAGAGATTACATCATTAAGCAATGTATTGGAGTGCTATCAGGGTGCACCCATAAATTTGTATTTATTATCATGTGAGCCACATATATCATCATAAAACATTTCATAAATAACCCATACAGCATAAAATAAATGGGTTTCATTTCATAATCATAACGTTTTTATAAATAGTTTTAAAAATATGATCTTTATGTCACTTTAAACCCAAAGAAAAGGAAAGCGAGTTTAATTTATGTAAATCCAAAAATTTAAAATAGAAAACTTTGATATATATGTGAATACACCTATAGAATAAATATCTTTGAGTATTCACTTAATTAAATTTAATAATTTGAGAAAAAGAGAGAGACATTTTGAGACGAAGATTCGGCAGCATAACAGCTATGTTACATGGTTTTAGAAAACATTGAAATGAGAGGGGACATGGGTCACCCACTCATAAATGATCCATAAAATAGTAGTGGGACATAATAAAAAGGATATAATAACATGGTAATGAAATTTGAAATACATACCATATGAAATGAAAATCTTGAATGGGATACAAAAATAAGATTTCTCTTATGAAAATTCGGCAGCCTAACGACGTCACTTAAAACTTCAAAAAATAAATTGTGGAGATAAAATAGGGTATCTCATCATATTAACATAAAAGGAAAGTATTATTTATATATATATCATACCCCAACATAATAAAAAGGAACATGAAAGGCTTCACATGAAAATATAACTTGAAAATGAGAATGGTGAAATAATCCATTACAAAAATTCGGTAGCCTAACGACGCCACTTAAACATTCTTAAAATGAATTGATGAGAGAAAGAGGGGGTATATCATCATATGAACATGAAAAGGATAGTAGGATGAATATAAAATAACATCCCCAACATAATAACAGGGAGATTAAAATAAATGAAATAATGGAGAATACATGAAAAGAAAGAGAGAGGTAGGATCCCATACAAAAATTCGGCAGCCTAACGACGCCACATAAATTTTTTTAAAATGAATTTATTAGAGAAAGAGGGGTCTCTAATAATATGAAAATGAAAAGGAAAGTAGGATGAATAGAAAATAACATCCCCAACATAAGAACATGGAGCTTAAAATAAATGACATAAAGGAGAATAGATAAAAAGAAAGAGAGAGGTAGGATCCCTTACCAAAATTCGGCAGCCTAACGGCGCCACTTAAACATTCTTAAAATGAATTTATTAGAGAATGAGGGGTCTCTAATAATATGAACATGAAAAGTAAACTATGATGAATATAAATTAACATCCTCAACATAAGAACATGGAGCTTAAAATAAATTTCATAAATGAGAATACATATAAAGAAAGAGAGAGGTAGGATCCCTTACTTTGGAGAGTAACTTTGAAATCTTGATGTTTAGGATGTTGGAAGGCTTGAGGGAACCTTGGGAGGCCTCCTTGGGAGATAATTAGACCAGAACCTCATTGGGAAAAATTTTGGAGTCAAATGAACGAAGGTAAGGCTTGATATTTATCACGGAAGTGAGGGGACAAGGCATTAATGACCAAGGGACACCTCATTGGTGGTTTTGGAAAAACCATGGGCTTACCCAAGGTATTTTCCCATGGTATTGTCCATTTGGGAAACCTCATACCTTATATTACTATTCATAGGTCGACCATATTTATTAAATAATTAATAAATCATTAATGATGTCATTAAACACCCGAAACTTAAAGCTGAATATTCACTATTCACCGAAAATTCAACTTTCTCCGAAAAATCCCAAAATTTCACCATAACCTAATATCGATGCTCTGATTTGAAAAATGAAGTCCATTTTATCAAAATATTTTTCTTAATGTTTTTCATTTATTTTTTAAATAAGAACACTATTAACCAAAAATTCATTTTTTTTCAGAAAAAACCCCCAAAATTACCTTAACATAATATCGATACTCCGAATTCAAAAATGAGCTCCATTTTATAAAAATAATTTTCTAAATATTTTAATTAAATTTTTAATTAAAAAACAATTTTCACCATGAAAAACTAATACTTGAATAATAATTTCCGAAATAGTTATTTACCTATTTTATTGATTCACATTACTTAATGAAGGTGCCTATATTATATTAAAACTTTATTTAAGTGAGATTAAAAATCCATTTGAACACATTACTAATCCTAATCATTAAATCACTATTCATAATTTATTATTCATCAAAAATTATGTTGATCTTATTAGACTCTAAATTTCTTACTGAACATAACTGTAGAAGACCATTTTTTGAATATCATTACACATTATTAATTATTTAAAGTTTTCATAAATAATTTTTAAAATATCTTTTTTCTAAAATTAATGAATAATATACATCCTAAATTTATTCGGACATTTGAAAATTCAGATATTTTACCATAAGAAGAAATCACAATTTTATATTTATCAAAGTATTACACAAGGCAGTTACGGTCTCGTTACATAGCCCCTTATAACACCAGTATAGGATCTAAGAGTAAGGTGTTATAAGGTGAGAGAATCTTTGGGCGGCTCGGCCAACATTGCCCGAGTGGTGATTTCTATCAACATGAACTTCTCTTGGAGGTGATTCTATTCTAGTGTCACATGATGAAGTTCGGCTTGGGTTTGGTCCAGAGAGAAGCCCAAAGGTGCTACCTCCTTCTTGAGTTCTGTAAGATGGGCTTCACTCGGCCCGAGACTACCGGATGGGGTCATCGAATCTTCTTTCTTTATTAATTAATCAATATCACCTGTATTTATACAATAATCGCAACATTTAGTTTCCAACGGTCATATTGACCAACGATCATATAACAGATGAAACCCAAAGGTCTTATTTTAATTATACTCATTTTATTAAATTAAAATGGTTTTGTTGAGTATAAAACAAAATGACACACCAAATTAGGAAAAAATATTTATTAAAAAATTTGGGTCGTTACAACCGTGTCTCCCAACACGATGGTGCTCCGTTGTCTCTCCCATGTTCCCCTGGGGGTGTGCTTCTGTGGGCCCCATGAAAACCTCTACGTCTATCACTCCATGTCGGTTGGCTGGCTAGGTTCAATATCAGCCTCCCTCTCTGTTGTGTGATCTTCTTCTCTAAATATTTGGTTGGTTGGCTATCCATGTACAAATAATTTTTTAGAAACCCATTATAAACACCTATAAAAACACAATTATGCATATAATGGAATTAAACATTAAATCCACCATAAATAGAATTACATTCATCTTTATCCCCAACCAACAACCCTCTTCTTCTTCTATTCTTTTCAGCAGCACTCATAAACATTTAATATCAAAAAAAATTCTCAAAAACTTTATCCAATCAAAATTATGTGGATGGATCTTCCAACTACATCATGTAATAGATTATTTCATAGTCTTTTTCAAATGTTGCAAAAATGTATCCTTCATTGGCACATGTCTTGGAACTTAAGATCAGTTCAATAAATCATAAGAATTGAGGATACTCCAATCAGCATTGCTTTAACCATCCACTCATTTCGCACATATTTACATTCCATTTACAATAAATGCAAGCACTATGATCATGAATCTCCACCTTTTTATTTTATTGTAAATATCTCATAAGAACACTCCGATAGAGTCAATGTGAGTGCCCAGTTGTTTTATACCACTTATTGGCAATCAAATGAAGAAGGTAAGTGGGGTCTTGTCAAAAACATTGTCTCTTTCCTTTAATGAATATCTTCATGAATAATTGAGCCAGAGGGATGATATCACATGGTTCACTTAGTATAGAGCCTTTAGTTAATGAACTCTATGTCTATATGGGCTTATGAGGAGTAGAAAATGAGATTGATATGACCATGCTTTTCAATGCTGTCAATAAACAACCATATAAGTGAAATCAGGCTCAGAATGTCTCAATTCATATACAAGAGGATGGAAATAGACAGATTCCTCACTAAACTACAATATCCCTGCATAAACCTCAGCACACAATGCCCCCCTAATGGGATGAATTCATCTCCTTCAATTCCCTAATTACATGTAAAAAATCATGTAAATATATTTATGGAATATCGAGGGATCTTCTCTTGTTCTTAAAGAGAAAGTAGAAAGTTGAACATGATGTTCCAGCCTTTTCTCAACAAACCTATCTACTGGCATTTATTTAGTAAAAGTATCAACAACCTGACCTTTAGTGTAAATGTATTATCGAATGATATCGTCACCATCCACCTTTTATTTGATAAAAATGATATCTAATATCAATATTATTTGATATTTAATTCTTCATAAGATTATTAGATAATCTAATGACACTTTGATTATTAAATAAAATCTTTAGTTGTTTCTCAGTTTCAACATTCATATTTTTTAGATGCACTTACATCCAAATCATCGGTGTAAATTCATGTGTATCTGCCTTATATGCGTCCTCAGTTGTGCTCAAAGTTACTGAAATATACTTATTTCTATTCCCACTGACACATCATTCTCTCCAAAGAAGGTTCCACTAGTGGTAGATCTTTTGTGAGTACACTCACCAGAATAATCATCATATGTAAATCTCAGAAAATTTAGGTATGCACTGTGTTTGTATAAAATCCCATGGTTCATATTTCCTTTCACATATCTCAAAATTCATATAGGTGTTAATAAGTGAGGATCTCTTGGATCACACTAAAATTTGGAACATAGAGTCACAACATATGTTATATCAGTCCTTGATACTGTAAGATAATGTTGGCATCCAATGCTTCTTAAAAAATAATTCTAATCGACATTATTTCCATTTTAATCCATCATAATTTGGTTCCAATTAAAATTGGTGTTGAAACCGCATTTTCATTTTCCATAACAGACTTATTAAAAAATTCCCTTTCAAACATATCTAGTGATAGAAATATGGAATTTATTTTTTGGTAGACCTAAAATCCCAGAAAAAATGTCATCTGACCAAGAATTCACATTTCCATGTTTATCTTCGTTTTCTTAGCAAAATCTCTTAATAAAACTTCTTTTTTATCTGAAAATTTGATTTCATCCACATACATAATGACTACGAGAGTACCATTGTACATTTCTCAAACATAAAGGTTATTGTAAACCATGCCATTGAAAAACATCATATCCCTTAGACAACCATCTAATTTGGAGTACCAAGCTCTGGCGTCCTATTTCAAATCATACAATGATTTTCTAAACCTTCAAACCATTATGTCATCATTTTGCAGAACAAAACCATCTAGTTGTTCTATACATATCACTTATTCATGATCACCATTTTGAAAAGAAGATTCCACATCTAGTTGATAATACATATAATTCTTGTGTGTTGCAATTGAAAAGAACATTCTACTGCTTTCCAGACATTCTACCAGAGAAAAAGATTCTTCAAAGTCAATTACTTTCATTTTTGAATATTCTTTTCTTACAAGCCTCACATTGTTTCTATAATATTCCAATTTCTCATTTAGATAATTTCTTAAAACCCAATTTGTACAAATAACATTTTTATTAAAGGGTCTTGATATAAGATCCCATATGGAATTATTTTTAGTTTGATCAAGCTCCTCATGTATAGATTGTATCCATTTCTCATGCTAAACCTCTTCAGTCACTGTATAAGGTTCAAATAGAAAAACAAGTTCAGTTTGATCTTCAATTCACTATCTTATTTTTTTCATTGTAGAATATTGATTACCAATGATGTTTTCTGTCTCAAAATGTTTATTTAATTTTTTTATTACTTTCTTTTATTTTCATCACCGTCTTCCTCATCAGTGGTATGTTCAGAATTGATATCAACATTGTTTTGTTCTATCTCAGCAGCATTATCATTATTTTGTTCCATAATAAGGCCATTTTCTACGGAATCTTTTGAATCAACATTATCATCAATATCTAATTTGATAAAGTGTTGAATAATTATAAAATATCTATAATCATGCAGCTTGTTCATTCTTTTGTTCTAACAACTACAGCATTTACCATTAGGTAGGTAGCCGATGAAGATTCCTTTTTATGCCTTTTCATAAAATTTTCCCCATTTAATGTTATTAATATTTATGATATAGAGGCTTCCAAAAACTTTGAAGTATTTTACAGTTGGTTTTCTATTGTACCAAATTTTATAAGAATTCATTTGTGTTTCTGGTCTCAGAAGACATATGTTCTTTATATGCATGGAAGTACACACAACTTCTCTCCAGCAAAACATCGAGATGTTGTGTTCATCCAACATAGTTTTTCCCATTTAAACAATAATTATGTTATTTCATTCAGCTACCCTATTTTTTTGTGGAGTATACGGTGTGATGTATTGATTCTTGATTCCATGTTTGAAAAGATAGATTTCAGAATCATCACAAGTATACTCTTTACCATTATCTAATATCACTTTCTTGATAAAGAGACTCATCTCTTTCTCAAATTCCCTTGTAAATTTTTTAAACAATGTGGCTGCCTCTGACCTGTGTTTGATAAACACTACATTAGTCATTTGGGTGTAATCATCAATAAATGTTATGAAATATGGATCACATATTGGAGAATTTTTTCTCATTTGGCCAACATATGTCTGTATAAATAAGTTCAAGGGCCTAATTGGTAGAATATCCACTCCTTTGGGTGGACATGGGGTCATTATTCCATTCTGACATGTTTCACCAATTTAATCCCTTTCTCTTTATAGTTTAAGAGTATTTCTCAAAATTTTATACTTCAATATTTTACAAAAAACTTTTTTGACCAAGGTGGCCAAGTCTTTTGTGCCAGAGGTTGTTTCATCCTTCAAACTCAAATAATAAGAATTAATAGAATCACCAATTTGAAATAGATTTTCAGTGGTCCGCTTTCCTTTGGTGATAATTCTTCCATATTATAATCTATTGATAAAACATTAATACTTTTTGAAAGGCAACTCATGTTCATCATCACATATTTTTCTCACTCTAATAAAATTGTGTTTTAATCATTCAAAAAATAACACATCACTGAAATTCAGATTTTTAACTTCAATCATTGCCTTTACAATTACCTTTCTTATCATTGAACAATCATTTACAAATAACACGGCTCCTCCTTCATGATTTTTTTATGTTTCTTAAAATTTTTATATCACCATTCATGTGTGATGAACATCCACTATCGAGAATCCATGACTTGGTTTTACTATTAGATTTCAAAGAAACATCTGCAAAAAATGAGTTCTCTTCATTAATTTTTTGAATTCCCTTTCTATTCAGGAATTTGTTTGTTTGTTCAAGAAGAATACTCATGAACTTTTTAGCACTATGTAATTGTGGATCACATATTTCACAAACATCATCTAAGTAGTTAAATTTGTTCTGAGTGGGAAGATCAAATGAATATATGAAGATTGCTTCATTATTTTTTATTGCTCTTTGATCTTTAAATTGTTTCCCTCTTGGTTCATGGATCATTTCTAGTTGGGACATGTTATACCAACACAAATATGATTTATGAAAAAACACCCCAAAACTCCAACAGTATCCCCCAAACTGCAATCTCCCCCACTGATAAAAGCCTTGTCTTGAAGATTGTTATTGTTTTCATTCATGATCATGAGTTTGTCATTGTTATGGTGTAATTAATAATCTTAGAGAATTATCATGTTACTTTAGATTATAATAAGATATCTTACTAGTCGTTGTGATCCAGACTCATACCAGATTTGTTTTTGGACCTTCATTGTCAGAAATAATAAATTGATCTTGAGTTTTGATGAGTTTTGAATTGACCTACATCCTTGATCCCATTATTTAACTAGTGTGTGTAATGACTCTTCCTTGAATTAAACAACCTTGTTCAAAGATTCTCTAATCTTCTTCAAGATATTATGTGCTTCAATCCATTTAGACTTATTCATTGACAGTTATTCTTCTTTGAGGTGAATCTTTTCTTCAAGATCATTTACTATCTTTTCCATTTCAACTACCCTTAGTTTGTTCCTTTTGATTTATTTAATATAAAATTCTTTTTTCATTTTACATTATTCATTTTCTTCAGTTATCTTTTCTGCTTCATTCAATAAAAATCACTTATTATTCCGGATATTTATGTTTTTATCAAGAAAATTTTTAAATTCATTATTCAACATGTGATCTAGATTAGTCTATTCAGTTTCATCATCTTAACTATGAGTATTATCAAACCATGTTTCCACATGATCCATGAAATTAGTTTCATCTTTGGTTTGGGTACCTAATGTAGAGTCTACATATTCTTCTTTTATCACATAGCTTCTTCTTTCAACTAAAAATAAAATTTTCTTTCTTCCACAAAATTTGATTGAATCTTTTCATCTTCCACCCCATTTATTTTTTCTATAGTTTCTTTTCATTTGTCTCTAGGAAAAAAACATTTTCTTATGAAAATTTATAGCAATATATCCAATTTCATTGTTGTCGCAACATCTTGGTGGTGCTTTTCCTTTACCATTAAACTTTCTTTTCCTAAATCACTTTGATATAATAGAAATGATTCTTTTTTATTATTAATATTTATCTTTATCATCAAATCCACTTTATTATGAAACATCAACATCTCTAGTTTTGAGTTTTCTCATGGCCTCAAAATCCATCTCATATTTGATCTTTATCTTTAAAACATTGATATTTCTTATTTCACATGTAATGATAATGTTATGTAATTCATCATGGGAAAGATCATACCTATCTTCCAACGTTGATACTTTTGGATCAATAATGTCAAGATAATTTTTCATTAGTTTTTTGACAATAGTCGAATCATCCAACTTTTCTCCAAAGCCCCGAATATTACTAACAATCTCATTTAATCTTTTTTGATAATCATAATTGTTTTATTATTCACTCATATTGATATCATCAAATTTGATCCTCCATATTGTAATTTTACTTCCTAGAAATTCATGTTTCATTCATATATACTTTTCAATTTTTCCTATATTTCATTGGAATTTGTGAGTTCTATAGCCACTATGTACACTTTTTATAAAAGAGACATCAAAATAAAATTTTCATCTTTTCCATCGACATTTTTATTTATTTTCTCAGTGAATGAAATTATATTTTCAATAACAATAGAAGGTAATCCAAAAGTAATTGCACCTCTAACTTCAAGGCCAAGAGATTGAAGTTAGGAGGAAATCCTATTCATCTAATTGTGATAATTATTTCATCAAATGTAGGAAGAAACCTACTATTTATAGAATTTATATTTTCCATCTTGTCAACGTAGTATATCCCTACAGAGGGTTCCATGATCTAATAAAAATTGAAATACCTAGAATAGTGCAAGATCACTGAGTAGGGAGGGGTGAATCACTGATCCACTTTTAATTTTTTTTCCTTTTATGAATTGTCTTCTTTTTCAATTAAACCTATGTGGTTGGTTAAGGCCTTGATCCACTCTTCAAATGATTTTGTAATACAAAATCACATAACATAGGGATTTACAATGTTCTGTACAAACACATACTCTTTTTCATGTTGGGTATTCTCTCTAAATGGATTCTTCACTTTATCAAAGGTTGTCTACAGGCACTAATTGGTTAAACAACCAATTACAAGTTTGTTAAACCCCCCAAATTTTCTATATCTTATCATACTTCCAAAAACTGGTTATACACCTAGCATCAACTTATCTCCTTATATGGATTGATTCACTATAGGATGATATGCAAATCTTCTTCCATTAGATTACAGGATCTGGCTTGCTTGTGTATTTGTTGAAGTAGCTTCAAAAAAATATAATTGAATCTATTATTATTTCTCAATTATTCTGATCATAAGTAATGATTAGTTTTCATAGTTCAAAAAATTTGTAGGATGATAATTGATTCTTATAAATTAAGTCCTGGACTCCCTGAAACATGTGAAAGTGGTGGACACACCTTCTTCAAGAAAATAAATATGTAAAATTGAATTTTCTTAATTTATAATCCTTATTCGTTCTTTGCTTTGACATGCATAAATTATTATATTTTATTTTACATTTCATGCAACCTGAATACACCCTTTGTTGAAATAAGGTTCATCCTGCAAAATTCATGGGAGGATCATGTAGGTGATTATCCTATTATTTCTTGTGCACAAGCCAGAATAGGTAGAAAGAATGTGTGAGTTATTCTTCTCAACAGACTGTGTATGTGTCCACTGTGTTCTGGTTTCTCAAACCTTCTACCTTGTGTGCCAAAACCAAAATGTGTAGGTTTTTCCCTTGGGTTCCTTTTTCTTCTATTTTGATGTATCTATAGAAAACACACAAACCAATATGGTTTCTTGGTTATGGATTTGTCTTATAAATTGGGAAGGTTCAACACACTTTTCTCATAAGGCTTCACAAACCAAATCGTCACATAACTACTCAACAATGAAATGAACATGTTGAGAGTTTAAGGGGGCGTTCTCATTCATATAGGATTATCACAAAGAGGAATACTTTCCTCATGAAATTATAAGCTGCCCAGATCTTTTCTATGTATGGTACTATGTTTCTTTAGTGAAATGAGAGTACTCAATTTTATCAACTCTATGATCGGTTGAAGGACTCCTCCTTTTATAGAAGCGAATGAAATTTTTTTCACATTCCAATCCATTGGGATATGGCACAAAGATCGATACATTGAATATACTAGATATTTGGTTTTGAAATATTCAAACACAGATTGAAATAACCAGCATATCTCAATTTTCTTCTCTTCAATGTGGGATCTTAATTTCGAATGAAAACCTCACATGCATGCATTTATGAACGCATATAAATCACCTTGTCGAATGCCAGAGATCCATGACATTGACTTTTGAAACACTGTTTTCCTCGGCTAATCGTGATTTCTTCATTTTACATTGTATTCATGCAAATGAAATTTCATGCATGGTATTGTGTTGTCCAGATGATGCTCATGAATTTAATTTTGAGCATAAAGGATTTACGTAAGTGAGTTCATGGAGGTACAGTTGTGTTATGGTTGTACATAATCTTTATCTCCAGTGATCTATGGTGTCGGGATGACCAGAGGATGAAGACGACATGGAATGGTGGCTCATAAAATGGTCCCGGTTCTAATAGATGTGGCATAGGATGGATGGATGACTCAGATTGCGTCACAAGATGCTGGATGAAATGTACGGATGAGAACTCACATGCGATCAGATGGATGGCCGCGATTGCATCCATGTTTTTAAAAATTCATCCAACATTAAATAGGAGACATAGATTCAGTGCAGTTTAAATATCAATCCACCTCGACTCATCACTAGATTTATCCTCCTCCCTCTAAGGTACCACCTTGTATCATGTACTCTATGTGGGAACGCTCTGCGCCCACTCTCTCTCCTCTACCATCGCGCCGCCCTGCATGGTGGCTCTCCACTGGATCCCCCATTAACCCCTGTGGGAATGCTCTTGTGTGCCCTATGTGAACCACGATTTTAGACAGTCAATGCTTGCAGGATAACTGGGTTCACGCTCAGCCACCCACTCTATGGTGTGGGATGCTTACCCAACTGGCTGGCTCACTCGTTGTCCATGTCTAAATATTTTTTTGTATGAACCCATTATAGATACTTTTAAAAACCAAATAATGCATATAATGGAATTCAACATTAAAATTACCACACTTATAATTCCATTCATCATTATCCTCAACCTATAATCCTATTCATATTCTATTCTTTTCGGCACCAATCATTAAAATTTAAGATCAACACAATTTTTTCAAAAACATTATCAAATCAGAAACTAGGGGATGGATCATCCAAAAGCATCATGCAATAGAGCATTTTATGGTCTTTTTAAAATGTTTTAATAATGAGTCCTTCATTGACACATGTCTTGGAACTTATGAGAAGCTCAATAAATCATCTAAATTTAGGACACTCCAATCATCATTACTTCAACCATCCACTCATTAATCACATATTGACATGTCATTGGAAACAAATGCAATCACTAGGCTTAACATTTATCATTAAAGGGAAAGATGGTAGTTGGTTCCAACAACTAAATGAATAAATTTTAGATACATAATGAACACTATTCAATACATTTGTGATGAAATTCAATCCATGAAGTGTAAAAATAGAAATTCAACACAAAATAACAGGGTTCATTCAGTATTATGGTGAGTTATTCCATGAATCTTGAGAAACATTTATGTGGTTAATTAGGTAATTCCCTAATTACAAATGCAAAGCATAGTTCATTATGGATAATATTTATAATAGTCTCACCCAATATCCCCAAAATTTAGTGGATACGCCTATTGAAGGAGATTTTACCATGAAAATTATTGAAGAATTAAATTAGATGTGTAGCACTTTTTGATCAAAATTCAACGCATAAATGCTAAAGGAGAAGAAAAATGCTTAGTAAAGAAAGAAATGATATTATATAATTAGATGTTCAATTACATGGATAATGTAATGAAAATAATAAAAAATCATTTAATGGTAAATTACACCACTATGGCATGTTTGTACACTCACAATCTTATTGTCCCAAATATTACATGCCTTCCCAGCCTCTTGAAAATTCTAAAATTTCTAAGCATAGACCTATGATGTTGTATAAGGAAGAAAAATTCTATAATAATAATATTTATGGGTATGGAAACCATCAAAAAATTTCATGTAATAAATAAGGAGTTTTTATACCTTATTCTCCCTCTACATTCTTATAATAGCCTAAAAAATAACTAACTACCAATAAAGGGGTGATACTTCAATTATTAAGGAAGTTTTGATAGATTTATTTCTTCAAAATGTATAAAATATTATGTAAAATATAATTTCTAGATGAAAAGTTTATGGCACAATTTGGTAAAAACAATACTTGACTGAATTAGATAAAGCTCAGTCAGATGCAATGACACAAAATATTGAATTATAAATGGGGAAACTGGTAAGAGTAATCGATAGAATTTATAACTACCACGGGACTATAAAGTGAACCATATGGATAATTTAATGGTTATCGCAACAAGGACTCTCCTGATATCTAATTAGGAATTTAAAATAGTACTAATCTTTCTCAAAATGAAAATATAGATGAAAATGAAAACTAAAATTTTGAAAACCTAAAATAAAGAAATTTGGATAAAGATACGAAAATCAATTTGAAACCTAAAATTCATATTGATAACCAAAAGGAAAAAAGGCTTCAAAAACAAAGAATATAAATGGAATACAAATATTTAGGAAGAGATATATGGGACTCCAACCATATTTAAAAATTTTATTCCCACCATTCATTCCTATGAGAGAATAATGAAGAACTGTCATGAAATAAGACATCTCAAATTTCAAAAAATTTTAAAGAAACATAATATAAATATTAACATCCATTCAGATTTAAATCATGTCCTATATTATTTCAAATCATTAATGAAAAAATTTTCAAAGAAGAAATCCTTTAATAATCTTTTATATATAATCTCACATAAGATTCTTGTACTGTCTTGAAGAATAAGATACCTCCAAAAATTCAAGTTCCAGAAACCGTTCTCATCCCTTGATCCATCATGGATAGTAGCCTATTTAATAGTTTTGGTTATCTTTATTTGAGTGTAACTATGTTTACATTTTCAATTTTTATCACCTGAAATTAGTAATATCATAAGCCACTACAGTTTCCCTACAATTATAAAACTAATATATTTCATACATTATTAGGGTTGGGGTGATGAGTTAGTTGTGGGGGTAAACACGTTTTACCTACATAATGATTTTATTATTCTGAACATGGGATGTGGCAAGTAAATTCATATCATCCATGGTAATTATTTCTTATCCAAAAGTGGAAATGTTGTAGATATTTCAAAGCGTAATATGATCTTCCCACTCAGAGAACAAAAAGAGAAATTCAATATTATTTATAGAATTATGGAATCCTTGAAAAGTAAAGCCTGTCCAATATATGTCTTTTTAGAATTAGAAGAACCTATTGATGAGGAATATTTGTAGTTGTGTGAAATATTTATGAAATCAATATCCAACTAATCCCTATAAAATATTTTCAGGGATTCATTATATAGCCACTTATTTAAGATGTCTCTTGTAGAACATAGACTTCCACGGCCCAAGTGTCTTCCTCTGACAAAAAAAAAGTACATAATTTTGATCTAAAACCCATGCCATCAAATTCGAAATAATCTTTTCTCAGTTAATTATCTTCATTTCCTATATTTATATCAACCATCCTAGAAGGAAGTGAATATGAGAGTTTGCCGAATGTTTTAAGGGAATCTAAATCTGTTATTTTTTTGGACCATAGATATTATAAAGGTAATAAGTACAATATAATATATATATAAAATTAAAATGGATCCTTAATATAACCATAGAGTTGGGGTGTTGAGAATACTTAACCCCAACAAGAATGAAGTGGTTTGGGAGGAAGTGATCATAGTTTTTGAAGTTAGAATGATATCTCCCATTTCAGACATCCCATGGGTTAGTCCAATTCATGTGTCTCCTAAAATGAGTACAGTGGAAATTTTTACAAATGAAAGGATTAAGAAAATCTAAGAAAGGATTTTTTTCATATATATTATAAGAAACTTAGGGCCTATGCTATGAAAAACCTTTATTTGTGCCATTTTGGACCAAATTTTGGAGAGGATAGGTGAAATATTGTTTTTATTTCTTGATGGATATTCTAGTAACTAAAAGATACATATATTCTATAAACACTAGGAAAATACCACATTCACATTCCCATTTAAGAGATTATCTTTCTGTATAGTGCCCCTTCTATTACAGGATACTATTTAATTTTTCTAAATATGTACTATAGAAATTTTATTTGTTATAATTTAAAGGATAATTGCAGTTTTTAGTGATGTTTGACCAATTGTTATAAGTAATTTAAAAACATATCTTAAAAATAATTCAACTATTTTGGAAAATTTCCGTGAGAAAATATTATTTTATAATAAGAATAGTGACAATTAATGGTTACTAGTGAAATAAATTTTAGTTATAAAATCTTTAAGTGGGTTATTGAAATTGATAATTATATGATTGATATTGTATAGAAGCTACCACATCCTAAAAATTTAAAATCACTTAAAAGCCTCGTAATCCATGGAAGCTTATACCAGAGACTCAAAAATGGTTTTACCAAAATTACTATGACTTTGTGATGACTGATAGTCAAGGAGAACCAAATTATGTTTGATGAGTAGTGATTAATGTAATTAAATTTTCTTAATGATAAGCTCACACATTCACTAATAATAATTTCTATATACTGAAAATAACAATTTGATGTCATGTGTGAGGCCAGTGATATGGTTTTAGGAGCATTTATGTGATAAAGAAAGGAAAGGGGGTTTTATATCACTACTGGAAAAACGGTCTATACCCACGGTTCAAAACCGTGGGTATAGCCCCCAAAACCGTGGGTATAGCCAATACCCACGGTTTTGGGAACCGTGGGCTGGAACGGCATCGGTATAGGTCCCCAGCCAATACCCACGGTTTTCCAAAACCGTGGGTATAGGTGTCCTGCCACCGTGTCACCGAAACATAGCCAATTTCCACGGTGTCAACGGCTTGTACCCACAGTTTCAAAACCGTGGGTATAGGTCCTAAAATAATGCAGGCGCTGAGTTTCGATCCCGCAACCTTTATGCTGCAAACACCGTGTATAACCACTACCCTAACTTCACCTATATGTATATATATATATATTTAGTTAAATATAGTTATAAAAACCGTGGGTATAGAGGGAAGAATCGTGGGTATAGGGTTCCCGCCAAAAAAATTTCCTTCCCGCGGAAAAAAAATTTCCTCTGCACACAAAAGTGACATATACCCACGGTTTATCATAACCGTGGGTATATGAATTTTAGACAAGACCTATCCCCATGGTTTTGGGGAAAACTGTGGGGATAGGTACCCCTATACCCACGGATTTGGGAAACCATGGGTATAGGTGACTTTTCAGGACCTATCCCCACGGTTTTCCAAAACCGTCGGGATAGACCCCCCTATACCCACAGTTTGCCAAAACTGTGGGTATAGGTCATGAAAATTCACCTATACCCACGGTTTTCCAAAGCCGTGGGTATTGGGGGGGGGTCTATCCCCACGGTTTTGGGGAAAACCGTGGGGATAGGTTCATTTTCCAGTATTGTATTGTGTACTATTCTAAAATTCTACAAGATGAGGCTCAAAATAATTACATTTCAACAAATAAATAATATCTATATGTCATGTTTTCTTCAAAAATATTTTGGTAGTATCTGATTTGTTCAAAGGTTATGGTATTCACTGATCACTCAACTTAGAAGTGTCTAATGACCAAGAAGTTAGTTAAACCGAGAATGATTATATGGATCTTAATGTTAAAATAATTTTTTATATATTAGAGATAAAAATATTGTTGAAAATATTGTGGTAGACGACCAATCAAGGCTACCCAGTGATCAAAATAGGGACCTAGTGGATATTAATTGTTTATTCCCTAATGAAAAATTATTGGGTGTATCATCTATAAAATCTTCTTGATTTTTTACATTGCTAATTTTTATATCTAAGAATCATACCCAAAAACATTTCATAAGAAAATTTCATTTATAAATTATAATATTTCCTTTGGTATGATCTCTTTCTATATAGGATATTTGATGTTGGTTTACTAAGGGGATGTATGGTTTTGGAGGTTATTCTTCCCATCCTTGAGAGCTATCACTGTTCACAATTTGGTGGACACCATGGGGGTTTGAGGATATCCAAAAAGTCATATGGTATAGTTGATACTAACCTACATTATTGAAGGTTGTTTGGAGTAAATGTTTTGGCTATATAAAATGTCAGAGTCTTGGAAATGTGGGAAGGAAGAAATAATTATAACAAAAGGTGATTCTAGAGATATATTATTTAATGTTTGGATTATAATTTGTGGTACCATATTCATCATATTATGAGAATTATTGAATTATTGAGGCTGTAAGCTATGTTTGGTTGGAAGAACTGGAAATTATAAACTACCTAACTTATAGTATCATCTTCTTAATCAAAAATAATATATCATTCTAACATGGAGTTCACAAGGAATTAATTATTGATAGTATAAAATATTTTATGAATTAAAATTTTAAATATTTGATTTATAAATTTGGGTGTTCTCATAGAACATGAAAAAATCAATCACATAAATTCTTGTGGTTAGTATTTTCAAATAGATAGTTAATTTTTGTTGGAGAAGGCAGTTTCTAGTTCTATGAAAGATTAATCCATTAAGTTGGATAATGTTTTTTGGTTATACATGAATCCTTAAAATACCCCCATAGAGATATCTCATAATGAAGATATCTTTCTAAGAGCATTCCATTTTTATGGGGTTTCACAACAAGCCAATTATGGTAGTGAAGGCCCTAAATTATGATTTCAAAATGGATGGTGATATATGGTCACATTAATTGAATGACATGGATGAAATTCGAAGAGAATATTTTGAAAATTATAAGATATATAAATAAATAAATAAAATATTTAATGATTCTATGATTCAAAATAGGTATTTTAATTTGGACAATGGGCCTTTCGCTTTAATTCTAAACTCATTATGATCCAATGAATGCGCAAGAATAAGTGGACTGGAAACATAAAATTATTTCGTGTTCTAGTAAATGGGATTGTAGAGACAATTTGAGTATATTAAATGGGTGTATAGTTAAGTAATATTCTGAGGTGTATCCAAAAGTCTTGGCTACCCTCACTTTGATTGAGAACTAAGTAACTACTGAGTCAAAATAATTACTAAAAAACCAATAATTCCTAGAAGCCCAATAATTGTTCCTTGTCTTCTCTTTATTATATTAAAAAAGAATTATTCCTATGGTGGTATTTTACCTCGTGTTACTAGTGTTTTCATAGTCAAATTCCATGTGCAGTCACTCTAGCAATTTATGGATTTTTGGTGTGCTGGAATGGTATAGGAGGCATGAACACATGTTTATTCTTATGATTGAATATTTCTTCTTGTGGTAGGTCCAAAAAATTTCTTAATTTTACTTATCACAGTTGATCAAATAGCCAAAAAATCCTAACTATTAGTTAGTTTTTCCTCATGGTCATGTGGCTTATCAATGCATGGTTGATCATTTCTTTTTATGATCAATTCATTACCTTACTTATTTTTAGTGAATTTATGATTTCCTCCAAGTAGTTGATGTCTATATCTTCTTATAGTTGATTGAACCACTATATCTATATATATTTTTCATGGTTGATTAACACATGTGGTTGTTTGGATTATATTCACATCATTGATTGGTTCCCAGTGTTGTTGTCAGTTGTGATCCATAATAGCTTTCCATAGTTAGTAGGGTCTTGACTAATTGGGGGATGAGTGTTGCTAATATAACTATCTGTAGAAGAATCTATATTTTTTTTGAAGGGCCTAGTGGAGCTAATTTCCATATCCACCTAGACCTAGCTCTCTTATACCTAAACCGTGGTTATATCAATATTTAACTATATACATTAGAATTTTTTATGACCATTTCATTCTATTGAAGATGCAACAATCTAACTAGAAGTAATTATTCATGAATCTGAAAGGGTTGAATTCTATTTGTTGAACTCCAATGATAAAAGATTCTATATTTTGGTTTCTGGTTTTCTTCTCGAATCTTACTTTAATTATTATTAATATATGTTGTTTGTGACTAAAGATTCCATATTTTGGGGAGTGTATTTATAAAAATTAGTTAAATTAATTTTAGGGAATTCTATAGAGAATTAATTATCATGTAGTTACTTTGGATCCATATTTTGAAATATGAGAACCAATTTTTCTTCGAATAGGTGTCTAGGAAGCTGACATCTCAGGTTTTGAAAATCAAATTTAACCAAATTATAATACATTATTGAACCCTTTATAATGAAATTGTATTTAAATAGCTCGTTATATTAACTCATTGATAAACATTCATACATTATGATATTAATTAAAAAATATATTCTTCTATATTTATTGTGATAAAAAGCATCATATTTTCTAATTTGTTTTGGATGGTCTAATTTTTGTGTGAAAACCTCTGTGATATTTATTAAAAATATTCAAAAATATCATAAACCATTAAATTGAAAATATGTTCTGAAAAAATAGTTTCTATAATGATCTTACATATTAGGTTTCAACATTAGGGACAATGTTGGATTTTAAGATTATGGTACAGGGTTCTTTCCTTGTGTTGAGTTGTGCCTTGATGATTCTTTAAATAAAAAATTACTCAACATTACTATAAATATTAGGGTTTTTAGATTATTTTTTGTTTGAATAATGTAATTCATTTTTGATAATTTTGTACTAGTAACTAAGGATTTCATTAATGCTGATGCTTTTAAATTTTTACGAATCCATAGTATTTTTACCAATGTTTTTATAGAAATTATATTTTAGAACTATGAAAGGGAGTTTGGTAGGTTCGATCATTATGGAGTTGGAATTAAAACATGGTGAAATTTAATATTTGAACAAGAAACTAGGTAACTTAATATTTGGGAATAGAACACCCATAGGAGACAACTGAAAAGATGTTCATAAAATACCTTTTAAACTAGAGTAAATTGGAATCCCACAATGAACCTATATGATAGTAAGAACTGAGTGTGTGAGTAAATAAAATAAAATTATAAATTGAATAATTTCTCACACATATAGGGATTTTCAAAATTTAAATAAGGTGGATAATATTAAAAATTTAATTCATTAAAGAGAGAGGAATATTGAACCAAAATGAACAAGGAAAAAATTTACTTATATGAAAATCATTTGAGTTATATCAAGGGATCAAAAATAGATCATTGTTTTTAGAATCATTGCGGAGAGTAATGTTTAAATGTTATTACTGTTAATTTTTTATTTACACTTAAATATTACCTTTTTCTCTCTCTCAAATTTGAA
This sequence comes from Viscum album, assembly GCA_963277665.1. Taxonomy (NCBI): domain Eukaryota; kingdom Viridiplantae; phylum Streptophyta; class Magnoliopsida; order Santalales; family Viscaceae; genus Viscum; species Viscum album. The sequence goes on along the minus strand of OY728119.1, from coordinate 272,065,366 downwards.
TCATTAACTTGGATTGAAGGAAGATTGTGAGATGTTCTCAACTTGGAGGCACAAAATCTTCAATCATTGACAATTATTTAGTTTATTACTTATATATTTTTTTATGTATATATGACGGAATTTATATATAAATTATTTGAAAATTTATACCTTTTGAAAATATTATTTTCTATTAATAAATATATCAACATGCTACCTTCTGAGTATATTTGGGACATATTTTGTTTTTTTTACAAATAAAAATGATGGATTATTTTTATTATGTTTCGATAAAATATTTTTGTGTGTTAAAAGTAAACTCTTATTATACTGAATTTGATCAACCAATTGCATGAGGATAAGAATATTATTAATTATTGGATTATTTGATGTGTATTTTTTTAGATACATATTTCCACACAAAAAATGTGAATTTATTGAGGACTTTAATTCCAAAAGGATATTTTATTGGAGAATTAATGAATTTTTAAAAATTTGTTGTTTAATATGTTATTCTTTGAAAATATCAAAGAAATTTTTATCTGTCTATTTCCTCAATTGTTATTGATTTTAATTTTCATTAATTTTTGGAAAAGAATTTGGTAAATTGTAATTAGTCATTCATTGAAAATTTAATTTTTAGGTTTTATAAATATTTTTTTAATTGTAAAATTTATTATTGGTAATATTAAATTGATGGAATAAAAGTTAATTTGATTATTATTTATAATTGAAAATTTTTAGCTAGAAATTGTTACATAATACTGAAATATATGTTTATTTTACGGGATACCTAAAGTTCATTCCTTGGGAAGATATAGTGCATGATTTTTAATTTAAAGACATGTGTAAAGGTGGAATTGAAATTTTTAGGTCATGTAAACATAAAACCATATCTCAAACTCTATTTAATTGTATTATCCAGGAGGTCATTACTAAAAAAGGTTAAAAGTCACCTATGGAAATGTATTATAATGTTTTACGAAAGGGTAGTTCTGTTTTTCTAGAGAGGGTGATGAAAAAAGGAACATATTTGGGAGGTATGAATATAAAAATTTAAATTTTCAATATAAATGTATTAATTATCAAAGACCATTAATAATATGATAAATAAATAAAAACAAATTTCTTTATTGTAGTTTGATCCTAAGTAGACCAACTCTAAACTTACAACTCTCTACCATAGGTTAGAAACATTGTGAACTACACTAATTTTAGAAGGGATATCATAACCTAATAACAATCATTATCAAGAATATGGTGGGATAACCACATTGACACACTGAATTCTGTATGAGGAGTCCCAACCAAATAATTACACTAACTTTTGATAACGAGAGTCACAACCCAAACTTTCTTGACATTAGAAACCAGAAGTCACAACCAAAAGAATTAAATAATTACATTGAATAAAAAAACATAAAAAATTTATTTCATCATAGGTTTGTGGGATATAGAATATTGTGAGATAAAAAATAAACCTTGATGTAATATATTTAAGGTGAACAAGAAAAGAATAATTATTGGTTATTAAGTAATGATTTAGTACCTATTATAAAGGATGTAATTAAGTAGCTGAATAAGATTTAATCCTATAAGAATGTTCATCTAGTAGATGAAAATAATGATTTTAATGAACATCATAGAATCTGAACTGCACTCGTCAAAACCATTTTCATGAAGGAATGGTGAGATTTTGAAGTTGTTATCAATGAGGTTGTTATCTTTAAATCTTGTTAGGCCCCCTATTTAATAAATAATTCCATATACTAACAAACTATTTCAATAGTTAAAATAATTAAAAATGATAATAATAATGCTTCCAAAATTAGTGTAACAATTATCTCAGAGAGAGAAATTAATTTTCAAAAATGTATTCAAAATATTTATTTAAAAAATTTTCAATAAATTAAGAACAGTCACAATGATATTAGGGTAAAAAATATATGAATGAATCAATTTTAAATATCAGCAAGTACAACAAACAATGATATATTTTCAAGTATAAAAACAAAAATATATTTCATAACTAATGTAGTTAAATTAAATAAATTTTAATAGGTTTAAAATATTATTATATAAATAAATATTAATTTTGAAATCATTAAAAAAAATACTCAAGAAAAATAGTATTTGATGTTAAAAAATAAGAACATCCAATACACATCAATACTAAAGAAAAACTTTATTTTACAAAAAAACTAAAATACATAGAAATACTTTTTAAAAACATCAAAATAATTAATAAAATATTTTAAAATAATGAAATTAATAGATATAGTTAAATAAAACATGAAGTAAAATAAAAAAATGTCTAAAATACTTAAAATACATTATCAAATTCATATATCAAGATATTAATTTTTTTAAATAATTTATTATATATTTAGAAGTAGTAGTAGAATGAGAGAGGCTCAATGTTTTGGTATACCGAATAAGTTCACAGAAGAAGAAATTTAAGCACCATGTAGGGAAGAAAAATTCATGGTACGAAATCATAATTTTTTTCATTATTGTAGTTCACTCATCTTGAACACACCTCAAAGAATTACACAACTTACAGTCACATGTGTTACCTTCCTAAGGATGAAAAATAAAAACTCATGGTTATAGTATACAACTCACACTTATACATTTAATCCAAAAATGAAACGTACAATGGTAGTTTACAATTGAATTATTTTGAAAATAATAGTTTAATAATATCCAATTCATAGTCGTATACTTCATCAATGGTGGCATGTAACCCCTTCTCATGGTCAGAAATATGGTTTTTCAATGTAGTTAGAATATTTAAAAGGAATGGTCTAGGCTTCATGGTTTCATGCCATAGTTTAAACATATATTCTATAAAAATATAATCATTCAAAATTAAAATAACAAAAAATTTAAAATTATTTAAAATTTAAAATTAATAAAAAATAAAAAATAAATCTATGATGTCTGATAAGAAAATAATTTTAGTAATTATATTACCTAGTAGAAGAAACAAACATCAAAAATCTACCTAATAATAATTATAAAAAAATTAATATAAAAAATAAAGATAAACAATTGTTTTTTAAAATTTTAAAACACACACAAAAATTAGATTGATAAAACCACAAAAACAACTCTTCCTTTTTTGGAATTAAGGAATTGAACAATAATTATTAAAAAGAAAAATATTTCAAAAAAATTCCCCCTTTTAAATTTATGAAAAAGTAAATAACATGAATTGATTTAGTGAAATAAATTAATTTAGTCAAAAACTCTAATTTTATAAAATAATTATGGCATAATTTAAAATTGTAGAATACCCTTAATTTAATTAAAAAAGAGAAATTTTAATGGAGAAAAATAAATATACCTTAAAACACACAATATCAAAACCTAGTAAATGAAAATATATTAAATATTTCAATCTCCACAACATAAATTCACACATAAACTAAAAATATATATAACCATGTATTAATTTTTGAATTTATAAAAACAATTCCAGATAGTAAACAAATTATAAAGAATCTAAATTACTTAGTACAAATTTCATTTTCTATAATATTGTAAAATCAAATGATTTAGTAAAAATATCAGTGAGCTGATTTTATATAGGTTCATAATCTAAATCAATATCTTCTATATTAAACTAATCTAAAATAAAGTGAAAATGCATATCTATATGAATTAGTTACAGAATTCATTGAAGAGTTATTTGATATTGAAATAACATTTGAATTATCTCGATATATATGTATATTTTAAGAATTATATCTAAAATAAGAGAAAGTATGATTAATTCATAAAGACTATGATCAATAATATGCTGAAAATATAAACACACATTTATCAATTGAAAAAGATACAAAATGTTTTTTCAAGTACTCCCATAAAATAAATTAATATCTTCAATGTTCAGCATGTCGTAGTTACTTTTTCGATCAGTTCTGTATCCTCTAAAATAAATTTCAAAGTTGTTAATTAAATCAAACATTTTATATAAGGCATAAAATAATCCATAATTAACAGTTCCATTAACATATCTAAAAATTATATCATGTCTATAAGTAGTTAAATACTAAAATTCCAATTATTCCCCTTCAAAATTTTAATCAATATATTTACCAGATGTATGAGAATCTAACATAAAATATATACACTAAAGGGTTTCTAAATATTTAAAAGATTTAAGGGGAAACACTTGACCACATATTAACAATATTTTACTTGATTTAAAAATGTACCATCATTTCATAGAATAACATAAATTCCCAAAAAACATTCAATTTCCCCGGAATAATCATATTAAATCATTTGCAATCAAATTTGAAATCTATTTGCAAAGAAAATCATTTGAAGATCCCAAAACAATATCACCAAGATAAATTTTACTAATTTATATAACATTGAACACTAATTTAATAAATTATGTAGGATCTACATTACCTTTAGTTAAATCCCTTCTCAACAAAACATGGTATATCTATAACATAGAGCATAATGTACTTACTTAAGACCATATAAATATTTTTATAACTCAAAAACCTGATTAAGAAATTTCTCATTTTAAAAACAAATGAGTTGAGAAACATAAACTTCCTTAAACATTTAACCATTTAAAAAAACATTTAAAATACATTTTAAATAAGTTAAAACCATAAAAAATGGATAACACTAAAAAACTTATAATAGATTCAATTTTGGAAATAGGTGAAAATATATAATCAAAATTGATACCTTATTATTGAAAAAAACCTTGAGCTATAATACTATCATTATTCATAATAAATTCTCCAATTCATCCATAGTGTTTCTAAAATTGGTTTTGTTCCGATAACATAATTTTCTATAGCAGTTTCAACTAAAGATGAAATTGATTATGGGAAAATTTATTATGAAAATCAGGCATATGAAAAATCCAACTAGAATCATATAAAACATCATGAACAATATTAGTAATAAAATCATAAATAAATGATAAAATAGAAAAATAAAATTCAAATACTAATTTCTATATTTAATACTAAAATAAGTAGTACATATAACATTGTCAACATGATGATCTATATAAAGGTACGATTATCTAGTATTAGGTTGAGAAGCTGCAAGATACCTATCAATTGATTCATTGTTATATTGAGGTTTCTCTTCATGAAATATAAAAACTCAAAACTCCTCATTGAAAACATATAAACTAGAAATCAATTTCATGTCATTTTCATAAAACAAAACTTGATGTTATTGTTTAATGAAGTTATTACTTTTATTATAAACTATAATTATTACCATAATTAGAATAACCAAAAAAATACCTTAATAACTCTTAGCATAAAATTTATAAAAATTATTTGTCAAATTCAAAATTTAAACTCTACATAAAAATACACTAAAATAATCAACATTAAGATTTTATTTTTTTAAATAATTCTTAGGGGTTTTCATCAATAAAGTTCTAATAATAATCTTATTTTAAATATAACATTAAGTAAAAAATGGAATCACGTTAAGAATATCTAGGAATATTTTATTCACTAAACTTAGTTCTGGTCATTTGAATAAGAGTTTTCTTATTCTTTAACATAATAACATTTTTATATGGACATTAATGAGAAGATAAATTATAGAAATAATATTTATTTTCAAAAATAATTCCGATTTGAAATTATTAAATTCACCTCATTTATCACTATTAATTGAAACAATCATACGACCTTTTTTAGTTTTTCTAAATCTATTATAATCAACCATAATAAATAAAGTATACTTAATATCTGCATTTTTATATTTTTTTAGGTATAAATAAATCAATATGTAATAATTTTAATGGATATTAGTACGTATTTGATTTCTATGTAAAAATAAATCTTTACATTTTTTCACTAACATGAATGAATAATAAATATGATGTTTTTCTTTTTTCATAGTATGTATGTTTAGTATATTCTCATGTTCAAAGGAGTTATGGAAAAATATGAATTTTTCAATACCTAAACATCAATGAAAAATAATTTTATCACTATGAACAATATTCAATCATTACATATTGAATATTGAGTTCATCATAAATAATAATATAAATTTTTTCCTTGATATAAGAATAAAATAATAAACAATCATCCCTAAAAATTAAACACTTATCATTAATAAATTTGAAATCAATTTATTTATCACATAATTTAGATGTAATTATTAAATTATATTTTATCCTTTAATATATAATATATTTGAAAAAGTAGAATTTTATATAATAAATTTACCAAAAAAAATACTTTCCCTTTGGAATCATCCCAAAATTTCATAGTGCCTCCCTAATATATTATTTATGTGTTAAATATTTATGGTTAAATATACATATGAATTTAAAAACAATTTCTCATTTACCATATGTCATTCATGCGACATATGTGTAATTATTCCTACAAAAATTATATACATGAAAATTTTGTACCGAAACTACTTTTGGTCCAATCAGATATAAGAAAATAATTTAGATACCTACGAATAATTTAAGATTGTATTATATTGTACTAGAGATAAAAAATATTTAGATACATGGGTCTTAATAAATCCCAATGACCATTTAAATCAATTAAAATAATCACATACATAACATCCTTTCACACCACATCAAAAACATGTAAAAATAGATGTAGAACCATTTTTACTCTTCACAAAATGATTTTGATACATTTGAGTTTATCTACTTTCATAACCAATATCGTATTTATTTAAATTTGTTTTCTTCAAAAACACCGTTTTATTATAGTTTTCAAGATCTAGCATAAAAGGAGGAAAAATGTTCATTTGTTCTTCCACTTCCTTTTTCTTAATTTAATTTGAATAATGAGTAGATTTTATATCATTACAAACATTACCATGAGAAGTTGAATTTGAATTCCTAGTATTTCATTCTATAATGAACTCACCTTATTTTTAGAAGTATTTTTCAAATTATTTCCCTTATTCTTATTATATAAATTAATAGCTTCAATAATATATTTTATTAGTATTTCAATTTCATCATTTAATAAAAAATAATTCATATTTTTACAATTAAAATCAGAACCAAATGAATTCATTCTAAAATCACTGAACATATTAAAATATTCCTTAAAATTATTTTTACTTTAATATTTATCATTTCTATATTCCTTACTATACACATATTCTTTCATATTACTCTAACTAGCTGTCAATTCCATATTCTCATCTTTTTTTAATTATTATTTATTTTTCGCCAATCGGTTATAATATGACCTTTATTTTTTGTTCTCAAAACAAGTAACATTTAATGTATTATAATTCCTACTGACATTTTTATCACCCTAATATTTATCCTTTTGAGAGGTTTTTCTAAATTTATTCTTCAATCTATTCTTTTTCATTCTCTTGTAGACTCCTGTCACAACCTAAGTCATATCTTCTTTTTTAATTCCCAGAAACTCATAATCATAGGAGTTATTATAAAAAACCATAATAGATTTAAACACTACACCTTTGTTATTTGAAGTATCCTCTTCATTATTATTATTCGGTTCTTATTCATTCTGAAGAAGTGGACCAATCAAATCAACAAGGGTGTATCCCATAAATTTCATGATTTTATTAATGAAAACCATCATTGCATGAAATTTATTTTGGAGATATTGTTGGACTCATTCAACAAGTTTTGGGATCTATAATTTTTCTCCATTTTAGGTTATTCAATTCACAATGTTAGAAAATCCATGGAACATTTGGTTGATGATTTCATCTTATCTCATCTTGAAATATTAGTACTCATCTAAAAGAATTAGAAGTGTATTTCTAATCATTTAATCTGAGAAATGGTAAGTAACTTGTAGTATCTTTCAAATATCATGTGCTATCTTACACATATACACATGAATAACTTTACTTTTATTAATAATATAATATAAAATTTCTTTTAATTGGTAAATATAAATATATCTAGAAGCATCATTTCCTATAATATTATACATGCTAAATTCTATTAATATTAATGGTTATCTCATGATTGATTATTTCCCTATTCTAAACTACTTAGGGTATACCTCTATTCTATATTTTCAATAACCATAATAATTTCCATCAATGTATGGTGGCTTATGAGAAATCCATTAAAAAGTTGCATTCATTATAATTATTCTACAGTAAAATGTTTCGATCGACTATAATGTCTAGTATAATCAAAATAGAAATAAAATATATAAATATTTGACACTATATACAATAGGAACATGTTCTCGATACCATATGTTTGATATAATTAAATGAAAAAGTACCAATAATGTATCAATAACAAGGTCAATCCTCTGGTACCAATAGTTATGTTAGAGATGATGATGGTAGACGGTCTTGAGGGGGGGAGAATAGTCCATGTCAAATATTTTTAAGAGATTTATTAATTATAAAAGTAAATTAATAATGATAATTTGAAATAGAAGATAAAATAATAATCACATTGAATGTTTATAGTAATTTGGTCCAAAGAGGATATACTCTTCTTTTAAACCACTCTATTTTGTTTGAGATATGTTGTGCACTAAACAAATTTTTATTTGGAATCGTAAAATAATTAACAATATCCTTTTCTAATGATTAGAGGTTTAACTATACTAATAAACTAAATTTTGTATGGGGATTCACAACCCAATTACAACAGTGACATTAGGAAACTAGAGTCACACCCCGAATGGTATTTGATTTAGAATCCGTGAATCATAGCCTAAATAATGAATAAATCATTATAACTAGAAAACCATAAATATAATATGTGTGAAAAAGTTTCAGAGATAGGAAGTAGAGTTAAATAAATATGAAAGATGGATGGGATGGATATATGATAAACATGAGAAACCCATGTACTGGTTCATATGTAATAGATCCTTTTGTCTTATCATGAAAGTACTAAATTAGCCATAGAATATTGAATCCACTTAGAATGTTCATCGAGTATATGAAAATACTGAATAATTTAGGATTTAATTAAATTATACAACATTATAAAGTTCACACCTTTTATATGGAGGGAGTGATAATCTTTTGAAGTTTTGTTGATGATGTTGTCATATTACAAACCTTCTCGACATCCCTTTAAACTAGGTGTTAAAAGACATTCAACATCAATCCATAGGTAAAATAATTCAAAATGATAATAACAACACTCCCAAAATAATTGTAACAATTATCTCAGCAATAAAAATTAGTTTCCTAGAATATCATCAAAATAGTTATTTAAAAATATCTGAATAAATTCAAAACTATCGCTATAATATTATGTCAAACATTACTTTAAATAATCTATTAAAAATATCTCCAAATTAAATGTTTAATGATATGTTTTAAAATAGAATTATATAAATATATTTCAATCTAATGAAATTTCATAAAAAATTGATTAGATATAAAATAACCTTATTAGTAATAAATATTAATTTAGAAATCTATCAATAAATAAAATATTGATAAAATAAAATTTGATGTTTAGAAATATTAACTTCCAGTACTATAGTAAATATTAATGAAACATTTAATTGTTTATCACAAGAAATTGAAAATAATTTTAATTTAATTTATCTCGTCCCAAAATAAATATAATTTTTGAAATAAATAAATAAATAAAATTGGATAACAACAATTTTAGTAAAATAAAATAGATAAAAATAATAATAAATAGTACCATCTAAAAATATCGAGATATTATATTTTTTAAAATAATAGTGTAGTTAAATTTTTAGATATGGCTATAGAATGGGATAGTATAGATCATATTGTATATTTCAGAAGTCTGTGTTTGAAGTAATGTAATTATAGTACAGAGAAGATGATTTAATAGTCACAATATACAATGGTGGATCAGGGTCATAGTTCACTCCACACACCTGCACCTCAAGAAAGCAAAAAATCACAGTCAATGGGGTTACCTTCTTACAGTCGAGGAACCAAACTCATGGTCTACATATAAAGTTAATTATCAAACATTTTTTCCACAAAATAAATGAATGGTCATAGTTTAATGTAGCATACAAATGAAAATCCTAATAAAAAGAATATCCTCTTCATAGTCATATACTTCATCCACAGTAGTATGGAACTCCTTCTCATGACCTCAGGTAAAACATTGGTGATGTTCCAAATTTGTGTATATTAAATTCATGCATTTTATTATTGTAAAAAAGTGTCATCACCAGATATACATTTATTTATTTCTCAGATGATTATTTTTGATGTTCTTTGTAATTTTTCAGTACATTCAAGTCAAAATCATAAATTTGGGATAGTAAGGAAAAAAACACAGCGTGTAATTTATAAACAAGAGTCGAGTAATTTTCTCATTAATTGCTCTAATAGAAAGAGTAGACACCCATGTTTCCAATCAAGACCAATGTGATTTTTAATTCATTCTATGCCATGTACGCCCTTATAGAAGTGGGTTTTGTCTCATAATGATTTTAAAATCCAGCTAAAGTGGTGCTATAAGAAATATACTCCCACTAACTGACCGTTGATGCATCTAGTTATATTGGGGTCTTGTATTTTCACTAACCAATAGACAAAATAAGGATAAAAATCACTGATCATATTAAATTCCCTGTACTTTTCAATACATGCTATGTAATTTATTTTTTTTATAAATATAGAGGTATCCCACCGAATTTCGGGATAAATATTTGGGGGGGATGTGTTGTCGCTCTGCCAACAAGACCATTCCATAAAGCTAGTTGGAGTTCTATTCTATTTCCTTTCATTTTTAAGTGTATTCAAAGCCCTTTCACTTTCTCTTATCATATTAATGGTATGTTTTGAGTTTCTACTCAACTATTACACCATGACCAAGTTCATAAGAGGCTGATTTTCTAGTGTTAGAGTTGTAATAATATTATGGGTGTACTATAATAAAAATTATGTTGTGTTTTATGTTATTTTGATGTAGATTTATAATAACTTTAATGAATTAATTCCATATTCACTATTACTATTGTATTATACCAAGACTGAAATGAGCGATGAGAAATAAAGGAGGTTTAATCGGAAAATCCATGACCATTACGTCAGCCCATCACCACTATTTTAGTGGTGATGATCAGAAAATTTTTATTTGAATATCAAATCACCGGACCAAAGGTTTGGTGTTTAAATATATAATTACCTTTTATTGGACCAATAAATATTAATACATATGAATTATAATTTTAAAAAAATTTCATAAATAATTTTAATAAAAAATAAAAACTTTTCCAATTGAGTCAAATTATGTTTAAACAATAACACATTTATTTTCCTTGGTTGTTCATTTCCTTCCATGGTTTGAACTAATTTTTTTAAATCATTTCATATTTTTTATCCATTATAAGAAATTAATTTTTTGGGAAAATCAGTTAAGAATCACCAACATATATTTTTTATTTTTTTCGGCCTTCCTCATGCGATCTACCCAGACTTTCTCTAGCTAACCAATTTTTTAGTTTAGAAGGGAAAACAATTTACCACACCTCTTGATGGGTGCAGCCAAATTTTTCTATCATTGTTGGGGTTTCTCTAAAAAGTAGCATCATGAGTTTGAGTCCATGTTGGTTTAACCAGAATCTTTATATTTCATTTCCTGATTCTTTTCTTGGGAACCTCGACCGCACATCCCTATGGAAACTTATGCAACTGGATGTTGTTATACTTTTTTTTGGGATGATTGTTATACGTATGATCCAGTTATATCATACTCAAATATATAATAGTATTATACATGCATTGATGATGGGTTTTAGTATGATGAATACCATTATACGTCCTTCATACTTCCAAATTCTTCTCTTCTAGAACAATATTCAGATAAAAAACTATTATCAATGATGGAATCCTTTACCACATGCCAGTTGGACCAAACCAAAAGGTTGGAATGAAATGGAAATATGGTAGAAAAATATTCCAAGATAAATTATAATAATGAAAATCTGGTTAAGTAAAAATATGTGTGCTCTTTTTTAGTTTTGACTGAGGAAGCATTTCCTGATGTGGCCCCCATATATTTTCCATTGAAAAAATTTGAAAATTATTTTTAAAACACAAACTTAGAATACGATAAAATGTCATGTTATGTTAAAAATGATTTTGACCATTTTTTTTAATTTTTTTACCATTAGTTGATGTCTTACCTATTCTTGAGGATTCCTAAGATTATTCCAGGTTTTTAGAATATCAAAGCAGAAACCGAATGAGGTTGAGTGTAATGCCCTGACCCCAGTTACCCAGATTCGGTGCATTATTACATAACATTGGCATGATCACAAGAAAGATCAAATCTCGAAAGACCGATTAGTTTAGTAGCCTTGGAAACACTAGATATATTCATAATGTTTTACATTACATCATAAAATGAAAACTACAACAATATAGTCTCCATAGTCCACACACTTATCCGCTCATACTATCCCTGCAGGTCATTCATAAATTACTTCTTCACATCCTGGAAAAAATAAAACATAGAAAAGGGGTGAGCTCAAATGCCCAGAAAGGATAACAGTATAGCGGAAACTTTCATAAATAAGAATAATCATTCAATGCAATGTATAACTAAAACAAAAGCCTTTTAAACTTGAACTTTAACATAGTATAGAAAAAATAAAATGAAATAATTCCATTTACTTATTCACATGGATATTCTACTAATAGAATAATCAAATGAAATATCAACAACCACTTTCATAATAATGGAATGCATAATGCCAGACTATCATAACCACATAACCAAGGCCTCGTGCCAAGACTACAAATAAGATTTTTCCAAGGCCTTGTTCCAAGACACTAGTTTGTCTCATGAGACCTACCGATGCATCGAGGAGCTATAGCGGGCTCCACCCGTCATTTATTAAGTCCAATTCATTCCCATATAAATAGGTTTAAACATAACATAAATATTCGTATTAAAACTTGCATACGAAATGTAAATACTTCATCCATAAACCATGAATTTTATAAAAATAACACATCCACAGTAAAACATATCACAAAACCTTCAATACAATATAGATGTTTTTTATCATAATAAATCAACTTCCAATAAGCGTAAAATCCATCAAAGGATGTTGACATAGATGAAATCAAAACTCTTTTTAGAGAAATATCTCTTTTTATTTTGAAATCATTTTAGAGTCATATAAAATAAAACATTTTCTTTGAAAATTTTCTTATAAGCTTGTAAGGGAAGCTTTGACGATTATACAATGGCGGAAAATAGCCGCACCCACCGTCTAAGTTAAAAAAAATTCTTAGCTTAATTCTGTTGAAAAGGTTAAAAAGGACCTTGTTTGGAAAACGATGGAAATATTCCTTTATAAACCACTTCTAAAAGTCAACAAGAGTATAAATGACATTAACCCATATTATAGTAAATAGTAAAAAATGTTTTGAAACCCATTTTTAAGAAACAGGTATGTGGATGATTAAGAAGTCCCAGTAGATTATTACGTATAAACAACCTCGGATAATGAAGAGATTGTGAAATAAACCCTTACCTTGTACTTTTCCTTGGTTGAGGGTATGTTAACCTCATATATAAAGATGAAATAATTGTTATTAAATTATACAAGAATCATATACATTAATATGATATCATATATGATATTTTAATATTGCTTTGTTAATAATATCTTAATATTATTGTCGTTTCGGGTGTTAACATACTCATTTTCTTTTATATGTTTTGTTGTGTAAGACATGTTTGTTATGGATAGGTTGTATATTATTCATATCAAGAATTATATTAAGTCCTTAAACATTATTATTAATCTTCAAATGGGAATTATACTTGAATGGATACGATGGAGAATGAATCTCATCGCGTGCATGGAGACTGTAGTCCGTACATATGCACGAGCGACAATATCATTCTTTTGATATTAAAATAATATATAATTGGATGGTATATCATATATACAGAATAATTATCATGTTATATTTATTATTTAAATGTATTAAAATTCATTATTATACCCATCCAAATAATAATATATTGAATAACAATTACACCACGACGTGGAGACGGTAAGTCGTACGTACGCACGTATGGTGACATGTCATTAAAAGGATGGGTAGAATACTGAATATGGTTGTACCATATTTATAATAATATTAATTTATATAATAGATACAAGATTCATTATTTTAGAATGGTAATAACAAAGAAAGAAGAAGTGGAAGAAGAAAGGAACTTGAAGGGGTGGTGAAATCATTACCTCTTCTTCGGGTTCTTCCTTTTGATTTGATCAAAAGGGCTCTTTAGGATGGATTTCTGACTAAAGGAAGGCCTCTAGGATGAATTGAGGGAAGTTTAGAGAGTATTTGGGAAGATTTTGGCCGAGCCAAATGGCTTTGATGGTGTGAATGAATGAGAAGGGGGAGTGCCCTTTAAAAAGAGGGGTGAGGGTCACCTTTGGAAAAGCTAGAAATATTATTTTATAATAAATTAATATTCGGTTTATAATGGCTCCAAAGTGGATAATTTAAAGGTTAAGGTGGGTATGGGTTGAAAAATACTCAACCAATAGGATTTTGATAGGTTTGGTTACTATATTAACCTTATCATTATGTATTAACTCTTAGTTAATTTGTTTGACACTTACCATGTCACTTTGAATTTTTATATTATATAGTTAATAAACATACTATATACCTCCAATCGTCCCCCAAGTGGTCCATTAATTATAAACCTATCATGATATAAGTCTCTTGGCCGAACCTTAGATTTTTAGGAATTGAATATCAATTAATAATATAATATTTGTTTTAAAAACTCTTTTATGTCAATTTTGAAACTATTTGGAAACATGATTTTTGTGAAAATCATAATAGAATGATTACTTCAAAAAATTTAATTAAATCATTCCTAACATGTCTTATTAACATTTAAAATTATTTTAATTCATAAAGAGTCTCAAATTATATTTATTTCTGTATTTATAATATCAATTATTTTAATTTTTCACTATTATGGTAATTACTACATCATCATTGTGTGATAAATAAATTAAATTATTTAATGTCTAAAAAATATAAATAAAATATCATTATGTATGAAATATTTTTATATTTCTAATGGATATTTATAATCGAATTTATCTTATGTTTAACCCTATATTAAAAATGTGTTAGTAAATAAAATTTGATTTTAACTCTTTTAACTCTTCTTTGAATTAAATAATAATAAATGTCCTAATCTAATCCAAGTGGACCTAAATGATAATATTTTATTCCTAAGGTTGTTTTTGGTCGAGATAAACTTGTCCAATAGAATTAGGACATGTGTTAGGGTAATATTAATATAACTTTTACCCTTAATTACCATATTTACTTTTAACTGTGGTAAATAAAAGTAAAAATTTACTATTGGCCAAAAATTATTTTCATCCCATTGAACCACATTTTACTCAATGATATTAACCGTGTCTCTCGGATTTTTGAAATTCCACTCACAGAAGTGTTAAAATTAGGTTTTATGAAAAATTCAGTTTTTTTAACTACCACTTAGTGGTTTCACTATTCATCGAAAAATGAAGTTTTTCAGAAAAATACCAAAAATTCACCCTAGACTAATTTCGATATTCCGAGTCCAAAAATGTAGTCCATTTTGAAAAATAAAATTTAAAAATTTCAAAAAGTGCGTATTACATAAAACTTCACTTGATACAACAAAGAAGATCGTGAGGTTTAGTGTCTTTGGGGCTTAGGATCATTACATAAAAACATGAAACATGAAATACAACATATTTATTGAAAACATCCTTTACATGACCACTACATTCCCTCGTACTTAGCATTTCATGGGATAACCTAAGGACACGCATAAGAAAAGGGTGAGATATAGAGCCCAGTAAGGGAGTACACATGGAATAACATGAGGAGTACAATACATGTTAGACAATAGGCATATCAATAGAGCATAAAAGAAACATGAACATAAAGGCATGATAAAGCATGATAATCATAACATGGAAATGTGGCAACAACACTTAACAAGGAATTAGCATGAGCCAAGGCTCATTACACATAAAGCATGAGTAAACCCTCATTGCACATGGAGCACGAGTAAACCCTCGTTGCACTTGAATTATCATGAGTCAACACTCATTGCACATGACGTATCTTGATACTATACTTTACCCAATGCATTAGAGCTCTATAAGGGCGCACCCTTCTTAAACATTTCATTTCATGCATAAATGTGCCACATGTATCATAAAATATGGATTCATAAAACATAATAATTTATTCCATGATAAAGGAATGTGGAATTCATACATGAGACTTTGTAATCAATAAGTAAAGGTGCATAAAGTTGGATACCCTTAATGGAGAAATGGGCATTGTATCCACTACACAATGGCATTGGCTTAGAAAATCGGTCTGATTTCGGCAGCGTAATGATGTGACATAAGAATTCATAAAAAAGGTTCATGAGAGAGAAAGGGGTTCCTCATAATATTTACTTGTAATGTACAGTAAGGATTTCATATATATAAATGTCACAAAAATTTAATGGAATTTGGATTCATGATACAAAATTATTACTTGAATGTAAAATAAGAGAGAGAAGTTCCTTTCAGAATTTCGGCATAGTAACAGGTGTACATGGGAGGCCTTTAATGGGAGAGAAAAGGGTCTCCCATCATTCAAACAATAAAAGGGCAGTATGGGGGAGGTTCGAAACCATACCCCAACATTCATAATTGAAATTAAAAGGTCAAAATAACATAAAGAAAATTGGACAAAAATGAGAAAGGAAGAAAAACCCCTTACTTGGAAGTGTGCTTCCAAAGGATAGAGAGAGGCTTGTGAGAGGTTTATTGGGAGATTGGGCAACCATGGGAGGATTATAGAGAGAGCTTGGCAGAGTTTGAATGAACTCCAAGGGATTTGAGTGAGGACGAAGTGGGAGCTTGGGTGGGTTTTTATAGGAATGGTGAGGGAATTCTTTATTATTTAGGTTTGGGTCCCCTTACATTAAATTAATCCAAACCACAAACCATCCCATGGTTTTTGCCCATGGTTTTTGGAAAAGGTAAGAGGGAAACAATATTTTATACGTCCCAAGTCCTAACTTCTTAAAATAATAAGTTTTCTTATGTGGAGGTGAGTCACACTCCCATGGAAATTAATTTAAAAAGGCAAAGTGTTGAATATGTCCCGAGGGGTCCATTAATGCTTTGGAAAGTAAGTCAAAAAAAACCCAAAATCACATTATTTTAATGATAAAACATATATTGGCCGAAAATAAGGATTATGGTATTTTATTACATCACCATTGGGTCATTATGATGTCATAAAACACATTATATATTTAAACGGTATTTAATTTTTACCCAAAGATTTGACTGTCTCAGAAAATTATGAAAAATTCACCATTGGATAATTTCGACGTCCTGATTCCAGAAATGGAATTTATTTCATCTAAAAAATTTTCTAAATATGTTAATTTTCTCTTTTAAAATAAAAACCGACATTTATCGAAAATTCACGGGTTTTGACAAAAATGGCTTTCAAAACATAATAAAAAAATTTATTTGCATTCATAAAATTATAAGATCCTTTATATTTAATAAAAAAATTAATTTAATAATAATATTATTATTTTATTAAAATATTATTTAATTCAAAAATACCTTAATTTAATAAAATTGATTTCTTAATTAAATAATAACTAAAAGCACCATTTGTACTTTTAAAAACTATTTACAATGTATCAAAAATGACTAGAAATTATATTCATTATTATATACAAAAATAATGTACATGAACATAGTACTACATATTTGTTACATAACCCCTTAAAACAGTTGCATAAGACCTAAGGGTAAGGTGTGCGATGCTGAAAGACTCTTAGGGTGGCTCGGATAACATCGCTCGAGTGGTAATCTCTATCAACTTCCACTTTTCCCGTAGACAGTCCCGTTCGAGCTTGACATGGTGAAACTCAGCTTGGGCTTGGTCAAGGGCGAAGACCAAGGATGCCACCTCTTTTTCGAGCTCCAAAAAATGGTCTTCGTATGGGGAAATTCTACTGGATGAGGCCATCGCTTCTTTTGTCTGAGTAAATTGGATTTGTTAAGGTCCTATATTTATACTAATAATGTGATCACTTTTCAATGGCTATATTAACAACGGTCACAATTCTTAACATAAAACCAAAGAAGTTGACATCTTATAAAAACATTTTTCATAAAGAGACATTTAACTGGATCAAGAGGGATTTTCCGTTAATGAAACTTTGGGTCATTACAATATTCCCCCCTTAAGAAATTTCTCCCTTGAAATTCTCCTTTTCCCACACTAAAACAAATGTGGGTAACTCAACTTCATCATATATTCCAATTCCCAAGTCTCTTCTTCAAACTTGTGGTTTCTCCACAACACCTTGACGAGGGGCATTATCTTATATCGTAGAACTTTTTATCTACGATCTAAGATCTTCACTGGTTGCTTCTCATAAGAAAGATCGTCTTCCAATTGTACCACCTCAGAAGAGAGTACATGTGAAGGGTCTGGTATGTACTTCTTTAAGAGGGATACATGAAAGACATCATGCACTTTGGCCATGGTAGGTGGAAGTGTTAGTCGATAGGCCACAACCCCAACACGATCAAGAACCTCGAAGGGGCCGATGTACCTTGGACTTAACTTCCCTTTCTTTCCAAACATCATGACCTTTTTCCACGGAGATATGAATAGAAACACTATGTCTCCAACTTTAAACTCAAGGTCTCATCGACGATTATCTGCATAACTCTTATGTCGACTCTAGGCATTTTTGATATGCTGCTGAATGGTTTTCACCTTCTCCACCATTTCTTTGACCATTTCTGGTCCAAGAAGCTTATGTTCACCGACCTCATCCCAACATGCCGGTGTTCTGCACCTTTTCCCATACAAGGCTTCATATGGTGCCATTTTGATGCTCGAGTGGAAACTGTTATTATAAGAGAACTCAACAAGAGGAAGATGTTGATCCCATCCTCCTTTAAAGTCCATTGATCAGGCTCTCTACATATCCTCAAGTGTTTGGATAGTCTGCTCGGATTGGCCATCAGTTTGAGGATGATAGGCCGTACTAAAGTTCAGTTCAGTATTCAGAGCATGTTGAAGACTCTTCCAAAACTTAGAGGTGAATCTTGGATCTCGTCCAAACACAATAGATAGTGGTAAACCATGCAACCTTACCACTTAAATGATATATATCTGTGCCAGTTAATCCAAAGAGAAATCCTCCCGAGTAGAAATTAAGTGTGCAGTCTTTGTAAGACGATCCACAACAACCCATATTTCATTGTTTCCTTTGGATGTCCTCAGAAGTCCGGTGACAAAGTCCATGGTGATGTTTTCCCATTTCCATTCTGGTATGGGCAATGGTTGCATCATCCCCTTAGACTGCTGCCTCTCTACCTTCACTGGCTGACACACCAGGCACTTTGATGTATATTCAGCAATCTCCTTCTTCATATTATCCCACCAAAAGTTTTCTCAGAGATCTCGATACATCTTTGTGCTCCCTGGGTGAATAGAGAAATTTTAACAATTTGCATCATCCAAAAGTTCCTTCTCCAGCTCCGGACACGATGGAACACATAGTCTTTTCCCAAACCGCACAATTCCTTATTCATTAACATTAAACTCTGAGGATTTACCTTTTTTGATAGCTTCCACCTTTTCCTGAATTCCCACACCATCCTTTTGAGCATCCATTAACCTTTCCAAAAGAGATGGTTGAGAAATCATTTGTGAAAGGATTGATGATGTTCCCTTATTTATGATTCCCATGTCCATCTTCATCAAGTCTAGAAAGATTGGATCCTTCTCAATTCTCATCATTGAAAGAATTGATAGGTCCTTTCTACTTATGGCATCTACCACCTTGTTCACTTTCCCAGGGTGGTAATGTATTGAACAGTCATAATCCTTGATAAGCTCTATCCATCTTCTCTGGCGCATATTAAGTTCTTTTTGTGTAAATATATATTTAACACTCTTGTGGTCAGTATATATCTCATATTTCTCTCCATAGAGATAATGCCGCCAGATTTTCAAGGCAAAGATCAGCGCCTCCAACTCCGGATCATGTGTTGGATAGTTTCGCTCATGGATTTTCAACTGCCTTGAGGCATAGGATATCAATTTATCATTCTTCATCAGCACACATCCTAAGCCATTCTTCGAAGCATCAATGTATACCACAAAAAGCTCCCCACTTGTGGGTAAAGTGAGCACAGGCACAGTGATAAGCCTCCTTTTCAACTCCTTGAAGCTTTCTTTGCATTCATCACTCCAAGAAAAATTTACTCCCTTTCGAGTTAGTTTGGTAAGAGGGTTGGACAATCGTGAAAAAATTTATCACAAATCGTCGTTAATATCCAGCTAACCCCAAGAAGCTATGGATATCCGTTACTGATGTTGGCCTCAGCCATCCCTCAATTGCATCTATTTTGGAGGGGTCCAAAGATATCCCATTGCTTGTGATGATATGTCCCAAGAATGAGACCTCCTTCAACCAGAACTCACACTTGTTGTACTTTTCATAGAGCTTCTCCTTGCGCAAAGTCTCTAGTACAGTTTTTAAATGCTCCTCATGATCCTCCTTGGTTTTGGAGTATATTAGAATATCATCTATAAAGACTACCACAAATTTGTCAGGGTAATCTCTAAAGACTCTATTCATCAAGTCCATGAATATTTCTGGAGAATTAGTGAGTCTGAAAGGCAATACTATGAATTCATAGTGCCCATATCTTGTACGAAAAGCAGTCTTGGGGACATCTTCCTTCTTCACCCTTACTTGATAATATCTCGACCATAAATCCACCTTGGAGAAGTATTGTGCTCCATGCAGTTGATCAAACAATTCATCGATTCTTGGGAGAGGATACTTGTTCTTTATCGTGATTTTGTTAAGTTCACAATAATTGATGCAAAGCCGCATTGACCCATACTTCTTCATGACGAAGTGGACTGGTGCACCCCATGGTGAAGCACTTGGGCGTATAAACCCATTATCCAGATTCTCCTGTAGTTGTTTCTTCAAATCTTCATGCTCAAAAACAGCCATTCTATATGGAGTCTTGAATATTGGTAGCAACCCAGGTATAAGTTCAATTGAGAAATCAACATCTCTTCTTGGAGGAAGACCAGGTAGTTCCTCGAGAAACACTTCAGCGAATTCCCTCACAATAGGCATTTCTTCAAGGATGGTTTCTTCCTTGGACTCAATCATCTGATCCAGATACGCGTTCTCATAAGGCATTAATATCCATGCTTGAGATGATGTAGCTAAAGGAGATTCATCTTCCTCCTGACACTTGTAAAGAATCTGGGGTCGATTCTCTATATGGAGTGTGATTTACCTCTCCTGACAATTTATGTTGGCTCTATATAAGGAAAGCCAATCCATGGCAAGAATTGCATCAAATTCCACCAGAGGGAGTATGACGAGGTTTTTCGAGAAATTCAATCCACAGATTATAATAGGGGAGGACTTATATTCATGGGATGAAATGATTGCCCCATTTGTCGTACTCACCGACATCTTTACTTCCACGATTTGTGTTGGTGCTGGGATTGTTCTACTAAACTTTCGAGATATAAAAGAATGCGTAGAACCTGAATCAAAAAGTACGTTATCTATTCTTCAATGAATAACTAGCATAACTGTCACCACATCATTGTCGGGGTTCACTTCGGTAGAAGTGATGGAAAAAGCTCTTCCTTGCTGTCTTGGAGGTTGTTGGTTGCCTCCGATAACCCTTGGATTAGGGCACTGATTTGCAAAATGACCATGTTCTTTGCATTTGTAGCATTGAACTATGAATTGAGGTTCGAACGGAGTGTTCCTCTCCTCTGTCGCAGCTGCAGGTCCTTCTTGATGACAGTTAACAGCTAGGTTCCCTTCTCTTCCACACCTGAAGAATTTTATCATCCCCTTAAGGAAATTTCCAGGGTGCTTCTTTCCGCACTTTTGGAAAGTGGGGTGCTGGATCTTTTTAGCACCATTGTATTTATCCATCAGACCACAATCATTGAATTCCACCTTATGCTTCTTTTCCCCATGATACCCCTATGATTCCTCGATCTCCATTTCAACCTTGAGGCCTCATCGGACAATTTCCTCATAGCCGTCGAAGTCACGGATCACTAATTCTTTCCGCAAGCTAGGCTTCAGCCCACCAAAGAAGCGGTCAACCTTGCATTCCGGGGTAACAACAAAACCGAAATCATATCGTGCAAGCCTCGTGAATTTTTCCTCGTACGCTCCAACATATTATTCATCTTTTTCCTTGAGGGAAAGGAAGACCCTTTCCATCTTAAGCCGGAGGGTGCGCGGAAAATATTTATCGAAAAACATATTTCGAAAATCCTTCCATTCTAACGCCTCGATCTCCTCCCCAGGCTTCATATTATCGATCAACATCCACCATTGATCAGCTTCACCCTCCATACGATAAGCCACTAGGAGAACCTTCTCTTTTTCAGAAAATTGGAGGATGGAAAATATCTTTTCAATGGAGTTGATCCATTTTTCATAGATCGTGGGATCGGATGATCCACTAAAAGTAGGAGGCCTTTGTCTCATGAATCTCTCGATAGCGACTTGTTCTTTATTGGGGGGGGGGGGGGTTGAACATTCCTCTTGACCCGTGTTTCTATTCAAAACTTGAGTTATCTTAGAGAGAAGCGTGACAAAGTTCGCGATTCCCACAATCATTGGATTTGGAATCTCATTAGTACAGTCATCACACTGATCTTCACAACGGTTGTTAGCCCGAGTCCTCCTATTACCAGCCATTGGCTGGAATAAAAGGAAAGTTACGGGTAACACATAAAGGGAAATCCAAAGACAAAATTTGATGACTTATAAATAAACATTCATTCCCTTAACTCATGATTCTATAGGCTTCAATCTAGGCTTTTCATGATCTACTTTCTAACATATATTCTTAGGAGCATTTTTCCCTTAATAAGGTTTTATACTAAGATTGTGAATTTATCAAAACATATCCCCCGGGAGTGTCGTAACCAAGAGTGCAGCAAGGCCCGTTGTCGTGCACCAGTTCCCGTTTGAGTCTAGCTCAAAGCGGTGTTTTCGGGTTTCAACCCTAGGATACATCTGTTCCAGAGCCGCCTCTACCTGCTCGTATCCAGACAGGGATGTATTTGTTTGATAAACCACTTACTTAGTACTTACCAAAACTTAGGGATGTTTTTATTATACCTAGTTATGTATCTAAGGTTTTACTAGGTTTTCCTATTCCCAAAAATAACTAAACCTATCCTATGATACCAACTATGACAACCATACTTTTTATTACAACTTAAACAAGATTCATTACAGAAAACTTCACTTGATATAACAAAGAATATCGTGAGGTTTAGTGTCTTTGGGGCGTAGCATCATTACATAAAAACTTAAAACATGAAATAAAACATCTTTAATGAAAACATCTTTTACATGACCACTACATTTCCTCGTACTTAGCATTGCATGGGATAACCTGAGGACATGCATATGAAAAGGGTGAGCTATAGAGCCCAGTAAGGGAGTACACATGGAATAACATGAGGAGTACAATACATGTTAGAAAATAGTCATATCAATAGAGAATAAAAGAAACATGAACATAAAGGCATGATAAAGCATGATAATCATAACATGGAAATGTGGCAATAACACTTAACATGGAAGTAGCATGAGCCAGGGCACATTGCACATAAACCATGAGTAAACCCTCATTGCACATGAAGCACGAGTAAAACCTCATTTTACTTGAATTATCATGATTCAACACTCATTACACATGACGTATCATGATACTATACTTTACCCAATGCATTGGAAAGCAATATAAGGGTGCACCCTTCTTAAACATTTCATTTCATGCATAAGTGTGCCACATGGATCATAAAACATGGATTCATAAAACATAATCATTTATTTCACGATAAAGGAATGTGGAATTCATACATGAGACTTTGTAATCAATAAGTAAAGGTGCATAAATGTGGATACCCTTGATGGAGAAATGGGCATGGTATCCACTACACAATGGCATTGGCTTAGAAAATCGGTGCGATTTCGGCAGCGTAACGGTGTGACATAAGAATTCATAAAAAAGGTTCATGAGATAGAAAGGAGTTACTAATCATATTTACTTGTAATGGATAGTAACTAGGTCATATAGATACATGTCCAAAATATTTTAATGGAATTTGGATTCATGATACAAAATTATTGCTTGAATGTAAAATAAGAGAGAGAAGTTCCTTTCGAAATTTTGGCATAGTAACGGGTGCACATGGGAGGCATTTAATGAGAGAGAAAGGGTTCTCCCATCATTCAAACAACAAGAGGGAAGTATGGGGGAGGTGAGAAACCGTACCCCAACATTCATAATTGAAATTAAAAGGGAAAAATAACTTAAAGAAAATTGGAAAAAAATGAGAAAGGAAGAAAAACCCCTTACTTGGAAGTGTGCTTCCAAAGGCTAGAGAGAGGCTTCTGAGAGTCTTCTTGGGAGCTTGGGGCACCTTGGGAGGATTCTAGAGAGAGTTGGGCAGAGTTTGGACGAACTCCAAGGGCTTTGAGTGAGGAGGAAGTGGGAGCTTGGGTGGGTTTATATTGGAAAGGTGAGGGAATTCTTTATTATTTAGGTTTGGGTCCCCTTACATTAAATTAATCCAAACCACAAACCATACCATGGTTTTTGCCCATGGTTTTTGGAAAAGGTAAGAGGGAAACAATATTTTATAAGTCCAAAGTCCTAAATTCTTAAAATAATAAGGTTTCTTATGTGGAGGTGAGTCACACTCCCATGGAAATTAATTTAAAAAGGCAAAGTGTTGAATATGTCTTGAGGGGTCCATTAATGCTTTGGAAAGTAAGTCAAAAAAACCCAAAATCACATTATTTTAATGATAAAACATATATTGGCCGAACATAAGGAATATGGTATTTTATTATATAACCATTGGGTCACTATGATGTCATAAAACACATTATATATTTAAACGGTATTTAATTTTTACCCAAAAATTTGACTGTCTCAGAAAATTTTGAAAAATTTACCGTTGGATAATTTCGACATCCTGATTCCAGAAATGACATTTATTTTATCTAAAAAATTTTATAAATATTTTAATTTTCCCTTTTAAAATAAAAAATGACATTTATTGAAAATTCACGGGTTTTGAAAAAAATGGCTTTCAAACCTTAATAAAAAATTTTAATTGCATTCATAAAATTACAAGATCATTTATATTTAATAAAAAAAATTAATTTAATAATAATAATATTATTTTATTAAAATATTATTTAATTCAAAAATACCTTAATTTAATAAAATTGATTTCTTAATTAAATAATAACTAAAAGCACCATTTGTACTTTTAAAAACTATTTACAATGTATCAAAAATGACTCGAAATAATATT
Source organism: Viscum album (assembly GCA_963277665.1). NCBI lineage: Eukaryota > Viridiplantae > Streptophyta > Magnoliopsida > Santalales > Viscaceae > Viscum > Viscum album. The sequence continues at coordinate 272,039,944 of OY728119.1, read as the reverse complement.
CATTATTATATACAAAAATAATGTACATGAACATAATACTACTTATTTGTTACATAACCCCTTAAAACAGCCGCATAAGACTTAAGGGTAAGGTGTGCGATGCTGACAGACTCTTGGGGCGGCTCGGATAACATCGCTCGAGTGGTAATCTCTATCAACTTCCACTTTTCCCGTAGACAGTCTCGGTCGAGCTTGACATGGTGAAGCTCATCTTGGTCTTGGCCAAGGGCGAAGCCCGAGGATTCCACCTCTATTCTAAGCTCCGACAAATGGGCTTCGTATTGGGAAATTCTACTAGATGAGGCCATCGCTTCTTTTGTCTGAGTAAATTGGATTTGTTAAGGTCCTATATTTATATTAATCATGTGATCACTGTTCAATGGCTATATTAACAACGATCACAATTCTTAACATAAAACCAAAGAATTTGACATCTTATAAAAACAATTTTCATAAAGAGACATTTAACTGGATCAAGAGGGATTTTCCATTAATGAAACTTTGGTTCGTTACAGCTATGGATCTTATCTAATATGTAATACATTATTCATGTTACTCATTGTTTATTCCCTTAAACTGATTCATAGATCACTCCTTTCTTATGCATGTATCTAGGTTATCCCGTGATTTTTTAAGTGCGAGCAAGTTATGTTAATATTCAATAATGATATTATTTTTCATGTTTGAAATGTTATGTAATGTACCTAATTCCTAAATACACTAGACATATAAATATTCCAAGTTATATATAGTGTTATATTATGTAATGCATCATGTATTAATGTGAAATAAAGATAAGAGTTTTCATAGTTTGTATCAAAGAAAATGATTAGTTATTTTTGGGATTATGATCAGAAAACTATAATGAAAGCCTTAGAAATAGAAATAAGTATAAAAAAACATCCCTAAATGATGGTAAGTATATAGAAAAGGGTTTATCAATAAAAAATAACTTTTTGGATACTATAAGTTGATGTGGATCTTCCATATATGTATAGAGGGGTAAAATTAAAAAATAATGTGTTGAGCTAGACTCAACCTAGAAGTGGTGAATGAAAACAGGCCTTGATGCACAGCTAGGTTTAAAATCATGGGGGATTTTATTTAGTAAATTAATAATATCATTATAAACCACTATTAATGGAAAAATATTACCATAAGTGTATATGATTAGAAATATATCATGGATAACATATATTGAAGCCAAGAATTTCATAAGTTAATAAATAAATGTAATTTATAAGTTATCTATTTAATGGAATTGGATTTTTGTTTATGTGTTTAATCATATTAAAAAACTATTCCCTAATTTTACCTTTATTATATCAAATGGTCAAAAATAGGAGGATTCGGGTAAATAATAAATGTGGTGAATAATGTGAGGAATGTCCCAATGAGATACCAAACCTGATGGGAGTGGGAATCGCGAAATTTGTGACTATAATCTCTTAGTTGACATGGTTTCTAAAAAGAAACCTGGATTATGAGAACCATATGAATCCCCATAAGAAATAAAAATCGATAATTCCTACCTTTATACAATAAAGGCCCCCAAATTTCAGTGTATCATTTGATCTATTAATCTCAGAACAATGGATCAACTCCATTGAGACGATCTTCTCCATCTTTCAATGTTATAAATAAGAGAATTTTCTAATAGTTTTTCATTATATGGAGGTTGAAGATTAAATGAGGATGCAATTTCTTATTAATATGATGCTTGGGGAAGATATCAAAGTGATGGGATTAACGTAATTCCAGAAAACCAAATTCGATTGATATTTTCCCTACACTCTCCAACATAAAATGGAAAGGGATTTCATTTAACTTAAGAAAAATGATGATGAATATATCTGGTTTTATGATTATAACATCCCTATAAATTTACATTACACCTATATTTTGTCTTTACCCACGAATAAATGGGTAACTCTTTATTGGTGGGATAAATCTGAGTCTACAAAGTCCCTACCGATCTGAGACTTTGATAGCTATAATGAAATTGTCTGATGTGACCTCATAGTTGTAATAGAGACAGATGAACCTCAATGGTATCATAGAAATAATAATAAAATGGTGGAGTTTAATTAGGGTTGTCCGATGGAGAAATATTTATGTGCCAAAAAATTCAAAATCCCACTTTTCAATGGTACCGAAAGAAGAACCCTAGAAACCCCCTAAGGGGAATGAGAAAATTATTTAGGTGCGGGAATAAAACCATGCTCAAATTTTCCAATAGGAAAACCCCACTAATGTGTTAGAGGAGAGTAATTCTTCATTAAAACCATAGTGCATTTTTCATTACTTCATCTACACGGAACTAGGGATCTTTTAAAACCAATTCACTAAGCCAAGGGTTTTTAGACACAACTCACAACCTCCAATGTAGTAAGGGAGACATTTTTCTATCAGAATTTCTGAGGTGCATCCAAAAACTGATGTGGTAACTGGTATGCTAGTTATTTATTCACGAATAGAGAATATACCTTTTTATTTGGGTTTTATGATTTCCTTCATATCTTGAAAATTTAGTAGAACTATTCAAAAAACTATGAAAAAGAGTGGAAGTAGAGATATTGGTGCAAATTAAAAATGAGGAAATTATTGAATCCCAAGTATATAACTCCTCCTTGATCAAAATCTGTTTGATAAAATTCCTAGAAAACCTTTATATAATCCATTTGGTTTAATTTCATGCAATTTTAGGTATGGATTGTCATTACATGTATATATCCAACATTAATTTTCTTGAGAAGGAAATAACTCTCTATATTTAGAGTCATCCTTCGACTCTATGCAAGTGAAAGGAGGTTAAAGAATCTTCTTTAGAACCAACATCCCAATATTGGATATTATTTCCCTATGTGAAATTGTATCTAGCTTAAATGATTGAGTATAAGGAAAGGATCAATCCTTGTAGACATGACCATTTTTGAGGGAATACACTAACATGTTTCTCGGAGAATTGTCTGGTTTTCCTCCAAACAAAGTGGATGAATTTTCTATCAAGATTATATTTTGGGAGTTTCCAATATCAAAAAATCCCAAGAAAATATAATTTTTTTTCTTGGTGAGTTGAAGAAAAACTATTGGATAATCTATAAAAACGGTTTATACTCTCATATTCTTCAGCATCAGGTGCACCGGTCCTCTTCGTCAATAAGAATTATGGGTCAATGTTCTTTTTCATTTATGATCATGAGCTAAAAAAGATCACGATGAAGAATAAGTATCCTATTTCCTAGATTGATGACTTATTTGATCAGATTTGTGGAGTACAATACTTCTCCACTGTGGATCTATGGTTCATATATTATCAAGTTATGTTGAAGAGGGAGGATATCCCTGAGAATACATTTCGTACAAGGTATGGGCATTATGAGTTCATTGTAATGTTATTCAGACACACGAATTCTCCATCAATGATCATAGACTTTAGGAATAGTGTATTTAGATATTACCTTAACAAAATATTGGTAATATTTATGATGATATTCTAATATACTCCAAAATTGTGGAGGAGCATGAGGAGTATTCGACCACTGTTCTAAAGGCCAAATGAAATGAGAAGATTAATACACAGTATTGAAAATGTGAGTTTTGGGGGAAAGAAGTATCATTATTGGGAAATATTATCACAAGAAATGGGATATATGTGGACCCTTAAAAAAGAGAATAAAATGAAGGATTTCTGATGCCAACGTCTATGAAATATATTGGTAGTTTGCTTGGATTAGTTGTATACTGTCATTGATTTGTGAGAAATTTCTCATGATTTTCAAACCCTATAACCATGATAAATATGAAGGAAATCATGATATCTAGGAATGATGAATGTGGATAGAGCTTCAAGGTGTTGAAAAGGAGGTATATGACTCTAGTTTTTATTACACTACCCACATGTGGAGAAATTTTCGTGGTACTCAGTGATGCTTTGAAGAAGATCTTTGGATGTGTGTTTATGTAGAATGAAAAATTCATAGCCTATGAAATAATACAATTGAAATTTCACCCAATGCTTGATCGAAAGTTGGATATAGTGATATTTTCTTTGAAAATAAGGAATAAATATATCTTGGGGTAGAAGTGTGACATATATATTGATAAAAAATTCCTCACGTATATATTCACATATAAATAGATGAATATGTTTCAACAAATATCGTTAGATATGATTAAGGATTATGACTGCTCAATTCACTACCATGTAGGGTAAGGTAATATAAAAGAATATACTCTAGGTATAATGGACCTAAAAGTAGTATCATTGATGAGAATTGAGAGGGATATGATCTTCATAGATTTGAAGAAGATGGACATGGGAGTCATAAAGGAAATATTATCAGCAATCCTTTCATTAATGATTTCTCAACCATCACTTATGGGGAATATAAAGGATTCTATAAGATATGATGTGGAAATTCATTAGAAAGTTGAAACTATTAGAAAAATAAAATCCATAGATTTTGATGTTAATGAACAAGGAGTTGTGATATTTTGGTCACAACTCTGTGTACCATCAAATCCGGAGTTAGCGAATGAACTTTTGGATGATGCACATAGTTGGACATTCTCCATCCATCTGAGATGAAACAATATGTATCGAGATATTTGAGATTACTATTGTTTTGTATATAAGAATATTGATATCACAAAGTATACCTCAAGATTTCATGTATGTCATCAAGTGAAGGTAAAAGGAAAACCCCAATGGGATGATTCAACAATTACACATACCTGTATGGAAATGGGAAAACATCACCATAGACTATGACACTGGTCTTCTGAAAAAATCATGAGGATATAATTGTATATGGTTTTTAGTGAATCATTATATGAACACTGCAGACATCATTATGATTCAATAGAATTTATTACTCAATCAACATTCAAGGATATACATTGGAGGAGTGGTGAGACTTCATTGAACACAACTATCGATTGTATCTGAACAAGATCCCGAATTCTCCTCCAATTTCTAGAAGAGTCTAAAACATGTTTTAAATACTGAGTTGAATACTACAATTTCTTATCCACCTCAAATTGATGTCCAATTTGATCAAACTATTCATAAACATGAAAAAATGTTGAGAGTATGCTCAATTGACATAAAAGGATAATGGGATCAATATATTCCTTTAGTGAAATTATTATAAAATAATAGTTTTTAATCTAACATAAAACTGGATCCCTATGAATACCTTTATGGGAAGAGGTATAGAACACCTACATGATTGGATGAAGTTGGGGAAAACAAACTGGTAGGTTCACAAATGGTTGAAGAAATGGAGGAAGAGGTTAATGTTATTCAATAGAATATTAAGGCTACTCAGATTCATCAAAAGATATATGATTAAAATCATTAATGATACCTAGATTTTGATGTCGGAGACATGTTATTCTGTGACATATCTCTATAGAATATATTCATGTGATTTAGAAATAAAATAAATCTTGGTCCAAGTTACATTAACGCCATTAATATCTTTGATCGAATCAGAGTGGTGGCCTATCAACTTGAACTCCCACCAAACCTATCTCAAGTAACTGATGTATTCCATGTATCCCTTGTGATGATGTGAAACCAGACCCATAACATGTACTCAATCCTTAGGTGCTACCATAGGGGAATGGTATTTTTTATGAGGAGTAGCTAGTGATGATCTTAGATTATAGAGAAAAATTTCTACGAAATAGGACAATACACCTTGTCAAAGTAATTTGAAGAAAATACATGTTAAAAAAAGTGACATGGGAACTATAGGAAATGATTAAACAAAGTTACAATGTTTTACTATAAGGTGGGATGTAAAATTTTTATGGGATAAATTTCGAAAGTTGTGATTATTTTAAATAAATAAACTGTTATAAATAAAATTCCCCTTATGATTTTACCAAATGTCACATTATATAATATAGTTATCTAAATAAATTAACTTAATCAGTTTTATTATATAAAATTAGATTTAAAATACCATTAAGTATCATTAACATTGATGATATAATTGTTGAATAGTGATCAAATGATTATTATAAATATAGAATTTTTTAAAAAACCAATTGATATAAATAAAGTAAGTAATGGCCTCAACCAGTAGGATCATACCATATAAATCTTATTTATTAGATCTTATGAGGGAGTAAGAATCTATGATATTTACCCTTGATCAGGCTCATTCTTAGATACAACAACTTAAGCATGAGTGAAACTATTTATGGTAGAAGTTCAAACTCTTTAAGAGCATGACACAAACCATGTACACCAAACCACCCCATGAAAATATCGTTGTCACAAACCTTACCCGTAGGAAATTTTCTTGTTTAATAAATGGATGTGTATAAAGACCCTAGAAATATGAGTATGTATTTTTTTTAAAGGATGGGGCTAAAGCCTCAATTTATTATTAAATCAAAGACCTCTTTAGTCTGGGTAGAGGGTGACCCATTACATAGCCCAAAGTCCCATGGCCATGTGGCCTACATACAGGTCTAGAAAGTCCATTTTTTCCCAAAGTACTCCTCGGTAAACAGTACTGCTACAGTACCCGCGCAGCTACAGTCCCGCCACTGCTCCCGTACCCTGCTACAGTCCCTCTGCCGCTACAGTGCTTTCGCTACTATAGTCCTCTGCTGCTACAGTACTGGTATAGTGGACTACTGCAGTGCTCCTATAGTGCCCTGCTACAGTACTCGAGAATTCTCCCCTTCCCAGATTTGATCCTGGGTCTTTTGGATGCCAAGCAGGAGCGTGAACCACTAGAGTACAGCCTCATTGGCATAGAAATATGATTATTACATTATTTTTTATAGAATAATGAATATATTTTTATCCTATAATTTTTTTAGAAGAATGAAGGATAATATTAATGATGAAGATCAGTAGCCGTACATAGGAAGATCCATTAGAGTAATTGTACCGCCATAGCTGGTTGACATTGAAGGGGCATGATGCCGCCACCTGATGGGATGCATTTGTTCCTTCCCTTTTGGTAAATGAGAAGGTGAAATAAGAGAAGCCTTGGCGTAGCGACCAGATTCTTCTGATGATGAAGCCAAATGGATGGACCCGGCGTCATTGCGGTTAATAGCATTGATAACAGAGAGGCAGTCAGACTCAATGATGATATCTACCCATCCACGTTCCACAGCAAGCATCATGTATGCAAGGATGGAAGAGTCCTCAGTGAATTTAGGTTCCTAGAAGGCTTCATGGGATTCAAATTTTGCCACAATAATCTGCCCAAGATGATTTCGCGCCAGGAGGCTGAGAGAAACGAGCCCGTCCTCGGGGAGAGAAGCATCCATGTTAAGCTTAATACTCCCTTCTGATGGGGGGTCCAATGATGGGGGAAAGAGGGGGTATGTAACAGCCCATGATTTTATAAAGAAATATTCTTTTTAATTTTATTAATGTCTTGTGTTGTACGCTACACCAAAAGGAGCTTGCACAACACACATCTTTGACATGCCTTGCATTACACGCAATCGCGACCTTCCTCGATAGCGTGTGTAATACGCAATACTGAGTTTCATTAAACAACGATATGCTATTAAAATATTATTAAAACTAGCCGTTATGAATAGTAATAACCACTTTTTAAAATTCTATAAATCTTATTTTTCAAAATGAACTTCATTTTTGGATTCGGAGTATCGAATTTAGCCTAAGGTGAAATTTTGGTACTTTTCGGATAACTTTCATATTTTGATGAATAGTGAAAAATTACTAAATTATAATTAAAAACAACTTTTTTAATCGAAATAATTAATAGTGATAAATCATTAATTTGAGTGGTTTTAAAGTATATTTAGAATATATTTTTACAATTTAATACAATGTTGGTCATTGGATGTAATTTCACATTTAAACTAGACATAAACAAGTGTCAATCTTTTGATAGATATTGTTTCTTAAAAACACGCTATTTGTTTTAACAGTGGGATTTAATTATAAAATTAATTAATGCAACTTTTATGTTATGAATTTGGTAAAATAGACTTCATTTTTGAATTCGGAATATGAAATATAGCTTGGGATGAAATTTTGGCATTGTTCTGAAAAACATCAATTTTTGATGAATAGTGAAACTACTAAGTGGTAGGTTAAAAACTGAATTTTGCATAAAACTTAATTTTACCGCTTCTGTGAATGGAATTTCGAAAATCCGAGAGACACGGTTAATATCAAGGACTAAAATGTGGTTCAATAAGATGAAAATAATTTTTTGGTGAATAGTAACTTTTTACTTTTTTTACCGCGGTTAATAGTAAATAGGGTAACTAAGGGTAAATATGATATTACTATTACCCTAACACATGTCCTAATTCTATTGGACAAGTGTAATTCGACCAAAAACAAACTTAGGAATAAAATATGACCATTTAGGCCCACTTGGATTAGATTAGGACATTTATTATTAATTTATTTAAAGAAAGGTTGAAATAGTTAAAATCAAAGTTTAATAAGTAAATCATTTTTAATATGGGGTTATACATAAGATAAATTAGATTGTAAATATTTATTAGAAAGCTAAAAAGATTTCCTACATGATGGTATTTTATTTGTAATTTTTAGACATCAAATAATTTAATTTATTTATGACACAACGATGATGCAGTAATTATCTTATTAATGAAATATTGACATAATTGATGTTATAAACACCAAAATAAATGTAATTTGAAACTTTTTATGAATTCCACTAATTTTCTAGGTTACTATGATATATTAATGTTGATTTAATCAACTTGGTTCGAACATTTAATTCTGTTATGACTTTCACAAAAATCATATATCAAATAGTGTCAAAATTGACACAAAATAGTTTTTAAATAAAATATTATATTATTAATTGTTATTTTATTACTAAAAATCTAAGGTTCGGCCAAATGACTTAGATAAGGATATATATATTAATAATAAACAATTTGGGGTTCGTTTGGCATGTTATAGTATGTGTATTAACCATATAGTGAAAAAAAACAAAAAGACACGGTAAATGTTAAATTATTTAACTTAGAGTTAAATCTAATTGATAAGGTTAACATAATATCCTAAACTTGTCTAAATTCTATTGGTTGATAGGATTTCGACCCATCCCCACCTTAGCTTCGAAATAAGACCCTTTGGAACCATTATAAACCGATTTTGACTTTAATATAAAATAATATTTTGAGATATTCCTAAGGTGCCCCTCTCCTCCCTTATAAAAGGACACCTCCTCCCTCTCCTCCTCACACCAATTTGAGCACTCAAGCTCGGCCAACCCCTGCCAAAATCCCTTCTCCACTTCCCTAGCAACATCCTAGAGGTTCTGGTCTTCCTCAAAGACCAATTCTAGTGCCCTAAGAGGAGGTCTCAAAGAGGCACTTCAAAGAAGAGGTAATTACCGTTACCAATTCTTTCATCTTTATTTCTTCTTCCACTTCTTCTTCTTAGGTTGTTTCATTATGAAGTAATAACATCAGTATCACTAATATACTGATATGTTATTATAAGTATGAAACAACCCTATTTCACCATCTATCCATCCTACGGAAAAAGAAATCACCGCGCGTGCGTACGTACGGAATACCGTCTCCACGCCGTGGTGTAATCTATTTTCCACCACCACCTTACATGGATGGGTATAATGGTGTAAAGAATAACTATACATAGTTATTACAACATCATATTGATTCTGATATATTGTATAATCCACTCCAATTCAATTCAATATTTATAGAAATGATATCATCGCTCGTGCGTACGTACGGACTACCGTCTCCACGAAGGGATGAGATTCATTCTCCATGTTAACGATTTAAGAATGATTATAAAGTATATATAAGAAATAATAATGAAATATATGACATTATAAAGCTACTGGATTTATGTATATATATATATGTATGTCATCTACTTACTTCCATTTCAAGACAATAAGGAAAGTAAAACAGCGTTCATGCGTACGTACGGACTACCGTCTCCATGAACGGTGTTTTTCATTTTATTTATCTACCTATTATATATATATATATACTGAATATATATGATATATAAATCATATTTTATATTCTGGAAGTAAGTAAATCATGATATAAGTAACAATGATGTCAAGAACAACAAGCCAAAACACCTACGATAAATGAAACGATTTTACCCAAAACGCTTCTTTAACATGGAAATTACAAAAGAACGGGTAATATAATGTCATAAGTGAACCATATATGATATCATAACAATGAATATGATTCTGTAATAAGTCAATAACATGATTTAAATCATTATACAAGAGGTTCGGACACGTACAAGCAAGTCGGACCTAAGGTAAGGGAAAGTATCACAATCTCATTTTTATTCGAGATTGTTTATTCGTAAGTATTTACTGGGGTGTATTTTATCATCCACATCCATGTTCCTTCAATATGTAATATTGTTTCCATCCACTTACAATAGTTTAAATCCAATTTTACTCTTCGGTGAGTTTTTAGTAAAGAATATGAAAGGAATCTTTTGTCGCTTTTTCATACGAGGTACTTTTTGACTTTTCCGACAAAAGTACGAAGAATGTTTTTTTAACTTATACGGCACGAACGGATTTTTACGGTTTTATAAAGCCTTATTTTCATGAAGCTTCCTCTAAAAGATTTCATGACTATTTTCAATAAAATCTCTTTCTTTTAAAATTGCATGATGTTTTGTGAAAAGAAATTGATTTTGAAGAAGAAAGGATATTTTCATCAAGAATTCAATTCAAGTGTTTTATCAAAATTATTTTCCATATAAGACCATAAAGGGTTCTATTTCTATCCATATTTTTACATTGATTTGACTATGTTGTGATGGAATTATGTTTATGAATTCCTTTATCTTATATGAATGGTTTTATGATGTCATGTTGTTTAAGAATCCCATTTTTTATTACATGGGTTATGCAATGATGTATGATTTATGATTTTGTGGCACACATAAGAAAGGATTCATTAAGAGATGGGTGGGACCTATATCTCCCTCCAATGCATTGGGTAAAGATTTTATATCTCATGAGATAGACATGGCTGGAATGGTAGGTTATACCGGTTCAGTGAAACAGGACTGAAACGAGGGTTACTCGATTCAGAAAGGGACTTTGTCCACTAAGATAGTCTTGGCAATGAGTCTTGACTAACAAGAAATGATTCTCTATGATTATGTGTGAATGCCATAAAGTTTCATGTTTTAAGTTATGATTATTGTGATTATATTTCACTGCCATGATTTATCCCATGTTATGAAATTATGCTCTCTTTTACAGGTTAAGATTTCCAAAATGTTATGTTCTTATGAATATGATGTTATTGATATTTCTTTTGTTTACCCTTACTGAGCATTTGAGCTCACCCTTTTATGTTTTCTTTTCCCCAGGATATAAAGAAAGGTTTTAGGTAAAAAAAAGGGAAGATCTTTATGGGAGATGTTGAAGATCTTTCACCATGATTAGGAGATTATATTTCGAGTTTCCAAAGACACTAAACTATTACGGTTCTTGTGTGTGTGTTTTTGTAATGTACTAAGTATTCCGCAAAAGTAATGTAATGTCAATGTACGTCAGGCTTCGGGTCTCTACAGTTGGTATCAGAGGAAAGGTTTAGTCAACCTTTGGAAACTAGGATGCGAAAACGTTAGTGAGATCCCTAGAGATATTTCTAAGGTATGTCTAGGGATGTCCCTAAGGATAAGTATACGTATAAGATACAGTCCTAGAACTACGGTAACGATCATAGAATTTAACCTAAGAAGTTAGATATTGAGGATACTTCCCCTTTACTAGATTGGTTTCTCTAGCATGATTTTTTCCTCTCACACTATTCTTTTTGGGTTTTAGACAATGGCTGGAACCCGAAGAAACCGTGTTGATCAATGCAATGGACAATGCAATGATTGCCCTCCTGAACAAACAAATGTTATGGGAGATGGAGTGCAAAATCTTATTGCTATACTTACACAAGCTATGAATCATTCTGGACTTCCAAATGAGCAGAGAAGGGAACAATATTCTATTGAGTCCTTCATGAGGCAACGTCCACCTTCTTTCAGTGGGTCTACTGATCCATTAGTTGCTGAACAATGGATTAGTACTACTGAAAAGATATTTTCAGTTCTTCAATGTTCTGAACATGATAAAGTCATCTTAGCAGTATATCGTTTGGAAGGTGAAGCTGATCAATGGTGGAATCTTATCAAGAATACGAGGCCAAGAGATGAAATTGAGTCCATGGAATGGGACGAGTTCAAGAACCTGTTTTTCAGTAAGTACTTCCCTCGTATTCTTCGAACAAAGATGGAGAAAGAGTTTCTTGAACTGAAGCAAAGGGACGATGAATCTGTTGGTACCTATGAAGCAAATTTTACAAGACTTGCAAGGTATGCTTCTGGAATTATCATTCAACCTGAAAGTAAAGTTGATCGATTTTTCAGTGGCTTAAAACCAAGTCTTCGAAGGGCATTAGCTATAAGAGACTTCAGTAGCTATGAAGAAATTGTGCGTTGTGCTATCAAGGTAGAAATGGAAGTTGGTGTTACATATCCATATCATGGTTTTGACAAGAAACGAAAGATGGAGTTCAAGGAGAAATCTCAGAATAATGATGAAAAGAAGATGAATGTTTCCTTATGCACAAAGTGTGGGAAGAAGCATGGTGGAGATTGTCTTAAAGGGACTAGAAAATGTTTTAAGTGTGGAAAAGAAGGTCATCGAGCAGCTGAGTGTCGAAGTAATGGAAAAAGGGTTTCTAATGATGTGAATAAAGCAAACACTGCAGAGAACGCACCGCCAACACTTCAATGCTTCAAGTGCAAGGAAATGGGGCATTATGCTAATAATTGCCCTAATCCAAGGGTTAGTGATGATCAACATGAGCAACCACTGAAGGCAAAGGACAAAGGGAAATCACATGCGATCTCTATTGGCAATGTTGAATATGACAACGATGTGGTGGAATGATTAAGTGTTTATGTAATGGGATTCCAAAATAATTTTGTATCATTGAGTATTGCAATATTTATTGATGTGGTATTCAAAGTGATTGAGATATTTTTTTTGGAAATAAGATGATATGCGAGAAAATGAAATGTTTAATAGTATTCATGAGCTCATGATTAATATAAGGACTAAGTGATATCATGGTTTGAGTATATAGAATTTTGAGGATTTTGGTATGTGGAAAGTGTTAACTTTTTTCACTAAGGTATTCAAGAGAATACACGATTAAGGACTTTGAGTGTTTGGAATGTGACCAACAAGACATATCTTATGATATGTGGGGATCAACGACAGTATTAAATCTCTGGTAATCGATGTCACTATATTATGAGAGTGGACTGCAGTATTATGTGTAAGCCTAAAGATTAGACTGGATTATGTTGGACATAAGTTAATATTGTTTAAGGATAAAAGATTTTCGATATTATTGATGGGATGTTATAGTAATGTAGTTTTAGAAAAAGGGACAACCTGCAGGACGGGCGACAGCCTATCGCTTCGGACAAGGCTGTAGGAATCGAACCCACAACCGAAGTGCAACTGGTCTTTATCGCCTACCACTAGCCTACAGGAAGTCCCTGTTTAGTAGAAACTAGTTTTATTATATTAAGCAGTATGATATATGAAGTATAAGTCCATTTTAGGAACCATATGTGATTAATCACACTATAGAATGACTTATGTATATTTAATAACTTTTTCTAACCTTTTGTTTGAGACAGATGGAATGACCCATCATTCTATCACATAATCTGCTAACACTTCACAAATAACAAATTCAAATTCATTTATTTAAGAGATGAAGTAGAAATTGTTCAAAGCACGAACAACAGTGAGATTGTACCAAAATAAAGTAAGTATTTATTCTAATTCAAAATTTCAACTTTAGGGGAAATGATCTTGAAAACCAAAAATGTTGTCCTAGTGATCTTATACCTGATGAATCAGATGGTACCTTATATCATCACAAATCTATGGATTTGTGATTACTGGCTTTTCCATAGCCATGTTCTCTACCACTCTCCATCAGAACATGATGGTTAGATTTCTCTTCCATATCCATATTTTCACCTATGTGGAAACCCAATGATTAGTTCATTTGGGTAACCGTTACGTTTCATACTTTTGTTTTTAAAGATTGGTTTTGATATTCCTTTTTACGATGTGGGTTTCTATTAAAGAAACTTTCGAATAGTAAACCATTTATAACCCCGACGAATTTCGAGGGCGAAATTCATTTTAAGGGGGGTAGAATGTAACAGCCCAAGATTTTATAAAGAAATATTCTTTTTAATTTTATTAATGTCTTGTGTTGTACGCTACACCAAAAGGAGCTTGCACAACACACATCTTTGACATGCCTTGCATTACATGCAATCGCGACCTTCCTCGATAGCGTGTGTAATACGCAATACTGAGTTTCATTAAACAACGATATGCTATTAAAATATTATTAAAACTAGCCGTTATGAATAGTAATAACCACTTTTTAAAATTCTATAAATCTTATTTTTTAAAATGAACTTCATTTTTGGATTCGGAGTATCGAATTTAGCCTAAGGTGAAATTTTGGTACTTTTCGGATAACTTTCATATTTTGATGAATAGTGAAAAATTACTAAATTATAATTAAAAACAACTTTTTTAATCGAAATAATTAATAGTGATAAATCATTAATTTGAGTGGTTTTAAAGTATATTTAGAATATATTTTTACAATTTAATACAATGTTGGTCATTGGATGTAATTTCACATTTAAACTAGACATAAACAAGTGTCAATCTTTTGATAGATATTGTTTCTTAAAAACACGCTATTTGTTTTAACAGCGGGATTTAATTATAAAATTAATTAATGCAACTTTTATGTTATGAATTTGGTAAAATAGACTTCATTTTTGAATTCGGAATATGAAATATAGCTTGGGATGAAATTTTGGCATTGTTCTGAAAAACATCAATTTTTGATGAATAGTAAAACTACTAAGTGGTAGGTTAAAAACTGAATTTTGCATAAAACTTAATTTTACCGCTTCTGTGAATGGAATTTCGAAAATCCGAGAGACACGGTTAATATCAAGGACTAAAATGTGGTTCAATAAGATGAAAATAATTTTTTGGTGAATAGTAACTTTTTACTTTTTTTACCGCGGTTAATAGTAAATAGGGTAACTAAGGGTAAATATGATATTACTATTACCCTAACACATGTCCTAATTCTATTGGACAAGTGTAATTCGACCAAAAACAAACTTAGGAATAAAATATGACCATTTAGGCCCACTTGGATTAGATTAGGACATTTATTATTAATTTATTTAAAGAAAGGTTGAAATAGTTAAAATCAAAGTTTAATAAGTAAATCATTTTTAATATGGGGTTATACATAAGATAAATTCGATTGTAAATATTTATTAGAAAGCTAAAAAGATTTCCTACATGATGGTATTTTATTTGTAATTTGTAGACATCAAATAATTTAATTTATTTATGACACAACGATGATGCAGTAATTATCTTATTAATGAAATATTGACATAATTGATGTTATAAACACCAAAATAAATGTAATTTAAAAATTTTTATGAATTCCACTAATTTTCTAGGTTACTATGATATATTAATGTTGCTTTAATCAACTTGGATCAGACATTTAATTCTGTTATGACTTTCACAAAAATCATATATCAAATAGTGTCAAAATTGACACAAAATAGTTTTTAAATCAAATATTATATTATTAATTGTTATTTTATTCCTAAAAATCTAAGATTCGGCCAAATGACTTAGATAAGGATATATATATTAATAATAAACAATTTGGGGTTCGTTTGGCATGTTATAGTATGTGTATTAACCATATAGTGAAAGAAAACAAAAAGACACGGTAAATGTTAAATTATTTAACTTAGAGTTAAATCTAATTGATAAGGTTAAAATAATATCCTAAACTTGTCTAAATTCTATTGGTTGATAGGATTTCGACCCATCCCCACCTTAGCTTCGAAATAAGACCCTTTGGAACCATTATAAACCGATTTTGACTTTAATATAAAATAATATTTTGAGATATTCCTAAGGTGCCCCTCTCCTCCCTTATAAAAGGACACCTCCTCCCTCTCCTCCTCACACCAGTTTGAGCACTCAAGCTCGGAAAACCCCTGCCAAAATCCCTTCTCCACTTCCCTAGCAACATCCTAGAGGTTCTGGTCTTCCTCAAAGACCAATTCTAGTGCCCTAAGAGGAGGTCTCAAAGAGGCACTTCAAAGAAGAGGTAATTACCGTTACCAATTCTTTCATCTTTATTTCTTCTTCCACTTCTTCTTCTTAGGTTGTTTCATTATGAAGTAATAACATCAGTATCACTCATATACTGATATGTTATTATATGTATGAAACAACCCTATTTCACCATCTATCCATCCTACGGAAAAAGAAATCACCGCGCGTGCGTACGTACGGAATACCGTCTCCACGCCGTGGTGTAATCTATTTTCCACCACCACCTTACATGGATGGGTATAATGGTGTAAAGAATAACTATACATAGTTATTACAACATCATATTGATTCTGATATATTGTATAATCCACTCCAATTCAATTCAATATTTATAGAAATGATATCATCGCTCGTGCGTACGTACGGACTACCGTCTCCACGAAGCGATGAGATTCATTCTCCATGTTAACCATTTAAGAATGATTATAAAGTATATATAAGAAATAATAATGAAATATATGACATTATAAAGCTACTGGATTTATGTATATATATATGTATGTCATCTACTTACTTCCATTTCAAGACAATAAGGAAAGTAAAACAGCGTTCATGCGTACGTACGGACTACCGTCTCCATGAACGGTGTTTTTCATTTTATTTATCTACCTATTATATATATATATACTGAATATATATGATATATAAATCATATTTTATATTCTGGAAGTAAGTAAATCATGATATAAGTAATAATGATGTCAAGAACAACAAGCCAAAACACCTACGATAAATGAAACGATTTTACCCAAAACGCTTCTTTAACATGGAAATTACATAAGAACGGGTAATATAATGTCATAAGTGAACCATATATGATATCATAACAATGAATATGATTCTGTAATAAGTCAATAACATGATTTAAATCATTATACAGGAGGTTCGGACACGTACAAGCAAGTCGGACCTAAGGTAAGGGAAAATATCACAATCTCATTTTTATTCGAGATTGTTTATTCGTAAGTATTTACTGGGGTGTATTTTATCATCCACATCCATGTTCCTTCAATATGTAATATTGTTTCCATCCACTTACAATAGTTTAAATCCAATTTTACTCTTCGGTGAGTTTTTAGTAAAGAATATGAAAGGAATCTTTTGTCGCTTTTTCATACGAGGTACTTTTTGACTTTTCCGACAAAAGTACGAAGAATGTTTTTTTAACTTATACGGCACGAACGGATTTTTACGGTTTTATAAAGCCTTATTTTCATGAAGCTTACTCTAAAAGATTTCATGACTATTTTCAATAAAATCTCTTTCTTTTAAAATTGCATGATGTTTTGTGAAAATAAATTGATTTTGAAGAAGAAAGGATATTTTCATCAAGAATTCAATTCAAGTGTTTTATCAAAATTATTTTCCATATAAGACAATAAAGGGTTCTATTTCTATCCATATTTTTACATTGATTTGACTATGTTGTGATGGAATTATGTTTATGAATTCCTTTATCTTATATGAATGGTTTTATGATGTCATGTTGTTTAAGAATCCCATTTTTTATTACATGGGTTATGCAATGATGTATGATTTATGATTTTGTGGCACACATAAGAAAGGATTCATTAAGAGATGGGTGGGACCTATATCTCCCTCCAATGCATTGGGTAAAGATTTTATATCTCATGAGATAGACATGGCTAGAATGGTAGGTTATACCGGTTCAGTGAAACAGGACTGAAACGAGGGTTACTCGATTCAGAAAGGGACTTTGTCCACTAAGATAGTCTTGGCAATGAGTCTTGACTAACAAGAAATGATTCTCTATGATTATGTGTGAATGCCACAAAGTTTCATGTTTTAAGTTATGATTATTGTGATTATATTTCACTGCCATGATTTATCCCATGTTATGAAATTATGCTCTCTTTTACAGGTTAAGATTTCCAAAATGTTATGTTCTTATGAATATGATGTTATTGATATTTCTTTTGTTTACCCTTACTGAGCATTTGAGCTCACCCTTTTATGTTTTCTTTTCCCCAGGATATAAAGAAAGGTTTTAGGTAAAAAAAAGGGAAGATCTTTATGGGAGATGTTGAAGATCTTTCACCATGATTAGGAGATTATATTCCGAGTTTCCAAAGACACTAAACTATTACGGTCCTTGTGTGTGTGTTTTTTTAATGTACTAAGTATTCCGCAAAAGTAATGTAATGTCAATGTACGTCAAGATACGGGTCTCTACAGGGTAACACTTGGCATAATGTGTCCATTGCGGTCCTTCCAGTCCTCAATCCATGAAATAGCTCGTTCAATCCAGAACTCGGGAGGGTGATGAACGTGGTGGAAAACCGAATCATTACGCCAAACCCAAATGATCCAAGCCAGGGTACAACAAGATCTTGCATTGGTCGATGAAAGAGAGGAAGACCAGCACATTAGAAGATCTGGGAGATCAGAGACAGAGTCCAGTGAAGCATCTGAAGTCGGGCCCCATTTATTCCAAATTTCCTTGGCTCTCGGGCAGTTAATGATGGCGTGCCAAAGAGTTTCAGGAATATTCGGGCAGAAAGGGCAGGATTCAGCACTGTCCATATGACGGTAAGCAAGGAGGCTCATGGTAGGGAGGGTTCCCGTGCACACCTTCCACCAAAATTGGTGTATTTTTTTGGGGACATTGAGCTTCCAAAGCGCTTTCTGTGGTCCCTCATCACGGACGAGAGAGTGAATGCTAAGAGCCAATCTGTACCCGGATCTCACATTGTTGTCACCCGAAACATCATTGGTCCAAAAAAGATGGTTGATGCCTACATCAGGGAAACAAGGGAATCTCAGAATAATTCTTTGGTCTCTTTCATTAAACCAATCCTGGATCTTTTCCACACACCACCCCGAGCCGTGGTCCGAAAAGAGGCAGTTGACAGTGGCGTCTTCAAAACCTGGTTGGGCAGGGGATGTGGCATGCATACCATCCTTATCGACAATCCAGGGATCGGTCCAGATGTTGATAGATGATCCATTTCTAATCATCCAGCCCACCACTTTCTCCATGAGATTTTGGGCCCCACAAATACTTCTCCAAAGGAAGCTAGGACGGGGGCCAAGATAAGAACCAAGGAAGTCCATGTGGGGAAAGTACTTGGCACGGAGTACCCGTTCACACAAAGATGATGGACTGTTCAAAAGGCGCCATACTTGCATGGGAAACAGTGCGTTATTGAACAGAAGAAGTTTCTGGAATCCCATCCCTCCCTCTGACTTGGGTTTGCAGAGTTTCTCCCATGCCACCCAGTGGGGTCTATTTCTTCCATCGTTTTCCCCCCACCAGAAGTTGGCAGTATAAGAATGGATCAGGTTGACGATGGCCACCGAGTGCTTAAAAATAGACATAATGTAGCTGGGGATAGACTGAATGACATCTTTAATGAGGGTTCCTTTTCCAGCTTTGGAGATGTTTTTTGGGGTCCAGCCTTGAATTTTTTTCTCAATTCTGTCCACCAGAGCTGCAAAGATTTATTTTTTGGACCGTCCAATCACCGTAGGAAGTCCGAGATACTTTTGGTGTTTATCAACCATTTTAATGCCTGAAGATGCATAAATCTCATCTCTCTTGGCAAGAGGCACCCCTGTGCTGAAGGATATTTCCGATTTCCCGTGATTCATAGACTTTCCAGACGCCCACTCATATTGCTGGATCGCGTGGCTGATCACCCGGCACTCATTAATAGTGGCTCTAGAGAAAAGGAGGTAGTCGTCAGCGAAGAAGAGATGTGACACTTGTGGACTCTCACGGCAGACCTTTTTGCTATGAATAGACGTTGAGGATGCAGCCCTGGAAATAAGGTTAGAGAAAACATCAGCCACCAAGATGAAACGAAAAGGGGAGAGAGGATCTCCCTGGCGCAGGCCACGGGTTGGGGCGAATCCTCTAGTGAGCTCCCCATTAACCTTGATTCTGAAGGAGACGGTCGAGATGCATTGCATGAAGATATCTATCCATTTAGTGTAGAAGCCCATTCTCAGCATCATTGCTCTTAAGAATTTCAATTCCACTTTAAAAGGGTTTGATAACTGTTATTGTCCAAATAAACTAGTATTTCTCAATAAATATCGATTCGGATTTTAAAAGACAAAAATATGCATATTTCAAAAAAAATATTATGATAAAATGAATAATATTTTTTTGAATCATAACTTCAAAATTATCCACCTGTGATTTTTTCAAAATTCTCTAATGTAGTTGAATTTTCGTTTAAAAATTAAATACCGTAAAAGTATATGGTCTGTATTATGACATCATAATGACCTAAATATGATTTAATAAATACTATTAAAGGGATAAAAGAATAAATATATGTTTTTATTTAAAATAATATGATTTTAATTATGTTTTATTAGTTTTAAAAAGCTTTTATCAATCCTACAAAACCATTAATATATTTTATGGTTTCAAAATCATTTATTTAAGAATATGACTCGCGTACACATCGCCAAGGGTAATATTTTAATATTTTTGGCCTTTGGAATTATAAAATAATGAAAAAAACATCCATTTTGTAGAAACCATGGGAAAAACATGGCAAAGTTTGTGGATTTGGTTATTTAATTATATAGAGTCCAAAACCTATGTTTAGGAAATGATAACAAATTAATCTCTTTTTTCCAATATAAACCCACCCTAAATCCCGTTTTCCATCACTAAAAAACCTTAGATCATATCCTTAATCTAACTTACCCACTCTAGAGTCCTCCCATGTTTCACCCAAGCCCTCAAGGGGGAAATCCTAATAATTTAGAGGCACACACTCTAGTAAGGAGTCCTCACGTTCTCTTCTTTTTTCATGGTTTTTTATTATCATAGGCATTCTATTTATAATTTCTAAGGTTGGAATGTGACTTTAGATGTCCCAATTACTGCCATTTTATTTAAAACATATGAGATACTCCTTTAACTATCATGAATCTATTATATGAATTTTTATTTGACACCATTATGCTGAAAAATATTTACTGTGTTTTCTATACCAAAAACATTATATTGTAAACACCATAACCATATCAAGGTTGTTCAACTTTATAAACATATAATTACTTTAATTAGTAATTACATGTATGTATTCCGTACTCATTATACTTGGAATAAAATATGATGATAAAGGAATCCTTGTGGTATGATCTATAGGGCACACATAAGCATGATAATAGAATGAAAGTAATGGGTGCACCCAAAATTACATAGTATTGTACACTCTAATGCATTGGGTAATGTTTAGTATCATGAGATATCATTTTGGGAAAAGAATTAAACCTAATTCATTTATGTTACCTTTTTCATGATGATTTCATGGATGTTATCCTTGATATATTTTTATGATGTAATGGTTTTTGTTGTTGCCACATTTCCCATGTTTCCCCTATGATATCATTCTATATCATGCATTGTCGTTAATGTTTATGATTATCAGCCTTTTTATGTCTAGTTGATATGGATATTGTCAAACAAGTATTAAATAATTAATGTTATTCCATGTTTATTTCCTTAATATGCTTTATATCTCACCCCTTTCTTATGTATGTCTCTAGGTTATTCCATACATTTTTAAGTGCGATCATGTTAAGGAATTTTTCAATAAAAATGTTATTTTTATTGTTTTAAATTGTTATGTAATGTACCTAATTTCAAAAAACTCTAGATTTATTAACCAACTAGTTTTTATTAAGTGTAACCATATGTAATAAATCATGTATTAATGTGAAATAAAGAGTAGGTTTTCTATTTGGGGGCTAGTGGTTTCTGATATTGGTATACCAATATACCCAAAGAAGGTCAAAGTAGTGATGTCCTAGAAACATCTTCACAAATTTTCTTGATTATGATATTATTTGATTTTGTTGGATACTATTCATATTTTATCTAATACTTCTGTAATTTCTCAACTCCCATTAATACGCTGATGAAGAAATGATTGAAGTTTATCTTATCTGACAAATGTGGGGAGGTTTTTTTAAGTTGAAGAGAAGGATGACTATAACTCAAGTGTTTATTCTTCTCAATATTGGAATTTGACATTATATATAGTATGATGAATCAAGAGGGGGTTTGGGGGTCTTAATTATACAAAATTATTGTGTAGTATCTAATGGGTCACATCAACTATGACCCAATAGAAAAAATATCCTTCACAGGACTTATAATTTGATTTTTGGTCCATGTTTTAACATTTAGAAATACTCTCTCTTCAATGAGATGTTTTTTGTCTATATTGACCATAAGAGCCTCCTCTGTATATTCTCACAATGGGATATTAATATGATTATAAGTTACCAGGTATAATACCTTTAGAAATTTTATATTGAGATGGACTATGGTCTTGTTAAGAGTAACATTGTTATAGTTTCTCTTATAAATAAAATGGTGGTGTATTAGGAGCTTGGTGAAAAAACATAAGAGAAAAAATGGCGCCAAATGTGTTTTTTGACGTATTAGTGGAAGGATTATTCCAACCACTAGTGGTTAATTAATTTATCTCTATTAATGATCACATTTTCTTTATTAGACTAGGTAAAGGCTGGTCAAGAATCCAACCATGCGTATACTGTAACACCATGAGTTTATTTGAATTATTATTTTTGAATAAATTAAAATTCAATAATTCCTTGCATTAAAATCTACATCAAGTTAATATTTTTAATATGAAACATAGATTTTATTATGTGGTATATGAACCACTACGTTTTTCTCTATTACACATAATATCAAGTTTCTATAATTGCTTCTATTACATGAAAGACTATGTTTTATCAAAAAACTATATACTCTAAATATTATTATTTAATATGATATTTATTAAATGTACATGGGAATGGTGAGAATTAATAATATTAAATATATTATTAAAACTTCTATTTTTCACATGTTAATTAGTTATCTATTGATCAAAAATAAAATAAGAATCATTTAAAATAAAATGAAACATTTTCTAAAAAACAATTTTGTTCTAGAAAATGGGTTCATCATGCTTGTTGAACATATTTTAAAATTAAATTTTACCAATTTTAGAAAAATTATTTGAAAAAGTAAAATTAATTTGGAAATCAAGATATCAAAATTATCATTAGGAGTATTTTCTAAATAAACTGAGAATTTTTTTATTATGCATAATGAAAAATAATAAATATTAATTGAATATTGTATGTACATTTAATTAAATTATAAGATAGATAATATTTTGAATTAGTTTTAATGTAAAATTAGATCAACTTTATATCAATTAATAAAATTTAGTTCGTTTTAATCATTTTCATATAGAATATAAATATAAAAACATTTCAAGGCTTTTTATATTTTCACATTAAGAATATTTTTTCTCATCACATTAGCATGATTAATTTTAAATTAAATTCTACCAGTTCTATAATTTATATTAGAAAAAATGGATTATATGCTTTTAATCAGAATAATTTATATTATCCAATAGTTTAACATTATTATTTACCATAATGATTTGTTAAAACTATTAAAATTATTTATAGAGCCTAAGGTCAAAATGGGTTTACATAGTTGTTAAACATAGAATATAAGGTATAAAATGACCAAATATCTTTTCCAACACCCATTGAATGCAAATATTTTGACCATAAAAACCTTATGAACTTTTTATGATTTTTTGGATACTATTTCATGAAAGATACCTATATAATATATTAAGTATAAAAAAATACAAAAAATGAACCTTCATTTCCCTTTTTATGTATAATTCTTTGAGAAAACGAAAAGGCATAATTTTTGTTTTTATAAAGGGTAAATGAGTTTTTTATCATGTTACTTTTTTTTTATTAAATAATTACTTTAAAATATTTATGAAGCATCAATACAAGAATTATTTAGTTAACATTTAACTAATATAGTTTATATGAAAAATATTAAATGTGAAATAATTTGATTGAATTATTTTCTTCAATTAATTTTTTATATTAATATATAATTTTAAACATTTTTTCTTTTAATATATTCAAATTCCATCATTTTTTTATATCTTAAAATCTAAATTAAATAAATAATGTCCCAATTGACATAAATGTTATTTTATAATAGATTATAGTTTATTAAATGATTTAAAATGAAAAATTCATATCTTCTACCAAGTGATATGTAAATGTTAATAAATCTAAAATATATTCTATTAATGCTCAAATTTATCGTTTATATTGAACACATTAACCCCTAAAAAGTAAAAAAAATAGCATTGTTAGGGTTAAATCATGGTTTATGTGTGTTGCTTACGCTTATATTAAAATTAATTGGAAAAACACATGGGATTTTTGTATTATAAATTAGATATCATATTTATAATTAGTGGGTATAAATTAACTAATAATTATCACCTTAATTTATCCTTAAATTAAAAATTAACTAGGTTAGAAAATTAGTTACCTTAGTAAAAACCCAAATTGTAAAACTAGGTTAACGTAGAAGAAAAGTATTAAAATTATAAAAAAACACTCATCATAGTGAGGTGGAGGTTTAAATAAATCAAATAAAAACCTCTCTTACATTATTATTCAATTTTGGAGAAACATGAGGTAAGGGAGACCTCTCGATAGTGAATAATTTTGAGTATTCCTAGGAATGTCCCTCCTCCTAAACTATAATAGGGTGCACACTCTATCCAATTATTTACACCTATACTACCATTTTTCTTAATCATGATCTTCCAAAATCACTTCCCATATTCCAAAAACTCACACTTTAATGAGTAGTTTTGGATAAAATATAACTAGTGAGTTCATTTGGTGAAAACCAAAAAGAGATACCAGAAGAATATTTAACAATTATCAACTAAGTCTTATATATTACTTCTTCATGAAATCCCTCAATTTATTTTTATATAATGATTATGAAATATCCTTAGTATCCTTCATATAATTATAATTTTTTATGATAATTTTATGACCTAAAACACAGACACCTCTATCAAATGGGTTATGAAATAATTGCTTGTGTGTACGGTGGGCTACCGCCACACGAACTTATATTTTTCGTTTTTCCATTACCACCTATACAATTGAGAATAATGATGGAATTTTTTATATATATGATATTTATTATGAAGTTATTATTCTTAAATTATTATATATCATATAATTTCATGATATTTTTTTTTGGAATATGATTACATCATTCGTGTGTATGACAGACTACAACCTCACAAAATGATGTTATTCATTTACACATTATATGCAATTTATTCCAGATGAGCTAAAATTAAATAAATGATATAAATGAAAAAAATATTTTTCTGTAATTATAATATTCATATACATTTTTTATTTTTATTTCTTTCAATGCAACAAGAAAATGGAAACTGTGTTCATGCGTACGTACGACCTACCATCTCCATAAATGGTGTTAACATCTCAAATCACTAAATTTTATAGATTACTATAAATACATTTAAAATGATTATATATGATATTTATATCATTATTATAATTCTAGATATTATTAAATCATTATTAATGTAATTATAACGTAAAATATAACAGTTGAAATCATTTATGAAAAACAAAGCTGTTATTACCTGAAATATAACTTTAACGTTGAATTGTTAGTAAAAAGGTAATAAAATGTCTTAATAAAATCATATATTATATTATATATATTACTATGTTTAATTTATATATGATTATTAAACTTATATTTATTACAATGGGATTTTTAATGAGTACGATGAGGGTCAAGACTTAAGGTAAGGGATTTACGCCTGAGTTTTACTTTAGTGAGACAAAAGCAATATCCACCACCTCAATCCTCTAAGCGGGGAATATAATTCCCACAAGTGTATATTATGATTCAATTACAAAAAAAGTTTTGGTATTTATATATCCATTTAAGGATCTCTCTTCCATGGGGTTATGGTTACAATGTTACCAAAGCTTTAAGGGAATTTTGTCTAAATTTGTCTTCTATGAGACGCATGTTGTTTCATGATCATATATTCTTTTATAAGGTAAATATAATGCCCCTTTAACATGTTGTGTCCAGAATATCATTAAATTAAGGATACAATAAGAATAATTTAATATTATTATTTGATTGGGATTATGATTCAAGGTTACTGAAGTGGTCAGTACTTTATGTAATAGTCGCATTGTTTTAAGGTATTGTTTACAATTATGCATATATTGATGAAATTTTATTATCCATATATTAGGAATTCTCATGATTTTTTTTATCATATATTTATTAATTATATATTTAAGTAAGAATAGAATTTTCTACTCATTTTTAGTTAATATAATTAATAAATTAAATTTATGAAAATCAAACATTATTTCTCCCTTCGGTCAGAAACCTGTTTTCTTTAAAAACCAGATTTTCTGAAAGTGTTTTAAAAAAAATCTACTACTGTCACATTATTTTTAAAAGAAATTTTAACCCATGTTTTACCTTTTTACAAAATGTTTCTATATGTAATAATCTTTTCATATTCTGATTAAGTCTATTTTGACTTCTACCGAAAATGTGAAAGGAATATTGGTTTTTACTTATATATCATATACTAGATTCTATGCCATCATGAAGACTCAATTAAATGAAGATTCCATTATTCCTTTTAACCAATACATTCAAAATAAAATGATTTCATATATTTTTTATGTTTAAAAACTATATTTTGGAAGGTTTTTAAAGAATCATTTATAAGGGTTCAAATGTAATTTTCATTGAAAAGGATTTGAAATGTGTTTATGATAAAAATGTATTTACAATGGTTTCCATGGAGTCACATATTTGTTTTAAAGGTTATTTTTAAGGAAATGGTATTTAAAATGTTTTTAAATTTTAAAAATTATTTGTCAATGTGGAATTTATATTTTCCTCAAGAAACAGTTTTAATGAATTTTATGAGATTTATTTATAAACAACCATTGTTATTTTAGAAGAAAAAGATTTTAAAAATGTTAAATGATATTTATTTTAAAAGAATAGATATTTTATTTAATAAATTTCCCATTTTATCTTTCAAATACTTCTCCATCTAAGATGGAGTCCTTTGATACAGATTATGCTTTACTGGGGAGATAATTCAAGGACACCATTTTTATTATTTCTTTGAATATATTATTTTTATAATGATTTTTATGAACCCTGTTTCTCTTCCATGGGTTATACCATAAAAAATGATTTTGAAACCTGATTATATTCACATGTTAAAATATAATGAAATGATTGTGAAACATATCTTTTTTTCATAGTTTATGATATGATGAAAGATTTATCCTACCCATTTCATTTAATTGGTTATGAAATGATTAATATTTGTGATCTTATGAACAAATATTTATTATTTAATTATGTGGTGGGTGGTACCAATATCTCCGTCTAATTTATTGGGTAAATATTTATATATATCATGAGGTAGACATGATAGGAATGAGGAGTGAACCAAGTATCATATGTGAATTTTTTCATAATGACGGTTTGGGGAGTGAACCAAATCATCAATAAGGAATGGACAGTGAATGGGGATATTGGTCTGTCCCACTCAACTAGTGTAACCCCCATGAAGTTCATTGACACTTTTTTTGAATGAGCCATGAATTTTAGTCAATCATTTTACCTGATTATTTTTAGGCCTAAAATCAATGTCTTATTCCAATTTTATTCTCTCATGGATATGGCTATTTCATTATATTATCATTGAATTCTTTTGAACTTAAAAATTTATTTAATGAATCATGATTAAGATCTTTGATATGTGGGTTATGGTTTTCAAATGGTTTTATCATGTTCTTATACACTTATTTTCATGTTATTCTAAAGTACCTACTTTATTTACCCTAAATGAGCATTTGATATCACCCATTCCTATGTTTCCTATCCCTAGGTTTTGAAGGGAAGATTTATGTAAGAGAACTAAAGGAGAAGATATTTATGGGAAACACTGAAGATCCTTCACCATACAATAATATTTTGTTTCATGTTTCCAAAGTCACCAAACTATTATGGTCTTCATACATGAGTTTGTGTGATGTAATGAATATTCATAAAAAATATTTAATATCCATGTATGTTAATCATGAGTCTCTATATCCGCTTTTATGTGAGAATAGCTAATAGGAAGTGACCAAATACCTGACTGGTCATTGGACATCAATGATAAGACTTAGTAAATGGAGAGTTATAGTACCTAATTCCACCAGGGAAGAGATGATGAGATACTTTCATTCCTCTATGTGGGATATGAATCCTGGAGTGAAAAATATATACCTTGACTCTAGGTGGAAGTTCTAGTGAGCAGTGATGAAGAGATACATTAGTGGATATGTTTCCCAATGTTATACCCGCTAGTGGATAATGTCTGAGTACCAGCATCTTAGCGGTTTACTCTAGCTACTTTATGCTCCCATTTGTATCTGGGTCAGCATCATGATGGGATTTGTGAATAGGATACCCTAAACCCTAAGGATCCATGATATTTTTAGGGTGATTTTTTATTTTCTATGGAAAGATACTCTTTTATTTCAGATACATGAATCTCAATCAATAGCTATGATATGAAATATGTTGGTTCATTATATTTTATTCTTTCATGTAGTTGAGTTGATCATTTTATCTACCATATATTCATGTTTTAGATCATTATTTTGGATGATATTGATCTCAATATACCATCCCCAGTCATACGTAAGGTCATATTAGATGATTTATATATTAGAGTATATGATTTGAGCATACATCCTCAACTTTGAGGGAGTGTGGGATTGGATATGTTTTGATAAAAAATTATTACCAGATTTTGATTCATATTACAAATTCTGTGTCTATTTATGGTATTCCATTTCATTTATCACTTTGTCAGAATGAGGCTGGCGATGCAACATTTTTGGGGAGCAGTACAGTACATAAAAATTTTTAAGAGAGTGTAGTTGATTCATAACTTACATCTGACATAGATCTTACACCAGTCGTAAGAGGAGACCATTGGAGTTTTTAATAGGTGATTCCGTTTTTCAGCAAGTGAGTCCTTGGTTAAACCATAGATGGTTGATGAAGAATGGGAATGAAGTCCCTTGTTATGTTGAACCGTTCATTTTCACCAAGTGGATTGGAATAGTGGAACCAATACCGTGATTATTATCGATATCAAGGATATTGTGTTATATCCTAATGAATCATACATGGAAATACTATAATAAATTTTCAATTTAGAAATAATTTTTTCATTAGATATGTTTTAAAACATATCTATTGATTTTACCAATGTTTTAGAAAAACATAAAGAAATGCGGCACTACTAATTATTGATTTTTATATATTTCACTTATAAGGCCCCGGCCTTAAACCTTACTTAATATTGAATTAAATGAATAATTTACATTGAGGATCTTTTCTGGTTTAGAGTTTTAGAGAATTAGAACTATTATATCTCAAAAGATTACAAAGTATACACTTCTACTAAGTTTCCATAGAATAAAAAAAACTCTTAAAAAGAAACATGTCTAGTTCCATGTTTTAGATAGCCTGACTTTCCCTTGATCCCATCCTTGACCCTAATACACATTAAGTCCTGTGAAAAACATTTCAAAAAAACTTGGGGTGAGCATAAAAAGCTCAGTAAGGGATACAAAAAGAATGAAAACTGTTAGTTTTTCAAACATCAAGTAAACAATGTATACTTTATCAAAGTAACACCTTCACCTTCATGAAGTAATAAAAATTCTTCACTGAATAAAATATCACTACTTACCCTTTTGTAACCAAAAGATTACCATAAAACCCATATAAAGAAAACATAACATATAAAGGTAACTTTTAACATAAACATACTTAAGTGGAATAACCATACGGTCGACTTCCACACATATCACTTAATGGAATAGCCATTCGGCCAACTTCCATACATACTTAATGGAATAGCCATACGGCCGACTTCCATACCCAATGCATTAGAGGTTATAATGTAACCACCCATCCTGGTATTCACGGCACCACCCGTCATATGGTTTATCATGTAACCACCCGTTAAATGTCCAAGTACCATAAAAAAATCATAAGACATAAAACAAATATAATGTAAAGAAAACATTTCCACACATTGATCACAATATATCACTCAAATATATTGACATAACAAATACATTATAAAAACCATTTTTAATACCAAAATACATAAAAGAGTATATAATATTTATTTCATTTTAAAAACATCACGGTTTGTTGAGGAAGCCAAAGACCAAATAATTCTCGCGGCGGCGGAAAAGGTCGTTGTCACCGCGTACTTTAAAAAAACATTCCTTTTTTGTCGTTTAGTAAAACGCTTCGTAGAAAAAGATTCCTTTTGTATAAAAGTAAAATTCAAAGGGGTTTATACACCGTATAAAATAAAGTTGTGTATAAAATGAAATATTCCTCAATGAAAGGAGATTGATACGAAGTCCCTTAACTCGGGTCCGACTTGACTCGATCGTTCTTTAACGTCCTGAATAATAAACATGAGTTAATTTCTATTTTCATAAGAACCTTTTTCGAGTTCATTATTCCTTTTATATCACTTATTTCTATTTTATAAACATTATGTTATCATTTAAGTTAATAATGTTTGTTTTGTCGATATTTGGTCCTTAAATCGAAAGTGGATTTCTTACAATTACATGTTGTTCGTGTAGTCAAAGGTTCTTTATATACAGAATGACATTCTATGATTTGGATATCAGATATAAGATATATATCCAGCGTATACATGTATTAATAATATTACATAATCATTTATAGGTAAGAAATGAAATGCACCGTTCATGGAGACGGTAAGCCGTACGTATGCATGAACGCTACTTTCATTTATATGTCATATTAATGGAATTAAAACTAAATGAGGGGTATGTATATTTTAATTCCAGAATTATATTAATCATTTATATGTAAAATACATCATATATATCCATTATATATATGTACTTATAATAGTACATTACATTTGGGGATAAGAAATGAAATGCACCGTTCATGGAGACGGTAAGCCGTACGTACGCATGAACGCTGCTTTCATTTCTTTGTCATACATTAATGGAAAGAAATAATAATGATATAGAGGTATATTATAATTACAGTATAACATAATATATAATAACTTTAAATACATCCTTTATACATCCCACATATGGCATTAACGAACCAAGTCACTTTGAGGGGGCGGTAGTTCGCACTTCCATAAATGAAGATATCGCATTTACCCATAATGGAAACCATAAAGGTATGCCCAAAATGAAAAATACAGAAGATTAAGGAAACCATAAACATATTATATATCATATATAAATATAGTGTCATCTTAATGGCCATCTTTTAAGGTGTTAGAAGAATATCGAACAATCATCGTTTCGTGAGGCAGAAATCCGCCATCCACGGAAACAGTATGTTCTTTAACCATTAGACGTAGGTGTGTGTAAGTGTAGCTTGAATCCAACTTATAAAAACATCCTAGTATATGGAAGATGATTTATTTGTTACAAAATAAATGAATAAAAAGAGTTTAGGGGTTGGATAAGAAAAATAAAACAAAAGGACTCAAGTGAAGACATTACCTTATAATCGGGTAACTCCCTTTGGTTTGAGATCAAAGGCTTCCTTTGGAAGACTTCTACCCAACGTGAGGCTTCAAGGAGTAAGAGAGGGATGTGGAGAGAAAAAATGAGCAGGTTTTGGTCGAGCCAAAGGCTTTGGAAGTGTGGGTAATGAGGTAGAGGTGGGGGCCTTTTATAAGAGGAGAGGAGGGGCACTCTTGGAAAGTAAGGAAATGTTATTTTATTTTAGAATGAGTTTCGGTTATTAATGGTCCCAAATTGATGTGTTTCAAGGATAAGGTGATAAGGGTTCGAAATATACCCATCCAATAGGTTATGGACATGTGTATGTGTTAGATTTTACATTATATTTCCATTTTATTTAAATCGTTAAATAATGAGGTAATCGCTGCATCATCATGGTGTCATAAATAATTTAATTTATATAATATCTAAACATTATAAAAAAAATATCATGATGTAGGAAATCATTTTATCTATATAATGAATATTTATAGTAAGCAATATGACTTTTATAACCCCATGTAAAAATTGGTTTAGTAAAACATTTCATGTTTGTGTCATTTTTACTTTAACTTTAAATAAAAGGCATAAATGTCATTATCATACCCAAGTGGCTCCATGGTGTACCAAAAATCGACCCATGGGTTGTCTTGGTCGGCCATAACTCATCCAATAGGGTTAGGACAAGTGTCAATATATTTTCATTTTATTATAATATCATTTTTACCTTAAATCACACTAATTGCCTTTAATCGCGATTAATAAAACTTAAAAGTTACTTTTCATCAAAAATTATTTTCATACCATTGAACAAAATTTTAATTAAAAATTAAAATAATTTAAATTGGATTTCTGAAATTCAAAACACAGAAGTGGTAAAGTCCCATTTAAACGAAAAATCAAATTTTGTAACCACCACTTTGCAGTTTCACTATTCATCAAAAATTGAAGTTTTTCAGAAAAAAACCAAAATATCACCCTAAGCTATATTTGATATTCCGAATTCAAAAATGAAGTCCATTTTACAAAATTCAAAACATATAAGTTGGATTAATTAATTTAATAATTAAATCCCTGCTGTCAAAACAAATAGCGTGTTTTTATGAAACAATAAGTACCAAAAGATTGACACCAGTTTAAGTCCAATTTCAAAGTGAAATTGATTCCAATGACCACCATTGGATTAAACGGTAAAAATATATTATAATTTCACTTTAAAACCAATTCAAAAGATAATGTAATCATCTTAATAAATTAGATTAAAAGAGGTTTTGAATTAAAATACAACATTTTACACTATTCATTAAAAAATGAACTTTATCGGAAAAATACCAAAAAATAACACAAAGTAATATTTGATGTCCCGATTCTAAATAAGAGTTATATTTGGTCCAAAATAATGTATAAGAGTGACCAAAACTATATTTAATGATGGTTCCCCATCAAATTTTGATAAATGGACCTTTCGTGAAAATTAGAGTATATAAGCCTAAAATTGAATTCTTTTCCTATTTTAAGCCTTTATCCTTTATTAGATAAATGTAAAAACATTTAACAAACGTATATAATCATATTTTAGTTATTTCTATCCATTCCCGCTAGTACAACGGCTACGTGTTAACTAACATTTAAAATAATAATATTTTATTACTAGTGTGCAACGTACGATTTCAAAGAAACTCTTTGTTGCGTATCGGGTACGCTATCGAACATAGCAACACCTTTAAAGTAAAATTAATATTTAATTCGCAAATATTAATAAATATGAAAATGTATTATTCTTTATTTACCCGAGATGTTACATCCTTCCCCCCTTTTGGGAATTGCGTCCTCACAATTTTATTCACTTATCAAAATAAGTGGGGGGTATTTATCCCTCATAGCATTTTCAGATTCCCATGTTGCCTCTTCAATAATATGGTTTTTCCACAAAACCTTTACCTGATGAATCTCCTTATTCTGTAACATCTGCTCCATGTGGTCAAGAATCTAGACCGGTTGTTCCTCATAAGATAGGTTCTCTTCCAGCTGAACTACCTATGGACTCAAAACATGAGATGGATCTGGCATATACATTCTCAGCATCGAAACATGAAAAACATTGTGTACCTGAGATAAACTCGGAGGTAATGCCACTCTGTATGCAACTGATCCAACTCTCTCCGGAATTTCATATGGTTCAATGAACCTTGGACTCAGCTTTCCTTTCTTACCAAATCTAATCACACTTTTCCATGGAGAAACCTTGAGAAAAACATGATCACCTACCTCGAAAGATAGATCCTTCCTCCGGTTATCCGCATAACTCTTCTGTCTGCTCTGAGCTGTTCTCATGTGTTTCTGAATCAACTGAACTTTTTCTTCTATCTCTTCTCCCAATTCTGGTCCCATCAGCTTCCTTTCACCCACTTCATCCCAAAATGCTGGAGTTCGACACCGCTTTCCATATAATTCCTCAAATGGTGTCATCTGTATACTGGAATGAAAACTCTTATTATATGAAAATTCAACCAAAGAAAGATGTTGGTCCCAACTTCCCTGATAATCCATCAAACAAGATCGTAGCATATCCTCCAAGGTCTGAATTGTTCGTTCTGACTGCCCATCTGATTGAGGATGAAAAGCTATACTAAAATTTAATTCAGTACCCAACGACTTCTGAAGGCCTTTCCAAAAGCTAAAAGTAAACCTAGGATCACGGTCAGATACAATAGAGAGAGGAAATCCATGTAACATGACTATCTCTTTAAGATACAAACGGGAAAGTTGATCTAGGGAAAAATTATCTCGTATGGAAAGGAAATGAGCAGATTTAGTTAAGCGATCAACGATAACCTAGATTGCATTATTACCTCAAGATTTCCTCAGTAATCCCACAACAAAGTCCATGGATATGTTTTCCCATTTCCACTCTGGCACTGGTAAAGGCTTAAGAATCCCTTTCGGTAACTGCCGCTCTGCCTTAACCTACTGACAAGTAAAACACTTCACAGTAAAATTAGCAATATCTCTTTCCATTCCATCCCACCAGTAATACTTCTGCAGATCTTTGTACATCTTAGTACTGCCGGGATGAACTGAAAACGGGGAACTATGAGCCTCACATAACAAATCATTCTTCAACTGTGAAACACAAGGCACACACAATCTCTTCCCAAATCTCAAAACACAATCACTATCAATGTTGAATTCATGCAACTTACCTTTCTAAACCTGCTCTACCTTTTTCTGCAACTCATTGTCTTCCCTCTATGCTTGCTTAATTCTGTTTGATAAGGATGATCTCACTGATACCTGAAACAAAACAGAAGAACTTCCTGCACCAACAACTTCTATGCCAAAGTTCATCAAATCAAAAAACCAAAGGATCTCGTTCCAAACGTAGCATGGTTAATGAAGCATTACTTTTTCGACTCAAAGCATCGGCCACTTTATTTGATTTTCCCGGATTGTAGTGAATTGTACAATCATAATCCTTGATTAATTACAGCCATCTCCTCTGTCTCATGTTCAATTATTTTTGAGTGAATATATACTTTAAACTTTTGTGATCATTATATATTTCACACTTTACTCCATATAAATGATGCCTCAAAAATTTTTAAAGCAAAAACAACAGTAGCTAATTCCAAATCATGTGTAGGGTAATTTACCTCATTAGTTTTCAACTGACGTGAAGCATAAGCAATTACCTGATCATTCTGCATAAGGACACAGCCAAGTCCCTTCAACGAAGCATCACTGTATATAACAAACTCACCATTCCTGGAAGGAAGTTCCAAAACTAGAGCATTCGCCAATATTCTATTCAACTCCTGAAAACAATCATCACATTCTTTTGTCCAGATGAACTTAACACCCTTACGAGTTAGCTTAGTCATTGGACTAGATAACTGTGAAAACATTTCAACAAACCTTCAGTAGTAACCTGCCAATCCAAGAAAACTACCGATCTTGGTTACATTTGTGGGTCTTGGCCATTCTTCAATAACTTTTGTTTTAGCAGGATCAACAGTTATGCCATCTTTTGAAACAATGTGACCCAGGAAAGATATTTGTTGTAACCAAAACTCACACTTTCTGAATTTTCCATATAGTTTCTTTTCCTTTAAGGTTTGAAAGATAACCCTTAAATGACTTTCATGCTCCTATTTACTTTTAGAAAACACCAAAATATCATCAATGAAAACAACAACAAACTTATCCAAGAACTCATGGAAAA
The DNA here is from genome assembly GCA_963277665.1 of Viscum album. Classification (NCBI taxonomy): domain Eukaryota; kingdom Viridiplantae; phylum Streptophyta; class Magnoliopsida; order Santalales; family Viscaceae; genus Viscum; species Viscum album. The sequence continues at coordinate 272,003,899 of OY728119.1, read as the reverse complement.
TTCTATTCCTAAGGTCCATGAATACAGCAGGTGCATTGGTTAACCGAAAAGGCATAACTAAACATTCATAATGGCCATATCTAGTACGGAATGCAGTCTTCGGAACGTCTACTTCTTTTACTTTCAACTGATGGTACCCTGACCTCAAGTCAATCTTTGAAAAATACTAAGCTCCCTGGAGCTGATCAAACAAATCATCGATATGAGGCAAAGGATACATGTTCTTAACAGTAATATTATTCAAGGCTCTATAATCAATGCAAAGTCTCATTGATCTATCTTTCTTTTTAACAAACAAGATAGGATCACCCCATGGTGATGTGCTAGGTTGAATGAAACCTTTATCTAATAACTCCAAGAATTTCTTCTTTAACTCTAAAAGTTCAACTTGAGCCATTCGATAAGGGGGTTTTGAAATTGGCTTAGAATCAGGAACTAAGTCAACAGTAAATTCATCTTCCCGATCATGAATAATACTAAGAAACTCATCAGGAAAAACATCAAGATACTCATTTACCACTGGAACATCATTAATCTGAACAGTTCCTTTATTTTCAACAATATGTTCAAGGTAACATTCATTTCCATCTTTTACTAGTTTATCAACTTTCTGATGTGTTATCAAAATCATGGGTTCATTCTTGTACACAAACTAAAAATCTTTCTGAAAAGAAACCATTTTAGCTCTGCAGTCAATCTTAGCATGATAAACAGAAAGTCAATCCATGCCCAAAATAACATCAAACTCTACTAGAGGCAAAACAATAAGGTTTTCTGGTAGATTCTTTCCACACACAAGGATAGGAAGGTTTTTATAATTCCTTTTTGTCTCAACGTTCCCTCCGGGTGTTTTTACCGTAAGTTCAGGATTCATATCTTGAGATGGAATTTCCAATTTACTAGAAAACTTCACAGAAATAGAAGAATGTGTAGACCCTGAATCAAACAACACATTGGCATAATCTGAACAAACAAACAGTGTACCTGATACTACTTCATTCGATGGCCCAACATCTGTTGAAGTTGTTGCAAAGGATTTCACCACCCCTTTCTGCTTGTAGTATGGCTGCTTTCCCCCAGTTGAGTTCTTCGTTAGACACTCATTTGCATAATGACCCATTTAATTACACTTAAAACATCTTACTGCTGGCTTTTCATTGCCTGCTTGATCATCTTCCATACAGTTACGAGCAATATGACCAAACTTACCACACCGAAATCACTTACCAGACATGGATAAACATTCTCCAGGATGCATTTTACCACACTTCTCACAGGATGGATATTTGGTTTTCTTACCTCCTTGCTTCTTTGGTGAATTCTTCCCCTTTTCCTGCCAACTAGACCTCTTATTCTGTTGTTTGTCATAGAACACATGATCATCGGCAAACTCCATTTCCACCTTCTCTGCACATCGAACAAGTTTTTCATAACTTTTGAACTCACGAGAAGCTAAATCCCTTCGATACTTTAGCTTTAACACTAAGTAAAAACGGTTTATTTTACTATCAAGATCTCGTATGAAGTTTGGAGAATACCATGCCAATTGAGTGAACTTTTCTTTATAGGCAGCCACTGAGTCTTCCTCTTGCCTCAATTCCAAGAATTGCTTTTCCATCCTAAGTCGAACAGCCTTAGGAAAATACTTCTCAAGAAACATACCTTTGAATTTGTCCCAGTGAATATCCTCAATCTCATCACTATCCCTGATATTTTTTACCATCGACCACCACTGATCAGCTTCACCTTCAAAACGGTAAACAACAAGACTAACCTTTTGATGTTCTGAACACCCCATGACCTTAAAAATCTTCTCCAATGCTTTAATCCACCCTTCAGCTTGCATGGGGTCAGATGATCCTCTGAATGATAGGGGACGTTGCCTCATGAAATGTTCCACCACTGACATGTTCCTTTGCGGTTGATCTGGCTGATCTCGTGCATGGATACCACCACCATTTATAGCCTGAGTCAACTGTGCCATTAGTGCAACAAACTGTTCAGTTCTGATTCCGACCGTCTCAGGTTGCTGATTTGGAAGGTAGTCTTCCTCTTGATGTCGTCCCAACATAGCTGCTTTGTTTCCTCTGCGGAAAACCATTCTGAACATAGAAATATCTTAGGTGAAGCAACATGGTAATCTTTAAATGCTATATCATTTCAGTCATACCATAAATTAACTTATAATTTAACAATTTTCTAACTCCTAAAGTTGTCTAAACCGACCTTTGATACCAAATATAAGGCCCCATCCTTAAACCTTAATAAATATTTAATTAAATGAATAATTCACATTCAGGATCTTTTCAGGTTTAGAGTTTTAGAGAATTAGAACTTAACTATTACATCTCAAAAGATTACAAAGTAGACACTTCTACTATGTTTCCATAGAATAAAAAAACCTCTTAAAAAGAAACATGTCTAGTTCCATGTTTTAGATAGCCTGACTTTCCCTTGATCACATCCTTGACCCTAATCCACATTAAGTCCAGTGAAAAACATTTCAAAAAAACATGGGGTGAGCATAAAAAGCTTAGTAAGGGATACACAAACAATGAAAACTGTTATTTTTTCAAACATCAAGTAAACCATGTATACTTTATCAAATTAATACATTCACCTTCATGAAGTAGTAAAAATTCTTCACTAAATAATATATCATTACTTACCCTTTTGTAACCAAAAGATTACCATAAAACCCATATAAAGAACACATAACATATAAAGGTAACTTGGGACATAAACATACTTAAGTGGAATAACCATACGGTCGACTTTCACACATATCACTTAATGGAATTGCCATTTGGCCAACTTCCATACATACTTAATGGAATAGCCATACGGCCGACTTCCATACCCAATTCATTGGAGGTTATAACGTAACCACTCATCCTGGTATTCACGGCACCACCCATCATATGGTTTATCACGTAACCACCCATTAAATGTCCAAGTACCATAAAAAATCATAAGACATAAAACAGATATAATGGAAAGAAAACATTTCCACACTTTGATCACAATATATCACTAAAATATATTGACATAACAAATCCATTATAAAAACCATTTTTAATACCAAAATACATAAATTAGTATATAATATTTATTTCATTTTAAAAACATCACGGTTTGTTGAGGAAGCCAAATACCAAATAATTCTCGCAGCGGCGGAAAAGGTCGTTGTCACCGCGTACGTTACAAAAAACATTCCTTTTTGTCGTTTAGTAAAACGCTTCGTAGAAAAAGATTCTTTTTGTATAAAAGTAAAATTCAAAGGGGTTTATACAGCGTATAAAATAAATTTGTGTATAAAATGAAATATGCCTCAATGAAAGGAGGTTGAGACGAAGTCCCTTACCTCGGGTCCGACTTCACTCGATCGTTCTTTAACGTCCTGAATAATAAACTTGAGTTAATTTCTATTTTCATAAGAACCTTTTTCGAGTTCATTATTCCTTTTATATCACTTATTTCCATTTATAAACATTATGTAATCATATAAGTTAATAATTTTTGTTATGTCGATATTTGGTCCTTAAGTCGAAAGTGGACTTCTTACAATTACATGTTGTTCGTGTAGTCAAAGGTTCTTTATATCCAGAATGACATTCCTAATTTGGATATCATATATATCATATATGTCCAGAATATACATGTATTTATAATATTACATAATCACTTAGAGGTAAGAAATGAAATGCACCGTTCATGGAGACGGTATGTCGTACGTACGCATGAACGCTACTTTCATTTCTATGTCATATTAATGGAATTAAAACTAAATGAGAGGTATGTATATTTTAATTCCAGAATTATATTAATCATTTATATGTAACATACATCATATATATCCATTATATAAATGTACTTATAATAGTACATTACATTTGGGGATAATAAATGAAATGCACCATTCATGGAGACGGTAAGCCGTACGTACGCATAAACGCTACTTTCATTTTTTGTCATACTTTAATGGAAAGAAATAATAATTATATAGAGGTATATTATAATTCCAGTATGAAATCATATATAATAACTTTAAATACATTTTTTATACATCCCACATATGGCATTAACGAATCAAATCACTTTGAGGGGGCGGTAGTCCACACTTCCTTAAATGAAGATATCGCATTTACCCATAATGGAAACCATAAAGGTATGCCAAAAATGAAAATACAGAAGCTTAAGAAAAACATAAAAATATTATATATCATATATAAATATAGTTTCATCTTAATGTCCACCTCTGAAGTTGTTATAAGAATATCGAACAATCATCATTTTGTGTGGCATAAATCCGCCATCCACGAAAACAGTATGTTCTTTAACCATTAGACATAGGTGTGTGTAAGTGTAGCTCGAATCCTACTTATAACAACATTTTAGTATATGTAAGATACTGGAGTTGTTACAAAAGAAATGAATAAAAAGAGTTTAGGGGGTTGGAGAAGCAAAATAAAACAAAAGGACTCAAGTGAATACATTACCTTATAATCGAGCAACTCCCTTTGGTTTGAGCTAAAAGGCTTCCTTGGGAAGACTTCTGCCCAAAGTGAGGCTTCAAGGATTAAGAACGGGATGTGGAGAGACAAAATGATCAGGGGTTGGTCGAGCCAAAGGCTTTGGAAGTGTGGGTAATGAGGTAGAGGTGGGGGCCTTTTATAAGACGAGAGGAGGGGCACTCTTGGAATGTAAGGAAATGTTATTTTATTTTAGAATGAGTTTCGGTTATTAATGGTCCTACATTGATTTTTTTAGAGTATAAGGTCATAAGTGTTCTAAATCTACCCATCCAATAGGTTTTTGACATGTGTAGGTCTTAGATTTTACATTATATTTCCATTTTATTTAAATCGTTAAATAATGAGGTAATCGCTGCATCATCATGGTGTCATAAATAATTTAATTTATTTAATGTCTAAAAATAATAAAACAAATATCATGATGTAGGAAATATTTTTATATTTCTAATGAATATTTATAGTAAGAGATATGACTTGTATAACCCTATGTAAAAATTTGTTTAGTAAAACATCCCATGTTTGTGTCATTTTTACTTTAACTTTAAATAAAAGGCATAAATGTCATTATCATACCCAAGTGGCTCCATGGGGTACCAAAAATCGACCCATGGGTTGTCTTGGTATGTGATAACTCATCCAATAGGGTTAGGAAAAGTGTCAATATATTTTCATTTTATTATGATATCATTTTTACCTTAAATCACACTAATTACCTTTAATCGCGATTAATAAAACTTAAAAGTTACTTTTCATCAAAAATTATTTTCATCCCATTGAACCAAATTTTAATTAACAATTAAAATAATTTAAATTGTATTTTTTAAATTCAAAACACATAAGTGGTAAAGTCCCATTTAAACGAAAAATCAAATTTTGTAACCACCACTTTGCAGTTTCACTATTCATCAAAAATTGAAGTTTTTCAAAAAAAAAAACCAAAACATCACCCTATTCTATATTTGATATTCCGAATTGAAAAATGAATTCAATTTTACAAAATTCAAAACATATAAGTTGCATTAATTAATTTAATAATTAATTCCCGCTGTCAAAACAAATAGCGTGTTTTTATGAAACAATAAGTATCAAAAGATTGACACCAGTTTAAGTCCAATTTCAAAGTGAAATTGATTCCAATGACCACCATTGGATTAAATGGTAAAAATATATTCTAATTTCACTTTGAAACCAATTCAAAATATAATCTAATCATCTTAATAAATTAGATTAAAAAGAGGTTTTGAATTAAAATAAAACATTTTACACTATTCATTAAAAAATGAACTTTATTGAAAAAATACCAAAAAATAACACAAAGTAATATTTGATGTCCCGATTCTAACGAAGTGTTTTATTTGGTCCAAAAGAATGTATAAGAGTGACCAAAACTATATTTAATGATGGTTCACCATCAAATGTTGATAGGTGGACCTTTCGTGAAAATTAGAATATATAAGCCTAAAATTGAATTCTTTTCGTATTTTAAGCCTTTATCCTTTATTAGATAAATGTAAAAACATTTAACAAACATATATAATCATATTTTAGTTATTTATATCCATTCCCGCCAGTACAACGGCTACGTGTTAACTAACATTTAAAATAATATTATTTTATTACTCGTGTGCAACGTACGATTTCAAAGAAACTCTTTGTTGCGTATCGGGTACGCTATCGAACATAGAAACCCCTTTAAAGTAAAATTAATATTTAATTCACAAATATTAATAAATATGAAAATGTATTATTTTTTATTTACCTGGGATGTTACATCACATATTATCCATATTTATAAAAGTATCCAATTTTGTGACACACATTTTACCAATACTTTCAGAAAGATGTTTTACGTGAGCAATTAATTAACTACATTTTTAGTAAATACAACAAGTTTTTTTTTGAATTTCATGATATAAAAAGAGTTTTTTTAATTCACAATTTTTTAATATAACCAATCCCACCACTATATATATGTTGTATTAAATTTTGCTTAATTTGTTTTATGGAAACACTCGGTTTTACCCCTACCACTCTTTCACACAATGTCATCCCACCTCACCCACACCCCTCCCGACATTGTCATCCCATATTACTCCATTGGCATGAATCTCTTACCTATCCATATTAGAAGGAAGAACCTATAGACTCACATTTAGAAACCTAAACAACTCATCTAAAAAAATTGATTATAAAAATTTATTATACTATATTTACACATATATTAGTATATTTCAGTACTATAAATATTAATATTACATATAATAATATATATATTATTTGTTACTATTATAAGGTATTAAAAAACTAAAGTACCCAATAGGATTGTGTGACAGCTAGCCCACATTGTTTTTCTAATCTAGGATGGGATGTAGAATATGTTAATAAATATAATATATATATATATATATATATTTGTGTTTTTGTGTATGTTTATATATATATTATATATATATATCTATCTATTTATATATATATATATATGTGTGCATGTCTGTGTTTATAGAAACACACATAAACACACACACACACACATATATATTTATGCATGTGCCTTTTTATATATATATAAATATATATTTGTATGAATGTATTTTTATTTATATATTGTGGTATTTAAATATATGTTAATGTATTTTTATACCAATAATATATATATATATACATATATATAATTATAATTATAAATTTCTATTTGTATATATATTTAATGGAATTTAATTATAACTATATATATATAATTATTCACATTTTAAACCACTAGAAAAAATGTTACTAAAATAGTCATGTTTTCTTAATAATGTGGAAAAATTAAAAATATTTATTAGTTTATATATATATACATGTTTATATATATAAATATTATTTTTATATATATCTGTGTGAGTTTATATATATATCTAAATTTATGTACATCAATATAGGGTAAAGGGATACGTTAATAAAATAATGAAACACTCAAATGCAGGGAATAACTTTCTGATGCTCGAACTCAAGACCTCACCAAGACCCATAGGAGAAACTACCTTCGAGATACACCCATAGGAATATATATATATGTAGGTATATATATATTTGTGTGATTTTATATATATATATATATAAGGATATTTAAATATATGTTAATATATTTGTATATAAATATACATACATGCATACATACATATATATAATTCTAATTATTTATTTATATATATGTATATATGTATTTTTATATAATTATACTTATATATAATTATACATGTTTTAAAATGGTGGTGAAAAGTTCCATAGAAGGAGACATGTTTTCTTAAAATATCGCGAAATTTAATATTCGCAAGGTTCACAAAAAAACATGGATATATTTATAATTACCCATTATATTAAACATTTCTAATAAAACATATCTTAATTATACACTTTTTTCAAAAACAACACTAAATTTCAAACATTTTTAAAAAACAAGGCTAAATTAGCAATGTTTTCTTAAAAACAAGGATAAAAACATAGCTCAATTAGATATGTTTTTTGAAAAATGTGGCTAAAAATATTGCTAAATTCAAGTTATTTATTATGGTTGGTTAAGTTATTATACTAGAAAGAGAAGGTGTTTTGGGGGTAAACTCTACCACCTTTCTATATTTTTTGGTGTCATGGATGGATATAGGACGAGACATGGGAGAGAGAGACAGATTTTCAAGCTTAGTGGCCTATGTTGTTTGAGTAGAATTCTGTGATTTGTTTTTTAAGTATGAAAAGTCTTTATATGGATAGATTATAATGGTCTTATGGTTGTTTCATCATTTATATAAAGAAATTATTTCCATCATTATCCAAGGAATTAAAACTATATATATGATTTGGTGAATGCTATGGGGATTTCAGTACATGGGAAAGCTTTATATTGGTTTTCAAAGATCTCAATGTCCAAAATTTCCATCAACATAGAATATTTCAATCTTTTGGGCCCTTAGTTTCTCTTATGTATAACCCTAAATGGATAACATGTTATCATGTTTTATTGGAGGTCATGGTGAGGACACAATGCGTAGATAATGGGCACAATGACCTAGTGGAATCTATTTTGGTGTTGGGATATCATTGTAAAATATAAAATGAATAATTATTCCTCAGATCTACATAAATATACCATTTTTTCTCTTAAAAACTTGTTATAACACAATGGGGGTCAATTAATATCTTCTTTACTCATTTTTTCCTGACTAAATTGCTCGATTTTCCTTCTCATTTGAATATTGTAATTTTTGGGACATTCAAGATGAGATGGCTGATTTAGTGATATGATATTATTCTAAACATTGTTTTCTTTATTTATTATATTGATCTCGTGTTTCCATTGATCAATATAAGGGCTAAATTTTTCCTCATTTTATTGTGCTTTTATTTTGGGGAAATTCATTTTAGTACATAGTTTTTTTTCATGTTCATGTTGAATTCTTCTTGTCATTCATTGAACGATCCTAATATGTAACTATTATGGTTATATTCATGATGTATCATGTTATTTTTTAGGTTTTTAACAAATGTTGACTAATAGTAGCTCCACTCAAGGACCATTTATGTTCTTCTATATCTTGTCAGTGAATATCATGTCAAATACATCCATGGAGAGTATATTGTGTTCTATCATTTATGATTCTCTTAAACCATGCTCAGATTACACCATTGATGGGGTTCTCATTGAAATTTTTTTCTCTTCCACTTAGATTCTTTTTTTCTTTGTGTCTTACTCTATAGATAATATTATTTTATGTGAAACTAGTTCTAAGAGTTATTAGAAAGTGAACTTGTTCTTGTTGGTGTGAGAACATTGTTTGGGAGGTAACCCTAATGGAAAACCTTGACACTGATGGTGAAATACTTGTGGTATGAAGTTCCTTACTATATGGGGAACATTTTTACACATTTAATTTTCTAGTTATATTTCTTCTCTATATATAGTTACATTGACTATTATTGATATATATCTCTTATGGGTGTGTTTTTGTATCCGATAAGACACATTTATGATGCTTGATGATGGGAGTATTATTATGTATATTAACTCTATGTTATATATTAATCACATGTTTATTTATTTTACCTTTGATTTTCGTGATACTAATCTATGATTTTCCATACATGCTCTATCCTAATATGTGTGATACCATTCTTTTGGATTTTTAGTTCATTTTACTCAAATAAGGTGAACCATAATGATATAGTTATCCCTTAGAAGGGGAGTTCCCACCTCTTGTGATGATCAACCTAAGAACAGGGGAGGGTAATGACAGCTTGGAGGCCTGGGCTATGGTAACAACATTATGGTAACTACGAACTACAGTCCTGAACCCAGGCATATATGGGCTAAAATGGCTAGGAGGCCTAACCCATTATAGAGCCAGGATACGATGGTCCAGAGGTATGATCTAACTCTATGTATTAAGAATTCCAAGAGACATTATTAACAACCATGTGGATGATTCTTGATCACTTGTGACATGCTATGATTATACATATATCATAGAGCTGAATCATGTCCAACAAGGGCTTGTAGTGGCTTTTTTAGTACACAATGACTAAATAAATTATTTTTATAATTGCTTGTATCATTTTTATATCATCAGATACACCTAATATACCTATGAATACTTATTATGGATGTGTTTGTGGTGCCCTATTGGAGGGATTACTCACACTTTTTCTGGGAATTTTGATGCACATTGAGAATTCATGTATATGGATAAATAAAAAGGAAAGGGACTTGTGGAATATGGTTGAGCTAGGGTGTATGGAGATGGTTGAGGAACTAGTACAGGTTCTAGAGGATCTCCACAGTGTTACATTATTAACTTCTTCACCTAGACAATATACTATGGTTGTCTTTCCTCACTAGGACCTTGCTTATTTATTTTCCATTTCTGGTATCTAATATTACATTATGACTCTTTACATTTATTACTATATTCTTATATTGTTCTATATTTTATTTATATTATTGGTGAATGAATATGATACAGAGGGTATAGTATCTCAACTGATGGTGTTTAGACCCTCGTAGTTTTTTGAAAACCTCATGTATATGGGAAGACATGAATGAGGTCTACTGTAACTTCAGCTCTGGCCCGGGGATTCGGGTCAGGGTGTTTCAACTTCAAACCAAGCTATCACTTTTATCATATATATTTTTTTACATTAAAATTCTCTTTATAAACCATTTACTTGAATGAGAGTAAAAAATATATGAAATCATTTTTAACTAAAAGTTATTTAGGATGGAACTAATGAGATATTGTTTCATAAAAAAGTTTCATACTTTAGTACATATTTATAATGATTTTTATGATTATATGATTCCTTACTCTGGTAAAAATTGTTGGATATTCATTTTAAACATTTTTGTTTTAGAATGAGACTGAACAAAGAGTTATGAAGATGGGGTTGTGACACGTACACTCAAATATTGATGTGAATTATATGTTCCTATTCATATCAATTCCTTCATGTCAGGAAAATTCTCATGGAATATTAATTTTTATCCTCGATGATTAGATGTTGTGTTCAAATAATTAAACTCTTAATGGTAGGATGATCTCATATCAAGTCTATAGATCCCTCTAAAATAATATTTCAAGAATATGCTTCTTGAAAATATTTTAATCCTATATCATGTGAATTTTAATATTATTTTAATAATTTATTGACTTCGTTTATATAGACCACAGGAAAATTTATAAGGAAAGCAAATCACATTTGATATTCCAAATCAACTTATGATTATCTTATTTTGTCAAGATGAATATATACTTATAATAGAAATTACTATAGTTGTATTGTTCTCAATACCTATTCACGATGGAAATTTATCTGAAATGGTTAGTGATAAATTAAATATTATTTATATGCCTATTGTTTTGGATTATGTGGATGTTTTTCTAGAATAATTTCATATTCTTCCTCTAAATCATGATATTGCATTTTTTTGTACTAAAACCTACTACTAAACCTATTTTAAATACAACTTATTGAATGACCCATATTGAGTTGTAATAATTGAAGAATAAAATATAGTAGAATATTGATAAGGGATAGATTTGTCATAGTGATTAACAAGGATTATACTGTTACTTTTTTCCAAAAATAAAGACAGTTTATTATGTATTTTCATTGATTATAAGGAACATAAAAAGATTATTACCATGGAAAAGTATCCTCTACCAGATATCGATATCTTGTTTGATGACCTATTATAATATCAATACTTTTCTATGATTTTTCTTCCTTCTGGATATCATCAATTGAGGGTTGAAAAAGAGGATATTTCCATGATAGGATTTAGTATGAGGTATGGTAATTATGAATTTATAGTGATACAATTTGGTGTTAATATTACCTTACTATCTTCATGGATTTAATAAATATAGCCTTTAGATATTACCTTTATTAGTTCACAATTGAAATTATTATATATTCCAAGAAAAGGATAACATGAAGAACATTTGAGTATTTTATTGAAATCCTTGAGGAATGAGAATCTACATTTTAAATTCATCAATCATTAATTCAAGCTATAGAATGTTTCATTATTGGTTCATATAATCTCAAGAGAGGGTATATCTATATATCCTTAAAAGATAAAAGTTTTTGAGCAATGAACCATACCAACCATAGTGATAGAGATCCATAGTTTACTTGGGTTGGATAGATACTATTTACACATTGAGAGATATTTATCATAGATATCTATTTCAATAACAATGTTGGCTTGGAATGGAGCCATGATCCATTGGGAATATGAATATGAGTAAATTTTCGTGTAACTGAAAAGAATGAGGGTTAGTGAAATTATTCTCACACTGCCCTATAGTAACGAAGGATTTTATATTTATAGAAATACAATAAAGAATGGATCGAGATGTGTAATCATATAGAATGATGTGGTGAACGCTTATGCCTCATGCCAAATTAAAAATTCAGGAGTAAAATTACCCAATTAATGATTTAGAGTTAGTGGCATTGATATTTTGGTTGAAAATATTTAGAAATTATCTTTATGGTGAAATATGAGATATAAAAAATTATCATAAAATAATGAAATAAATATCCAAATCTATGGAGTTGAATATGCACTAAATGATATTACTGGAGTAGATTAAATATTATATCTATTCAATATATTACCACCCTAGTATGTCAAAAAATGTGGGCAATGATATGATTTGGAAAGACCGTGTATTTTTTATATTATAATCATTGAAATAGATCTTATTATTATGAAAATTTATAAGATGGATCTAGAAGTCATGAGTAAAGGGGATTCTTCTTATCTTTCTTAGATTATTGTTTGACCATCTATCCATGAGAGAATTAATGAGGAGAAGAAGGAAAATGTTGAACTATATAAGAAGGTGAGGAAATTTCCTTAGTTAAACAATTATTATGATGGAATGTAAGGTTCATGAACAATGTTTCTTTCCAAGGAATTCTATATTTTATGGAGTTATTCGATGAAGATCATAACACATAATTATCTATTTATCCTAGAACTATAAAGATGTACAAAAATCTTAAAGATAATTTCCATTGGGACAAAAATAAAAGGGATATTGTAGAGTATATATCTGGATGCTTCATATCATAGAAAGTAAATGCTAATAGATAGATATTAAAGTGGATTTTATAACCATAACCTATACAAGAATAGAAATTTGGAAACATCTCCATGGATTTCACCACTGGACTCCCCAAAACATCTAATATCGATAATTCTATCTAACTTGTAGTCGATCACTATAAGAATTCATTACATTTAATTATAATTAGATAATATTTATCTCTTGATCAAATTATGAGGAAATAAATTAAGAAATTTATAAGGTTTTATAGAGTACCAAAATCTATTGTATATGTTCGGGATATGAGGTTCATTTCAATGTTCTCAACAAGTATTCAGCATTATTTGAACACACATTTAAACTTTATCAATAAATTTAATCCTTATAGAGATGATAAATTTTATTGGACCATTTAAACCCTATAATACATGTTTTTAGAATTTTCTACAGATTTTGAATGTGGTTGGGATCAATACCTTTTGCAGGTCACGTTTTCTTATAATAATGTCTTTCACCCGATCTTTCAAATGGATCCCTATGATTTAATTTATAGTTGGGAATAACGAACACCAATGTGTGGAAAAAATTTATAAAATGTAAGCTATTGGGACTTGAACAAGATGAGGAAATGATACAGAATTTCACATCCATTTTTCATCAAATTAAAGAAGTTTAGAGTGGATGGAAAAGTTGTGATTGCAATCATCAGTGAGTTATATAGTTCAATGTCAAGAACAATTTATTCATACAAATATTTCCGTGGAAAATGTTATCAAATGTGTAGATAATGTAAATATAACCCCTATATATATCAGTCCCTTTTAGACTATGGATTGTATTGGGATATTAGTGTATTGTTTGGCACTTCAAATAAATATTGTCACGTTCATGATGTGTTCTATATATCTCTCCTAATGAAGTACATAGACGATCATTTACATGTACTTAAATCACATGTCATACTAATAGAAATTAATATCTCTAATATGTAAAAAATGGTGTATATACTAGGATTAATTGATAATATTTGTCATGAAAAAACAACTCAGCTAGGAAATGTGTTGTGGTGAAAAAATTTAGTTAAAGAAGCTATATGCAAACTCAAGGATGTGTGAGGTATAAGTATCCTCAGTTTTTGGTATTGGAGTGATGGAATTTTTAGGGTAGAACAATTATAAACAAGGAATAATTTCACATCCTAATATTTTTTAATATATATCTCTTTAAATAAATTTTATGTCTTCTATATCATTCATTACATGAAATACCAATTTTAAACGAACCATTGTATACCATTGAAATGTTATTATTTATTGGGACAGTTATCACCAAGTTGTTGGATTGGTGGTCTAAGACTATATAAATTATCAAATATTATTATTTAAACATTTAAAATTTAATTAATTGTTTATCCAGTGGTTTTAAATGAAATTAAAATCATATGAAGGTAAAAAGAGAGGTTTTCTAAACAATTGGATTTATGCATGCACTATTTTTTTATTTTAATAAATTAAATTAATATATATTAATGAATGGTTTTAGTTAAATTTATAGATGATATTTTCATTAATATATTTTATCATTTAACTAATTTTGTTACTGGGAATGTAATAATAATAAATTATTTTTTATGCTTACAAATTCATTCTTCTAAAAACCTTTTATATTATGTTTACAGACAATAAATTGAATTTATGAAATATATATAAATATAATCTAGTAAAATGTATTATATATTTGTAATGATCATTATTAATATAATTTAATGTGTTTATCTTCATTTTTTTTATAATGAATACTTACCATTGTAAAAATCATGTAAAAATTGTATGAGTTAAAAGTGTCAAAATAGGGATTAACATAAGAGATAAGGTTTAAAATATCAAAAAAACACTTTCTTTAATTTGATTTTTGGATGTTATTTCTAAATTATCAATATTATATTATAATATTTTTAATTTTTTAGACACTTAACTATAGTATTTTATATAGTACATAGTAATGTTTTATATATTTACAATTTTACCAATCACGCCACCTATAAAACGGAACCTCACAACAACTCTTATACATGTCACATGAAAATTTTATCTTGAATAACATCTACCAAAATAATATAACAAAATTAATATCCATAACCTTGAGTTTTTTCTCCCAATGTTCATATCCAAGTATCCATAAGGTGCTTTTCAAAGCAGGAAACACGAAGAAGAGGTATATGTTATTGCTGATTTTTTCATGTTTCTTTTTTCTTAGAAAAACTCTAAATATTATATATCCATATTAATATGATTTAATTATTATATTTACTACACATATATGTTTTTATTTTTAGGGTATATCAATTTTCAATCTCCTTCCCAACTTTAAAAAATGATATGATTTTTGGAGAATACTTGTCGACCACCATCTCTAAGAGGCGATGAAATTAATATATATTTCATATTTACATAAACGATCATAAAGAATGATTTAATGACTATATATGATATTATTGACATAATTATGATTCAACAATGTGGAATTATATTTTCACTTTTTAAAATTATATCCATTGAAAAATGAAAATAATATTCATGTATACGTACAAACAACCATTTCCATAATGTGATGTAATTCAAATTTTCATCACTTATTTATATGAATGTAAATTAAATTTAATAAAATTAGTAAATATAATATTTATTAAATTATTAATATTTTATAGTTGACGAAAACATGAACATGGTTTAAGGACCAGAATCATCAAACTGAAATATGCATGAAAAGTGGACTAGTTTTCACTAGAATGTTCATTTTAACGGTTAAATTGCTAATAAAATAATAAATAGAAATTTTGATGGAATGATTTTAAGTAATTTATGTATTATTAAAGTTATATAATTTATATATATTTATTTATTTATTACATAGAACGTTTTAATGTTTATGAAGTAAGACACGACTTAGGGTAAGGGTTTATTTTACAAGATCATTTCTTTTAAGGATTGACAATGTTAAATTTTTGTTAAGTGATATTATATGGATTTTATCCTTTAAACCCCATATATTTTATTTTCCGATGGGTATTTCATAAATTTTAAGTATCGGTACCATTTTACTCTCTTTGTTAATTAATATGTTCAAGGAATTATTTTTAAGAATAATATATGTTATTTATACATTCATTGACCAAATTTTTATTCTAGGCCCACATTCTTTAAAATGTTTTCAAGAATATATTTGTATCCAATGATTATTTAATGGCATTTTCAACCTTATTTTAGCTTCTTTTCAAAATTTTATAGGATAATTTTTAAATTTTTTATGAACTAGTTATTTATAAACTTTTACAAAAAGCGTGTAAAGAAAAAAACTAAAATTTAAATCATGAAAAACTTTTCTTATGATAATTACTATTATTTGTTTTTAAGAATTAATTAAAATTTTACATTTTTTTCAATTAAAAAAATTTATCAATATTATTTTAATTTTAAAATTTTTTATGTAAATAATGAAATTGATAATTTTCAATTTTCAAAGAAATTTTAGAATGTTCTTTTAGAGGTATTTTCCCTCTATATATCAACAAAATTTAAGGATAGTTATTCTTAAATGGGTATTTGATGATATGATAGATTCCAATTCATTTATATGGATGGATTATGATGATAATTATTTAAGAAAGAATCTGTGAAACCAATTTATTTCCCATGGTTAATTATGTTGTGGTGAAATATTTATGAAATTAGTTTCTTTTCCATGGGTAATTCTATGATAAAACGTTTACGAAAACAATTTCTTTTTCACGGGTTATGGTATGATAAAATGTTGAATGGTTTAATGATTTTTTCGAACACATATGTATACTTTTAATTATGAAATGGGTGGGTAAAGTATTATATATCTTTATAATTCATTGGGTAATGATTGAAATATCATGAGATAATATGGATTATAATGGGGAGTGAAACCTATTCAATAAGGGACTCCATTAAGTACAATGTTCTTGGAAGTAAGGCTTGAATAATTATATAATGGAATGATGAATGAATCCAATCCACTATTATAGTATTAGTAGTGATCCTTGACTACATAAATAAAAATATGTTATTAATTGTATAACATAAATTAATTTCTTGTTCTTATGATATGTTCTCTTGTCTCATGATTGATTATTTATGGTTGAGAACTCTTATTACTTATATATTTTTTATAAAAAACATTATGGCATGATTCATGATTCAGGATCTTCAACTGATTAGGTATAACTTTTTTAATTTATGTTAATTTTCTTATATTTATATGATTATTATCACTTATGGACATATATTGGTATATCTAATGTTTACCCTTAGTAAAAATATATTCTAACACTTTCTTATGTTTTTATTTCCCCATATTATGAGGAAAAGTTTTGATTAGGGTATGTATAATAAGTGTCATAAAGGAGAATAAAATTATAATAGATGTTGAATATCATTCATGAAATAATATGACCTTTTACCTAATATATAAAGACACTAAACCATTATAAATCTATGGTGTATTATTATGATAATTATTAAATATTCATCTAAAATAATGTAATATTTATCTATGTAACACTTGGGTTTCCTCAAAATCATGATGTATTTTTACTTATTTTGGATTTGTGCCAGAAGTGTAGAAAACAATAATCCCAGCACTGGGAATCTTCCTCAAGATCTAGACAACTCATTTTTCCAAGACACTAAATATAGTGTATTTTCCTAACACTGTGATGAGGTTTGTGAATTCCTGAAATTACTATATTTTTTCATTATTTTCATCTCCAAATAGTTCCCCATTAATATATGAGTATGTTTATAATAAATAAAACATGAATAATTCTTCAAAAATCATGAATGACTAAGGTCTCTTCAATATCCCCCTTTATATTTCATATATACATGTTAAGAACATTTTAGGATCCAGATAAATCATATATATCCTTCTATAAGGAAACTCAAAATAAATATATTTTCCCTTTTTCTTTACAATCTAATTATTAGGAATCCTCTCTTTATGAAAATAAAATCTCATCATATTCCCCCTATTGTAATTGAATGTAATTAAAGGAATGGGAAAAAATAAAATAGTGAAATCACATATATTTTGGTTGATAATACATGCTAAAAAGACACTCTTAATTATTGAAATGAATCCTTAATAAGTGGTTTTTTAAACATATATACTACATAATATATCATTGAAACATAATAAAAGTTTCTCTCACCATTTCACAACATATATATAATGAAGTTTTACTTGATGTTAATAATATTCAACATCAAATATTACATTAGATTCACTGATAAATTGGCCATTGATTCATTGTCCGACCCAGTCATCAATGGGTTTGTAAATTATTTTATTATGCATTTAATGTGTGACTTCATCTAAATTATTTGAAGTATGTATTATAATTATATGACATAATTAGATTCTTTTTTTATTAAATATAATAACATATAAGTATTTTGAGAAACACACCATCATCAAATAAAAAATGACCCACTAGAATTAAATTTTTCTATCATTGACTTCACATGACCAATTAACATCTAAAAAACCATAATGTTAAAATGATGTGTAGTTTTAATGTCTTAATAAAAAATAAATGGTTAATTTTACATGTAATTAAATCCACCATGTTATCATAAGATACGAATAATTATATTTTATATGGGATCATTTACAAAGTTTAATTTAAAATACAATGTTTGATCTAGATTCTTTAAAAAATCGTATTTTTATTGATTTCATGAAATAATTTTTATTAACACCATTTACTATTTTATTCATGGTAATAATTGTCCCTAATGAAATAAGAGTCGAAAATTCTATTTATCCAACAATTAAAAACCTTTTGGACAACCAACGGTCATACTTTTACTTTGAAAAAATAAGCAATATACCGCAATAATAACATAAAAATTGAAAATAATATTATTTCATCCATCCTTTACATTTCAAAAACCATTTTCATTTGGGTATTAAATTTATAACAATTCATCACTCCATTATTATTAAAAATAATTTCATCAAAATACATAATAATAATGAGTGAGTTAGTGTATTATCCTTTAACATGCATATTATTATACACCATTATTTTCATAGTATTAATTCCCATCATGTTTCTATATGATTTATAAAACCATGGTTACGATGATTAGTTAAGATCAAATATGCTTCCCCCATCATTCATTATCAATTACCATCATTATTAAGAATAAAGAATTTTATTTCTGTAATGTAAACTACATCTATGAGTTATGAATTCATAATTAAACACTATATAGTCTCTTTGAGCATACATCACAAGAAAAATTTAAATATTTTGAAGACTCACAAACATTACCAAACATCACATAAAAATAATTAACCACAATTTTGAGTAACCTTTTCAAAAAAAATAGTTTTCTTCTATTCTACTTCTTCTTTAACATTGAGATAATTTAAAAACTCATTTCATCCTAATCACATTCTATTATTTAGGACATGAAACTGAAAGTTCCACATGATATTGTTTCACCCCTAAGGGAGGGGTGATAATCCATTGTAGATCATTTCAAAATATATTCTTTGAAAAAAACCCTACCAGTAGTTTATATATAATTCACCAAAATTATTTCTCTCAGCCTTACTTAGTTATATTAGAAAGTAAATAACATAGAACGAAAGAATATTTTTCAGGGTTTAGTCCAAGTATATGTACATACTCTTTACTATGATTTGTATTCACCTAGATCCATAGATTTTTAAATATTAACATAATTTGTTACAATAGGTATCCTCGCAAGTTCATAATGCATCATGCATAAACACATCATCCCAATATGCACAGAGTATCCCACGTGATTCACAACCACTATATATATATATATGTAAATTTTCTTCAAAAAAAGTTAAGAAAGACCATATTCAATTCTTGGTTGCTTCAATAATAGTTGTTGAAGATTTTCCACATAGAAAATTTATGGTGACAAAAATTGAATTTTCTAACTAATTCTAGATCTTTGGCAATTGGTTATAATGATCAAATCAATCGGTATTTATTATTTATATAATATATTGAATGATATCATTCTCAGTCTTAAATCAAAAAATTATTAGGCTATGTTGGTTTTCTTCTCACCACTATAATGACTCCCATATTTAGTCTGTCTATTTATTTATATCAATAAATATCAATTATCAATTTTTAATTTTTTTCTAATAAAATTATTATTTAATTCATTGAAATTTAATCAAATAATTTTCTACAATATTATTTGATTCAAAAACATTAATTTCTGATGATATATATAAATTAATCACGGAATTTTTCCAAAAAAAACCTTAACAAACACCTCCACATTGACTACCATGATTTCTGGATAAAAATGATACTCGAATGACATGGAATATCTAGTCATGTATTTTATTCTTAATTCTGAACCATTATTTCATATCACTCATTAAAACCTATATTGAATTATAATATACTTTATAGTGTATAATATTGGAAAAAATAACAACACCATCACTTGAAAAATTTCATTCTATGTAATATTGAATTCTAGAGACCACTATATTTAGAAAAATGACATTTCTATAAGTATAAAAACAAAAATAAGTTTCAAAAAACATACATACCATTATGTGATCCTATAATTATATTATGTTTTTCAAATTTTTTATAATAAAATTTCTTATCATTATGTGTTTCCATTTTTTAGTATTCATTTCACAGAAATTCCTACACATTTCATTCCTTTACTTATTTTTCTCAACATATGATCAGTACATATGTTTTTATTCATCTTATATATTTCATATGTTTTACAAGACCTTACATACCAATTTAATCAAAACTTTAACAAGTTATTACCCTTTTTCCATTTCCATGACATCCTCTAATAAAAAATATATGAATCCCAATAAATAGAAATTCCCCTTTCATTTCTATGAAAGCATATTTACAACAAAAATAAGTTTTATTCATACTAGAATTTTGAAAATTATTCAACATCACCAATTAAATAATGATAAAATTCATTGAAACAATTATACATGTATTTCATTTTCAAAATTATACGAGTCTTTCAACAAATATCACATACATATATTGAATGGTTTGGATGTTTTTCATTTTTAATAAAACATGTAATTTTAATAATTGATCAAAAACATCTCAAAAAACTCCCAAACATCTCATTAAATTCCAAGATTAATAAAAACATTATTGAAAACCTTGTAATTAATCATACTCATGGTTGAAAAATTGAAAAATTATTCAATACTTGCATTGGATTCCTTAATATAACCCTTTTTATTTTTTTCAACTTGAATGGACTAATCTTTTAAACTCAACAATTCACTTCAAAGATATCAAATCACAACCAATATCAAATGATAATTGTATTGAAAACACACAACTACAAAATAAAATATTTTTGAGATAATTTCATCTCTTAGGGAAATGTAATATTTTGACAAGTGAATTTTATTCTCTAACCATTAATTCATTACTCATTTTATTCCCCTGTATTTATTATTACAAAACAAAATTATTAACAGATAAATAAGTTATTTTAACTTTCCTCCTTTGACATAGAAATATGATATTATCTCCACCCTTTAAAAACATAATGAAAATATTTTTTGGGGTGAATTATATAAATCCATAGATGAGAGGGGAAGTGTGAACATGAAGTAAAAACAATCTCATATTCAACAACATTTTTTTTGATAAAGATATATTTAAAGTGAGTCATGGTGAAAATATATTCCAATTTTATATCTCCATTAGAGAATATTTATTTAATTAAGTGTTACCTCATATCAATGTTCCTCGAAGATGAGAGTGACCACTGAGGCCCACCTCTAGTAGACCCCAGGCGGATGACTAGAACCGAGGTTATATACCATCAAAATGAGAGGAATTACTATCACATATCTCTGGAAAATGCCAAGAAACTCACCAATAATCACCATAATAAATAATAAGACTAATAAAATAATTATCTATAATGCACGATATTCTATAAAAACACAAATACCAAAGATAAAATTCTAAAATAATCTCCTAATAAGTTACTAATAGAGCTAATATTTTAATTATTTTACCTTCAATTTAAATTATTTTATCATAATCATTTTTTAATTTTATTCAAAATTTAATTATGTTATTATTTTATGTATATTTTGGTAATTAATGTTAAAATAACTAAATTAATGTGTTCTTAATGTTTTTAATAATTTACAGAAATAATTCAATAAGAAATTATTGGATTTGAGTTTTTGAAAACAATTAAACCTAAAATTGGATAAATTTAGTTAGTATTTGTTTCTTATAAAATATATATATTCTATATATGGTATATCTTTTAGAATATGTATGAGCTTTTCCCTTAAAAAATTTTCTTTTCCAAAAATGTTATTCCATATGAACATTTTAAATCCTCACCAGGCATTTTTATTTCAATAATATGTTTTCCTGAAATATCATATTACTTTTATTTTTGTAAGACTTCAATCGAATTCATGAATGAATATTTTGAAATCCTATATGATATTTTCACTTTATATGTATAAGGACCCTACCTTAAAACATTACATAATCATGAATTAAATGAATAATTCACATAGAGGATCTTTTCAGGTTTAGAGTTGTAGAGAATTAGGACATAACTATTACATCTCAAAAGATTACAAAGTAGACACTTCTACTAAGTTTCCATAAAAAACTCTTAAAAAGAAACATGTCTAGTTCCATGTTTTAGATAGCATGAATTTTCCTTGATCCCATCCTTGACCATATTCCACATTAATTCCTGTGAAAAATATTTCAAAAAAACTTGGTTTGAGCATAAAAAGCTTAGTAAGGGATACACAAAGAAGGAAAAATGTTAGTTTTTAAAAACAACAAGTAAACCATGAATACTTTATCAAAGAAATACTTTTCACCTTTATGAAGTAGTAAAAACTCTTCAATGAATAAAATATCATTACTTACTCTTTTGTAACCAAACTATTTCCATAAAACCCATATAAAGAACACATAACATATAATTGTAACTTGGGACATAAACATACTTAAATGGAATAACCATACTGTCGACTGCCACACATATCACTAAATGGAATAGCCATACGGACGACTTCCATACCCAATGCATTGGAGGTTATAACATAACCACTTGTCCTGGTATTCACGGCACCACTTGTCATATGGTTTAACATGTAACCACCTGTCAAAAGTCCAAGTGCCATTATAAAATCATAACACATAAAAAAATTATAAAGGAAAGAAAATATTTCCACATTTCAATCACAATATATCACTTAAATATATTGACATAAAAAATCCATTATCAAAACCATTTTCAATACCAAAATACATAAAAGAGTATATGGTATTTATTTACTTTTAAAAACATTATGGCTTGTTGGGGAAGCCAAGGATCAAATAATACTCGCAGCGGTGGAAAGGTCGTTGTCACCGCGTACGTTAAAAAGAAACATACTTTTTGTTGTTTAGTAAAATGCTTCGTACAGAAAATATTAATTTTGAATAAAAGTCAACGTCAAAGGGTTTTATACACCGTATAAAAGAAAGTTGTGTATAAAACAAAATATTCCTCAATGAAATGAGATTGAGATGAAGTCCCATACAATGATGGTATCTTTAGATTATTGATAAATTAATTACATAATTTATGTGTGACAAATATAAATACTCCCAATATAAGTGGATATTAAGTTTAAAACAATCAGAGTCATTCACACATATTCATATCATGACATGTTCAAGGAGTACAAGTTTCACTCAAAGGATTGAAATTGAGTTAAGAAGTTCCTTTGGAAAAATTCGATAGCCTAACGGCATCCCATAAAAATACATAAAATTAGTTGATCAGAGAGAAAATGGTATCTAATCATTTGGAAATAAAATTTACATCAATTAGGTTATATAATAACAGATCCCCACATATGAAGATGTAAATTAAAAGACCTAACAAAGAGAAGTCTTTTAAAAAGAGGAGGGTGAAAGGCTCCCTTACCAATTTGGGTAACTTTCGAAACGTACACCCCATGATGGAAGGACCATAAAAAATTGATCTAAATACCCATAAATGAAATTATATTCCACAAATAGTATAATAATGCGCATTACATACACCACTGAAAGGAAATGGGGGAAAATGTAGCATAAATCTCATAGGAATAAAAGTGAGATGAAAAACCCATTACGAAAACTCTACAGCCTAACGGCGCCACTTAAAACTCCCAAAAATGGATTTATGAGATCAAATAGGGTCTCTCGTAACATGAACATAAAATTTACAGAATGATAAATATAAAATAACATCCCCAAAAATAAGAAATTTGAGCTTAAAAGAAATGACATAAAAGAGAGTACTTAAAAAGAAAGAGAGAGGTAGGATCCCTTACATCAAGTCCGACTTGTCTTGTTCATTTCTATATATTCCTGAATAATAAACTTTGATCAATTTATAATTGCTTAATGAACTCCTTTAAATATTATTATTCAGTTCATATCACATATTATAGTGTTATAATAATTGGTTAATAATGCGAGTTCATATCAGACGTTTTTGTCGATGTTTGGTACATGAGTCAAAAATGAACTTGTTTGAAAATGATTGTCCATGTAGTTATAAGTAAATAATTTCCAAAATAGTATTAATGATTTAAATATCCTATATATCTAGAACATATTCATTTTATACTATTCCATAACATTTGGAGATTAAAATAAATGAAATGCACCGTTCATGGAGACGGTAGGTCGTACGTACGCATGAACGCTACTTTCATTTCTTTGTCATATTAATGGAATTAAAAATAAATGAGATATATATATATTATAATTCTATTATAATATATATGTTATATAAGTCACATATATTCATTAATTTCATTCTTTATACATTCCATGTATTGCATGAATGAGTCACATCACCTGAGGGGGTGGTAGTCCACACTTCCTCATATGAAATTATCGCATTTGCACAACATGAAAATCAGAAAGGTATGTTTTAAATATAAAATAAAGAGGCATATATAAAACATAAATACCATATATATCATATATAAAATACAGTGACTTCCTAATGGCCACCATTAAAGGTGTTAAGATAAGATTGAAAAATCATCGTTTCGTGAGGCAGCAATTCTTCATCCACAGAAACAGTATGTTCGTTAACCATTAGACATAGGTGTGTGTAAGTGTAGCTCGAATATTTCTCATAACAACATCATAGTATATTGAATATAATGGTTTTGTTACAAAATAAAGGAATACAAATAGTTTAGGGGGTTGGAGAAGCAAAATAAAACAAATGAACATACGAGAAGACATTACCTTTAAATCGGGTAACTCCCCTTGGTTTGAACCAAAAGGGTTTCTTGGAGAGCTTTCTGCCTAAGGGAAGGAATCTTGGATAAAGATAGGGATGTGGAGAGATAAAATGATCATTGATTGGCCGAGCCAATGGCTTGAGGGGTGTGGGTAATGTGGTAGAGGTGGGGGCCTTTTATAAGAGGGAGGAGGGGCACTCTTGGAAAGTCTTGAAATGTAACATTATTATAAAATTATTTTCGGATATCAAAGGTCCCACAATTATATATTTCTATGATAAGGTGATAAGGGTTCTAAATACACCCATCCAATAGGTTTTTGACAAGTGTATGTCTTACATTTTACATTTTATTTTCATTTTATTTAAATTGTTCATTAATGAGGTAATCATTGCATCATCATGGTGTCATAAATAAATTAATTTATTTAATGTCTAAAAATTATAAAAAAATACTATGATGTATAAAATCGTTTTATCTTTCCAATTAATATTTATAGTCAAATATATAACTTGTATAACCCCATGTAAAATTTTTTTTAGTAAAATAATACATGTTTTTGACACTTTTATTTTAACATTAAATAAAAAGTTATTAATGTAAATTTCTTACCCAAGTGGCTCCATGGGGTCCCCAAGTTGACACATGGATAGAATTGGTCGGCCATGACTCATCCAATAAGGGTAGTACATGTTTCAAGGTCATTTCATATTATTATAACATTATCTTTACCTTAAATTACACTAATTACCTTTAATCATGATTAATAAAACTTAAAAGTTACTATTCACCAAAAAATTATTTTAATCCCATTGAACCATATTTTACATCCTAATGACAACCATGTATGTCAGATTTTTGAAATTCAAATCACCGAAGTGGTAAAGTTTTATTTAAACGAAAAATCAATTTTTTAACTACCACTTAGTGGTTTCACTATTAATCAAAAATTGAGGTTTTTCAGAAAAATACCAAATATTCACCCTAAGCTAAATTTGATATTACGAATTCAAAAATGATTTTTATTTTAAAAAATTCAAAACATATAAGTTGAATTAATTAATTTAATAATTAATTCCGGCTGTCAAAACAAATAGCGTGTTTTTAAGAAACAATATCTATTAAAAGATTGTCACTAGTTTAAGTCCAATTTCAAAGTGAAATTAATTCCAATGACCACCAATGGATTAAATGGTAAAAATATATTGTAATTTCACTTTAAAACCAATTCAATAGATTATCTAATAATAAAAATAAATTACATTAAAAAGAGGTTTTGAATTAAAATACAACATTTTTCACTTATTCATTAAAAATGAACTTTATTGAAAAAAATAACGAAAACATACACAAAGTAAATTTTGATGTCCTGATTCTAAAGAAGGATTTTATTTGGTCCAATATAACATATGAAATTGTCAAAAAGTGGATTTAAAAATGGTTCGCCATCTAAAGGCGGTTAATCGACCTTTTAAAGAATATTAGAATATTTGCGATTAAATTTGGATTCATTCGAATTTTAAGACTCTAAAATTTATTAGAAAAAAGAAAAAATATTTGGAAAAATATATAATCATTTTGTAGTTATTTCTGTTCATTCCCGCCATTACAACGGCTAGGCATTAACTACCATTTAAAATAATATTATTTTATTATTAGAGTGCAACGTAAGATTTCTAAGAAACTCGTTGTTGGGTATTGGGTACGACATCCAGCATAGAATTCCCTTTAAATTAATATTAACATTTTATTCACAAATATGGATAAATATGAAAAAAGTAATATTCTTTATTTACCTGGGATGTTACATCCTTCCCCCCTTTTGGGAATTGGGTCCTCTCAATTTTAAAATTGGGCACGAAATCATCATTGAAAGCCCCACATCGGAAAAGGAGTAAATTAAACTGTCACTTTAAAAGAAAGAAAGGGAAGTACAAAGGTCACTCGAGTTAACCCATACTAGGATTCCATGTAGGAAAACAGGGATATGGAAGGAAAAAAAGGGTAATTTTCTGAGGGAGAGTGATAGAAAACATGTTTAAGAGAAAGTTAACCACCAGAAAATCACAAACTGGTGATGGGTTAAACGGTATTTGATTCCCTAGTAAGAAAAGATTACAGACAACATTTTTGTTTTTATGTTAGTTTTCATTGAGGAATTTATTTATGAGCTTAACTAAATCATAAGGAAACATACTTACTTGTCATGTAGACTCTCATCTACTACTAGATTTCTTACACAAAATAAAAATTTCTCCAAAAGATGAGTATTTAGGATGACTTGTTCACATTAACAGAGCTATAATCAACTTCTAGAGAATCACCTAATCCACAAAATATAACTATATATTTCCCATTCCTTTATAAATTAACCAAAACCAAAATTGTGAGAATAAGATCAGATAATCCACAAAAGGATAATCCTTTATAAAAAGAAAATCTATTCTTAATCTCCAAAATTTGTCCAACAAAACCCAAAGTTCAATGAAGACCATTTGATAAAAAAAATTTCCATAAAATTATTCAAAGTAAACCAAACTAATATTGAAACCCAAATATTTGAAGGATTTAATCACATAGTCTTCCAAGGTACAAATTAATATTTATCTCTAAATAACATATGTTGCTCTTAAAGTCTCATATTGAAAATTAATTAACCTAATCATATATCCTCCATGATAGTTCAATAGTTTCCTAGATAACCCAAAATCAACTTATTCTTGATTCATAAAATCATCTAACTAAAAATAATAAGTCATTCTAAACAGAGACTTCAAGTAGTCTAGTGGTAGGTGATGCGCCATTGTCGAACTTTAGTTGTGGGTATGATTCTGGTGGCCTTACCAGATATGACGGGTTTTCACCCATCCTATGGGTTGTCCTTTTTATAAAACTCCAAAAATAAACCTAACATCTTTTAACCTCAATGGTTTCCTTATACCTCTCATTTTCATCCAAATTCATTATGATCTGAACATCTTAATTCTTGAAGTCTTATTTCACCACCATAAGATAAAAGAAAATGAATCCCAAAAATGAAGAACATCATACAATGATCATGGTATCTATTTGGTTTCATCGTCATCCTGTTCTCATAGGTAAAAGGTCCATGCATTGCAACAATGATTTACAGATCCTTCAAAATCATTTGCTTCCTCCATCCAAATACACCTTGTACAACATGGGTCATATGGGTGTTCACAAAAAAAGAGTTTGGAAAATGATCATGTATGCCATATAATTTCAAGACATCTGATAAAAAATTATTTCTATAAAACAATCGGACCGATTTTGAGTTGAAACTTTCAATTAATGGTCCTTTTAAAATACCATAGGTATGTGCTGAGAGACTATATTGTAGAAGCAAATATAAATAGGTTGCACAAGTGTCTACTTCTTCAGCACCTTTTTAAAAATCATAATATGCTTCAAATTCTTGTGATAAGGTAAAATATTTAAAAATGCCTTGATAATATTTACCTTTCTTGAAAATATGAGAATATTGTGAAAATAGTATTTTTCTAAATACAACCCCTGATCCACGATGAAAACGAGGTATAGTGGAGGTGTTTGATATCTCAAACAACTTCATGCAAGTGAGTTGTATGCTAGAAAAAGTTTCACAATCATTCAAACATGACATTGCAATAATTATTGCAAGCATGTCCTCGTGAAGAGATAGGAATTTCGTTTGAGATCCTCCTCCTTCCATTCGTAACCTACTTTTCTTGACCTGAAAAAAAAGTTATAAAACAAGGATTTAACTAAAATAATAGATATAGGGACTAACCATGTGTCTAACGAAAACTCATAATCCCTAAAGTTGTCTAAACCGACCTTTGATACCAACTATAAGGACCCTGCCTTAAAACCTTACATAATCAAGAATTAAATGAATAATTCATATAGAGAATCTTTTCAAGTTTAGAGTTTTAGAGAAATAGGAAATAACTGTTAAATCTCAAAATATTAAAAGTAGACACTTCTACTAAGTTTCCATAAAATAAAAACTCTTAAAAAGAAACATGTCTAGTTCCATGTTTTAGATAGCATGACTTTTCCTTGATACCATCCTTGACCCTATTCCACATTAAGTCCTATGAGAAACATTTCAAAAAAACTTATGTTGAGCATAAAAATCTCAGTAAGGGATACACAAAGAATGGAAATTGTTAGTTTTTCAAAACAATAAGTAAACCATGAATACTTTATCAAAGAAATACTTTTCACCTCTATGAAGTAGTAAAAACTCTTCACTGAATAAAAGATCATTACTTACCCTTTTGTAACCAAAAGATTACAATAAAAACCATATAAAGAACACATAACAAATAAAGGTAACTTGGGATATAAACATACTTAAATGGAATAACCATACGGTCGACTTCCACACAAATCACTAAATGGAATAGCCATACGAACGACTTCCATACCCAATGCATTGGAGGTTATAATGTTACCACCCTTCCTGGTATTCACGGCACCACCCATCATATGGTTTATCAAGTAACCACTCGTAAAATGTCCAAGTACCATTATAAAATCATAACACATAAAACAATTATAAAGGAACGAAAATATTTCCACATCTCAATCACAACATATCACTTAAATATATTGACATAACAAATCCATTATCAAAACCATTTTCAATACCAAAATATATAAAAGAGTATATGGTATTTATTTACTTTTAAAAACATTACGGCTTGTTGAGGAAGCCTAGGATCAAATAATACTCGCGGCGGCGGAAAGGTTATTGTCACCACGTACGTTAAAAAGAAACAGACTTTTTGTCATTTAGTAAAATGATTCGTACAGAAAAGATTCATTTTGAATAAAAGAAAAAGTCAAAGGGGTTTATACACCGTATAAAATAAGGTTGTGTATAAAACAAAATATGCCTCAATGAAAGGATATTGAGACGAAGTCCCATACAAAGACAGTATCCTTAGATTAAGGATAAATCAATTACATAATTTATGTGTGAAAAATATAAATACACATAATATAAGTGACAAAGGATTGAAATTGAGTTAATAAGTTCCTTTGCAAAAATTCGACAGCCTAACGTCGTCCCATAAAAATTTATAAAATTAGTTGATCAGAGAGAAAATGGTATCTCATCACCTAGCCAAAAAATTTACATCAATATGGATATAGAAGAACATATCCCCACATATGAATATGTAAATTAAAAGACCTAACAAATAGAAGTCTTTTAAAAAGAGGAGGGTGAAAGGATCCCTTACTGATTTGGGTAACTTTCGAAACGTACACCCCATGAAAGAAGGACCATAAAAAATTGATGTAAATACCCATAAAAGAAATTATATTACAAAAATAGTATAATAATGGGCAGTACATACACCACTCAAATGAAATGGTGGCAAATGTAGCATAAATCTCACGGGAATAAAAGTGAGATGAAAAACCCCTTATGAAAACTCGGCAGCCTAACAGCGCCACTTAAAACTCCCAAAATGGATTTATGAGATCAAATAGGGTCTATAATAATATGAACATAAAATTTACAGAATGAGGAATATAAAATAACATCCCCAAAAATACGAAAGTTGTGCTTAAAAGAAATGACATAAAATAGAGTACTTAAAAAGAAAGAGAGAGGTAGGATCCCTTACCTCAAGTCCAACTTCTCTTGTTCGTTTCTTTATATTCCTGAATAATAAAATTTGGTTAATTTATAATTTTTTAAGGTCATCCTTTAAATAATATTATTCAGTTTATATCACATATTATAATGTTATAATAATTGGTTAAATATGTGAGTTCATATCAGACGTTTTTGTCGATGTTTGGTACAAGAGTCAAAAATGAAATTATTAGAAAATGATTGTCCATGTAGTTATAAGTAAATAATTTGTAGAATAGTATTAATGATTTAAATATCATATATATCCATTACATATTCATTTTATACTATTACATAACTTTTGGAGATAAAAAGAAATGAAATGCACCGTTCATGGAGACGGTAGGCCGTACGTACGCATAAACGCTACTTTCATTTCTTTGTCATATTAATGGAATTAAAAATAAATGAGATATATATATATATATATATTATAATTCCAGTATAATATATATATGTTATATAGGTCACATATTTTCATTAGTTTCATTCTTTATACATTTCATTTCTTGCATGAACGTGTCACATCACTTGAGGGGGCGGTAGTCCACACTTCCTCGTATGAAATTATCGCATTTGCACAACAAGAAAAGCATAAAGGTATGTTTTAAATATAAAATATATAGGAACATAGAAAACATAAATACCATATATATCATATAAAAAATACAGTGACATCATAATGGCCACCATGAAAGGTGTTAAGCTAATATTGAACTATTCTCGTTTCGTGAGGCAGTAATTTGCCATCCACAGAAACAGTATGTTCTTTAACCATTAGATGGATGTGTGTGTAAGTGTAGCTCTTATATTTCTTATAACAAAATCCTAGTATATTTAAGATACTTATTATGTTATAAAATAAAGGAATAAAAATATTTTAGGGGGTTGGAGAAGCAGAATAAAACAAATGAACATAAGAGAAGACATTACCTTTAAATCGGGTAACTCCCCTTGGTTTGAACCAAAAGGGTTTCTTGAAGATATTTCTACCTAAGGGGAGGATTATAAGATGAATATATGGATGTGGGGAGATAAAATGACCAGATCTTGGCCTATCCAATGGCTTGATAGGTGTGGGTAAGGTGGTAGAAGTGGGGGCCTTTTATAAGAGGGAGGAGGGGCACTCTTGGAAAGTCTTGAAATGTTACTTTATTATAAAATGATTTTCGGATATCAAAGGTCCCAAAATTATATATTTCTAGTATAAGGTGATAAGGATGCAAAATCCACCCATCCAATAGGTTTTTGACAAGTTTATTTCTTAGAGTTTACATTATATTTTCATTTTATTTAAATCGTTCATTAATGAGGTAATCACTGCATCATATTGGTGTCATAAATAAATTAATTTATTTAATGTATAAAACTATTAAACAAATACTATGATGTATAAAATCTTTTTATCTTTCCAATGAATTTTTATAGTCAAAAATATAACTTGTATAACCCTATGTAAAAATTGTTTTAGTAAAACAATAAATGTTTGTGACACTTTTATTTTAACTTTAAATAAAAATTTATTAATGTCATTTTCTTACCCAAGTGGATTCATGGGGTACCAGAGTTGACCCATGGATTGAGTTGTTCGGCCATGACTCTTTAAATAAGTGTAGGACAGGTTTAAAGGTCATTTCATATTATTATAACATTATCTTTACCTTAAATTACACTAATTACCTTTAATCACGATTAATAAAACTTAAAAGTTATTATTCACCAAAACATTATTTTAACCCCATTGAACAAAATTTTACATTCTAATCACAGAAATGCATGTCATATTTTTGAAATTAAAATCATAGAAGTGGTAAAGTTTCGTTTAAACGAAAAATCAGTTTTTTAACTACCACTTAGTGGTTTCACTATTCATCAAAAATTGATGTTTTTCAGAAAAATACCAAATATTCACCCTAAGCTATATTTGATATTCCGAATTCAAAAATGATGTCTATTTTAAAAAATTCAAAACATATAAGTCGCATTAATTAATTTAATAATTAATTCCCACTGTCAAAACAAATAGCGTGTTTTTATGAAACAATATCTATTAAAAGATTGACACTAGTTTAAGTCCAATTTCAAAGTGAAATTAATTGCAATGACCACCATTGGATTAAATGGTAAAAATATATTCTAATTTCACTTTAAAAACAATTCAAAAGATGATCTAATAACATAAATAAATTACATTAAAAAGAGGTTTTGAATTAAAATACAACATTTTTCACTTATTCATTAAAAATGAACTTTATTGAAAAATATAACAATGACATACACAATGTAAATTTTGATGTCCCGATTCTAAGGAAGGATTTTATTTGGTCCAATATAACATATGAAATTGTAAAAAAGTGGATTTAAAAAGGTTTCTCCATCTAAAGGCGTTTAATTGACTTTTTAAAGAATATTAGAATATTTACGCTTAAAGTTGGATTCATTCACATTTTAATCCTCTAAAATTTATTGTAAAAAAGTAAAAATATTTTAAAAATATATATAATCATTTTGTATTTAGTTCCATTCATTCCCGCCATTACAATGGCTAGGCATTAACTACCATTTAAAATAATAATATCTTATTATTAGAGTGAAACGTAAGATTTCCAGGAAACTTGTTGTTGCGTATTGGGTACGACATCGAGCATAGCGTTCCCTTTAAATTAATATTAACATTTTATTCACAAATATAGATAAATATGAATAAGTAATATTCTTTATTTACCTGGGATGTTACAATATGAATTTCACTACCACCTCATATGATTCATTTAGGTTCATAAAACTTTTTTTAGTTCTTGAATGATATTTTCTAAATCATAATACTTTTCACTATATTTAATATGACTTTATTCTCTTATAAAATAATTTCCATAATCACGTATAGTTTTGATTACTTTGTGAAATTTTATGATCCTATGGTAGAGACTATTCAAACTGAAATTATTTCACCCAAAAAATATTTATGGAAACATTATTTCATTCAAATGGGAGATAAAGGGTTAAATATTTCAAGATGGTTTAATGTGAATTAAAATATTGTTTCTCACCTGAATTAATGATCTTACATTTAAACCAACATACCTTGTATGTGAAAAATGATCATATTTTTTATTTCCACTAGGAGGGTGATATTTAAATATTCATATATTTGAAAAGTGGTTTCAAATTCATGATTTGATTGGGGTTTTTTAATTTAAATATTCTTACATAAATAATGGGACTATAAGTGTGAGACAACTATGAATGGAATGGCGTATAGTATCATGCTAGTTTGAGGAGTTCACTCATCTAATGTTCTAAGAAATATCCAAAAGAAATGTATAATACAATGATATATAATTTATCCATTTTTGGATAAATCTTGGAAAACGTTATGAATAGTGGAAACCGAGGGAACTAATTCCATGTCTTGAATTAATTACTTGTATCCTTTTGATATTTTTTAAAAATTTCATTATTAGATAGATCTAGTGGTTCTGTTCTTTTATTTTATATTCTTCGGTTTAGTTTTTGTTTTCAATTTATGGGAGTGATGTAGTTATTCCCACTATTTAAAATCCTTAGGTGAGGAATTCCATAGAGAAAAATGATTTAAAATATGTTTTATTTCTTGGATGTATTTGAGTAATTAAATAACATAAATTAGATATTAAACATTTTTACCAAGGTATTGGGATTATTTAAAAGAATAATTATGTATTTTTTTTAAACATATTTGAGTGAACATTGTGAAATTAAATTAGGAAAAAAATTGATAAGGAATAAGGATGTGTTTTGAGTATGGAATCAAGTTAATTATTCTTCATTTTAAATTGTATTTCACACTCATTTTCAACAAAATTAATGTTTTTTATTTTAGTACATCCAATATCATATTAATTTAGTTTAATTTTTTTATACTTTCTTTAAATTTCTTATAAAATTATCAACTCACAAAAATTAATACTATATTTTAAAAAATAGAAAAAAATACTAATAATTTCTTACTTAGTCTAGAACCACCTTGAGATAAAACCTTGGGGGAATAATATATTTCATTTATTAGGGGATAAAATTCAATTAATTATTTATTCATGAAAAAATCATCTCTTATCATCAACTCCAGAGCTAATCCCAAGATTCAAGATAGAACTCTCCTATCCGGTAACCAAATTTCTATTGAAACATGAAAAAATAGTTCTGCTATATGGGTATGATCATAACGTGTATGCTAAATAGGATCATGTTTGATACCTCCAAGCCATATTTAGAATAAGATTATTGATTTTTTAGTGAACAAATAGATGAAAAAATAGACACCTATTAGGAATCCTATCATCCATCCTCTCCAAGGATCACACACTATATAACACATCAATATATAATAAAGTAATATAAATCATATAAAAATAGGGTTCCCTAAAAGCACTTCACCAATAATTATTATAGCCATATCCACATAACCAATCCATTCTACTACATTTGGTAGGGAGAGTGATGATATAAAATTAACCAGCCATCTGCTCCCTCGATAACTAAGATGTTTATGGAAAAAAACCCATAACCCAAAAATTTTGGGTGATAATAAGGTTATCCAAATTGGTTGGGTTATATAAAAAACATCACAAGGAAAATAAATCATAAAATATATATAGTACCACATGATCCCAGTATATATGGTTCACATAAATATAACATCATCACCTCCCACAACCATCATCACACTACCATCACCACACACCACAATGTTTACCAAAGATAACCCCATAAATTAACCCACCTTCCAAAACAAAACAACTACAATAAACATATACAAGTTCCCATTAGTAATGTCAATAAACTATTTCAATATTTAAAATTTATAAACTATTTTTTGTATATTAAGCTATTAAATTTATATTTAATAAAATACAATCCCCATCAATTACCCATACGTATTCCGAATTTTTAACTCATTTACTTCATGTATTCAATTTTACTAATATAATAATGATTTATTCAGTTTCTTCTGCACATAATTTCCATAATTATATTAATAATCTCTTTCCATGTCTATCAAGAAAAAAAATATATCCCCACATCGTACAAAAAATATCCATAAGAAATCCAATTAATCTGATTCCCTTAGACACCACATAAGATAAAACACCACAAAATACCACCACTGAACCATCCCACAAGGCATCCCATGTTAAATAATCACATCCCTACTTCCCCAAACATTATAAACCTGGAACCAACCATATTATCACCCTAAAAATCCAACAAAACAATCCAAAACCAACCCTAAAATAATTAAAACTATAGTACCATAAATAAACAATTGTGATTTCACCCAATTCCATCAATGATACACATCCAAATATTTATTTTTAAAATAATCTCACATCAGTTCAGTATATCTTACATGAACATTAATAAATTAATTATAGATTTCACTCACAACCAGTTTCTTACCAAATTAGAATTTCTAGCCTTTGATGATAGGTGGATCTTGTAACACAATCTTAGAAATATAAAATATCCTTTTAGTAGAAATTAATATTGTTAGTATTAGTGAATATGAATATTTATCATGGGAAATTTCCTTGAAATAGGTAAACAAATATTATATTTCCTACTCCCATAATTTTATTTAGTATAGTTTATTATAATCATTACGATAATCTATACCATCCGACCAGTGAAGTAAATATCATTATAATCCTATATTATACATTGAAATAGATAGAGTTATCGAATCATATACCTCAAATAGAACTTTGATGATCACTACACAAGTATAATGAGTTGAAAGGATAATATCAATACCTAAATCACACAATTGAAACTTAAAGACCCAGAATATATCATTACTCATCAAATTCATGACTTAAGATCACTAATTCCATCACCAAATAACTGTGAAATCCTTTTTAGAATGAAGTGAAACGATAAAAACAAGAAGAAAACGATTAAAATTTGTTTACGGAGTAAAAATACTCAAATTATTCACCTTTTTTAGTTGGTTTTTTGAGAGAAATCTAGTTGATCTGAAATAAATAAATGGGATGTCTAGATTTATATCTGGATAGAGAAAAAAAATTGGTGAAAATTGACATTGCAAGGCCGTAATTATTCTAATGAATATGAGTAGTGGAATAAAATTTTATATTCATTCCATGATGGTCCAATATCTCCTAAATAAAAAAATTATTCCATAAATCCCTTTAATATACAACATTCATGGCTTCAAAAAACATTCTAATTTTACTATATGAATGACTTGTCGTACTGTGAACTTATGCACTATTCCATAAAGATCAGCCATTGAATATCCCAATCACTTCAAATAAATGTTGTGAAAAAACTATCCCCTCACACTGATTCAATTAAATTCACAATAGTAACTTTTAAATATTTATTACCCTCTTTATATTAGTCATTAATATTATAAAAAACCTATTAGAACCTGTATTTCCACAACATTCCATTTCCCACCATGGTCAATCTTTTTTAGAAAACTACCACCTTGGTAGCCGCACATCATAATCACAAAATATCATTTATTCCATGACACCTAAACAATAGATCTACACCTCCATTACAGCCAACACTCTCATGATGTAACCCAAATGGACATGTTGTGACTGTCTACTCCTTTAAAACACATTAGCTCCGATAATACTCTTCTTCATCTAAACTCCTCCCAAAACTATTTACACATAAATATAAAAATGGAAAAATACTAAAAGTATTAGAAATTATTTCAGACACCACTAAACAAATTATCATCCCCTATAATAAAAACTGAATTGGA
The DNA here is from genome assembly GCA_963277665.1 of Viscum album. Taxonomy (NCBI): domain Eukaryota; kingdom Viridiplantae; phylum Streptophyta; class Magnoliopsida; order Santalales; family Viscaceae; genus Viscum; species Viscum album. Next base: position 271,965,967 of record OY728119.1, on the reverse strand, counting down.
AGGGAAGAAGAAACACAAACACCACCAAACAACCACAATAAGAAATACCACTCAAACATATTAATGACTCTAGTAAGATTTAATCAAAACATAGAGAAATTACTCAAGTATGAAAACCATATCCATAATCTCATACAATTTTATAAAAAATAAATCATCCCATAAATCAAGTGATATAGAGATTAAAATATCTTATGATTCCAAAAAAAATATGAATCATAATATATATGCAATAAAAATAATCAATATATATATAGAACCTTCCCTTGGTGATCCTGAATCTCAACTGGCTTATCCAAGATCAGGTCATTATGATTGACATCCAAATCTCCCCAAATAATGAAATGGGATTCATCATGAGGATATAAATGAAACTATAATATAGGGAACACATTATGAAACCATTATATCTATTGAGGGACCAACAACTGATATCAAACCTCGCCCACATGTTTCAACATATTGAAAGGATCAATAAAACAAGGGGATAAATTAGTCCCTTGAACTAACCTCCACTTCCTAGGTTCCTCATAAGCCCTTAGGGATTCATGATCTTCAACATAATACTGTAGAGTTATCCTCCTCTAATAAACATACAACTTCTAATGGTCTTATAATTCCATTATCTTCACTTGAAGAATCTGAATCTTCTTAGTCGCACATTGAACCACATCTAGTCTAATGCATTATAACTCCCAAGACACAGTCTGGCTCAATGTATATTGACATGTTCACTCATACAATGAAACAAATGAGACCACCCCAATGGAAGTGTGAAATATACTGTTATAAGAAAACTCAACCAAGGGAATGTGACTCACCCAAGATCCACAAAAATCTAAGATGAAATCCCACAACATATATTAAAATTTTTTAATATTTAAATCCTTTTACCCGTATTTATATTGATGGAAAATATTTCAATGGAAAAACTAGGATAAAATGTGTGTTACAGTCCACTCAAGACTCACAAGGTAAAAAATGATCCTGATAAAAATGAATGGTTCTCTGTACCCTATGAAGTTACCCCACCACATCAAAATAACAACTATTTAAATCCTCTATAACTCATAACTCCCTTATTTCCAATAAGTTATCTAACATAATAAAAAGATCCATTAACACGAAAATAGAATCACATCTTACCTAGGATGTGGTTAATTGTGATGAAATACATTAAGATATCCTTCCATTTCATCTAAGGGACATGCAATGGCTATTCTTAACCACCCCGAACATGATTACCTACCTTAACCTACTGAAATAATAGACATCTTGATAAAAATTACACTACCAATCACTTCATCATAGGCCAAAAAAGCGGGACTCTTAAATAATGGTACATGTTAGACACACCCGGATGTAATACCACTATACAGTTATAGATCTTATGGAGAACCTCCTCATAAACTACTTATATAATATAAAATATCCCTATGAATGATATATATTACTACGATCCTCCGACCAAACATTTAAAGAATCAATATGGATTTCATGGTCCCACATCACCTCTACCTATATTATACCCACTAATAACCATTAACCAAACATATTAGGAAGGACTATACTATCATCTGTTACATGAAATATTTTACCATGGACATCCTCTACATAAGGAATACCATGAATAAATGTAATACAAGTAGGAACTCTTTACAACATACTCACCACCAAAATTATAACCTTACATATAAATAAAGAAGTATTAGAAAAATAATATACTAAATAACAAAGGAAAAAACAAATTTTTTTACTTCAGACAACGAGTCATGAATAAAATTTACAAACATCACTGATTTATTTTCTATTATAATTGTAAATATAAAAAAGGGATTATAAAGATACTAAAATGTATAAGTAATCTTAATAATATCTTCCACACTCCTTGATATCCTACTTGATCAATATTTTTATCATATAAATAATTGAATAACCACTCAATTATTTAGTGATTATAATCTAGATGAACTAGATAAACCTATTCCTGCAAAATTATGGTTAAAAATCATAAATAGATATACTGAAATATTTAAAATGATACCCTTATACCTATAAAAACGTTTGGACCACCATATCTTCATCAGAAGATAAAAACTTCCAACAAACTTGCTACCACTAGAGAGTTCCTCTTATCCCTGGATCTATATCTCACTGATCTGAAATTCACTAAAATATTTCGGTGACCTAAATATGATAACATGAGTCTAGAAAACATAAATAAATTTATATCCCAAAAATATCCTAGTTGAATACTATTATAGAAAACAATTGAATATACCCTAACATTTTTTCATATTAAATAATTCATTTACAATACATAGTTTTTCCCAAAACTCCTTTTTTCTCACCCAAGTCCCACTAAGGTACAATGTATCCTCAAACATTTATAAACTATTTACATAGTTAATATTTCCAAAAAATTGTGGATTAAAACTATCTTTTATACCTTATTCTATTTTTCCAATAGCTATTTCTAGATGAAATTTTATTTTAGGTAAATATTGTTTTTCCTTGGATATTAAACCGGATTTCAATCCAAGTGGATTGAACATGAATTATTATAGAATAAAACCATGCATCTTTAATTCTCCTGAGGCCCATTAACAATTACATCATCTAAACCATTTCTTCCCCTGTTTCTATTAAAACCACATACTATACTTCTATTTTACCTAAACTAACAATCCCTTATATTCTTGACATTTAAATGACAATTTTTATTCCTTGGGTAAACACAAATTAAACTTTTCTCCTTGGTGTGTTTGAATTAACAGTAAAGTAATCATCAATATATCTATAAAAATACTCAGTCATGCAAAACAAAAAGGTTGTTTCTTCTATTCAATTTTAGTAAAAAATGATCCAATTTTAAATCTCCCAATGTTCCATTCCCATATTTAACATGAATAGAATTATAAATCCCACTACTAATGAAATGTTTGAACATGTAAAAATTATCGAATATTTCAAACATCTAATCGTTGATACATATAACACATTCTCCATATACCAACACTCATCTTCCATTTTATGTACCTATTATTTCGACAATTTGAAACCTCAAAAAATATTGTTTGATAACATCTTATATCAAGCCATCCCAGACTAGTGAATGATATTTTAGATGTTTTCCTTATAGGATAACCCCAATGTTCTGATTATCTTATCCTTTTTAATCCTCATCCACAATATTTTCATAACTTAACCAAATCCCAGATTTCAAATCATCCAAAAAACTATGTTTACCCCTGAATTTGTGAATTCTTTGAACCCTTTGTAACATGTATTTGATCTACAATAAAAATATAATGAGTACCATATCATTCCAATACTTATGGAAATAAAAATGGTATACATTTCACCTGAAAAATCCTTCTTCCAACATAAATCCATAAACCCTCAGATTCCGTTATCTCTAAACATTCTATATCCCATAAATAAGTCTCTACAAACTAGGAATCGTATTCCAAATTCCATATTTCATGAAACTTAATGGTTACATAAAATAAATTTACTCCTCTAACTACCTATGATAGAAAACCAAATTTAAATGCATTTATTCTATGTATAGAACTTTATATGATGTTATTCTTAGTACAATTCTGATAGTTTAATTTTTAATAACTAGTAAGAATATGTCCATGAAATAACCTCATTTTTATCAAAATTTATCTTCCTCCAACAATTCCATTATATTTTATTTCACCAAACTCTAATTTAAATTATAAACGAAACTAATTTTAAAGTGTATCCCTTGCCTATAGTAACTCTTATAGCTCCAAATTTCTATTGTAAAACAACAATGAATCCTCTGTATCTATAGAAAACATTCAATGTTTGAAATCATAATGTGTTTCTAATTTTTTTTCTTAGTTAGGTTCTCCTATATACTTTAGAAGAAGAAAGTTCTTATCAGCCCAAAAAATATAAACCATTTTTATAACTATATTTGGTCACTTAAAATTATTTAAATTCTATGCAATTATCAAATCTATTTATTTTTATTAATGCATATCTTATTGTAATCAAAATCACGCCTTAGTAGTTTTAGAACATTCTTGAACATCATCTGATGAAATCGCCATTTGTTTTCAAATGATCCCTTCAATGTTCTTTGAATCTTTTCCTCTTTTGGTAATCCCAATTATATTAATTTATATTTTAAAATTTTATTACTTTCCTTAAACTTATTTATCCTTAATGTTTTATTCTTTAAAAAACCTCTTGTTGAATGGAACATCTCGTCTTCTATTGGCTTACTTCTTATCGTCATACAACAGTGGAAGACAAAGTTCTCACCACCATACCAAAAGAGCAATCGTAATGTATAGATAATATGTAGATTTTACCTTTATATCACATCGATACGAACATATTATAATATTATAAATACTTCTAAGTGTATAAATTATGGATTTTCACCAAACTATATCCCCTCATGAATTTTCTAACTAACTGTTGATGCATGACTTATATTGAAAAGGTATACAACTATATTGATTAACTACAAAAAATTTATTTAGGACATTATAGTGTGAAAACAAATGATTTTAGACTTCTCTATCAATTTATAATTCAAAATTTTATCCACTCCATTTTGTATTTTGTTTCCTGCTTAATCTTTTTCTTTCCTTATAACATTTTTCCAAAAGAAGTTTCTGAAGTTTTGTCGGATGTATTCACCACCATTTAGATATTATAAGCCTTTATACTTCCAATAACACTCCCTTTACACCATATATTCAAACTTAATGAAAACCAATACATCACTATAGTAATGGTTCAAAAATTAAATACAAACTTTTGTAATATAATCATTAATAAATGTTACAAAATAAAGAGAACCTCTTAGGGACTGGATTGTTCCAGGTATACAAACATACAAGTGAACTAGTTCCAACTTCAATGATTAGAGACTCTATCCATATAAGTTAAAGAAAACCCTTATCAATTTCCCAAACACACAACTTTCAAACATTCTGATTTCAATGTGATAAGAACTCAGTATGACATTTGCAATTAGAACATCCTTGTTCTTCTCTCCTAGATGGACAAGCCTACAATGCTAAACCTCTATACATTCCAATGATTTTTTTTAAACCATTACAATTACACTCACACTTTAGTTAAATATATAATCCAATACATTACTCCTCGTTCAAAAACCATAGATCCTCAAGTCACTTTCTATAATATGTTAGAAAATATAGTCTCATAGCATGCCTCAACAAGTTATCTAAGAGAAATTAAGTTTTTATGAAACCTCAAGATATTTATAGCCTTTTTTATATTTATGAAACCCCAGTTATTCATCCACATATTAACATCTCCTTCCCAATGAACATCATAACAATATCATCAGCCAAATTTAATTTTCTAAAACATATGGATACATGGATATCTGAACATATTTTTCCCCTATTTAATGGAATGATTCTCCTGATTTTACCACCCATGAATCCACTAGATTATTCATAATAAGAAGCAATTGGCTGGTTCATTTTTAAGTACTCATGATATTTGAGCATTAGATTGTTTATTTTATTTGATATATTTATTTCTGAATTATATAGTCTATAAATTGACCTATATTTTTACACTTACAATATATAATACCACAACCATCTAAATTTATTCAACACTTCTCATGTGACTTATATTAAAAAAAATCTTCTGTTTCGTCATATGTTTAGGTTCCATTCATAATCTTTTAGTATTGGTAACACTCTAATAGATGACACATGGACTTCTCTCCACCTGAGATCCTCAATTAGGACTGGGTTCTACAAATCAGTAAACACCGAATTGGTCCATTAATTAGAATTTATAATAGAAGACACAATCACATACCATTTTTTCAGAAGTGATGAAAGTAGTAGAAATTCAAAAATATCATATGTGAAAGGTAACTTCACTTATTGAAGCTACCCATAGATAATGTCAATTCATTCAAATGATCTTATGAAGGTATTCCATCTAAAAATTAGAAACTGATCATCCATCACATCCTAAAGTTTTTTACTTCCATTAGATTCTCATAAAAATATTATACCACATTCGTCACTTCTGAAATTATTTTATTTTCCCAGATGATAATGGTAACATTCCATTACAATGACATCTGCACTAAAATCAGTGCCTTCCTTTCCATCTAATATCATACCATCTTCTCTATTATATATAGAAAAAAATTAGTATGCATGACATCTATATCCTTTTGAATTTTATTATACATTATTTACATTATCTATAATCCAAAATTCGTTTCAACTAATTTATCCAACCAAACCTTAACTTAATCAAATATCATTCCTTCCACTAATAGTGAATTCCAAATAAAAATGAAATAACATGAAGGATTGATAGATCCTAAGAAAGATCTAATACCACGTTGTAGTAATTTCATCATTTTTTTATTTGATAAAAACACTAGAAGATGCCCACCTTGACTAATTGATGTGCCCCTCAATAAGATGGCTACCTGATGACACACATTATAACATGTTCATTTGGTAGAACTGCCTTAACTATGTATAATAGTAGTCGGAAGGATTTACACACTAATCACCCTAAAAATTCAAACCTCGTACACAAACACAATAAGTAACTAAAAAATTAATAAATGGATTAAAAAATAAGAAAATAAATTTACATTCTTCAGAAAATGATTCCTTCATGCATGGGAGTAACACTGCAATTTTATTTTCCATTATAACCAAAAGTAAAACATGGATTAGAAAAAAATATTAATAAGTGAAATTAATCGTCAAAATTGTTTCCACTCTTCTTAATACCCTTCTAGATCACTAAATATATATCTTATTGATCACTATATTCCAACTTACATATATTGTGAGAATCATCTAGTAAAACTAGTTAAACCTGCTCCCCTGAAATTATGGTTAACAAAATAATAAAACCACAACTATAATACAAAACTGGTCACCCTCCTCCATTACTGAATATTTACAACTTCATTGTTTTATTTAAATAAAAAATAACCCAATAGACTCACTACACTTGGAGAGGTCCTCCTACTACTATCTGTACACCCCAAATATCCTACTCGCACCAATGACATCAACTAACCTAAATATAGGAATCTCAATTTGGTGAACTCCGTAGTCTTAAAATAAAAACTTTATAAACTTCTTAACGACATTTCCCCATGAATTTATACTCAATTTATCATCCACTACATTCTCTTTCCCTAGGATGTTGGTTCTCTCAACGTTATAGTCTTCAAAAACTCAATCAACAATTTCTACAAAAATTAATATCCCACATAGAGAAAACTACATTAGGATATTATGATCTATAAAGATGAAATATAGATTACTGAAGTGGTAATTTCACTACAATATTTAAAAAAACTATCTCTACTAGCACAAGATCATGGAGGAACATTTTCACTCCCAGGGATGTAATCTCCTAGAGTCATGTGTTGTCACTAATCTCTATTAAATCAAGATGACATCAAAACAAAGATAAGAAGCATCAAAAAAAACCTTAGACATCATACCCTCCCCAGTAATCCACCAAATGGGATTAAAGATCATCTTACATTTTATATAATCAAAAAATTCCTACCACTCATCAATCCATAAGAAAATTTAGTCATTTCCGATCTATGTTTTATATATTGATGTATGATGGGAAATGTTGAATAAATACCTTTGAAATTACTCTACAAGGCTAAGGAGACTACCAAATTGTATAAATTTTTTTAGAATTTCAAATAAAAAATAGTCACAATCTTCAATAGATCCAGTTCAATCTCTACAGATACACCACACAGGGATGGATGCAAACCACACATACTAAAAAGATACACTTTAAAATCTACCCATATATGTGGTGTTTCCCAAGGAAATTCAAAATATCCCTATGATTCACTACATGATCTTTCTCCAACCCCAAGTATATGATAATCGTATTGATGAAAATTAGCACAAAGATATTTAGGACCTTACAAAAAATAGATTTCTGATTCCCATGAAAATATCTGGTCATTAATGTAACAAAAGGCATAACAACACACTCAATGTTCCCAAATAGACATATAAAAGTAGTATTAATGACATCCTCCTACCTTACCCTTATTTGGTGATATCATAACTATAAAAAAACATTAAAAACTAAATATATCCCTTAAACAGGTCAAATAGATAATTTATACTCAGAAGTGGTCAATAGTTTTTGATCATCATGTAATTTAGCTATTGGTAGTCTATACCCATACTCATACCATCATATTCATTCTTAGTGAAAAAATACTAGATAACCCCATTATGATATATTGTATTAGAAGAAACACTTCTCCATTATTTCATTTATTTTAATCCTCAAATACCATATCCTAGAAGGTTCCATTAAATATGTGAAATAATAATTGGAAAATTACCCAACTAAAAATCTATGTCAATCTATATATCATGTTGAGAGGAAGGGTCACAAATTCCTTGGGAAAAAAATTATAAAACTTCTCCACTACTTTAGGTAATGTCACCACATTCACCTCCACTAAATCCAAATATATTTCAAATCTACTTAAGAATAAATAAATAAATATTCATATATAATACAACCATTATATATCAAAAGTGACATTTTATGATTGTATATAAATTTAAAATAAATCACTAGATGGATTATATTTCCACATCATTATCTGAAAACCCCAACATACATAATTTTGAATTGTTTGATCACCAGTTGTTGTTTTGAATACTAGGGAACTAGAAGTCTCTCCTCCTTGAGTCTTAAGGTGGAGACCATGGTTAGAGTAATAACGTACTGAAACACCCCAAGAACCAAAAAAAGTATAAGACATGGTGGAAGATAAATGTATTGTACCTCATATTATCTATGGACCATGTGTCACTAAGACACCCATAACATGATGCTTATCATGCCTGACTCATTTTATTCAATAATGAAGAATACGTTCATAGATATAATCATCCTATGTTTTTTACGGAAACATAAATCACTAGGATAACCTCTTCTATATGTTTATCCTATAGAAATATAGAAAAAAATCATCACCTTTTACTGATAAGGCCTCACATGCAACTTCCGGTTTTCGGGATAATTATGAGTCTGAATCACTACTCTATAATAGGCACTAAGAATAGTTGAATAATAATAATTATGATGAACATGAAATCCATAGGAAAATAAAATTTGAGAAATGATCACATTGGAGGAAAAGGAACAACTAGTCTTAGAAAAATGGGAGGAAAGAAAATTGTTAAGGCAGGGTCCCCTTCATCTAGAACAGTGACAACCAAATAATCTATGATCAGCCAACAATAGACCTACTCCCCAATATCTTTTATGACTATACTGTTAAGATGAACTTGATTCCACATGAATTCTATTGATCACTAAGACCTTATTCAGCAACTATAAATAGATAGGTAATGTAAATGAGGTGACTACATACGGAATGATACGAAATAATGTCTTCTCAATATTTTTTTATCATGGATACTCATCAAGGAAAGTATTAGGGGATTATTGAATGAGTTAATTAAATTATATACCCTGATCATACACACTCAATATCCAATGTTGAAGAAATATCAGCTCCTACATATTAACTTTCAAAATCATCAATGACTGGAACTCTATTTGAAACTGCCACAAAAAACATTCCAATAAACATCAACCTCCTTCCACTCCAAATGATAAAATATCTACCACTTCCATGTTTCTATCCATATATAACTAACATACAACCATATTAAATACTCCACCCTAGCACGAATCAAGTTGAAATCAATCTCAGATCCTCTAACTATTTATTTATCCATAGATAAAAGACACTCCCCTCATACCCCACCACGACCTGATACTGGATATCATAGAATTTATTCCTCTAAATACCATCCTCCTCAGGTGGTTCAATTCTCCTATGATCAATCGGGTGTGATTTATCAACCTCTCAAACCTAAGCCACATTAGAATGATGAACAGATGAAATTTATAGAAACACATAAATAAACCCCAAATCCTCGTAGTATTATTTTTTTAATAACATTTATTTAATTACATTCATTTAATCTACCAAAAAGTACCCCAAATTCAACTACAAATGAAAAAAGAAGGATTTGTGTACTTATCCTTGGTCTCTACTAGAAAATTAGTATCACTTCACATAGCTCATTTAATGATATTAATATCCCCACAGTAGATAAAATGGGCCCCTAAAATCTTATGGCTTAGAAAATCTCCTTTTCTAATGTTATGGGACAAGTTAAACTAGTGTTGTTTTCTAAAAAAACTATGAAATCCTCACTATTGCTGAAGTAAAAACCCTTTCCAAAATCTAAACTAAATCTATAATACCAATTTTTTCATGAACATCTCCCAATATGAACCCTTTTTAGGTCTGAAATGAAGATGATATTCACCCCAATGTCCATCCTCAAATAGAATCTGAATTAGAGACAAGAATCAAAGATATATATACCAATGAAATAAGATGCATTACACTCTCACATGCTAGGAAAATAGCATTAAAACTACTGATCAACATAATAATTTAAAATATCCAAATCCATTGATAATACCTAATGAATGCAGTTATAAATAAATATAAAATATAAAACACCAAAAATAAACTCTTATTCATAAAATGCATACTGAATCCAAGGATCCATGTTAACATTGTCGATCTTGGTTAAGAAACTGACCCTTGAAAATAAAATAACATTATATGTATTTATATAGATATGACCATGAATGTAAAATTATTTTAATCATATATGATTCCTATCATGGAAATTTGGAAGAAGAATATTAATGCTTCAATGAAAAAATAACTGAATAAAAAATTTCCTATCATTTAATATATCCTTAAACCATTGCAAGTATCACCCACTAAGACAAGATTTTCTAACTCTCTGAATCGAATTATGGAACATTGTATTTCTATCACCTTTCGCAAGCCATTTAGCTTTGAAGATTTTCATTCTTATGTTATCCTCAAGGACAAGCATAGAGTTGAGCTTAATGGAGGTATTGATTTACATTTCCGGGTCAAAACAATCTCATGGATACTGATGAAGATATTGAAAATCATGTGGTAGATTACTTTCAAAAAAAAATTAATGGTCCATATGTCAACAAATATATCACTACTTATATCATTCTGGCTTTAGTGACTGAGGAGGTTAATACTCTTCTATTAAGAAACCCTCTTGATCATGAAATTAAAGATACTGTTTTTAGTCTTAAATGTGGTAGTGTCCCAGGTCCTGATGGATTAAATAATGGATTTTTCCAGCTCTATTGGGAGATTATTCATAAAGATTTTTTCAATCTTATGAAAGCGTTATTTTGGAATGGTGTTCTCCATTATGGAATAAACTCTCAATTTCTCACTTTAATTCATAAAGTGGACAATGAGCGTGAGATTCAACTTTTACATCCTATTGCTCAGATTAACACACTTTAAATAATTATTTCAAAACATCATGCTAGTGGACTTAATAACATATGCAATAAAATTATATCCAGGAATCAATTTTCTTTCATCAAAGGTAGGTCTATTCAAGACTGTATCTATATCGCTTATGAATGTATCAATATCCTTAACAAAACTACAATATGTGTTAATTTTTCTATTAAACTAGATATCAGGAAAGCTTTTGATACCATTGATTGGAGTTTTGTCTTCAAATTCCTCAAAAGTTTCGACTTTAATAACTATTTCATTAGTATGATAAAATCTTTATTCAGCTCATCCTTCATATCTGTCCTCATCAATGGTGCACCCAACTATTTCATTTAATGCACCAAGGGGGTAAGACATTGGGACCCTCTTTCTTTCATTCTTTTTTCAATTGTGGACGATTATTTAAGTAGACTCCTCACTTTCCATGTGGATAAAAACAAGATTAAACAAATTCAGGCTTCCAGAAACATAAATGTGCCTGCACATTTTTTTTATGCTGATGACATCATCCTTTTCTTGCAAGGGGATAAAAGAAACATTCAATGTCTCAAGAATTCTTTGTCTTATTATGAAGAAATTTCTGGTCAAACTATAAGCTGGGACAAATCCTTTGAGTTATTTGTGAAAAAAAAACTTTATTCTACTAGAAAAGGTAATATCATTAGCTATTTGGGATTCAAGGAAGGATCTCTCCCTTTCACCTATCTAGGAGTGCCAATATTTTGGAGAAGACTTAAGTCCAGCTACTTCTCCACTATTGTAGACCAAATTATAAATCAACTCCCTTCATGGAAGGGTAAATCCCTCTCTATGGCTGGAAGAATTTTCCTTGTCACTTCTAATATTGTTTCCAAAATGGTATACTCTATGATGGTTTACAAATGGACTTCTGGTATTTTAAAAAAAACAATGTTTCAATTTTTCTGGACAGGAAGCACGCTTGAAAGGAATCATGTGACCATACCCATCACCGCCTGTTTTAAACCATTAGAAAAAGGTGGTATTGGCATAAAAAATCTGAATCTCTTCAATGATTCTCTTCAAGCAAGACTCACTTGGAGGCTCCTTAACAACAATTCTGACTGTATATATTTCCTCAAAAAAAGATTCAGTGCTAAACTAAAGAGTGGCCATTTTAATGACATCAATTGTTCCATTTGGATGTCCAATAAGAAATCCAATGCCAAAATTACGAGAAATTATAGATGGATGGTAAGAAATGATTCATCCAAAAAATTTTGGTTTGAAAACTGGAAAGGTGCTCCTTTAGTTTCCATGATTCCTCCTAATTAGTTTCCTGAAAAAAAATAATTCTACTATAAGGGATGTTCTAAATGACAATAGCATACCTCTTCCTGACACCATCAGAAGTGTCATTGATAACTATCCATATTCTAACTCTAAATATTTTTTCATCGGGGAACCCGCCTATAATGGTATTATTAACTCCAATGTTTTTTATAGTCACAATTTCATTGATTCAGACTCTAGCTTATATTGGCTGAAGTCATTAAACAAGCCTTGTATTAACCCATCAAGGCTTACTCTTGTTTTTCACATTTCACATCACAAAGTCCCCACTGATTTTTTCCTGCTAGATTTTGGGGTCCCACATTTCTCTAAATGTCACATGTGCAACCAACATTTAGATGATATTAACCATTTGTTTTTTTCCTGTGTTACAACATCAGCTCTCTGGAATTTTATCGTTGATATATTTGATATAGATGGTTAATCCTAAATTCCATCAACTCCCGGCTACAACGTTATGTTGTTTCTAAATCTTCTCAGCAAATTAAAAACTGTTGTTAGCCAATGTTGCTGAGATACTATATGTGATATGGTAAGATATAAATAACATTCTCCATAATAATTACTCATTTAACCTTAATGCAGATATGTCATGAATTCTCATTACCATCCACGATGCTTCCACGATTCAGAAAGTCCACTGTGAAAACAATGTCGATTACTTTGAAATTCTGCATCGACTCTAGATTGCTGGTCTTTGTAAGCCGCCTAGATACACCTTTGAAGATTTATGGAAATCCCCATTTCTAGGATGGATCATTTTGAATGTTGAAGGTGCCTCCAAAGGTTACCCAGGACCTGTAGGAAGTGGTCCTATCATCAAATATCATCTTGAACATTGTCATGGATTTTTCTTTAGCGGATGTGGTATGGATTCATCTCTAGACGCAGAAATAATGGAGGTTATCTACGTTGTTGGTTTTGATAAAGAAAAAGGTTGGAACAATAATTGGATTGAAAGTGACTCAACCACTATTGTAGAAGCTATCTGGAAGGGTGTGGTGCATCTTTCCTGGCCACTTACCTCTCATTGGATGAGTTTCCTTGCTATGATTTCTTAATCCAACTACATTTTCACACATTCTTTTCATGAAGAAAATATGGTAGTTGAGGGTCTTGCAAATAAGGGAATCAACCAGGGCATTACTTGGCAGGATGATTTACCTAGGGAATTGCTCTATTTTTTATGAAAAATATTGTAATAAGATCCAATCTTTCAGACTCATATAATCCTCCATTATTTTAACTATTCAATAAATTGTGCCTTTTTAAAAAACACATTTAAATATAACAAACTAATATCAATCATACCAAAAATGCAACTATAGAAAAACTTCACCACTATATTTTCACTCTCACCCCCCAACACTAAATGTTCTACGCTCCCAATCCCTTCCACACTCATGTCGCAACAGACTATAGTAATATAATCTTTTCTGATCTGGGTTAGACCACATCCATACATATCCCCAAAATCTTATGGGGTCCAGTATCTTGTGTTGGCATTAGTATGTCCATAATATAACCATAAACACCATCACATTTACTATACCTGCATTTCCACAACCCAACACAACCTCATTATATTTTTTCTGAGTATGTTATTCTGAGAATAAAGGACATAAACCTTATACCATCCTCATACCATGCACTACCCCACCATGTATTAAAACCACATTTACATTACCAGTCTATTGTACCCAAACTTGTTGTGAATGGGGGGAAGATAGAGTAGTTAGAAATCCATTTTTTTGAAACCTAGATATTTCAGAAAACGCCTAGGACTGAAAACATTTGGCTATCAATAATGTTTTATGACTTTGGTGGGGTGCATAAAGAAAATACAACAAAAATACATCATATATATATCCATAGATAAGCCTATCCAAAAGGATTAAAATAAATAATAAAATATCATATACCACATCCATCATCATACAACCACTACGACACACTACCACAAGTAATTACTATAACACCATATACAATCCCATTTTCCCCCATAAAATAGACATATAAAATACTCTCAAGTTCCCCTTTAATAAATCTATTACACTGAATATAGATTTTTAGTTTATAAATGAATTTACATTAATTATTCTATCCAATTAATTATTTAATTACAAACAAAAAATCATCTATTGACTATATTTATTCCCAAACATTTACCCATTCATTACAAGCATCCACGTTTCTATTTACAACTATAATTAATTTAGTTTCAGCCAAACCCAATTTGTATTTTTTTCATTAAAAATATCATTACATAGAAATGAATAAACTATAAAATCAACCCAAAATCAAAAAAATAGCCTCTGATTTAAATTCTATGGATTTTATTTCCTTAAACACCATAAAATGTTGGCCAACCTCATCCAACCACTTCCAATCATACATATAATGCATATAATTCTAAATAATCACAGACCTGTTTCTCAACATGTGACAAACCAGAAAAACCCATATGATCACCACATACTAGCCCCCAAAATATACAAAACCAAGACATAAATATTCACATCCTTGATACATAGAATAAAAAACAATCTCACTTAATTTCATCACTAATTTTTTTACACATATGTATATCAACATATTTTCATATTAGTCAAACACCTCTTATTGTGGAATTAATAAACCAATTCTAGATTTTGAACACTATTAGTTTCCTACCAAATTCAAATTTTTATTCTCTTATGAGAGGTGATTCTAGAAAAAATACCCAAACTAACTTAAACCCATACATAAATAATTATTTTCCATAATATTAGTGGTATAGTATCAATCTCATGACCAATATCTCAAAAAAATGTAAACACATATGATTTGTCTAAATCCAATTATTATATTTATTTTGGTTAATTATATTCATTAATCTAATCCATACCATCAACTCGATGGAAGAAATATCATTATAGTACCATATTATTCATCAAAATAAAAATAATTCTCTAATCCCTTTATTTTAAATGGATCTTCGGTGTTTTTTCTGAAACTATAACTTGTAGAAGAGATGATCTCAAGGCTAAAATTTTAAAATAGAGATTTAATAACCTACAAAAAATGAATACTCTTCAAAATAATGACCTAATTTAACTAAAACATTCCCCAAAACACTTCTACCCTATTTATAGATTTGGAGAAGATGATAAAATATGAATAAAAGAGGGTTAACCCACCTTGATGATAGTATTGTTGATCCTATATAGCCAAGGATCAAAATTTTCTTAATGGAAATAAAACATTTCAATGAAAAACAAATGTTATTATAATGTTATAGATAAAATGAAAAGATATAAATGAAATAGAGGGAATTATTAATATATATACCTAGAAGAAAACATTAATGGTGTGTTATAGGACATTTCCATAGTCTGAGTATCCCAAAAAAATTGAGTAGTGGTGTGAAATATTATTTTCATATTGAAATGGTTCAATATCCATTAGAGATATGAAATTATAATTTTGAATACCCAGAATCTTCATCCTTAAAGTCTCAGTTAACCTTTGTAATTTGATATTATCAACAAATAGTCACATTATGACCTTAATATTTGTGTTGTAGAGATCATTCATAGAAAAATGAACCAAAACCAAGAAACATAATGTCATGATCTATCCCATAAAATTGAGACTAAGAAATTAAAACGATAACTTTTTAAGAGTCATTACCCTATTCTTATGAGTCATTCCTTCATCAAAATCATCCCTTAAAACCTTTTCCCAGTAACATGTTAAGATTTTAAAATATATTATATTTAATACAACTGATGTTCTCAATATATTTTGATACACACAACAACAAAGATCTTTTAATATGGATTAATTTAGATTTAAAATGAAATAAAATATTATATATTTTAATAAAATTGTTAAAATAAATGATATTGTAAATAAATTTGAATTTACTTAAGGAAATAAGAGTTATTCTAAATAGAATATATTGAAAATTTTTTTGAAATAAGAAATATTATTTTATTTTATTATTTTTAGTGAGTATATCAGTAAAATTTATTATTAAAATTTAAATAATAAATCTTAAATTAAATTAATAACATCCAATAAATTGTTATGTAATGATAATTAATACTCATATAAAATTTCTTTATTAAATGGAAATGGTTTTTTTCAAAAAATATTTTATTATTTATATCTTATTAAATGTTAAATACTATTATTTAATGTATTAAAATTATGAAAAATTATTATTTATAAATTTATAAAAATTAATAATCATTTATACGTTGATTATTAGTCAACTATTAATGAATAAAACCCCATTAAAATGTGAATTAGTATATTTTTCTAAAAATTGTTTTTTATGAGTGAAATGTTCTTTATGATAATAAATTAACATTAATATTATTGATAAATTCTTTTAATGTATTTTTTATATAATATACATAATAAAATAAAGTATTATTCCTCTAATTTTTGTTACTGGTAAAGGAATTAGAACAAAATATTTTTTATTCTTAAAGATACATTTTTTCTAACAACTTGTTTTTCATTTTTTGGTGAAAATATGAGAATTAATTTCCAAAAACATTAAAAATTGAATATAATAAATGTAATTAAATATTTTTAATCACAATTTTCAAAAAAATATAATTTTAATTACATTTTCAGTCATAAAAAAAAGTTACCATGGTAAACAATTATCAATATATAGGTTAAAATGTGTTAATATGGGTTATACAAAAGGATAAGGATTATAATATCACAGAACATATATAATTATTTTATTGTTTGTGTGGATTTATACCTCAACTAAACTTATCTTTTAAATTGGGCTTATTTTCTACAACGTTTCTATGAAGTGACTTTATATTATCATCAATTTCAAGGTATTTTAAAGGGTGTCACTCCCATCACTTATAAAAGGGAACCACCTTTCCTCACATAACCATACAGTTTTATCACATTATATTCATAAATATATATATGCAAATAAGTTCAAAAATAACCTAAACATGTCATTTATGTTATATTTCTACTATTAAAACAAGATATGAAAGCTTAAAGTGCATACTAAATGAGGATACCTGAGGAAGTGGTAATAATCTTAACCGGGTTCTTACAAGATTATTTCTTCTTCCACCACTTCTAAATATATTATATAAATCCTAATAGGATGACATAAGTATCATAAATATAGTAAATTTTTATTATTTTGATGTAATAAACATTATCAACGTCTCATTCATCCCATGAAAAATGAAAGTGTCACTCATGTGTAAGCGCATACTACCACCTCCATGAAGCGATGCAATTAATTTTTCTCCATCACCTATATTGGTTTGTTATTTAGATTTATTGGTCTAATATATATGAAATTTATAACTTAATTATGATTTTGAAAAGATAAATTATAATTTACATTCCTTTCCTTCCATCCATTGAAAAATGAATAAATCACTCATGTGTACCTATGGAGTACCACATCAACAAAGTGATACATTTAATTTTTTATCACCAAAATACATGGATGATTGTAAATTTTATATAATGAATAAATATTATATTTATTAACTTATTAATATTCCAAATATGTTGAATCCATGTACATTTTTCAAGGATAAACATCATTGTACCGAAATATAAATTGAAATAGATTAGTTAAACCAAGGTATTTGTTTTAATGAAGAATATTTTGTAAAGGGGTATTAAGAAATTTTAATGGAATTATATATAGTAATATAAGTATTAATATTATTATAATATAAATTTTTTCTACGTTTCTATTCATTTTACATGATGTTGTAGAGCATACAATTCAAGTCGAGACTTCATGTAAGATTTAATATTGTAATATCATTTTTTATCATGATTATTTATGTTTCAATTTCCACATTGTGAAATTATATTTTATAATTATTATTAACCCCATAAATTTTCTTATTATATGTTTATTTCAAAAGTTTATGTGTATTATTTACATTTTCATCTTTTTTGTACGCAAAAGGAACAAATGTTTTTTTATTAAAGTAGAATCATTTCTCCTTTTTGGTCATAAATCATTCTCCATCATATCCATGTTCTTCAAAAAAATTATGGATTTTATTATATACTTTAATATATTTATAATGAAATTTTTCTACTCTATTTGACTTTATTAACAAATATTTTAAAGGAATCTTCGTGTTGTTTTCTAAACTAGTCATTATTAACATCCTTTACAAATGTGTGAAAAATATTTTTATAAATATTTTTGTCATGAATGGATTTTACCATTATCACATCCTTTCTTATTTATAAATATTACATTATCAATTTCCATGGTATAATAATAAATATACAATTCCCATTTTCTCTATTTTTTTAATTTTTAAAAGTCACAAAAAGGATATTCATTTTTGTTTCTTAAATAATTCTTATTTCAATTTAAAATGTATTTTTATTCTATGTTAAATTCCCTTAATGATTTTCATGTTTCATTACCTATATGATATTATGATACCATCCACTTTAGTTCCATGTATATAATATGATGATCATTTTTTAGTAATGTTTTCAGGAAACTCATTTCTTTTCCAGGGGATAATAAAGCTACGATAAAAGGAGAAATGTTATTTTATGATATTACAAAACAAATATATACAATATTTTATTATGTGATGGGTGGTTCTGCCATATCCTAATAAATAAATTGTTAACATTTTATATATAATGTTCTTAAAGGGTAAACAGTTTGTCGTCCCAGTCTCAAATGGGTACACAAGTAGTTTACCCAAGCCAATGAGGTTACACATTCTTTTAGCCCAATCCCAAGAAGGTAAATAGATGGTCATCCAAAACCAAATATGTGATGAATTTCCTAATGGGTGGCCTTGAGAAATTATTTATATGATTATATTTATGCCACAAACTTATGTTTTACACTTATGATAGGATTTCACGGAACATGATTAATTATTAATGATTCCACACTCTTATGAATCATGCATTTTGTTATAAAAACCATATCACAATACTCATGATTTATGTTTTATTACTTTTTGGATACGGTTTTGTAAGTTATGATCGTGTTCTAATACTGCTATTTGTATATTATACTCATGTATGTTCATCGACCAATATCATCCATGTTTTCCCTTACTAAAAATTTCATCTCACCCTTCTTATGTCTCTATTTACTAGGGTTATGAATTAAGATTTTAATTTGGATATTTCTAATAATGGTTCTTTGTTAGAATAAAATTTTGAGATATTCTTAATATATTTCTTGAAATGATTGTTTTATCTAGTATCTAAAGACACTAATCCTTTATGGTTATTAAGAATGTAATTTTTTGGTATGCATTTAATATTAATCTAAATTGATGTAATATTAATATACACATTTTTAAATATTCCTCTGTCAGTATCAAATGAAGGTTTAGAATTTTAGGAGATTATGTTATAAATAATGAGAAGATAGAACCATTTATAACCTATGATAATCCAATGTGATATATGACGAAAGAAAATTGTCATAGGTTGAATGTAATGTGTCATAATTTAGGAAATATTTAGAATTATTTTCATTATAATATAATTCCTTACTCTAATTAATATTGATCAATACTCAAATGATACAAATTATTTTTAGAAACTGATGACAAAATAAATCCAATGGATATTTGTACAATTATTACTCAAACATAAACAATAAATAACTTATTTTTTTTGGTTTTACACACACTTTTATATCTACATAATATTTTACGTATCACATCACTACATCAAAGGTTAGATAAAGAATTATTGGTGAAAATTATGAAGGTTTTTCTGATTTAATATCAATTATATAGCTCTCACATAATAAACATTTATCTAAATTTACCTCCTATAAATATTATTATTATCATAATATATGAGTTTGATGTAATTTTGATCATTGATTTTCTCAGTCTATATAGATCCAATATCAATTATTTGTGTAATATAAGTTATATTTTATTTTATGAATCAACTTATAATCTTGTATCAGTGTTGGGATGACCATTAACTTCTAATGTAAAATAATTTCATTATATGGTACTTACTACCAATTCATGAGGGGTGCTTATCTCAAATGGTTGCGGAGAAACTCAATATAGAATTTATACTCATTTTTTAGAATATGGATATGTTTTTATTGAATAGTTTCATAGCCTTCCCCGAAATCTTAAATGTTTTCTCCAACCTAATTCATGCTTATTTATATTTGTATTTCAAATAATATTTATATAATAACACAAATTGAGTTGCATGAATTAAATATGAAACTATAAGATGATCAATAAAAGAGATCCATATGACCTAGTATGACCCCATAGAATAAAGTTCTTTTTTCTAATCACATAGATGGGTTAGTGCATCATTTCCTTGATTATCGATTACATGAAAAGATCACTATCAAGAAAAATAATCCCCTACCTCGTATTGATGACTTGTTTGATCAACTGTGTGTAGTTAAATACTTTTCAATGATTAATTTTCAATTTTTATATCATCTGTTAAGGGTAAAAAGATAGGATATAACAAATATAAGATTTAATATGAGGTATGTACACAATAAATTTATATTCATTCAATTATCACGTACCATCACCCTCCATATCTTCATGGACCTCATGAATAGACTCTTTATAAATTACCTTTATCAATTTTTAATAGTATTTATAGATGATATTATTATATATTCCATGGGTAAGGAGGATCATGAAGATAATTTGAGGATTTTTTTAAAACCCATGAGTAAAGATAAGTTGTATGAAAAATTTAGGAAGTGTGAATTCATGCTATTAAAAGAATAATTATTGTGTCAGGTATTTACAAGTGAGGGAATATCATTGAATCCTTCAAAGATATATTTTATTGGGAAATGGGATAGACTAAACATTATGATTAATATCTATATTTTTCTTGGTTTGTTTTTATATAATCAATTATTTATTTAAAATTTATCATCACCATAAAAATAATTAAAAAAGTTGATGTATAAGGGAGCTAAGTTACTTTTTAGAGTTGAATATAATAAATATTTCAATGATATGAAGATAAGGCTAGAAAATACCCCAATTAATACACTACCATATTGTGGAGAAGGGGTTTTGATATATAATGAACCATCAATGAGGGTATTTTGATGTGTCCACATGCATAGTTATTTTTTAGTAACATATGCCTCATGATAATTTATGATCGATGATAAAATTTTCCCAAATCATAATTTAGATCTAGAAGTGGTAATTTTCATATTTAAAATATATGTGTGTTACATTTATGGTGAAATTTTTAATATATAAACTTATTATAAAATATTTAAGTATGTATTCAAATAATAAGAGTTAAATATAATTGAAATTAAATTGTTGTATTTTATTGAATATACAACTACTCAATACATTACCACCCTTGTGAGGTGATAAGGTTGATTATGCTCTCTGTTAGAAGGACCATTTTTTATTTTCCATGATAAGGATTGAAATAAATCCCTAGAATATGGATTTATAGAAGATATAAATTGAAACCATATGGAAAGGGGGAAATCATACCTTTATCAAATAATTTTTCAACCATATATCTATGTGTTGTTTAAGGATATTCCTAGAGAAGATGTAGAGTTATAAAACAAGGTAAAAAATGATTTATGTTCAACCATTACCACTGTGAAATGATAAGATTTAATAATCTGATATGTTTCCCCGAAATAACAAATTTAGAGATGGATATATTGGATGAATTAAATGGATCATAATTTTTTATCTACCCCAGAAGTATAAAATATGTATAAATATCTAATAGAGTATTTCTGTTAGTACATCATGAAAAGGGGCATTGGAGAGTATGTATATTGATGTCTGGTATGTTAGTAATTTAAGGATGAATGTAATAGATATAAATTGATGATGAATCTATTATTCATACTTGTATATAAATTGTAATACAGAAATATGTATTTCATCATAGGCCTCCTTAGACATAAAAATCCCAAAATTGTTTTTGGGATGTAGTATATTTTCTTATTAAGTCATCAAATTTCATTGATATCAAGGAAGATTTATCTTTTGAATATGTTTCAAGGATAATATTTTAAAAGCAGTAAGGTTTCATGAATTGAAACTATTAATCATAAATGGCAGAGACCTAAGGTTTACTTAAAATTGTCGAATAAGTATTTTTTAGGCATTGAATATGGAGTTCAACTTTATCATTATATATCATCCTCAGACATATTATTAGTCTAAGTGGAAAATTTAAAACCTATAATATATGGAGGTATATTCCTCTATGAATTTAAATTTTTGTTGGGATAAGAATATTCCTTTATCAAAATTTTCATAAAAAAATTGATTTCACTTGATCATCCAAATGGATCTGTATTAATATTTATAAAGAAAGTAGTGCAGATGTACCAAATCATGGGATGAAGTTGGAGAAAATGGTATTGGGACCTAAGATATGTGATGGAATGGTGTATAATATTATAAACATTCAATATAAAATCATACAGTCTTGGAGTAGATAAAACATTATGGTGATAATATATGGAGAGATCTATAGTTCATAGTTGGTCACAAGGTATTCATATGAATATATCTTTGAAATAAGGTTATGATATTTGAAAATAATTGAAGCTGGTCCTAGATATATCTGTCCATGTGATATTATTGAACCTATTGGGATGACAACTTATCACTTCTCACTTCCACTAATCCTCTCTTGAGATCATTATGTGTCCCATATATATCATTTTACGAATTATACACTTGATCCTTCAAATAAAATAAACTAATATGTTGTGTAGATGGAACATGATCATTCATATAAGGAACAATAGGTAGTGATTGTGGATCAAAGAGATATGTTGATTTAGTAAAATACCATTTATATAATCAATTTTTTTTATGAAACTATAAATTTTAAGAGGATATGTGGGAATATGATTTTGTAATGAGGTAGAAGTGTCCTTATCATTTTTTATTAGAGTAATAGAATTTCAAATGTGAAATCATTTTATATGGGTACACTGTAACACCACAAGATTTTAGAATTTATTCAATTTAATAAATTTGATGTGTTAAATATATTTTGACGCACACACTTCCAAATATAAGTAATCCAAAATTTATTAAAATATAGAAATAAATACATTATTAGATAGTTAAATGGAATCTATAAGTTAAATGGTTTCTTTAAAATAGTTTAATTCACTTATGAAAATACTATTGATTCTAAAGTGATTATTTAGAACTATTTGGTAAAATAATAAAATTTTATCCAAATAAATAAATTTTAGGAATTATGAAAGAAATTATTTTTAAAATTGAATTACTAATTAATAAAATCAATTAAAGAAAAATATAAAATCGTTAAGTAATGGTAAAGTGTACAATCATAGTAATGTTGGTTAAATGTAAATGTTTTCATTAAAAGAATTATTTTATTATATATTTTTATTCAAATGTAAATTTATTGTATTTATATTATTAAAATTAATGAAATTATTATTATTATATATATATACCTGAATTATCATTTATATATTTTTTATCTATTAGTTAGAAATGAAGAT
Source organism: Viscum album (assembly GCA_963277665.1). NCBI lineage: Eukaryota > Viridiplantae > Streptophyta > Magnoliopsida > Santalales > Viscaceae > Viscum > Viscum album. Next base: position 271,941,647 of record OY728119.1, on the reverse strand, counting down.
GAAATCATTTGAAGAGAAAATTGTATATTTTTCGGAAAATTATTTTTTACGTGTGCAATGTATTCTATCATTAAAAAAATTTAATCTCTATTTATAAACTATTTTATTGATATTATTAGATAATACATTCAATAAATTAAATAAATTTCAATCTAAAGGTTTTAATAAGTAAGAAATGATTATTATATCATTTTTTTCTTAAAGATATATTTTTTCAAAAATGGTTTTTAAGTATTTTGTGTGTATATTATAAAATAAGTTTATGACACTTTTATAGATTGAAAATTCTAAAATGGGTTCCATATTCTAATTCATCATGTAAATGTTTTTTGTAAGTTTAATTATCATTTTGTAGATAAAAATAAATTACCATTGTAAAAAAGTTATGTTATCACAATAAAGGTTAAAATTGGATAAAAGGTGTTAAATTAATATATAAGGATTATAATATCCTAAAACGATATATTTATTTGATCAGATGAGTGGATATTGACATCACATAACATTTTATTCCAAATTTTTTTTATTTGGTGTAATTGTATAATGAATGTGACATTATTTTATTTCAAAGTTAAGGGTGTTTGCAAGGGTGCAACTCCCCTCACTTATATAGGGTCACATCCTTTCCCCACTTATCCATAAACTATGAGAACCTTATCTTGACCTAGAACAAATAAAATCACATCTAAACTTTATTCCACACATCTTATAGGTTTTTTTCTAATCAATGTTCCAACCCAATAAGTCATAAGGTGTAAGATAAAAGAGGATACCCAAGGGGGTCGTAATTCTCTTAACAATGTCCTTTAACATTTAAATCTCCTTCCACAAACTATAAATCTATTATACAAATCCTAATATGATTAATTTAGTATTCTAAATATAATAAAATTCTATTATTACAATGTAATAACAATTATCCAATTCTCCTTCATCTAATAGAAAATAAAAGTATCAATGTATACGTGCGGATTACTATCTCCATGAAGTGGTGTAATTTATTTTTCATCGTGGAAACTCATGGAAATATATATATATGAAAATAATTAATATATGTAATATTTATAACATAGATTTTTTATGATAAATTCTAATTTACCTTTGATTATTTATATCTATAGGAAAATGAAAACATCAAATGTGTGTTCACGCAGAGAACCACCTCCACAAATTGATGTGATTCATTTCTCATCCTCACCATATTTGGGTGGTTATAACAGTTTATATAATTAATAAATATTATAATTAATAAATTATTATGATCTGAGACATTTTGAAACTATTACAATGTGGCAAGTACTAGAATCACGAAATAGAATTACACATGGAAAATATAATAATTGATAACAAATTATTAATTTTAATGAAGCCTTATTAATAATTGGGATATTATAAATTATAATTTAATGATATATAGTAGGATAATTATGAATATGGTTATAATATATTTTAATAATATGTCTAATATACATGGGGTTAGAGTGTGTATAGATCAAATCATGAGTTAATGTAAGGGTCTACATTATAATCTCAATTTTTATAGAGAATGTTAGTATTTCAATTTACAATGTAGGAAATTGTATTTTTTCTTTTCTAAAGCAAATTTATTTTTTAATCATATTTTTATTTATGGGTTTTTATTTCTTTATTCAATTTTCCCCATCTATAGTACTCTAGGGGACTAAGAGAATGTTTTTAAGAAAATATGACATTATTAATCAATTTTTTTTCGAAATATTTTTCCTCCATATCAAAGTTCTAAAAATATTTCATATGGAAGTTATTAGGTAATTTTGAAAAAAATTATATTTATTTTTCTAATATATTTTACTTTATTCTCGAACCTTTTCAATTAATATTCTTTTCATTTTCTGAACTATTCATTTTTTAATTTCTTTATAAAAGTGTGAAAAACAAATTAATAATTTATTACGTGAATGTATTTCCCAACAATAAGATCCTTTATTCAATGATGTGAATATGTATTTTAATACTATTTTATTTTATTATTTTATCAATTTGAATAATATCACTACTTGTTAAATAATGATGAGTTGATTACCACGATCATTGCAAAGATGAATCTATCTTTTGTTGGAAAAAGAATCCAAAGATTTCAATATATCAATGGGTAAGGACTATGGGGTTGGAGTCCATGGAATATCTATATAGAAATATTAATTTGGGAGACCCATTAAATTTCAATATTGTAAAATCTAGTTTTTATGTCCATGAGATGTGTCACTATGGTTGGAATGAAGTTATTGTTGATAATATTTTGATGAAGGTGGGAATTCATTGAATATAATAAGTATCTTGTTGATGCCATTATTGTAAGTTTTTATGGATATTTTTATTCGGGATAAAGAAGAACCAATATTATCAAGATATTCAATGAACCATGCATGTATTAATGGATACTTATTTGTGGGGGATAAGGTTGATAGTGATTTGGGTGGTGAATCATGATATATTATCTTGGTATAGCTGTATTTAAATGTCATGACTTGGTTCAAGGTATTGGAGGGATATAGATAATGGTGGAATAACCATCATTGGAATAAAAATAATCTTGTTATCTTCAATTAGTGTGCAGAATACATGTATGAGGTTATAAAAAGACTGAAAAAATCCTAGTTCATTTTGAAATCATTTCAATGTCATTTAATGAATCTATAATTTTGGAGTTCATCAAAATATTGGATAAATATGGATTGTATGATTTTTTATTCTATAATTTAGGACTTCACTATGATTGTAAGACTACAGGTTCTAATCATGTGACTATTTCATTTCAAAATAATCTATTATAAGGTATATCATCAATATTTGGAAGCATTATCATATGCCTTTCCTCATGTAACTATTTTAAAGAACTGAGGTCACCAAACCTTTCCCTTGATAATAGGTATTAGAGATGAAGAATATATATTTGATTTGATAAACCTAAAACAATACTTAGTGTAAGCCTTTCCAAGCACAATTATTTTCTATGATCATAATCCTGGATTTGACATAGGATTTTTTGGTCCTCAGAGTATACCTTCCATACTTAGTGAATTTCTAGATTACTGTTGGATAAAAATTAAAGTTTCTAGACATTAATGTAATCAAAATATAATTAAATTGAGATGATTTAAGTGTTTTTGATCATGATCTAAATATCAAAATCTGTAAAAAGGGTTTTTGATTCATGTAAAATTGATTCGATAAGCTAATATTCATCCATGAAAGGGAAGATCAAGGTTACATAAAAAATGGAGTTTACATAATTTATTAATATTAATGAATGTTAAAAAATATATTTTTCAATGTTCTAAGTTAATGTTACAAAAATCATGATTCTTAGAGAATCCATGATCCAATAACTATTTTAGAAACAATCACTTTATTTATTTCTCAATATATTAAATGAATTTTCTGGGTTTTTAGGAATAACAAATATAATGTACCATCAAAGATCATGTTGTTCATTAAAACCTATATCATAGTGATATGATCCAGTCTAAGAGAAAATTGAGAGGAACTCATATATAAGGATTAAAATATTTTCAATATTTAAAAGTTATAAGACATTCAGATTTTATAAATCTAGAAATTAAAAAAAAAACAATAGATTCATATGATGTGTGGTTAAAGGCCTAAGGAAGAGATGAATATAAAGTTGATCTATACTAAGTTACACAATAATAAACAAATTCTTTATAAAAGAAGAATATTACAGTACACGTATATAAATTATTTTGTGATCATTTCATATAGTGGGAAGACTTTTAGTGTGAATTTTAAAGAAGATATTTTGTGTTAAAGAAGGATATAATCCATGCCTAATATAGATATTAACTAAATATCATTTTGAATGAGTTTCAAATATGAGGAAATTCTATCAAATATATTCTGGTAATATGCATTGAGTTTATAAAGGGTCATGAAATATCTTGGAACCTAATAGTTGGTATTCTATAATAATGTGTTTGGGTTTGTAAGTAAAATAACAGAGGATATTTAATTTATATCTACTATAAATTAAATAATCCACATAGTGAAGTCCCATGTACACATAAATTGATGAGATGATCCAGGAGAATAAATGAAAAAATATAAGAAACTTTTTCTCCTATTTATAGTGGAATGGATCTGGGAGTTTTTTAAATGTGATATCTCAAAAAACATCAATCAAGGAACAACATGAATAAGATCCACTTTAGCCTTTATTAAATAGAAAGTATTATCCAATTCTATTCTTTAGTTGAATATTAATAGGTATTGAAGGTGAAGGGTAACTAAGAATCCTTACATCATTATGAGTTTAGTTCTGGTGATCTAATGTAAGAAGTAGATGGAAGTATATTACAGCCGACCCGAAGTACATATGTTTAGTTATTGGTGTCAAGAAGTAAATGAATAGAGGGATAAATCCAGGTGAAAATATTTTTTGAAGATATTTTAATCTAAGATTTCAGTGGGGATTTAGTTGCATATATATTTCTGGAAGAGTTTCTAGAGAAATACACAATTATGAGATAAAGGAGATTATTATCATTGATGTAAAAATATCATGTATAGAACTAGTTACCGGCATTCATGAGGGAAATTTAAGGGATAACCTTAATATTCATTTTGGGACTCTATTTTTTTATTCTTGTAATTAAAGTATAACATATTTAAATATATTAATATAGTGAAAAGTTGAAGAAGACTCACAATTAGATGATAGGAAGAGGATATATTATTAGACACAGATAGTTTTTTGGTGTGTGAAGGATAGACTCAATTAAAATTTATGACATATTATAGTTGATAATCTATTTTTGGGGGAATAAAACTGATGAAACAGATTATATATTTATAGTCAAAATAGGTAAATATTTGTGTTAAGACGTTATTTATTTCACTATTCCATTGAGGCTATGAGTAACATAATATGACTGGATTGATATTGAACAAGTTTGAGAGGCTAAATTGAAAAGAAATGAATTTTTAAATGATATCACTGATTCCTCCCTCCCCTATTTTTTGTCCACCATTTCTTTTGGAATTTTAATTTATATCATATTATATCCATGTTTCCTCCCAAAATATACTAGATGATGTGAATATTTTAGATGGTTGAAGATGAGTTTCAGATCAATAATTCTATAATTATTTATACTAAATTAGAAATTGAAGTATCAATGATGGATTTGAAAAATATTTAGAATAAAGAGGAATTAAATCAAGAAAAAAATATAATCAAAAGAACAATTTACTACTATTTGTGTCTAAATAAGGTAATGTTTTTTCATCTATTTAATACCATGTTAAAAATATTTTTTTACACTAGTTAAATCTATATTGAGTTTGAAGAGAAAAGATAGTTCAAATATCCTAATATATCATTGGAGTTTATTTAAATAAGGTTTCTTTTGGACTAGTTTCTATTATAATTTTTTAATCAAGGAAATTTTTGATGATAAATAATAGTTATATGATGATGCTCAAACCATGAAAGAGAAATTGGACAAAAAAAATTTCATAAGATATAACCTCACTACGTTATCAAGAAAAAAGTTGAGATTGTATCATTTTTTAATTATATATATATCCAACCAATTGATGATTTTTATGGAAACTTTGGGAGAAGGATGTTTTTGATATTATAGTAAAGGAGATGTTTCATTCATTAAAAAAGATTCACATGGTCTCCATAGATATTAATTCTCTATAGCTGAAAGTTAAATAAAAAGGATGAAATTCATGGATAATTTAATAGTTGATCAAAAATTAGGTGGTTCAAATTCATTATTTTAAAAGTAATTAATAAGAAATGTTTAGAGTAGTGGAAGATGAAAATAACTACCACAACCTAAAATGTCTGGAGCTTGAAATAAAGATTAAAAATATTGAACAAATAAAAAATAGGCCTTCCCAATGAATTATGAATATATATTCTACCTCTCAAGTTATAAACATGATTTTACCTTAAAAGGGTCTTTTACTGGTGTAAAGGTTAGTCTATGATTTTTTGGAGGGGCATCCACCTCAATGTCACACAAGATGTTATCCCAAAAAATGGAAAATTAACTTACCTTGAATTAATGTTTTCTAGAAATGTTTGATAGAATAAAAATTCTATACAATTTTGTTAGTGTAAAAATTCTTGGATAGTCACCAATATTTCATTAAATAATGTGATAATATCCATGAAATACCCCCCCAATGGTTCTCAAAAGGATGAGTTTCTTATCCAAGAAAAACTTACCTATCAGGATGGACATGCTAAACCTATAAGAAAAAAATCAAAATTAATTAGAGATGTTACTACTTTTGAATTATTAGGCATATAGATATAGATTATTGGAATAATATTTCATCTAGTGGAAGTTATATGTGGATTAAAGATATGGTATGAACATTTCAATATAGAAGGAAACTCAATTGTTTGAAATTAACCACACTGAAATAGAATAATCCATCTACTAGGAATTGATTTGATATATTTAATATTTTCTAAGACATGTGAAAAATTAGAGGTCCCAACTATTATTAATTACTATACAATCCAAAAAACTAAAATTTATAAACTAAAGATAATAATTATCCACCACATTCTGAAAAGAAGGTCAACCAAGAAATGGTTTCTAAATTAGGATACAAAACAACGAATAAGGTTGTGAAAATAAACACTATCAAAAATTAAATAAAGATTTATAACCTATAACAACATGATATTTCACTATGAAAGTGACCTAATACAAACATAACTCAAATAATACAGTATTTTCAAGATTTAAATAATACAACTCACAAATGGATGCTACCTGAGGACCTAAAACGTTTAGTGACTTTGGGATTAGATACATAAAAATTTTACTTTAAAATGATTCCAAATATTTCACCATAATCAAGATCCTATATATTATTTTTCTATAAATTTAAAACTAAATAATATTATTTATATATAAGGGAATTTAATCAAATGAAATGGGTGAGCTCATACACATAGTAAGGGTACAATATATCATAATGTATCTGATCATAAATATTATAGGGAATAAGAGGAAGGGATAAATATATTAATACAGAATCAGTTTATGAGAGAGAACCTTTGGGGGATATAAGTAAAAATAAAATTTTTTTCAAAAAACCTTTGAAGCATTGTTATAAATGTTGAAGTGAAAATTATATTAAAATTTTTTTTTATAAGACAAATAGATGGATTTTGATTATTTTAATATAAATAGTTCTAAATAAATAATATTTGAAAACAAAATCAAGATAATAAATATAAAGTGGTAAATAGTGAAAATAATTGACTTTATAACGATTTAGAGACTTTTTAATGAATAAATCAAATCATTGAAACAAAAAATAAAATTAATTTCATAAAATGTATGAAAGAAAAAGATTCATTGGTATGGATGTGAGTTATTTTTACCAGCATTAATTTTTTTTAATTATTTTTATCCAAGAAGTGGTAATTGATTATGATAAGTAATTTACATAGAGAATAATAATAAATGTGATAAGAAATAGGGTTGGTTTCAGATCAAATAATTTTAAATGGTACATTCATTTAATAAATTCTATGAACCAATGAATTATAAAGTCAGTGGATAAACCCCTTACCTATATTTCTCACTTAGTTGAACATATTAAATCTTAATTTATTACAAAAATAATTAAATTAATCACAATTTTTACTACCTTATTATTATCTTTAACCTCTCATAAAATCCATTTAAAATTATTTTATATATGTATATTAGTTAGTTATTATCTTTGTTATGTATTCACTGTGATTAATCTCGGTTGTTTTAAAATATTTTTTTAATAATGGTATTATTATTCATTCTTATCTAAAAGTTAATAATTTATATGTCATAAAGTTTTTTTAATCTTTTTTTATTATAGTTTATAATCTTAAAATTTTACTATATGAATGTTTATTTATAGTTCTTTTAGGTGAAATTCGAGACATGCATTTTTTCTTTATCAACTGAATAGTGGTAACTTAATTAATGAGTTAAATGTTTATATAATATTTACAGAATAAAAAATAATAATAATTTACTTATTAATAAATATTCTTATTATTCTTATTCCAAACTTGAAACATATTTATATAATTTTTCAAATACGGTGTTAAACCAATCCCACAAGAATATGCTACAATCTATGTGTGAGTATGACTATGGAAGAGTTAATTTTGTTATAATATCACTATCACAAAATAATAATCAAATAATTTATTTCATATTAAGGAAATTAGTCATAATCTTTATGAATATTAAGACAATGTTAAATGAAAAATAATTTTTCAGTTATAAACAAATCAGTGTTCATCTTGGTGTATTCATTTCATGAAGCTGGTTTTATAATGATTGCTTATTGGTAATATAAAATATATATTACCTGATTTAAATTATGAAATATAAATAATTACACAGATAACAAATATATTCTCTAAAGTAACATATACAATTATCTATGAATGGTGGTTATTAATAATGAAACAATTCATTCATTGAGGCGGTTGTACACACACACACATGAGAAACATTTCCGTTTCTTGATTGAATGGGAGGGGGTAGATAATGGTTATTACATAAATATATTAATATTGTAGTATATTATTTATAATAATTTACTTATATATATGATTAAAATGTATTTTTATGTGTGTGTATGAGAATGGTAAAAAAGGAAGTTAATGGGTATGTATTACTAACGTTGAGAAATTTGATCTTCCCTGGAAAATTGTTTTTGGAAATGAAGGAATTGAAGAAATTTTTTGATTATAGAGGCTAACAAAAGTATATATTGGATATATAATAAGTAATATATAATTATATTAATAGTAATTTATAACTAGGGTGTGTATTGAATGGGAGGAATTGAGCTCCTTTTATAGGTCAAAATCGAAAAATATTTGGAAAAAGAATGTTTAGTGAGGGGTACGAATGGAATTGCATGAGAGTTCACCGATTAAGGTTTTTAAATTTTGGTGATACATGTAAGTAAAAATTTACAGCTCTAAAAATTTTTCTATAACTTATATTTGTTATATTTATTTATTTTTAAATCATTCCATTTTAGATTACCCATTTTAACACTGATTAATCATGATTGAAACATAACCATGGTAATTATTTTATTAATCATAATATAAGATGGCCATTATTTAAACGTTATGATATGGTTAATCTGAATGTTTAATCCATTTAATATATCTCAATTTCTACATATGTAAAAACATATTAAATTAAAAATATATAATATGTTTAAAAAATATTTTTGTTGAGAAAATTCATTTTAATGAGTATGTTTTTTTATAGTATTTAATATTTACTATGAATTAAATGAGTTTTATTTTATCTGTATATATGTTTAAAACTCATATTAGAGTCTTTCTTTTATATATATCCATTTATCGTAAATATAAAAAATATTTAGAAATGTATCATTCTTTTAAAAATCATTATTCTGTAGTAGAAAATGATATTTATATTGGAAACATAATTTTATGTGTAAAAATAAAATTTACCCTATTAAATATTTTGGAAATTAGGACTAAAAATATTCAATAATTTTATATGATTCAATTTTTGGTTATTAAAATAAATTTTAATATAATCATTCATATAGAATAAAAAAATAAAGAAAAATTTATCTTCTAAAAATAAAATGACCTTCAATTTATTATAACTTTTTATATCATTTTTATTAATTGGATACTTCTAGAGACATTGACCAATTTAATAGTTATAATAAAAGAAACATGTTTAATAATTTAATTATTTTAACACTATTTTAATTGTATACTGTTCAGTGCAAGACAATCTACTCACATGGTATTTAATTACGGAAATTTATTCAATAAAATCATTGGTTGTTACATTCTATCACGCTTAAAAATAATTCCATCTGTGAAATTTTATTACAAAGATAAAAAAATATGAGTATAACATTCTCTTATCATTGATTTTGGTTCACATATAGCCCTTTTAAACTTTGGATTCCTCTATAGAACATTAACTTGATGGGAAGTCTTTTTTTCCAGAACCTTGTATTTTTTATCTATGATCTCCACAAGTTGTTCTTCATAATAAAATTCAGGTAATCATTTTATATATTTTGATTATAATAAATATGATGGATTTGGTTTGTACTTTTATAAAATTGATATGTATAACACATCAGTCAATTGAGTGTGATTTGTATGTGATTCGAAAAGATATGTTATGACCACAAATTGATCATGGATTTCTAAGGGTTAAATTTATCTAGGGAAAAATGTAACACCCGAAGATTCTATGGAACACTTCTCTTTGAATAATACAGTAGCGTGTGTTATACGCAACTTCGAGTTCAAACACACACCACAACCAATCAAACTAGTTGTTATGAATATTAATACCCACTTTTTGAAATTTTATAAATTTTATCTTTCAAAATGGACTTCATTTTTGGATTTGGAATATCAAAATTATCTTAGGGTGAATTTTTTGTATTTTTCTGAAAACATTCAATTTTTGATCAATATTGAAAAAAAATGAATTATAGTTTAACACCAAATATTTATTTAAATAACTATATATTTGATTAAATTTTAATTAAGGTCAAAATAGATACATAATATCTATATAAGTTCAATGTAATTCATTGGAGTTATTTTAGAATAATTTTAGATATATAAAATTTTATTGAACTTTTCACCGTATTTTACCCACCTCCTTGGAGAATTTAAAAATTCACATAAAACATAATTTTACTACTAATGTGAGTAGAATATTTAAAATCCAAGAGACACGGTTAATATCAAGTAGTAAAATCTGGTTGAATAAGATAAAAATAATTTTTGGTGAATAGTAATGTTTTACGTTTATTTACCACGGTTAAAAGTAAATAGGGTAATTAAGGGAAACAATGATATTAATATTACCCTAACAAGTGTCCTAATTCTATTGTAAGTGTATCTCGACCAAAAACAACCTTAGAAATAAAATATTGTCATTTAGGTTTACTTAGATTAGATTAGTACATTTATTATTATCTAATTCAAAGAAGAGTTAAAATAGTTAAAATCAAAGTTTAATAACAAAAACATTTTTAATATAGGGTTATACATAAGATAAATTCGATTATAAATATTCCTTAGAAAGATAAAAAGAGTTCCTACATAATGGTATTTTATTTATAAATTTTATACATTAAAAAGTATAATTAATTTATGACACAATGGTGATGCAGTAATAAACTTGTCAGTGAAATATTAAAATAATTGATATTATAAATACCCAAACAAATATAATTCGACACTTATAATGAATTCCACAAACTTTATAGATTAATATGACATGTTAGTATTGATTTAATTATGTTCTTTGGAAGTAATCATGCTGTTATGATTTTTACAAAAATCAAATACCAAATAGTGTCAAAATTGACATAAAAGAGTTTTTAAAACAAATATTATATTATTAATTGATATTAAATTTCTAAAAATATAAGGATCTGAAAAAGGACTTATATCATTATATTTTTATAATTAATGGACCATTTGGGAGTCTCTTGGATGTATACAGTAATATTATCAACCATATAATATAAAAATTCAAAGAGACATGGTAAATGTCAAACTATTTAACTAAGAGTTAAATATAAATGATAAGGTTAATATAGTGACCCAAACCTGTCTAAAATATATTTGTTGAAAGGATTTAGACCCATCCCCACCTTAATATTTCTAGAATCCACTTTGGAGACACTATAACCCTAATATTAATTTATTATAAAATAATATTTCTATCTTTTACAAAGGTGCCCCTCACCCCTCATATAAAAGGGAACTCCTCCTTCTCTCTAATTCCCACCTTCAAAGCCTTTTGGATCATCCAAACCCTACGAAAATATTCTCTAACCATCCCTCACTTCAACATAGAGGGATTAATTTGATCATAAATCCATCCTAAGGAGCCATTTTGATCAAATCAAAAGGAAGAACCCAAAGAAGAGGTAATGTTTTCACCACCCTCTTTCAAGTTCTTTTCTTCTTCAACTTCTTCTTTCATTGTTATTTCCATTCTAAAATAATAACTCCAGTATCTTCTATATACTTTTATGTTATTATAAATAAGGTACGACCATATTCAGTATTCTATCCATCTTTTTAATGACATGTCACTATACGTGCGTACGTACGACTTAACGTCTCCACGTCGTGGTGTAATTGTTATTCAATACATTATTATTTGGATGGGTATAATAATGATGTGTAATTCATTTAAATAATAAATATAATATGATAATGATTATTTATATATAATATAACATCCAATTATATATTATTTTAATATCACAATAATGATATTGTCGCTTGGGCGTAAGTACGAACTACCGTCTCCACGCAATGAGATTCATTCCTCATCGTATCCATTTAAGACTAAATTTTATTTTATGATTAAAAATAATTTTTATAGACATGATATCATTCTTGATATGAATAATATACATCCCATCCATAAAAAATATGGCTCACATAACAATGAATATAAAGGAAAACTAAACTGTTAACACCCGAAACGATGATTATACTAAGATATTATTAACAAATCAATGTTAAAAGATCATATATGATATCAAATTAATGTATATAATTCTTCTATAATTTATTAACAATTATTTCACCATTATACATGAGGTTAACCTACCCTCAACCATGGAAAATTACAAGGTGAGGGTTTATTTCACAATCTGTTCATTATCTGAGGTTGTTTATACGTAATTATCTATTGGGACCTCTTTATGATCCACATCCATGTTTCTTAAAAATGTATTTCAAAATATTCTTACTATTTTACAGAATATGGGTTAAAATAATTTATACCCTTGTGTTACATTTTATAAGAAATTTATAAATGAATCTTTCCTTTGTTTTCCAAACAAGGCCCTTTTTAACCTTTTCGACAGAATTAAGGTAAGAATGTATTTTTAAATTATACGGTGGGTGCGGCTATTTTCCGCCATTATAAAATCGTAGAAGCTTCCCATACAAGCTTATAAGAATATTTTTAAAGTAAATGTTTTATTTTATAAATATTTTACTTTTAAATGATTTCAAAAAAATAGATATTTCTCTCAAATAGTATTCATTTCATCTATGTCAACATCCTTGGATAGATTTTATGCTTATTTGAAGTTCATTTATTATGATACAAAAAATCCAGATTGTATTGAAGGTTTTTTTATATGTTTGATTGTGGATGTGTTATTTTTATACCATTAATGGTTTATGGATAAAATATTGACATTTCGTATACTAGTTTTAATATAAATGTTTATGTTATGTTTAAACCTGTTCATATGAGGAATGCATTGGACATTATAAGTGACGGGTGGAGCCCACTGTAGCTCCTTGATGCATCGGTATGTCTCATGAGACCAACTAGTGTCTTGGAAAATGGCCTTGAAAAAATCTTATTTTTAGTCTTGGCACAAGTCCTTGACTATGTGGTTATGATAGTCTGGCATTATGCATTCCATCACTATGAAAGTGGTTATTGATATTGCATGTGATTATTCGACTATTAGAATATCCCTGTGAATAAGTAAATGGCATTATTTCATTTTATCTTTTCTATATTATGCTGAAGTTCATGTTTAAAAAGATTTTGTTTTAGTTATACATTTCCTTAAATTTTTATGTTTATTTATGAATGTTTCTGCTATATTGTTATCCTTACTGGGCATTTGAGCTCACCCCTTTATATGTTTTATTTTTTCCAGGATGTGAAGAAGTATTTTATGAATGACCTGCAGGGATAATATAAGGGGATATGAGTGTGGAGACAATATGTTGTTGTAGTTTTAATTTTATGATGTAATGTAAACATTATGAATGTATCTAGTTATTCCAAGGCTACTAAACTAATCGGTCTTTCAAGACTTGATCTTTTGTGATCATGCTAATGTTATATAACAATACACCGACTCTGGGTAACTGGGGTTGGGGTGTTACAGTTGGTATCAGAGGATGTTTAGAACAAACCTAGGAAGCTAGATTTAGATAAACTCTGATTAGAGCACATAGACCTAAGATGGACTTTGAAGATTAGTTTAGAAGATCTTCCTAAAATTTTGGTATTGTAGAGATTTTGTGAGTTTTCCGAGAAATACATCCTTATATGGATACAAGCTGGAAGAGGCGGATCTAGCACATATATACCTTGGGGTAAAACCTGAAAACACCGCTTTGAGCTAGACTCAAACAAGAACTAGTACACGACAATGGGCCTTTCTGCACTCTTGGTTAAGACACTCCCGGGGGATATGCTTTGGATAATTCTCATTTTCTTTACAAACCATTATGAAGGGTTTATGTGTATATAATTCATCAAAGAAAACATTTTTATGATTATGGATTATTTCCATAAATAGTTCAATTAATCTTAATTGTTTTACAAGTATGTAATTATGTATTTTGATTCATAAACTAATCTAGTTTCTGCCATTGTTTAGAAATGGTGCCTAGTGGAAGGAATGGAAACTGCATCAGTGCATGCACTCCATGTAGGGATTTCCCCCCTGTTCAAGATAATTATAGTAGAGCTAGTGAGGCAACTGGTGCTGAACAGCTAATCACCATACTGGGACAACTCACTCAGGTTATGAATAATAACATTACCCATATGGAGCACACGGATCCGCAACGTGGAGGATCAATGTTAGATCTCTTCATGAGTAAACATCCATCATCATTCAATGGGAGTAAAAATCCATTGGTAGCTGAGCAATGGATAAGTTCCCTAGAGAAAATATTTCTGGCTTTGGGGAGTAGTGAAATGGAAAAAGTTATCAGGGAAGTTTACTGCCTCACTAAAGATGATGATCTATGGTGGTCATTGATTCAAAACACAAAGGAAGATGATGAAGTATCAAATAAGGAATAGAGGGAGTTCAAATATCTATTTTTAGAAAAATACTTTCCTCGTGACCATCGAGCAGATATGGAAAGGAAATTTCTGAGTCTGAGACAAAAGGAGGATGAGAATGTCGCAAAGTATGAGGCTAACATTACAAGGTTAGCAAGGTATGATAATGATTATATACGTAACCCAAGAATTAAGATTGGTCATTTCTTTTATGGGTTAAAACAATTTCTTCATTGAGAATTAGTGTCACAAACCTTCTCATCGTACGAATATATTGTATCATGTGCTATCAATACAGAAAAAAAAATCTCTAAGTCTTACGACTTTAAAGCAATGAAAGTGAAGAATAGATCTTCTGATCACTTCCGGAATGGAAATAAGGGTAAGAAGGGAAAAGTTGAATATCCATCCTGTAGTAAATGTGGGAAGAAACACCCCAGTACTTGCTTGAAGGGAATGGGAGTCTGTTAAAAGTGTGGTGAAAAAGGACACCATTCTCACGATTACAAGGGAAAGAGAGTTGTTTTCAACGTGGAATGATATAATGTTAGAGAGATGGGACATTGTGCAAATGAATTTCCTAAGCGTCAGAGGTAATTACCTCAGAAAAGGCCAAGGGATCAAGGCCAAGCTTATGTTATCACTACTGCTGAGGTAGAAGCTCTGAAAGACATTGTGGCAGGTAATTTAATGGTTTCCTCAAGTTTAGCAAATTATTTATTTGATTATGGATCATCGCACTGTTTCATATCGTCCCCGTTTTCTAAGAAAATCATATATTTTCCAATTTGATTTAACAAGGGAGTTGTTAGTTAAAACTCCTAAGGGAAGTATCATTGCAACAATGTTCTGTGAATCAGTCCCCATTAGAGCACATAAATGTTCTTTATCCGATGATCTCATCGTCATACCTATGATTGAGTTGGATATAAGCCTCGGTATGGATTGGCTTTCGGACAATGATATGAAGATTTATTGTAAGAAGGAGGTTAAAAAATTTTATGATGATGATAAGGAACACCTTATCATTAGATCTGAATCATCACCACCTAATTATTATCTAGATCCACCACCAGTTGCTCAAATAAATTCAATTATTGGGGAGGAAGAGAATGAAATGATTTTGGGTAAGGAAAGGAATGTTCAAATAGAGGATGTACCTATTGTGAAAGAATATGTAGATGTGTTTCTGGAAGATTTACCTGGACATCCTCCAGAACAGGAAGTTGAGTTTTCCATTGATTTAATTCCTAGATCAAGCCCTATATCGAAGACCACTTATAGAATGGCCAGTGTGTAATTAGTTGAACTAAAGAAACAACTTGAGGAATTTAGTAATAATGGATTTATTCGCCCTAGTGTTTCTCCATGGGGAGCCCCAGCCCTTTTTGTTATGAATAAAGATGGATCTATGAGGTTATGTATCGACTACAGGGAAATCAATGCTATAATAATTAAGAACCAGTATCCCCAACCTGGCATTGATGTTTTATTTGACCAACTGCATGGATCTCAATACTTTTAAAAGATTGACCTTCGATCTGGATACCATCAGTTGTGTGTGAAGAAGGAATACATTCTGAAGACATCATTTCAAACCAGGTATGGGCATTACGAGTTTACAGTAATGTCGTTTGGATTGACTAATGCACCCTCAGTATTCATGGATCTAATTAATAGAGTTTTCAAGTAATATCTTGATGATATTTTGGTGGTATTTATTGATGATATCTTGGTATACTCCAAAATCTATGAAGATCACAAAAATCACTTGTGCATTATCCTGAAGACTCTTAGAAGACATAAATTATATGGGACGTTTATCACGTTTAAATTCTGGAATCAGGAGATCTCTTTTTCTTGGCCATATTGTCTCTAAGTATGGAATCTCTGTTGATCCTTCTAAGACAAGAGAAATCGAATAATGGCCAGCACAAACGAGTATAACTGAGGTATGCAGTTTTATTGGTTTAGCAGGTTATTATCCGTTTTTCGTCCAGAATTTTTCCTGATTGGCTAACCCATTAACAAAGCTCACACGTATTGGGGTTAAATTTTTTTGGAAAAAAGAGTGTGAAGAATGTTTTGAAGAACTTAAGAGAAGATTAGTCAATGCTCTTATATTTACTCTACCATAGGGGAATGATGGATTCGTTATTTATAGTGATGCATCGAAGAAAGGACTTACTTGTGCCCTTATGAAAAATGATGGGGTTATTGCTTATGCATCATGACAGTTAAAAATTCATGAGAAAATCTATCCTACTCATGATCTTGAGTTAGCTGCAGTAATATTTTCTTTGAAGATATGGATACATTATCTCTATGGTGAAATATGTGAGATTTATACTGATCACAAGAGTTTGAAGTATATTTTCTCACAGAAAGAACTCAACATGAGGAAAATGTGATGGCTTGAACTACTCGAGGATTATGATTGCACGATACACTACCAACTGGGGAAGGAAAATAAGGTGGCAGATGCCTTGAGTAGAAAAGATCAGGGAGTTTTCAACAAGATGAGAGTTGAAAAGGATATTATATACATGGATCTATTAATGATGGATATGGTAATCACCATGGAAGGTGAAACCTCAATACTTTTTCAAATGGTTGTTGAACCATCTCTACTAGAAAGGATAAATAATTCTCAGACCGGTGATGAAGAGTTTCAAAATAAGATTAAAGCTGTGAATGATGGGAGATTGAGTGACTTTGTTTATGAAGGTGGAATTTTGAAATTTGGGAAGAGACATTGTGTTCCCAATATACGTGATCTAAAAAAAGAGTTGTTGGATGATGCTCATAGTTCCAATTTCTTTATACACCCTGGGAGCACCAAAATGTATAGAGATTTGAACGAAACATTTTTAGTGGGACAAAATGAAGAGGGAGATTACTGATTCTGTGTCAAAATGTATGGTTTGTCAACAAGTTAAAGTTGGATGGAAACAGCCTAGATGAGTCATGGAACCTCATCCCATACCTGAGTGGAAATGGGACAATATCATGATGGACTTTTTCATGGGACTACTAAAGACTCCTAGAAGGAATGATGCAATATGGGTCATTGTTGATCGTCTTACCAAGTCAGCACATTTTCTTGATATAATAGAAGATATACCACTTGAACGTCTAGCAAGTCTATATATTACCGAAGTTGTGAGACTTCATGGAGTACCCCTATCGATTGTTTCTGATCGTGATCCCCATTTTACATCAAGATTCTGGAAGAGTCTTTAGAAGGCCTTGGATACTGAACTTCGTTTGAGAACTTCCTACCACCCTCAAATAGATGGACAATCATAACGGACTATTCAAACCTTAGAAGACATGTTGAGATCATACTCACTTGACTTTCAGGGTATGTGGGATCAATATTTACCTCTGGTATAATTTTCCTATAACAATAGCTTCCATTCAAGTATTCAGATGGAACCATATGAAGCGTTATACGAAAATCTATGTCGCACACCAACTTGTTGGGATGACGTTGGTGAATGAAAACTTTTAGGCCCATAACTGGTGGAGGAAACGATGGAACAGGTAAAGCCAATCCAAAACCACATCAAAGCAGCTCAAAGTAGGAAGAAGAGCTATTCTAATAACTGAAGGAAGGATTTGGAATTTCAGGTAGGATATCATGTTTTCTTGAAGGTATCTCCATGGAAGGGAGTTATACGTTTCGGTAAGAAGGGTAAATTGAGTCCCAGGTACATCAGACCTTTCGAAATTCTAGAAAAAATTGGGGTTGTAGCTTATCGTTTGTCAATGCCGCCAAGTCTCTCCAAAGTTCATGATGTGTTCTACATATCACTGTTGAGAAAATACATGCCTAACCCAACGCATGTACTCACTTACAATGAATTAGAACTGGAACATGATCTGTCTTATTGCGAAAAGCCTATCAGGATTCTTAATACAAGAGAACAAGTGCTGAGAAACCGGACGACTTGTCTGGTAAAATTTATATGGAGAAACCATAAGATGGAAGAGGCAACGTGGGAAACCGTGGAACTTATGATGAAGAACCACCCGAGGCTTTTCATGTGGTAGAATTATAGATATTTCGAGGACGAGATTATTAGAAGTAGATGAGAATGTAACACCCCAAGCTTCTACGGTACGCTTCTCTTTGAATAATACAGTAGTGTGTGTTGTGCGCAACTTCGATTTGTAACTCACACCACATCCAATCAAACTAGCCATTATAAATAGTAATAACCACTTTTTGAAATATTATAAATTTTATCTTTCAAAATGGACTTCATTTTTTGATTCAGAATATCAAAATTATCTTAGGGCGAATTTTTGGTTTTTTCTTAAAACATTCAATATTTGATGAATAGTGAAAAAAACAATGAGTTATAGTTTAAAATCGATTTTTTATTTAAATTATTATTTATTTTATTTAATTTTAATTAAGGTAAAAATTTATACATAATTCCTATATAAGTTCAATGTAATTCATTAGAGTTAGTTTATAATAATTTTAGATATATAAAAATTTTATTGAACTTTTCACCATCTTTTACCCACCTCCTAGGAAAATTTAAAAATTCACATAAAACTTAATTTTACCGTTTTTGTGAGTGGAAATTCGAAAATCCGAGAGAAACGGTTAACATCAAGGAGTAAAATGTGGTTCAATAAGATAAAAATCTTTTTTGGTGAACAATAACTTTTAACTTTTATTTTCCACGGTTAAAAGTAAATAGGGTAATTAATGGTAAAAATGGTATTAATATTACCCTAACACATGTTCTAATTACATTGGAAAAGTGTATCTCGACCAATAACTACCTTAGGAATAAAATAATATTATTTAGGCCCACTTGGATTAGATCAGTACATTTATTAGTATTTAATTCAAAGAAGAGTTAAAAGAGTTAAAATCAAAGTTTAATAACTAATACATTTTTAATATATGGTTATACATAAGATAAATTCGATTATAAATATTCATTAGAAAGATAAAAATATATAATACATAATTGTATTTTATTACTAATTTATAGAATTTAAAAAATTTAATTTATTTATGAAACAATGGTGGTGCAGTGATTACATTATTAGTGAAATATTAAAATAATTCATATTATAAATACTGACATAAATATAATTTGAGACTTTTAATGAATTCTACGAATTTAATAGCATAATATGACATTTTAGTATTTATTTAATTATTTTTGTTCTAATTAATCATGCAGTTATGAGTTTCACAAGAATCAGAGACCAAATACTGTCACAAATGACATAAAAGACTTTTTAAAAAATATTATATTATTAATTGATATTAAATTCTTAAAAATCTAAGATTCTACCAAAGGACTTATATCATGATATTTTTAAAGTTAAAGGACCATTTGGGGGTCTCTGGGATTTATATAGTAAGTTTAGTAACCATATAATATAAAAATACAAAGAGATATGGTAAATATGAAACTATATAACTAAGAGTTAAATATAAATGATAAGGTTAATATAGTGACCCAAACCCGTCTAACATCTATTGTTTGAAAGTATTTCAACCCATCCACAACATAACCTTTAAATAATCCACTTTGGAGCCATTATAAACCAAATATGAATTTATTATAAAATAATATTTCTAGCTTTTGCAAAGGTGCCCCTCACCCCTCTTAGAAAAGGGCACTCACCCTTCTCTCAAATTCACACCTTAAAAGATTTTTGGCTTGGCCAAAACCTGCCCAAATATTCTCTCAACTTCCCTCAATTTAACCTAGAGGCATTAGTTTGATCATAAAGCCAACCTACGGAGACCTTTTGATCAAATCAAAAGGAAGAACCCGAAGAAGAGGTAATGTTTTCACCACCCTCTTTCAAGTTCCTTTCTTATTCAACTTATTCTTTCTTTGTTATTTCCATTATAAACTAATAAATCTATTATCTTCTATATAATTTGATATTATAATATATATGGTACAACCATATTCATTATTCTATCCATCCTTTTAATGAAATGTCACCATACGTGCATACGTATGGCGTACCGTCTCCACGTCGTGGTGTAATTGTTATTCAATACATAATTATTTGGATGGGAGCAATAATGATGTGTAATTCATGTAAATAATAAATATAACATGATAATTATGTTGTATATATGATATACCATCCAATTATATATTATTTTGACATAAAAATTATGATATTGTCGGTCGTGCGTACGTACTGACTACCATCTCCACGAACGCGATGAGATTTATTCCCCATCGTATCCATTCAATACTAAATTTCATTTCGTGATTAAAAATAATTTTTAAAGACATGATATCATTCTGGATATGAATAATATACATCCCATCCATAATAAATATGGCTCACATAACAATGAATATAAAGGAAAACGAATTCGTTAACACCCGAAACGATGATAATACTAAGATATTATTAACAAATCATCGTTAAAAGATCATATATTATATCATATTATTGTATATGATTATTTTATAATTTAATAACAATTATTTCACCATTATAAAGGAGGTTAACCTACCATCAACCAAAGAAAAGTACAAGGTAAGGGTTTATTTCACAATCCCTTCATTATCCGAGGTTGTTTATACGTAATTATCTACTGGGACCTCTTTATCATCCACATCCATGTTTCTTAAAACTGTATTTCAAAACATTATTAATATTTTACAGAATATCGGTTAAAATAATTTATAACCTTGTTTGACTTTTTATAAGAAGTTTATATAAAGAAATCTTTCCGTTGTTTTCCAAACAAGGTCCTTTTTAACCTTTTCGACAGAATTAAGGTAAGAATTTCTTTTTAACTTATACGATGGGTGCGGCTATTTTCTGCTGTTATAAAATCGTCAAATCTTCCCTTACAAGATTATAAGAATATTTTTTAAGTAAATGTTTTATTTTATAATTATGTTACTTTTAAATGATTTCAAAAAAAGAGATATTTCTCTAAAATACTTTTTATTTCATCTATGTCAACATCCTTTGATGGATTTTAAGCTTATTTGAAGTTGATTTATTATGATACAAAACATCCATATTATATTGAAGGTTTTGTGATATGTTTGACTATGTTTGTGTTGTTTTTATACCATTCATGGTTTATGGAGAATGTACTGACATTTCATATTCTAGTTTTAATATGAATGTTTATGATATGTTTAAACATGTTCGTATGAGGAATGCATTTGACTTAATAAGTGATGGGTGGAGCCCGCTACAGCTCCTCGATGCATCGGTAGGTCTCATGAGACAAACTAGTTTCTTGGCACAAGGCCTTGACGAAATCTTATTTGTAGTCTTGGCACAAGGCCTTGACTATGTGGTTATGATAGTCGGGCATTATTCATTCAATCATTATGAAATTGGTTATTGATATTGCATGTGATAATTCGACTAGTAGAATATCCATGTGAATAAGTAAATAGAATTATTTCATTTTATCTTTTCTATATTATGTTGATGTTAAAGTTTAAAAGGCTTTTGTTTTAGTTATAAATTTCCTTAAATTTTTCTGTTTATTTATGAAAGTTTCCGCTATATTGTTATATTTACTGGGAATTTGAGCTCACCCCTTTCTATGTTTTATTTTTCCCATGACGTGAAGAAGTATTTTATGAATGACCTGTAGGGATAGTATAAGGGTATATGAGTGTAGAGACAATATGTTGTTGTAGTTTTCATTTTATGATGTAATGTAAACATTATGAATGTATCTAGTTATTCCAAGGCTACTAAACTAATCAGTCTTTCGAGACTTGAACTTTTGTGATCATGCCAATGTTATGTAATAATGCACCGACTCTGGGTAGCTGGGGTCGGGGTGTTACAATTGGTATTAGAGGAAGTTTAGTACAAACCGTGGAAGCTAGATTTACATAAACTCTGATTAGAGCACATAGACCTAAGACGGACTTTAAGGATTAGTATAGAAGAACTTCCTAGAATTTTGGTATTGTAGAGATTTTGTGAGTTTTCCGAGCAATAAATCCCTGTCTAGATATGGGCTGGTAGAGGCGGCTCTAGAACATATGTAATAAGGGGTAAAAGCTGAAAACACTGCTTTGAGGTAGACTCGAACAGGAACTGGTGCACGACAACGGGTCTTGCTGCACTCTTGGTTACGACACTCCCAGGGGATATGCATAGGATAATTCTCATTTTCATTACAAACCATTATGAAAGGGTTTATGAGTATATAATTCCTCAAAGAAAACATTTTTATGATTATGGATTATATCCATAAATAGTTCAATTTATGTTAATTGTTTTACAAGTATGGAATTATGTATTATGATTCATAAACTAATCTAGTTTATGCCATTGTTTATAAATGGCACCTAGTGGAAGGAATGGAAACTGTATCAACGCATGCACTCCATGTAAGGATTTCCCTCCTTCTCAAGATAATTATTTTAGAGCTAGTTATGAAACTGGTGCTGAACAGCTAATCACCATACTGGGAAAACTCACTCAGGTAATGAATAATAACCTTACCCGTATAGAGCACATAGATCCGCAGCGTGGAGGATCAATGTTAGATCGCTTCATGAGGCAATAGCCACCATCATTCAATGGGAGTAAAAATCCATTGGTAGCTGATTAATGGATAAGTTCCTTAGTAAAAATGTTTCAGGCTTTGGGGAGTAGTGAAAGGGAAGAAGTTATCAGGGCAGTTTACCGCCTCACTAGAGATGTTGATCAATGGTGGTCATTGATTTAAAACACGAAGGAAGATGATGAAGTATCAAATATGGAATAGAGTGAGTTCGAAGATCTATTTTTAGAAAAATACTTTCCTAGTGACCATCAGGCAGATATGGAAAGGCAATTTCTAAGTCTGAAACAAAAGGAGGATGAGAATGTCACAATGTATGAGGATAACTTTACAAGGTTAGAAAGGTATGATGGAGATTATATACGTAACCCAATAAGTAAGATTGATTGTTTCATTGATGGGTTAAAACGATTTCTTCATCGAGCATTAGTGTCACAAACCTTCTCGTCGTACGAATATATTGTCTCATGTTCTATCAAGATGGAAAACAAATTCTCTAAGTCTTATGACATTAAAGAAAAGCAAGAGAAGAAGAGAAATGCTGATCACTCTGGGAATGAAAATAAGGGGAATAAGGAAAAATTTTAATATCCATCCTGTAGTAAATGTGGGAAGAAACACCCCGGTACTTACTTGAAGGGAATGAGAGTATGTTACAAGTTTGGTGAAAAAGGACACCAAGCTCATGATTGTAAGGGAAAGAGAGTAGTTGTCAATGTGGAATGATATAATTTTAGAGAGATGGGACATTATGAAAATGAATTTCCTAACTGTCAGGGGAACTTACCTTAGAAAAGGCCAAGGGATCAAGGACAAGCTTATGCTATCATTACGGCTGAGGTAGAAGCTCTGAAAGATGTGGTGGTAGGTAATTTAATGGTTTCATCAAGTTTACCAAATGCTTTATTTGATTCTAGATCATCTCATTGATTCATATCTTCCCATTTTGCTAAGAAAATTAGATATTTCCAAATTTATTTAACAAGGGAGTTGTCAATTAGAACTCCTAAGGGAAGTATCATTGCAACACGGTTTTTTGAATCAGTCCCTATTAGAGAATATAAATGTTCTTTATCCGCTGATCTCATCGTCATACCTATGACTAAGTTTGATATAATCCTTAGTATGGATTGGATTTAGCACCATGATGTGAAAATTTATTTTAAGAAGAAGGAGGTTACAATTTTTGATGATGATGATAAGGAACACGTTATCTTTATAGCAGAATCGTCACCACCTAATTCTTATCTACATCCACCCCCAGTAGCTAAAATAAATTCAATTATTAGAGAGGAAGAGAATTAAATTATTGTGGGTAAGGAAAGGAATGTAAAAATAGAGGATGTACCTATTGTGAAAGAATATGTACATGTGTTTCTGGAAGATTTTCTTGGACATCCTCCAGAACGAGAATTTGAGTTTTCTGTTGATTTAATTCCTAGATCAAGGCCTATATCAAAGACCACTTATAGAATGGAAAATGTGGAATTAGTTGAACTAAAGAAACAACTAGAGTAATTGAGTAATAAGGGATTTATTCTCCCTAGTTTTTCTCCATGGGGAGCCCATGTCCTTTTTGTTAAGAAGAAAGATGGATCTATGAGGTTATGTATGGACTACAGGGAAATCAATGCTATAACAATAAATAACAAGTATCCCCTACCTTGCATTGATTATTTATTTTACCAACTACATAGAGCTCA
Source organism: Viscum album (assembly GCA_963277665.1). Taxonomy (NCBI): domain Eukaryota; kingdom Viridiplantae; phylum Streptophyta; class Magnoliopsida; order Santalales; family Viscaceae; genus Viscum; species Viscum album. The sequence continues at coordinate 271,916,472 of OY728119.1, read as the reverse complement.
ATACTTTTCAAAGATTGACCTTTGATCTGGATACCATCAGTTGTGTGTGAAGAAGGAAGACATTCCAAAGACATCATTTCAAACCAGGTACGGGCATTACAAGTTTACAGTAATTCCTTTTGGATTGACTAATGAACCCTCTGTATTCATGAATATAATGAATAGAGTTATCAAGTAATATCTCGACGATTTTTTGGTGGTATTTATTGATGATATCTTGGTATAATCCAAAAGCTACGAAGATCATGAAAATCACTTGCACATTATCCTGAAGACTCTTAGAAGACATGAATTATATGGGAAGATTATCAAGTGTGAATTCTGGCTTCATGAGATCTCTTTTCTTGGACATATTATCTCTAAGGACAGAATATCTGTTGATCCTTCTAAGACAAGAGAAATCCAAGATTGGCCAGCACCAGCGAGTATAACCTAGGTACGCAGTTTTATTGTCTTAAAGGTTATTATCGGTAGTTCGTCCAGAATTTTGCCTGATTGGCTAACCCATTATCAAAGCTCACACGTAAAGGGGTTAAATTTCTTTGGAAAAAATAGTGTGATGAATGTTTTCAAGAACTGAAGAGAATATTATTCAATGCTCGTATATTGACTCTACCATCGGGGAATGATGGATTCATTATTTATAGTGATGCATCGAAGAAAGGACTTGGTTGTGTCTTTATGCAGAATGATAGTGTTATTGCCTATGCATCACGATAGCTAAAAATTCATGAGAAAAACTATCCTACTCATGATCTTGAGTTAGCTGCGGTAATCTTTGCTTTGATGATATGGATACATTATCTCTATGGTGAAAAATGTGAGATTTATACTGATCACAAGAGTTTGAATTATATTTTCTCACAGAAATAACTCAACATTAGGCAAAGGAGACGGCTTGAACTACTCAAGGATTATGATTTCACGATACACTACCACCTGAGGCAGGAAAATAAGGTGTCAGATGCTTTGAGTATAAAATATCAAGGAGTTTAGAACAAGATGAGAGTTGAAAAGGATCCTATATACATGGATCTAGTAAAGATGGATATGGGAATCACCATGGAAGGTGAAACCTCAATACTTTTTAAAATGTTTTCCAAACTATCTTTAATAGAAAGGGTAAAGAATTCTCAGACTGGTGATGAAGAGTTTCAAAAAAAATTAAAGCTGTAAATGATGGGAGATTGAGTGACTTTGTGTATGAAGATGAAATTTTGAAATTTGGGAAGAGACTTTGTGTTACCAATATACCTGATCTAAAAAGAGAGTTATTGGATGATTCTTGTAACACCCCGAGATTTTATGAAAAATATTCTTTTAATTTCATTAATGTCTTGTGCTACACCAAGATTACCTTGCGCTATACGCAACACCGTATTAGCTTGCAGTATACGCAACACTATTCTTGGATCGTGTTACACACAATTTTGATAGTAGTTATTCTACGAAACATTGAGTATATATATATATATATTCAATGTATAAATAAAATATGGTTGGATTCTGTTATACGCAACAACAAAGGATTTGTGCACTATACGCAACCCTGACTTGACTTGCATTACACGCAATTGTGATCTTCCTCGATAGCGTGTCTTGTACACAATACCGGGTTTTACTAAACAACGATATATTATTATAATATTGTTATGAACTAGCCATTATGAATAGTGTTAACTAAATTTTTAATTTTATAACATTATTATTCATCTTAAACATTTCTAGAACATGGTATAAGAACAAAATAAATTTTTTGGGTAAAATAAGTATTTTTCAAAAAATGCAGTTTTGCCGCCTTTTGATGGTGCGCCCACTTTAAATCTAGTTTTTGACATGTTTATAAGTTTAATTTGACAAAATAAAATTCTTATTTTGAATCAGGATATAAAAATTTACATTAGATAAATTTTTAATATTTTTCCGATAACTTTCATATTTTAATGAATAGTAAAAACACGCTATATTTTAATTAAAAACAACTTTTTTCATTGTAATATATTATGTGATTAAAGTATAATATTGAATGGTTTTAAAGTATAAATAGAATATATCTTTACCATTTAATATAATTTATGTCATTAGCATTGATTTTACCTTGAATTCGTAAGTTAAATCAATTCAATCTTTTGCAATGTTTTAAAGAAAAACCCGTTTTCTTTCGACAACGGGATTAATTTTAATTTAATTTCTGTATATTTTGTGTATTCAATTTGGAAAAACTGATTCCATATTTGGAATTAGTGGGTCCAAATTATGTTAATAAGCTACTTTTTATTTTTGGGCATTGTGAATAGTAACTACGGTAAATTTTATTTACTATAGTTAAAAGTAAATCGGGTAATTAAGGGTAAATATAAGATTATAAAATTACCCTAACACTTGAAAAATCTTATTGGATGGCTAAAAGTAGACCCATATAAATTAAGGGTCGGATTAGATTCATTTTATGGACTTTTTTCCATGAAAATAATTTAATTATTATTAAAATCAAAGAATGTGACAACATGTCACTTTCTTAAATCTTATAAGTATAATAATTTTAATTTAGTGATAAACTTCATTAAACATCGAACATTAATAGTCTCCAGATATCTAATACAATTATCTACATCATAGGAATTTATTTAGAATTTTTAGGGATTAAATAATTGTCATTTATTATGACACAAAGATGATGCAGTAATTGTCTTATTAATGAAATATTGACATAAGTGATGTTATAAATGCCCAAATAAATGTAATTTGAGACTTTTTATGACTTAAATTAATTTTCTAGGTTAATATGACATGTTATGGTTGATATAAGTAACTTGTTTCGAACTTATCATCTGTTATGAATTTCATAAAAATCATGTACCAAATAGTGTCAAAATTGACATAAATAAGGTTTTAAAACAAATATTATATTATTAATTGTTATTTAATTCTTAAACATCTAAGGTTCGTCCAAATGACTTAGATAAGGATAGATATATTAATAATAAACAACCTGGGGTTCGTTTGGCTTGTTATGGTAAGTTTATTAACCATATAGTGTAAGAAAACAAAAAAACACGGTAAAAGTTAAATTATTTAACGTAGAGTTAAATCTAATTGATAAGGTTAAAATAATAACCTAAACTTGTCTAAATCCTATTTTATGAGAGGCTTTAGGCCCATCCCCACTTTAGCTTTGAAATAAGACCCTTTGGAACCATTATAAACCGAATTTGGCCTTAATATAAAATAATATTTCGAGATTTTCCTAAGGTGCCTCTCTCCTCCCTTATAAAAGGGCACCTCCTCTCTCTCCTCCTCACACCAATTTGAGCATTCAAGCTCGGAAAACCCCTGCCAAAATCTCTTCTCCACTTCCCTAGTATCATCCTAGAGGTCCTGGTAGTCTTCAAAGACCATCCTTAGTTCTTTAAGTGGAGGTTAAGTGAAGTCGCGTCAAAAAGAGGTAATATCCATTACCGATCTTTTTCAATTTCTTTCTTCTTCAACTTCTTATTCTTTAGTTGTTTCATGATAAAGTAATAACAAAGTATTTCTTATATACTGATATGTTATTATAAATATGAAACAACTCTAATTAACCTTCTATCCATCCTATGGAAAAAGGAAATCATCGCGCGTGCGTACGTACGGAATACCGTCTCTACGCCGTGGTGTAATCTATTTTCCACCACCACCTTACTTGGATGGGTATAATGGTGTAGATAATGAATATATATGACTATTATAAAGTTATATTGATTATGAAATAGTATACATACACTCCAATACAATTCCATGATCATAGGAACGATATCATCACTCGTGCGTACGTACGGAATACCGTCTCCACGATGTGATGCGACTCGTTCTACATGATCTTCATTTCATAATGATTATATAAATGAATTGAATGAATGAATATGATATATGTTACACTAATACCATTCTGTAAATGAGGTATCTATAACCTAAAGAGAAGAATAAGAATTTATTCGACAAACATGCATAAGAACAAAAAGTAATAAACACCTGAATAACAAGTAGTAATGAAATATTACTAATAAGAAGCTAAGAATATGACCATATATGATATCATAACAATGAATATGATTCTTTAATAAGTTAATGACATTATTAAAATCATTATACAGGTGGTTCAGATACGTACAAAGCATATCAGACATAAGGTAAGGGAAATATCACAATCTAATTTTTATCCGAGATTGTTTATACTTTGAAATTTACTGGGGTGTATTTTATCATCCACATCCATGTTTCCTCAATATGTAATATTATTTCCATTCACCTAAAATTGTTTAAATCCTATCTTACCCTTCGGTGAGTTTTTAGTAAATGATATGAAAGGAATCTTTTTTCGTTTTTCGTACAAGGTACTTTTTTCACTTTTCCGACAAAAGTACGAGAAGAATGTTTTTTTAACTTATACGGCATGAATGGATTTTTAAAACATTATTTCCAAGAAGCTTCCTTTACATGTTTTCAAGTTTATTTTTAATAAACTTCTTTTAGTTTATAATTGTACGACATGTTAAGAAAGGGAAAGTGTTTTTGAAGCAGAAAGGATATTTTCCTCAAGATTGGATTTCAAGAGTTTTATCAAAATTATTTTCCATCTAAGATAATAAAGGGTTCTGTTTCTATCCTTATTATTACATTGATTTGATTATGTTGTGATGGAATTATATTTTTATGAATTCGTTTATCTTATATGAATTGTTTGATGATGTCACGATGTTTAAGATTCCCATTTTTACTACATGGGTTATGCTATGATGTATGGTTTATGATTTTGTGGCACACATAATAAATGTATCATTATTAGATGGGTGGGACCTATATCTCCCTCCAATGCATTGGGTAAATATTTTATATCTCATGAGATAGACATGGCTGGAACGGTAGGATATACCGGTTCAGTGAAACAGGACTGAAACGAGGGTGACTCGGTTCAGAAAGGGACTTTGTCCACTAAGATAGTCTTGGAAAAGATTCTTGACTAACAAGAAATGATTCTCTATGATTATGTGTGTATGCCACAATGTTTCATGTTTTATGTTATGATTATTGGGATTACATTTCACTACTATGATTTATCCCATGTTATGAAATTATGATCTCTTTTGCAGGTTAAGATTTCCAAAAGATATGTTCTTATGAATATGATGTGATTGATATTTCTTTTGTATACCCTTACTAAGCATTTGAGCTCACCCTTTTTATGTTTTATTTTCCCCAGGATATAAAGAAAGGTTTTAGGTTAAAAAAAGGAAGATCTTTATGGGAGATGTTGAAGTTCTTTCGCCACGATTAGAAGATTATATTCCGAGTTTCCAAAGACACTAAACTATTACGGTCCTTGTGTGTGTGTTTTTGTTATGTACTAAGTATTCCGCAAAACTAATGTAATGTCTGTGTATGTTAAGCTTCGGGTCTCTACATTTGGTATCAGAGGAAACGTTTATTCAACCTTTGGAAACTTGGATGTGAGAACGTTAGTGAGATCCCTAGAGATATTTCTAAGGTATGTCTAGGGATGTCCCTAAGGATAAGTATAAGTTTAAGATATAGTCCTAGAACTATGGTAACGATCTTAGAATTTAACCTAAGATGTTAGATATAGAAGTTACTCCCCCTTTATTATGATTTTTGCCTCTAACACTATTCTTTTTGGGTTTTAGAAAATGGCTGGAAACAAGATGATTCACGATAATGGAGGATATTATGGACAATGGAATGATATTCTTCATGAGAAACCAAATGAAATGGGATTTGGAAGTCCAACCATCATTATAATGCCGAATCAGCGATCTCATTATATGATCAATAAACTCAAATTTGGTAAGTTTCCTGACTCGGATAATAAGAGAAAGATGGAGTTTCATGATGATCATAGAGGAAAGATAGTTCAATTTCCCCTATGTAAATCATGTGGGAAGAGGCATCAAGGAGAATGTTTCAAAGGAACTGGAAGATGCTTTGGGTGTGGAAAAGAAGGACACAAATCCAGTAATTGCAAAGGAAAAGGTTCAGTTAACACCAGGGATGAGGATAATGGTATTGCTACGACATCAACAATGGTTAAATGTTTTAAATGTGGAATGTACGGGCATTATGCAAACCAATGCCCTAAGGGAAAGTCTCGTGAAGAGAATCAGTATGGTCATATGGGTAGTATTTATGTTGATGATGATGAAGAGACTATAAATGATAGGTGAGATGAAAGAATTGTTAAATTTTAGTCAATGGTTTAAGAATGTAGTGGAATGATTACATGTTTATCATGTGTAATGTTGTATAAGTAATCTCATGGTACTATGGAATAAAGAGACATCTAAGGATTGGTACACTGTTGTCTTTCCTTGAGTTTTGAAAGTGTATGATTAATGGTACCAGTATCCATGAAAGATTATTTAGTTATTTTTGGAATGTATATGATATGCGCATAATGAAGGGATAAGGAGAAAATTAAATGTTTGATAGTTTTCATGAGCTCATGACTGATATAAGGAAATAGTTATATCATGGTTTGAGTATATAGTATTTTGGGTTTCTGGTATGTGGAACGAGTTAACTTTTGACAGCACTCCTGTTTTTACTAAGATTCAATGGGTATTCATTTTTCAAGAGAATACATGATTAAGGCCTTAGAATATTTGGAATGTGACCAACAAGACAGATCTTATGATATATGGGGATCAACGATGGTATTAACATGCTTGTTATATGAAATCTCTGGTAATCTTTTTCACTATATTATGAGAGTGGACTGCAGTATTTTGGATAAGCCTAAAGATTGGAATGGATTATATTGGACATAAGTTTGTATTGTTCAAGGATAGAAGTTTTTTCGATATTATTTATGGGATGTTATAGTAATATAGTTTTAGAAAAAGGATAACCTGCAGGACGGGCGACAGCCCATCGCGTCGGACAAGGCTGTGGGAATCGAACCCAAAACCGATGTGCGACTGGCCTTTATTGCCTACCACTGGCCTACAGGAAGTCCCTGTTTAGTAGAAACTAGTTTTATTCTATTAAGTAGTATGATATATGAAGTATAAGTCCATTTTAGGAACTATATAAGATTAATCTCACTATAGATGGACTTATGTATTTTTTTTGATAATTTCTCTAACCTTTTATTTGAGACAGATGGAATGACCCATCATTCTATCACATGATCTGCTAACACATCACAAATGACAAATTCAACTTCATTTCTTTAAGAGATGAAGTGGAAATTGTCCAAAGAATGACAAATGGTGAGACTATACCAAAATCACGAAAGTATTTCTTCTAATTCCAATTTCATCAACTTTAGGGAAATGATTTTGAAAAACCAATAATGTTGTCCTACTGCCCTTATATCCGATGAATCAGATGGTACCTTAGATAATCACAAATCTATGACTTTGTGATTGTTGGCTTTTTCATAGCCATGTTCTCTACCACTCTCCATCAGAACATTATGGTTAGATTTTTCTTCCATATCCATATTTTCACCTATGTTCTCCTTCGTGGAAACCTCGTGATGAGTTAATTTGGGTAACCGTTACATTTCAAACTTTAGTTTTTAAAAGCCATGTTTTGGTATTCCTTTTTATGATCTGGGTTTCTATTAAACAAACTTTCGAGTAGTAAACCATTTATAACCCCGACGAATTTCGAGGGCAAAATTCATTTTAAGGGGGGTAGAATGTAACACCCTGAGATTTTATGAAAAATATTCTTTTAATTTCATTAATGTGTTGTGCTACACCAAGATTACCTTGCGCTATACGCAACACCGTATTAGCTTGCAGTATACGCAACACTATTCTTGGATCGTGTTACACACAATTTTGATAATAGTAATTCTATGCAGCATTGAGTATATATATATATATTCATTGTATGAATAAAATATGGGTGGATTCTGTTATACGCAACAACAAAGGAGTTGTGCACTACACGCAACTCTGACTTGGCTTGCATTACACGCAATCACGATCTTCCTAGATAGCGTGTCTTGTACGCAATACCAGGTTTTACTAAACAACGATATATTATTATAATATTGTTATGAACTAGCCGTTATGAATAGTGTTAACTAAATTTTGAATTTTATAACATTATTATTCATCTTACACATTTCTAGAACATGGTATAAGAACAAAATAAATTTTTTGGGTAAAATAAGTATTTTTCAAAAAATGCAGTTTTGCCGCCTTTTGATGGTGCACCCACTTTAAATCTAGTTTTTGACATGTTTATAAGTTCAATTTGACAAAATAAAATTCTTCTTTTGAATCAGGATATAAAAATTTACATTAGATAATGTTTTGATATTTTTTTGATAACTTTCATATTTTAATGAATAGTAAAAACACGCTATATTTTAATTAAAAACAACTTTTTTCATCGTAATATCTTATGTGATTAAATTATAATATTGAATGGTTATAAAGTATAAATAGAATATATTCTTACCATTTAATATAATGTATGTCATTATCATTGATTTTACCTTGAATTTGTAAGTTAAATCAATTCAATCTTTTGCATTGTTTTAAAGAAAAACCCGTTTTCTTTCGACAACGGGATTAATTTTAATTTAATTTCTGTATATTTTGTGTATTGAATTTGGAAAAATGTATTCCATATTTGGAATCAGTGGGTCCAAATTATGTTAATAAGATACTTTTTATTTTTGGGCATTGTGAATAGTTACTACGGTAAATTTTATTTACTATAGTTAAAGGTAAATCGGGTAATTAAGGGTAAATATAAGATTATAAAATTACCCTAATACTTGGAAAAATCCTATTGGATGGCTAAAAGTAGACCCATATAACTTAAGGGTCGGATTAGATTAATTTTATGGACTTTTGTCCATGAAAATAATTTAATTATTATTAAAACCAAAGAATGTGACAACATGTCACTTTCTTAAATCTTATAAGTATAATAATTTTAATTTAGCGATAAACTTCATTAAACTTCGAACATGAATAGTATCCAGAGAGCTACTACAATTATCCACATCATAGGAATTTATTTAGAATTTTTAGCGATTAAATAATTATCATTTATTATGACACAAAGATGATGCAGTAATTGTCTTATTAATGGAATATTGACATAATTGATGTTATAAATGCCCAAATAAATGTAATTTGAGACTTTTTATGATGTACATTAATTTTCTAGGTTAATATTACATGTTATGGTTGATATACGTATCTTGGTTCGAACTTATCATTATGTTATGAATTTCATAAAAATCATGTACCAAATAGTGTCAAAATTGACACAAATTAGTTTTTAAAACAAATATTATATTATTAATTGTTATTTAATTCCTAAAAATCTAAGGATCGGCCAAATGACTTAGATAAGGATTGATATATTAATAATAAACAACTTGGGGTTCTTTTGGCTTGTTATGGTAAGTTTATTAACCATATAGTGTAAGAAAACAAAAAAACACGGTAAAAGTTAAATTATTTAACGTAGAGTTAAATCTAATTGATAAGGTTAAAATAATAACCTAAACTTGTCTAAATCCTATTGGATGAGAGGATTTCGACCCATCCCCACTTTATCTTTGAAATAAGACCCTTTGTAACCATTATAAACCGAATTTGACCTTAATATAAAATAATATTTTGAGATTTTCCTAAGATGCCCCTCTCCTCCCTTATAAAAGGGCACCTCCTCCCTCTCCTCCTCACACCAATTTGAGCATTCAAGCTCGGCCAAACCCTGCCATAATATCTTCTACACTTCCCTAGTATCATCCTAGAGGTCCTGGTATTTTTCAAAGACCATCCTTAGTTCTTTAAGTGGAGGTTAAGTGAAGGCGCGTCAAAAAGAGGTAATATCCATTACCGATCTTTTTCAATTTCTTTCTTCTTCAACTTCTTCTTATTTAGTTATTTCATGATAAAGTAATAACATCAGTATTTCTTATATACTGATATGTTATTATAAATATGAAAAAACTCTAATTAACCTTCTATCCATCCTACGGAAAAAGGAAATCACCGCGCGTGCGTACGTACGGAATACCGTCTCCACGCCGTGGTGTAATCTATTTTCCACCACAACCTTACTTGGATGGGTATAATGGTGTAAATAATGACTATATATGACTATTATAAAGTTATATTGATTCTGAAATAGTATACATACACTCCAATACAATTCCACGATCATAGGAACGATATCATCACTCGTGCGTACGTACGGAATACCATCTCCAAGATGTTATGGGACTCGTTCTACATGATCTTCATTTCATAATGATTATATAAATGAATTGAATGAATGAATATGATATATGTTACAATAATACCATTCTGAAAATGAGGTATATATAACCTAAAGAGAAGAATAAGAATTTATTCAACAAACACGCATAAGAACAAAAAGTAATAAACACCCGAATAACAAGTAGTAATGAAATATTACTAATAAGAAGCTAATAATATGACCATATATGATATCATAACAATGAATATGATTCTTTAATAAGTTAATGACATTATTTAAATCATTATACAAGAGTTTTGGATATGTACAAAGCATATCGAACATAAGGTAAGGGAAATATCACAATCTCATTTTTATCCGAGATTGTTTATACTTTGAAATTTACTGGGGTGTATTTTATCATCCGCATCCATGTTTCCTCAATATGTAATATTATTTCCATTCTCCTACAATTTTTTAAATCCTATCTTACCCTTCGGTGAGTTTTTAGTGAAAGATATGAAAGGAATCTTTTGTCGTTTTTCGTACGAGGTACTTTTTTGACTTTTCCGACAAAAGTACGAGAAGAATGTTTTTTTAACTTATACGGCATGAATGGATTTTTAAAACATTATTTCCATGAAGCATCCTTTACAAGTTTTCAAGTTTATTTTTAATCAACTTCTTTTAGTTTAGAATTGTACGACATGTTAAGAAAGGAAAAGTGTTTTTGAAGCAGAAAAGATATTTTCCTCAAGAATGGATTTCAAGAGTTTTATCAAAATTATTTTCCATCTAAGATAATAAAGGGTTCTGTTTCTATCCCTATTATTACATTGATTTGATTATGTTGTGATGGAATTATATTTTTATGAATTCCTTTATCTTATATGAATTGTTTGATGATGTCACGATGTTTAAGATTCCCATTTTTATTACATGGGTTATGCTATGATGTATGGTTTATGATTTTCTGGAACACATAAGAAAGGTATCATTATGAGATGGGTGGGACCTATATCTCCCTCCAATGCATTGGGTAAAGATTTTATATCTCATGATATAGACATGGCTAGAATGGTAGGATATACCAGTTCAGTGAAACAGGACTGAAACGAGGGTGACTCGGTTCAGAAAGGGACTTTGTCCACTAAGATAGTCTTGGAAAAGAGTCTTGACTAACAAGAAATGATTCTCTATGATTATGTGTGTATGCCACAAAGTTTCATGTTTTAAGTTATGATTATTGGGATTACATTTCACTACTATGATTTATCCCATGTTATGAAATTATGATCTCTTTTGCAGGTTAGGATTTCCAAAAGATATTTTCTTATGAATATGATGTGATTGATATTTCTTTTGTTTACCCTTACTGAGCATTTGAGGTCACCCTTTTTATGTTTTATTTTACCCAGGATATAAAGAAAGGTTTTAGGTAAAAAAAAGGAAGATCTTTATGGGAGATGTTGAAGATCTTTCTCCACGATTAGAAGATTATATTCCGAGTTTCCAAAGACACTAAACTATTACGGTCCTTGTGTGTGTGTTTTTGTTATGTACTAATTATTCCGCAAAAGTAATGTAATGTCTGTGTACGTTATGCTTCGGGTCTCTAAAATGCTCATAGTTCCAATTTCTCTATACACCCTAGGAGAACCAAAATATATAGATATTTGAAGGAACATTTTTGGTGGGACAAAATGAAGAGGGATATTGCTGATTTTGTGTCAAGATGTATGGTTTGTCAACAAGTGAAAGCTGGAAGGCAACAGCCAGGAGGATTCATGCAACCTCTTCCCATACCTGAGTTGAAATGGGAAAATATCATGATGGACTTTGTCATAGTACTACCAAAGACTCCTAGAACAATACAGTTCATTGTTGATCATCTTACCAAGTCAGCACATTTTCTTGCAATAATAGAAGATATACCACTTGAATTTCTATCAAGACTATATATTAATAAATTTGTGAGACTTCATGGAGTACCCCTTTCTATTTTTTATGATCGTGATCCCCGTTTTACTTCAAGATTCTGGAAGAGTATTTAGAAGGCCTTGGATACTGCACTTCATTTGAGCACTACCTACCACCCTCAAACAGATGGACAATCATAATAGACTATTTAAGCCTTATAAGACATGTTGAGATCATGCTCACTTGACTTTCAGGGTATGTGGGATCAATATTTTCCTCTGGTAGAACTTTCCTATAACAATAGCTTCCATTAAAGTATTCAAATGGAACCATACGAAGTGTTATATGGAAAGAGATATCGCAAACCAACATGTTGGGATGACGTTGGTGAAAGAAAACTTGTAGGCCTAGAACTGGTGGAGGAAACGATGGAAAAGGTAAAGGCAATCCAAAACCACATCAAAGCAGCTCAAAGTAGGCAGAAGAGCTATGCCGATAACTGAAGGATTTGGAATTTCAGGTAGGAGATCATGTATTATTGAAGTTATCTCCATGGAAAAGAGTTATATGTTTCGATAAGAAGGGTAAATTGAGTCCTAGGTACATCGGACCTTTCAAAATTCTAGAATGAATTGGGGTTGTAGCTTATCATTGGGCAATGCCGCCAAGTCTCTCCAAAGTTCATAATGTGTTCAATGTATCACTGTTGAGAAAATACATGCCTGACCCAACGCATGTACTCATTTTCAAGGAATTAGAATTGGAACCTGATTTGTCTTATTGCGAAGAGGCTGTCAGGATTCTTGATAAAAGGGAACGAGTTCTGAGAAATCGGACGACTCGTTTGATAAAAGTTCTATGGAGAAACAATAAGATGGAAGAGGCATCGTGGGATCCCAAGGAACTTATGATGAAGAACCACCTGAGTCTTTTCATACGTTAGTATTCTTGAAATTTAAGGACAAAATTATTTGAAGGAAGGGATAATGTTACACCCCTAGCTTCTACGGTACGCTTCTCTTTGAATAATACAGTATTGTGTGTTGTACGCAACTTCGATTTCTAACACACACCACAACCAATAAAACTAGTCGTTGTGAATAATAATACCCACTTTCTGAAATTTTATAAATTTTATCTTTCAAAATGGACTTCATTTTTGGATTTGGAAAATAGAAATTAGCTTAGGGTGAATTTTTGGTATTTTTCTGAAAACATTCAATTTTTGATGAATAGTGAAAAAACAATGAGTTATAGTTTAAAAAACGATTTTTTTTAAATAATTATTTATTTTATTTAATTTTAATTAAGGTCAAAATAGATACATAATACCTATATAAGTTCAATGTAATTCATTGGAGTTAGTTTAGAATAATTTTAGACATATAAAAATTTTATTGAACTTTTCACCGTCTTTTACCCACCTCCTAGGAGAATTTAAAAATTCACATACAACTTGATTTTACCACTTCCGTGAGTGGAATTTCAAAAATCATAGAGCCACGGTTAATATCAAGGATTAAAATGTGGTTCAATAAGATAAAAATATTTTTTGTTGAATAGTAAATTTTTACTTTTATTTTCCACAGTTAAAAGTAAATAGGCTAATTAAGGGTAAAAATGATATTAATATTACCCTAACACATGTCCTAATTCTATTGGACAAGTGTATCTCGACCAAAAACAACCTTAGGAATAAAATATTTTCATTTAGGTCCACTTGGATTAGATTAGGACATTTATTATTACTTAATTCAAAGAAGAGTTAAAAGAGTTAAAATAAAAGTTTAATAACTAAATCATTTTTAATATAGGGTTATACATAAGATAAATTCGATTATAAATATTAATTAGAAAGATAAAAAGATATCCTACATAATTTTAATTAATTTATAATTTTTATACATTAAAAAAATTAATTTATTCATGACACAATGGTGATGCAGTAATTACCTTATTAGTGAAATATTAAAATAATTGATATTATAAATACCCAAATAAATATAATTTTAGACATTTAATGAATTCCATGAATTTTAAAGCTTAATATGACTTGTTATTATTGATTTAATTATGTTTTTTTTGAAGTAATCATGCTGTTATGATTTTCAAAAAAAATCAAATACCAAATATTGTCAAAATTGACATAAAAGAGTTTTTAAAACAAATATCATATTATTAATTGATTTTAAATTACTAAAAATCTAAGGTTCAATAAAAGTACTTATATAATGATAGGTGTATCATTAATGGACCATTTGGGGGTATCTGGGATGTATATAGTAAGTTTAGTAACTATATAATATAAAAATACAAAGAGACATGGTAAATGTCAAACTATTTAACTAAGAGTTAAATATAAATGATAAGGTTAATATAGTGACCAAAATCTTTCTAAAATCTATTGTTTGAAAGGATTTCGACCCATACACACCTTAACAATTAGATAATCCACTTTTTAGCCATTATAAACTGATTATGAATTTATTATAAAATAATATTTCTAGCTTTTCCAAAGGTCCCCCTCACCCCTCTTATAAAAGGGCACTCCCCCATCTCTCAAATTCACACCTTCAAAGCCTTTTGGCACAGCCAACCCCTACCCAAATATTTTCTCAACTTCCATGACTTCAACATAGAGGCCTTATTTTGATCAGAAATCCAACCTACAGAGCCATTTATATCAAATCAAAAGGAAGAACCCGAAGAAGAGGTAATGTTTTCACCACCCTCTTTCAAGTTACATTCTTCTTAAACATCTTCTTTCTTTGTTATTTCCATTCTAAAATAATAACTATAGTATCTTCTATATACTTTGATGTTATTATAAATATGTTACAACAATATTCTGTATTCTATACATCCTTTGAATGACATGTCACCATACGTGCGTACGTATGGCTTACCATCTCCACGTCGTGGTGTAATTGTTATTCAATACATTATTATTTGGATGTGTATAATAATGACGTGTAATTCATGTAAATAATAAATATAACATGATAATTATTCTGTATATATGATATACCATTCAATTATATATTATTTTAATGTCAAAATAATGATATTTTCACTCGTGCATATGTACGGACTAGTGTCTTGGCACAAGGCCTTGACAAAATATTATTTTTAGTCTTGGCACAAGGCCTTTACTATATAGTTATGATAGTATGGAATTATGCATTCCATCATTATGAAAGTGGTTATTGATATTTCATGTGATTATTCGACTAGTAGAATATCCATGTGAATAAGTAAATGGAATTATTTCATTTTATCTTTGCTATATTATACTGAAGTACATGTTTAAAAGGCTTTTGTTTTAGTTATACATTTCCTTAAATGTTTATATTTATTTATGAAAGTTTCTGCTATATTTTTATCCTTACTGGGAATTTGATCTCACCCCTTTCTATGTTTTATATTTCCCAGGATGTGAAGAAGTATTTTATGAATGACCTGCAGAGATAGTATAAGGGGATATGAGTGTGGAGATAATATGTTGTTGTAGTTTTCATTTTATGATGTAATGTAAACATGATTAATGTATCTAGTTATTCCAAGGCTACTAAACTAATCGGTCTTTCTATACTTGACCTTTTGTGATCATGCTAATGTTATGTAATAATTCACTGACTCTGGGTTACTATGGTCGGGGTGTTACAAAAAACCTCACTTTATTCCAAAATATCATAACATTATTTAATTGATATATTTAAAACAGTATATTTCCACCCACTTCAAACATTATATCTCATCAATTAATATCTTCATAACTATTATATTGAGTTTTTGATGATTTTATATGACATTAAATGGTTTTAGCCTTCTCCATCATTTCCTGAAAAAGTTCAACACCTTTCAGCTTCCTCTTTCCAACATTATCCTAGAATGTTGGAACCCTACATATCTTCCCACAATGAGCCTCATATGGTTCCATTTGAATTCTATAATTGAACTATTATTTATATGGTAACTCTACTTTAGAAAGGTTTTTATCCCAATATCCCTTGTAATCCATCAAAATAGATCTCAACATGTCCTATTATTTTTTAAAGCTCATATAAGACTCGGCTTCTATCATAGGTTGATAAGTAGTGTTAAAACTCCACTCTATCTCTAATACATTCTGTAGTCTTTAGAACGTATAGGTAAAACTCAGATCATGATCAGATACAGTGGAGAGTACTAAAACATATAGTCTTATCAATCCCTTTATGGATATCGTGTCAATATTATCAATAGGGAAATATTATTTGATGGAAATAAAATGTGATGGATTTTTAAGGTAATTGACTAAAAACCAAATGGAAAATTTTTATTAATTGACTTCATGAATAGTATTATGAAATCCATAGTGATGTTTTCCAGTTTCCATAATGGTATGGAAAATGGTTGAAGAATACCCTTATATTTTTTTCATTAATCCCTAACATTATATCATACTAAGTTTTGATATATGTATTATTAAATTTCTCTCTTCATGTTATCCCAAAAATAAATTTTTTTATATCTCTATACATCATCATTCTTCCTAGATAGATAGAAGAGGATAAGTTATGTGTATCATCCTAAAGATTATTCTTTAATTATTTTTTTAGGGGACACATATCTAGGTTCTAAACCTTATAAATACATCTTTATCAAAGTAAAAATCAATAATGTTTTATAACGTTTCCTATAACTCTACATTATCATTCTAGGCCTCTTTGATCTTCATATAAATGGATAGTTGAGGGGTAATTTAAGAAATATATGATTTATCTCTATACCTTGTGGTATATATATTCATCCTCTATAAATCCATTAGTTTTGAGAAATTCTCAATCTTCAAAAGGGCTTGAGTAACATGGTATATCCTTCTAAAATCCTTAAAACCCTTATTTTCATTCCCTGGGTGGTAATTTATTAAGAATTCATAATCATTTATCAATTGCATCCATCAAATTTCTAAAAAATTCAATTAATTCAATGTGAATATGTATTTTCAGAACTTGTGATAATATATATATCACACTTTTCACCATAGAGATAATACCTCAATGTCATTAATGAAAAGATCAGTGTTTCCAACTCTAAATAATGTGTTGGGTAAATTTTCACTTGAGACTTTATTTGGCATGAGTAATAAGAAACTACCTTATCATTCTGAATGAGGAAGAACCCCAAATATTTTTTTAAAGAATCACTATATATTACAAACCCTTCCCCAATGTTGGGTAATATTATAAGAAGATCATTTCCAACCTACTTTTTATTTCCTTGATAACTTTCTTCTTTTATGGGTCTACTATTATTACCTTTATTGTGTTTACATAACCCAATACTGACACTTTCTGTAGCAGGAGTTCATAATTTAAAATATCGTCACGTAGTTTCTCCTTTCTTATAGTATTTAACACAAGCCACAAATGATATTCATTATTTATATTTCTCTTTGTATACATTATAATATAATAATTAAATAAAACCAAAACTTTATTGATTTTTATCTTCAAATAATATATTTATTAGATCCATGATGATTGAGAGATAATTAATAACTTGAAATTTAATCAATATAAATTTTTATTGGAAATTCCTCATATGGAATGATGTCTTGTAAATATCCTCCATTTTAACCCTTAACTAATGATATTCAGTTTAATGTTCGATCATTGAAAAGTATTAATTATTTTTTAAAGGTGTAAAATAGTTATTGATAAAAAGAGGGGGGGTTACACAAGTCTAAAGTAAGGAATTTTGTTGACATCCTGATCATAATAAGGGATTAATTATGAAGGTATGTCATCCATCCAATGTACATTGTGAGAAATACCAAGGTTGGCAAGCCCATCAATGATCATGTTGGTTTGTGGTAGGAGTGAGTGGTGATGAAGTTCATCCCAACGAGAGAATTCAAACAGTTCATCTAGCGGGAAGTAACATGCCAAGCAAGGTGAATGGTACCATTCTAGATGGCCTGAATGATTGTAGTAGAGTCGCTCTCAATCCCGATGTTGTTCCAGGTGTGTGATCTAGCAATGGTGATGGCATGGATGACACCCATCATCTCAGCTTCCAAAGTAGTGGAGGAACCACAAGAGCCATAGAAGCATCCAAGAATCTGGTCCCGGTGATTTCTGAAGACGGCACCACAACCCGTTGGACCCGGTTTGCCTTTGGAGGCTCCATCCACATTGATTTTAATCCATCCGGGAGGGGGGGTAGCCAAAACACTTCAAGAGTAGAGTGGGGGCGAGGGTAGATCCCCTCCACCACAACACATCTAAGGATCCCAAATTCACAGACAGAATTGTTGCAATGAGCTTTTTGGATAGAGGACGCTTCCTGAATAGCAATGAGAATTCTCATTTTACCTGCATTAATTTTAAAAGAATTATTGCGGAAAATTAAGTCATTTCTACCATACCATATAATACGAAGAAGTTCTGCAACCACCACCACTAATATGTTTTTGATTTGATGAGACGTATAAAACTCCAAGAAATTCGGGATCTGTATGTTAATGGTATCAAAAAGCAGCCATCTGCACTCAAAAATGTCAAGAATATAATGCCAGAGAGCGGATGTTGTATCACAGGAGGGAAAGAGATTATTTATATCATATCTATGCGGATTGCACGTATGACATTTAGAACAAAGAGTAATCCCAATTTTTTGTAAGTAGTTATCAGTAAGAATTCTTTGATGGGTAATCCGCTAGATTAAAGTGAATCTTGAGGGTTTTATCCAGGCTTTGTTGAATTTATCTAGCCAGGGGTGATTATTGTCAACATTGTTGAAGAGTAATTTATAGTAGCCTTTAGAGTTAAAAATTCCACTGTGTGCAGGTTTCCAAATAAGTAAATCATTAGTATTAGCGAAATGATAATCGTTAACAATTTGAGTGATATTCTCAGTGAGATCAAGTTTATGCATATGAGTAATCGAGTCAATTAAATCCTTAAGATAGGGAGGTGGTTGGTTGTTATCCGTTAAGGAGATCAGGGGAACACCAGTCCAATTATTAAACCAAAATTTCATGTTGGAATCCTAAGTGACAGTCCATCTAGAATTAGACATAATAGACATGTAGGTACTTTTGATGGAGGGCCAAATGTAGGACATAAGAGGATAGAGACAATTGTTTCTAAGCTTTTCAAGGAAGTGATCTCTGAGAAAATTCATGGAGGACGAGGTGTTCTGAATAATGTCCCACGTATGTCTAGCTTGAAGGGCTTCATTGAACTTATAGATATTTTTTCTGCCAATCCCCCCTTTATCAATAGGTTTGCAGCAAGAAGTCCAGGGGATAGTTACCAGTTTCCTCTCTATAGTGCTACCAGTCCAAACAAAATTTTTAATAGTAGTATTAATGCAATTTAAAAGACTTTTTGGACATTTATATATCATCATTGAATAAACAAGTTTAGAAATAATTGTAAATTTAACCAAACAAATTCTCCCAGCCATTGAGAGGGATTTACCCTTCCATGAGGAAAGGTGTTTAAGCGTGTGATCCACAATATGAGAGAAATATTCCGCTTTAGGCCTACCCCAAAAAATAGGCACACCAAGGTAAGTAAAGGGGAGAGAACCTTCCTTGACGCCAAATATGTTAGAAATGGAAAGTTTTCGTCCAATAGGATATTATTTACTAAAAATTATAGAAGATTTGTTCTAGTTGATTTGTTAACCAGAGACTTCCTGATAGTGTAGAAGGATATCATTATGTTTGAGAATATTCCTCTTGTCCCCCTGGGTAAAGTGAATAATGTCATCAGCATAAAGAAGATGCGAGGGAACTTTTAAGTTCCTGGAAAAAGATATAGGTTTAATTATTCCTTTATCGATCTCCTGGGAGATCAACCTACTCAAGTAGTCTTCCACAGTGGCGAAAATAATAGCAGAGAGAGGGACACGTTGTCTCACTCCTTTTCTGCAGTTGAAATAACCACTCGGACAACCATTGATGAGAATGGAGATGTAGGCAGAGTTGAATAAAGATTTGATATGAGTAATGAAAATTTCATTGAAGTTGAAATGTGAAAGAACTTTATACATAAAGTTCCAATCAATGGTATCAAATGCCATTGCAATATCAAGTTTAATAGCAACACTTCTACCTCTACTCTTTTTGTTTAAAATATTGGTGGACTCAGGGGCCAAAGAGATGCAGTCTTGAATAGAACTGCCTTTTATGAAACCAAATTGGTTCCAAGAGACTATCTTGCAACAGATGGAAGTCATTCTATAAGCAATTAATTTCGTGATGATTTTGAATAAATAATTGATAAGGGAAATGGGTATGAAGTTCTGAATCACATCAGCATCCTCCATTTTTGGAATTAGAACAAGGAATTGGGATTTAAGGCCATGAGGAAGCATACCTTTGGAGAAGAAGACTTTAACAAGATTACCAACATCGTCTTGGATAATATCCCAACACTTTTGGTAGAAGCCATTATTAAAACCATCTGGGCTCAGAGCACTATCAGGATTAAGGCTGAAAACTGTGTGTCTGATTTTGTGATCAAAAGGGATTCTATTCAGAAGAGTGTTATCTTCCTCAGAGGCAAGAGAAAGAATGATGACAGGTTTATGTTCTTTATCAATATTATCACCATTAATGATATTTTCAAAATAAGAGACTAAGTGATTGGTAATTCCATCATCAGTGTCAAGAATTTGGTCCCCATATCTAAGAAAGTCAAAAGATCAATAGGCTTTCCTAACCCTGTGAAGAGCGTTATAGAATTTAGTATTCCTGTCACCATCATTATGCCACAAGGCTTTGAAGATTTTTTTTTTAAGATTATCCTTAAGGTTAAGTAAGGAAATAAGATTAGAGGAGATGTTGATTTACTGTTGAGAGTCCTGAGCAAAGTTTGTAGAAGAATTTGTATTCTGAAGTTGGGTAAGTTCAGCTTCAAAAAATTTGATGTTATTGTCCATTTTAGAAACCTTGCCTTTGCACTAACTTTTAAGAGTTTTCTTTAATATTTTTAACTTCATTGGACAAGAAAAAGGGTCAAACTGACCATGAATTTTATTCCATTTGTTCTTTATGATGCTTATACATTCAGGGTCAGAAGACCAAGCAGTGTTATATCTGAAAGGATCTCTCAATTTTCTTTTTTTATTGGATAAGTAAATAAGGATTAGATGATGGTCATAGGCAATTCTCATAAGAGTAATGCTAGAGATATTAGCACAACTATAAAGGGAGTGGGAATTAGTAAAGGCCCTATCTAATTTACTGGCTACATTTCTATTATAGTGTTTCCTATACCAGGTAAATTTAGCACCCAGGAGGTTGACCTCTATGAGGTTGTTCATTTCAATACAGGCATTAAATTCCCTAGTGGAAATAGGAGCAAGAGGAGGACCGATTTTATCACTCGAAGCAAGGATGGAATTAAAGTCACCAATAATAAACCAAGGATGAAAAATAGAGGCATTAAGACTATAGATATCATTCCAAAGATCTCTCCAATCTTGATACCTGTTATAAGCATAAACAAAGGTTGACAAAATGTGTATTCTCTCAAAGATGTAATCGCAAGTAATGGCTTGACTCGAACAACTATATAGGTTAACATTTTTCAAAGAAGAGTGAGCAAATATCCATATGTATTCATAAGGGCCTCCATTGTTGCAAGCCCCTAAGAAATTGTATCTGGGAGGGGCTTTATATGAACGCGATGCAAAGTTAATTTTATTTTTAGCAATAGCAATACGGTTTGAAGTGTGAGTATTGGTGAATATTTTAAGAACGTTGAAGGTTTCAAGGTTAGAAATTCCTTGAAAATTCCAAAATAGAATATTCATTTTGACCATTTCTTGGTGGGGTTGTCCCTATTTTTTTAGAAGTTTCGGTCCTAGACCTGGTGGCAATGCCAGATGAATGATCTTTCACAGCATTCTCATGATGAACCTGGAGTGTTGAGTGCATGGGAAAATGAGCATTAGCTGTATCACTGCCTTGTATGATAGAAACAGGTTGTAAAGGAAGAGTAGAAGGTCCCTGGTCATGTACATGAGAAGAGTTGGGTACAAAAGGTCCTACTGCTCTAGAAAACAGATGATTTTGTTATGTGGGGTGTTCTACATTAGTTTCAGAATAGGGAAGAGGAATTGAAGAGGTATGCTTGCAAATAGGATCCCTATAGGCAGTAAAAGGAGGATCCTCGGTCTTTACTAGGACAGAATTAGAGCAAGCAGGTCCTGGGAGTTCAGAAATTTTGGAATCAGTCTGTGTAGTGTGTGGCACAACCGAAGCTTGCTTCTTGGGAACTATAGATCGGGGTCCCTGGACATATACAGGATCGGAGTTGGGGATTGGAGGTTTAGCAGCTCTAGAGAGCAGTTGATTCTGTTGTGTGGAGTGCTCTTAATTAGAATCAGAGTGAAAAGGAGGAGTAGAGGCCAACTGTATGCGAGCAGTATCCCTGAAGATAGAAGGATGAGATGCTTGGACCTATACTGAGACAGAATTTAGGATAGCAGGTCCTGGAGCTTCAGAAAGTCTATATTTGGATTGTGTAGTAAGTGATCTAGCAGAAGCTTTCTTTTTTCCTTAGAAATAGGAGAGGAAAGGGGAGAATCCATGTAGCTGGACTCAGTAGTGTTGTTATTTTCATCATTGACCAATGATGAATGAATTTTCGAGGGATTAGAAACTTTTTGAGCGTGAAAGAGTATTTTTCCAGATGAATGATTGTGTGTGACAGAGTTGTCACTATCCTCTGAATTAGTGGAACAAGGATTATGAGTATGATAGTAGCTACTCGGGGCATATTTGTAAGTATTTTTGGAGGTAGAGCGAATGATAATTGATGAGTCTAAAGTAGGACCATCAAGGGGAGGGAAGACAGGATCCAAGTCGGCTAAGTGATTGGAGAGGATATTAATAACATCCTTCTCAATATCCCTCTTAATGTTTTGAATCAATATTTCAAGATCTTGTTCATCAGCTAAATCAGCCCAAGCCTTTCCTTTATCAGAGTCAAGTATGCCAAATGAATTGGATTTAACAACGCATTTTTCTTCCCACTTCTTGGATGTTTCTGGTTTTTCAGCAGGACCCTCTTTCTCTCGTCTATTTTTCCTGACCTCGGTCCATCCAGAGTTGTTGGATTGTATAGGTTGATTATGTACTCTTCTACAATGGTGAATGGAATTCCCAACCAGTTTACATAGTTCACAAAAAGAAGGAAGTCATTCATATTCAAACCTCACCATTGTTTTATAATCTTGGGCAGTAAAGAGGATGGATTCTGGGGGCTGTGATTCAAGGTTAATTTAAATAATCACCCTAGCATAGAGGCCTAAATCCCCGTTCAAGGTTCTCTGATATATCTTAAGGGGAGTTCCTATATAAACAGAGATATCATTTAGGATCTCAGGGAGCCATAAAAACCAATTGAGGTCAAAGAACCTAACCCAAACATGTGATGTGTTCTTTCTATGAGAGTTGGGGTTAAAGGAAAATTATTATTCAGAGATTCTTAAGAGACCCGTCTTCAAATTAATGTTTCCCATCTTCCAGACACAATCAATCTTAGCTTGTGAAGAGAACAACATATGAAAATAACCCTTTCCAAGTTTAATGGGTTTCCATCTAACTAAACCCCAGCAAGCAGATAATCTTGCTTTAAGATCACCATAGGACCATAGAGTATCACCTTTGAGGTAAGCAACGCATCCCATAACTGGAAACTTACAGAGTTGTGAAAATTGTTGAACAACAATTAGATCCACTTCCACACAGAAGCCGCCATAATCCATTTTCTTAATTTTGGTCGACTTCAGCAAGATAGCTTTAGTAGAATCAGTACCTGTAAGGGCTTCAAGTAATGAGATTCCCTTTCCCCTCATATTTTCTAGTTGAGAAGATGCTTCCCTTTGTGAAGAAGCCACATCCTTCAAGTGAATCTCCCCAACGATGTCTGAGGCCTCCATAGCTAGAAGAAGGGAAGAAGAAGAAGAGTAGAATCACAAGGAAGATTGAGATTCTAGGTTTTGCGATGTAGGCTTTCAAACCGTTGGGGGGAGCCGCTGGTCGAGAGCCATTTTTTCAGTCCTCTCAAAAGGTATTTCTTGAAAATTATTAATATCTTCTATGTTTATCAAAAATATAATCAAAATGGGGTATATGATACTTTTTCTTGATTGTGATTTAATTATGTTTGTGATAATAATTTCAAAAATTCATGATCAATCATTATCTTTTACAATGAGGACAGGTTCATCCCATAGTGAAGAACTGGGTCCAATAAAACCATTCCCTAAATTATCTTACATTTGATTCTTTAAATCATAAAATTTAATGTGTTCCATTAATTCTTTCTTTTATAGTGAAGGATAAGTGTCCCCTTCACAACTTCATTATTATAATCCACATATTTAGTGTTAACTACATATTTCCTCACTTATTTTCATTATTTAGGAGGTTTTTGGGGGTCTATCTCTTCATTTTCTATGGGGTTACAATATTTATTCATGTAACACCCAAATTCCTTGAATTTGAATAGTTTTTTTGTGGATGGAGCATTAGTAGGGGCATTCTTCTCCTATAATTTCTTAATCATCCTCTTAGTACCTCTTCGGAAGTTATTATCTTGGTGTCCCACATTTCCACACATAAAAAAAATTCTAGATCCCCTGATGAAATTATTATGTTTCATCCTGACATATTTATTTCATGTATAAAATTATACTTTGTTCCCACCATGTGTCTTATCATCATAGATTTCATGATACTCCACTTTCCTTATATTTTTCCCTGATTAATTAGAGTTTCCATCTTCTATATCTACTTTAAGAGATCAATGAAAACAATTCATAGACACTAATGTATCTTATATCAAAATCCCAATGAAGACTAGGATTTAAGATAGTAAGGAGGTGCTAAATTTTACATTCATATTTTAGATTAAATTGAATTCATACCTCACGAGTCTTGTGAGATTTTCTTCTTAGATTCTAATATATTAATCCTCTTTTTTCTTAAAATAAAATAATTCCCACTCATTTTTTAAGATTATGAGGATAATATTATGTGAATAATGTATTCTTTAACTCTTTTCATGCTATATAGTTCACTTCCTCATTTTTCATGGTATTTTTAATGAGAATCCACCATTGGGTAGCATCACCATCTAAATGATAGACAACCAAAATGGCTGTCTCATTTTATGATCATGGTTAAAATATATATTTTCCATCATATTGAAAAACCTCCAAAAAAACATTGGATTACAAGACCTATTAATTTTGTTTGGATGTTTGATCATGAATGAATTAATTATGATATACTCTTTCATTGGTGCATGCGGGAGCTCAACATGATTTGTATTTCTTATCACGACTAGAATAATTTGGGATAGAATTTCCATGAGGTTTTTCATCCCATCCCAAATCCAATTTGGATCCCCATTGGGAAAAAATCCACATTAACTATTTGTACATTTTTTTACTCAAAAATTCATGTTCCCATCATTTCTGTAGCTAAAGGAAAATTGGTATTGAGTATAATTGAATTAATTAATGGTACATATAAAGAAAAATACAAAATTCAAATGTTGAATTCGTAAATTAAATATATACATTAACCTTTGTATCAATAGGTTTAAATCTAGGATATTCCTAGTTAGTTTTCTATCTGAGAGACTTATATATTCAAATCCTTCATATTGGTTTATAAAGAGACGGTGAATTTACTAAAACATATCCTTAAGAGTGTCATACAAGGTGTTTTTTAGGACTCTTCTACATGCATTAGGTGGTGATTGACTTAATACCCAATACAAACCTTTAGGTTCACTACACATAAGTACATCTATGCTATATACTTTACCCAATTATAGTATCCAGATAGGGATTTTATTTCTTGAGAAACCACAAAATCTACAATTTACAAAAATATCAATAATGTATTTAATACTTAGACTTACCCATAATGATTTCACTAAGTCTCTCTAAAATAATACCAAAAATAACTAAACCCTATTAATATACTAAATATTTCTACCCAACCTAAACATAACTCAAATAATATATTAATTTTTTAATAAAATAATACATCTCAAAAATGATCAGAACTCGAGGACCGAAAATGATTATTTTCTTGGGAATTATCTGCACAAATATGTTATTTTACAACACATTCAAAAATTTCCTCATAATCACATTCGTACAAACTCATTTTATAGATGTCTCTGATGAAATAATAATCTTCATAACATGAGGAATGGAAACATACTAAATGGGTGACCATATATGCACAGTAATGGAAAAATGTGTCATAATATATCTGATCATAAACAAGATAGATAATATGAATAAGGGAAAAATATCTAAATAAAATATCAAGAGACAATATATAATAATTATAAAACATTATTCGGAATCATATGATCATTATAATTTCATTATAGAATTATAAAATTTATGATATGGCTCAAGAAACATCTCCATAACCCTATAACATGTGATCACAACATAAGAGATTAGAAAAATTTAAAAACAAGGCATAACATGAAATTGTAGAATATGATGAAAATAAACCATATCATGGAAATATTTCTTAACTTTGTTAAGAAATTGGTAATGTTACAACCATATGTATAGGAAAATATTTTTCAGTGAACTCATTATGCACATGCTTATATGAACAAACTCATTATTCGAGGAAACTCATTTTCCCATGCATATATGACCAAATGCATTATTTACACACCTAAATATCACATTTGATTTAAATTTAAACCAATTAATTAGTGGTATATATATGACCCCACCAATAATAATCCATACATATGTATTCTAATTAGAATTAATCACCATCATATTTTAATAGTATTAGGAAAAAATAATGTGTTTCTTAAAATTTTCAAAAATGTCACATAACTCAAAATCATGAAATCATAGGATAAAAAATCTCATTTTCCAAAAGTAATCATATCGTAATAAAATATATATATGATGAAAAAAACATCACATTATGATATTTAATCCATTGGGGAATAATATTTGGTTAAATAAAAAAGGTTTTACAAAACCATTAAAGCATTGCTATAAAATATGAAGTGTAAATTACTAAAAATAAATCATTATTGTGAAGGGAAATCGAATAATTTTGAAGAATATATTATAATGAGGTCCAAATAATGAATAAATAAAACAAAATTATAATTCAAGCTATTAAATGTAGAGTGGAAATTACTAAAAATAAATTCATTTATTAATCTTTCTAAACCCTTTTAAAGAAAAACCCACACTAGAGAAATGATAAAATACATTAAGTTAATAAAATAGATAAAGAAACATATGAATAATATGAAAAACAAATCCTATTTTTATTTCTCTAAATAAATTAATTTCAATTGACAAAAGGTGAACCTAGAAGAAAAAAATTCATTTATTAGAATGGGAGTTATTATTACCATAATTATAATTTTATTTTGGAAAATAATTTATCAAATAAGAGTTTATTGATGATGGTAAGTAATTTACATTGATAAAAATAGAAAATAATATACAAACTAGTTGTGTTTCAAGACCATAAAATGATTGAAAATTATATTCATGTAATAATTACTATTCCCCCAATGAATCAGAATTTGAGTCGATGAAACCCTTACCTTCAATTCTCACTTAGTTTATTACATTTTAACCACTTAAATAAAAAATATAACCAAAGTAATAAACTATTTTATAACCTTATTCATTACTATAACCTTCTAAAAAATTCATTCACAATTATTATATATGTATATATTAGTTAGTTATTATCTATTTTTAATATTTAGTGTGAGTAATATCAAAATTTTTGAAGTAGTTTCAAAATATTGGTGTTGTTAGTCGTTCTTTTAAAAGAATTTAATATATCTATATCGTACAAGATACTATAATTTATGTTTTGAGATAGTTTATAAAATTATAATTTCAATCTATGAGAGCTTTTTTTATGGTTCTTATAGATGAAATCAGCGACAAACTTTTTCTTGTGATTTTTAGAAATTTAATGGTTCTAACATAATTAATGAGTTAAACATTTACGTTGAGAATATTGAAATAAAACATCATTTACTTGTTAATAAAAAACATTATTTTCCCAATTTCACACTTTATATATATGTATAGAATTCAATAATCTGAAAATTATCTATATGTGAGTATGGTTATAGAAGATATTATTTTTTTATTATATCATTATGATAAATGTGTAATGATGTAATTTTAATTTTTTAAGGTATTGAATTATAATTATCAAGAGTTATTAGAAGAATTTAAATTAAAAATAAGTAGTTACTTATTAATAAATCTCTTTCCTCTTGGTATATTCTTTTTATATGGTTATTTTTATAATGATTTCTTATTGCAAATATTACATATTAAAAAATAATTTTTTATTTTTATTTTATAAATAATTAAATAAATAACATATATATTCACTAAATACATTTATAAAACCACCCATGAATGATGGAAAATAAAAACAAAAAATGGAGGCGGTTGTCCACACACACACATGAAGAACATTATCATTTTTTAAATTGAATTAGCAGGGAAATGATAATTGTTATACCAAAAATATAATGAAATGTATTTCTACTAACTATACATATAGAATTTTAAACATATGGTTAAAATGGTTTTGTAGGAGGTTGGATGTTAATGATAATGAATGGTATTTCAAGGGAATGTAGTACGTATGTTGATAATTTAGTTTTTATCTTGAAGTATCCTTTCGAAATGACGGTATTGAGGCCCTACGTCAAGGATATAGGCTTCTAAACATGTATAGGGGATCTATAAGAATAAAAAATTATATTTATTTATGGTAATTTTAAAAAAAGTTGTGTCTAAATATGTTAGAATTGAGATACTTTTATAGGTGAATAATATGGTCAAATATTTGAAAAGTAATGTTATGTAAGGGAAAAGAATGTTATATAAGAGGTAAGAATGGAATTGCATGAGAGTTAGGAACAATAGGTGGGAAAGTGTTTGTTAGATATGTATGTATGAATTTTCATCCAAAAAAATTTATAATTTAAGTTATTAGTGTTAAATTATTTTAGTAAAATACGTACCACAACAAATTACCAATCTTCACACTTATTAATCATGATTAAAATTTAACAGTGTTAATTGTTTTATTAATAAATACTAATATTAGCCTTATTACCGTATTTAGATATCCTGAATCCAAATCATGACCCAATTTAATTTAATTAAATATATGTATATATATATATATATGATAATACTATCTTTTCAATGAAAATGTATATTTTGTTGAAAAAATGTTTTTGTATAAAATTTTTGTTTTAATCATTAAAATATATTAATCTTATATGACATTGATTACTAATTAAATGATTAAAATTTTATTTCTATATATTTATAAACATAATATTATATTTTTTTTAAATTGCTTAATGTAATTTGAAAATAGATAATAATTATAAAAGGACAATTCATTGAAAAATTATTTTTTACCATGGTAACTAATATTTATCCTGGTAAGATAATTTTGTGACTAAATATAAAGTCGACCCTATCAGATAATTTGAAGGTTTTGATTAGTATTCTTAAAATCAATTTATATGAATGATTTTATGAAATTTATAAAAGTAAATTTTAATATAAATAAACATAATTTAAAAAAAACATAGAATTACATATCTTATAATTGTAAAATGATCATTATTTTATTATACCTTTTTAAAAAAACTTATAATTTGTTTAATTCTATTGATACCCACAAATTTAGTGGCTATAATATAATGTTAATGTTTAATAATTTTATGAAGGTAACATGGTTTTTATTTTATTTCAGTGCTTCCTGCAAGATAAGTTACTGAAATGATATTTCAGTATGGAAAAGTATTTACTAAAATCATCTGTCATTATAATGAAACATCAAACAAAAAATAACCCATGATTTCTTATATTTAGATAAAAACATATGAACATTAAAACATATACATTGAATTAGATGGAAAGAATAATAGAATTCTAATTTTGAAATATCTTAATAAATAAAAATAATGATCATTTTATATAAATATACTTAGATGATGTTTTTCGAAATATTATTTTTTTAATAAAAGTTTTATTTTTATACGCTATAAATTTTCATAATTAAAAATAAATAAATAAATTATAAATTAAGATGTTAATAAATTATAATATTAACTAATTAGTTCTTGTTTTCATATAATTTTATAGAAAATTATATTAAGGGTGACTTGAATTTTGAAAAGTTATTTTCTTATAAAAATTATTTTAATTATATATTATGACTTTATTTAATGTCCAAATTCCTATGTTTTAGAAAATGAATTTTAAAAAATTAAAATCATTTCTATATTCATAAAAAAAATTATCATTGGAATTGTTTTGGGATTTTTCTTAAAATATTGATTTTTAGTTGAATAGTGCATAGTATGGTTCTTACAAATATAGATACATTCATAAAATAATTAGCATCTAAATATGACATAGAAATTTATAAAACCATTTTAAATAAAAATATTTATTTTATAAGAAAAATATTTATTTTATAAATATTGAATTTATGTTAAAATCCTATGTTTTATATTTTAGAACATAAGTAACACTATTATCTAAAACCATTTTTAATAAATTATACATTTATTATTTTAATATTATTTTTATCAATTTTATAAATTGAATATAATAATTTTTTTAAAATATTAATTCTAATCCATATATTATTTAATAATAACCATTATATTATTATTCATCAAAATGAATTACTTAGGTACAGAGTAGTTACTATGGTAAAACCCAATATGGTAAAATTGGATAACCAGACGGGTATAAGGCCTAAACTATTAAAAAAATATTTCTAAATGATTTTTTATGGTTTGGGAAGACAAAAAAATATCACGGATGCATTATTATCCTTTTTGGAGTTTCCTTGAAACATGAAACAAGTTTTTTATTTCTAGTAATATAAAATATTTTATGAATTTCTTTCTCACCACATATAAATGGGTCATCTCACCGCACCTTCAATACCACACCCAAAATTTAGTTTCAAATTTAAAATATTCCATTTTTAATTACCCTATAACCATTTCCCACTTCCTTTTATCTTCTAGTCATGATAATTTATTCTAATCCCATCGTTTAAAAGGAGTCCTCTAAGGGAAAAATAAAGTTCTCAATGTGAGTACAAACCTTTCCCTAATTTATTTTCTTTTGTATCTTAATTTTCGTATTATATTTTTCGTATTCATATATAATGACTTCATTGTTTTCTATATAATTAATTTTATTAATCTATGTTAAAAATCATTAACCAACATTCCCCTATTCCATTAAGAAGAAATTAAAAAGTCATTCATTTGATTATGTGAACTACCACCTTCACAGACCGATATCTTCCATTTTCACAAATACCACTTTTAGTTTTTTTAAGGATTTAAATTATGAATAAATATTACATATGTTATATTATTATGATTATTAAGGTAAAAATTAAATTTCATCTTCATTCCCTCTCATCCGTTTAGAAAAATGAAAGCATTATCCGTGTGTTTCTATAGACTACCACCTCCTCGAAGTAGTGTATCTCATTCTTCATCTATTATATTTTTTATTTATTAAACTATATTAAAATATTATTCAAAACATAAAAAATATATTTTTTAATATCATTATTATTCTTTTATAATGATATCATTATAGAAGAAACCACAATAAAAACAATACTCATCCATTAATTATAACATGTTTATTTTTGGGTTGGTCTAACCACCTATTTGAAAAATGTTATCAATAATATCATGGATATATGTGAGAATATATTTAATGATAATAGATGATATAAATAAGAAAATAATTATTTTATTTTAGTTTTTTTAATGTTAATATTAATATTAAATTCATTAATTAAGTTACCAACATGTGTTCATTAAAAACATTTGAAACATGCTCATTGGTGATTTCATATTTAAGCATCATAACATAAATTCGGATAGAATGAAATTATAAAATTATAAATTATTATAAACCATCATGAAAAATAAAATTTTAGTTCTATGAATGGTTAATATTGGTATAATAATTAATAACAACAATGTTATCATAAAACTAGTTCAAAACGATCAAGATTATTCGTACATGATATAGAAATTTAATAATAAATAACTAATATACATATATAAAATAATTATTTATTAATGGTTATATATATGAATACAGTTATTGAATGGGTTAGTAGTTATTGTTTTATAACAAGAGATCCATATACTTTAGTGGTAGTCAAGAATTAAGGTTAGGGGTTCTTTGTCTCATATTTAATTTATTGAGACACATTTCATATTCTGAACAATAATATCTTTGATATAGTGTTATTATTTAGTAATGAATGTATCCTATCATATTAATTTAATTTATGGTGTATTACTTATACCCTAAAAATTTCATCTCCCATTGACTCTTATTTTACATGATGCCATTTTTTATAAGTGAAATCCACAATGTCTCTTCTTCTCAGTCAGAACCCCCCATTTTCATTATTTATATTCATTGAATGCATTTAAAAATTTAAATTTATATGACTAAATAATTGATTAAGGTATTTTTTTAATAATTTTCAATTCAATAAAAATTAAAATAAAATTTTAACATTTTCCATATCGGTAAATTTTATTATAGCATGGAAATAATCTTTTTTTGAATTTTGTTTCTTGAGAACTCATCTTTCCAAAAAAATATTTCTTTATAAAAACACCTATTTAAATTTTCTTGGTTACAAAAATAAATTTTAGTCATATATATTTTATAAAATATTTATTTTTGTAGTAAATATTTTTCAATGTTCAGGGATATAACTTTTTCCAATATGATTTTTTATTTCTCCTAGAAAATATTTTTCGCTAATGTAAATATATTTTGACATATTTTGTGATTTATTATGATATTCTTCAAATTTTAACATCAATTGTTTTTCTGTTATTATCTGGGGAAAGGTGTTTTCTATCATAGGAGTGATCCATCATTTCATTTGACTTTTCTAACTATCCACTATGAATTTGCATACATTTTCATCCAATTTATTCCATTGAGAATAACATGTTTTCGATTTATGTTATTGAAGGGTATTCACCTATATTTAATAGGTCTGTTGAATGGGGAAAACTATTAATCAAATCATATACCAATTATCTATATATTTTAAATACCATATACATCATATAATGGTTTATACCTAGAAATTTAATAGTATCGTCAGACTCTATTTCCTGTTCCATGGGTTTATTATGTTATGATCGTTGATAGAATCATTAGTTGTTTATGTATTCCATTATAGATGAAAATGACATAAAACCCATTTTATTTACTTTGGTTTGTTATTTTATTATAAATGATTAATTCAAATTTTCTTATATCTGTATAGGTTTATAATAGGTGGTGTCCCATATATCTCTCCAATGAATTAGTTAATAATTTTTATCTCTTGAGGCATGTTTTCATGGAAATAATTTAGTAGCTATAAATTGTGACTGAAACTATGTGAGTCAAGACTTATTGTTTCCCTATAAGAATTTTTACACCATGTTTATAAGGTATTTTGATGTTATTCCCTCATGGATCATGTTTATTGGCCAATTTTTACATACTTTTTTTATTCGTGTATTATGTTATTCTAATATTTATGAAATGACACACGATTTTTGATTTATTGTTTCTTGGGTATTGATTTTTTATGTTATGTCCATATATCTTGAGTATACCCTTATGCTGAAACTACTAACATTTAAAATCATTAATACTTATCACTAATGTCTATATTTACTAAGTGTTTAAGCTCACCCATTGTGTTATGAATCCATTTCCACATGTTATGAAGATGAGTGTAATTAATGTAATGTTTAAATGTAATTCCTTTGTTGATCAATTATAGAGAAATATTCACAAGTATTATAAAATAATTTTCTTATGTAGATGATCCTCAATGACATTAACCCGTTTGTTTTTTTGGAATTTTTTTATATTTTTAACATGTAATTATTATATTATAAAAATTATATAAAATAACTATTTGTTTACTTTTTTAGTATCACATTTTATTAAATCTAATTTATATAGAAATTATTTTTATCGCCAGGTTTGTGAGTGCAGGTTTGGGGATCTCAGTTTGTATCGGTGAATTTTTTAGTAATTTTTTTAAGTTTAGTATACTGACTTTTGTAGATTAGGATGAGAATTAAAATTTGAAAACCCTAGGGATAAATCTAATGTATAATCTTAAGTTGAGGATATCATATTGAAATTTTGGTGAAGTTATAAGTATGTGGTTATCGTCGAAATTGCTTCTTTATCTAGATATTGTAAATTGGATGAGGTTTTTCATAATTGAACCTATGGGTAATCGCCATGAAGCAATGGCAGTTTTTCCTATCCATGCAGACAGAGATGGTAAGTATATGTTCCTTTTCCACTTTTCATAGAGAATCTGCTTCACGTAGATGGTCTGCTGGGATCCACCTATTCTTGGACTCAAACTCAATATTAATGGATCCTATCATCTTAGTCTCATGCAGGTAGGCAGAGTTATATGGGAATATAATGGTTAAGTTATTGTTGACTTCAGTAGATTATATGGCTAGGGAAATTAACTTATTATAGAGGATGGTGAACTGATAAATGGTATTGAGGTTTTTACTTATTATAATATCACCCTAGATGAGGTTGAGATGGACTCTTTGGTGGTACTCAACTCTCTCCAGAATAAGATTAATACCTCGTGATCCATCATTTATCATATCTGATGGTGCAATAGGATCATCAAATTTTTTAATGTGAGGCATACATAGCATTAAGGTAACATGGTGGTGGACTACATGGCTTCTAAAAGTTCCTAGGAAAGCCATTTTATGTGTTTTTCTAACATGGGATCCCTTTCCCTTGACCGTGTTATTCCTGTAAGAGAGGAAACCCTTAGGTTGCACTATTTTCCACCACCTTTATTTTTTTGGACCTCCATTTGGTCTTCTTATTAAATTTATTTCATTTAATTGATGGTTAATCATCCTAAAAAGGCTGTTTGAATATCAACTCATCTATCACTCTTGTTCAAGATCATTGCGCCTAGGACTGAACACCTAACTAACCACTCTATGAGGATATAATATTCATTGTCACATTCTCTTTAAAATACATTTTGATGGATTATTATGTTATTAAATTAGGATTTGGATTATGATATAGAACAAGATAAAGAATCCATATTTGAATGATAGTTATCTGGGATAAAATAAAAAGTAATGTATTAATTGAAAAGATTAAGACATTTTGAGATTGGATTTTTCAAATAATTATCCTAAAATAATTCATTTATAGATTTTATCGGTCATGTGAAATCATTTTTATTTTTCAACGGGTTAATCTAAAAGGAATTGAGATAAAAATGGATTCCATAGAAAATGTACAGATTATTCTAATGAGAAACCTAATGTAATGAGAACTCGAGTGAGAAACCTTATGATTATACCAAACTAGATATAAATAATTTTCATTGACAGTGGGAACATAGTTGAATACCCAAAAAAAATAATATAATGGTGTGTTCTCATATAATTTTTGGTGCAAAAGATTATAAATGGGTGAATTTTCAATTTTCTTCATGTCAAATATATTGAATGAATCACCAAAAAAAATGTCTCAAAAGAATTGGGATATGTTTTATATGTAAAATATTAGAGTATAAAGAAACAAATTGAATTATAAAACTGGATAACGTAGTGAATATAGAGAAAGGAAATAGATTAAATCTAGAGGTACCAAAAATTGGTTAATATCTAATTTTTTTTTATTTAGAAATTATCAGAGCCAATTATCTAAACCAAGAGATAACATGGATGATAAGAACCAACATCTTCTAAGATATTGGAATGCTTATGCAACCTCTACTAAGGAAGTGGGATTCAAAAATAATATGTTGCGAAGAACACTGATCTCTAACTCAAGAACTATTATTACTCTATTTTTATCCTATTTAACCTACTCCAATATACCATGACTGTTTAATAGGAATATAAAATCACCAAATCACTAACTAGATGTTGATTTATTAATAAAAATCTCTAGTTTTGTAATTATTTTATCGAAAGCATATTACTCCCCCATAATTTATGTTTATGACATTTTTCTCCAAATAAATTACTATTATAATTCCTATAATAACATTTTATTTGATGTTAGGTGTGGATTAGATCTCTTAATATTGATTCCATGATAATTTCCAAGATATTAAAATCTCATTTAAAAATCAACCTTTGAAATCCTATTAAAAAAATGATATCCATAAACTCTCTATGAATAATTACTCCCATTATACTTGTGTATTTAATAAAAATGGTGAAAGGAATTATACAACATTTTTTATATTACAATTTTGATATAAAATATAAGTTCACAAGTCAAACCAAGGATAGTTAGGATTAAACCACATTAGAAATTAAGTATGCTGTCATGTTAATATTGTGGTCACCCTTAACTGTTTTATTAGTAAATAATAATTAAAATTTCAAGGAAACATTTTTTTAAGGGGAGGGGGGATGAAACGACCTAAAATTTCACTATTTATTTTCATTAAATTTACATTTTTTAATATTATGTTCTACATGAAACACCGAACTAAAACGTATTTGAGATAAACTTTATTTAGATAAAAAATATAACCAATAAAATCCAAACATAAATTAGAGTGTATATATAATAGGTACTAAATTATGATATATATATATATATATTTAAACTAATAAATTCATCATTTTATATAAATTTACTTGTTCATTTTGGACATAAAAATAATTTTTAGAACAAGATTCCTTTTTTGAAGTTTATATATTTTTAAAGTGTAAAATATAATATTGTCGAATGATTATGTTAATAAATTATAATATATATTTATTAGTTCATTTTTTATTTTCATTTTATAAAAATTAAAAAAATATCAAGTATTTTAGTAAGTTATTTTACTATAAAAATATTTTTTCATTATATTCAGTAATTTTATTTAAGGGTCAAATTCAACAATTTTAGAAATATAATTCTCAATAATGGAAATAATTTATATATACATCGTGACATTTTTAACTATGGATAATGTTTTTGGAATTTTCTAAAAGATATATTTTAGGTGAATAGTGAAAAATATTTTTTTACCAATATGAGGATTTTTATAACATTCATAGAGTATAATTATGATTTTTAAATTTATGAAACCCTATTCAGAAAAAACAATATCTATTTGATATGATATATTTTAATTTTAAAATCTATTTTTGTTTACAAACCAATGTTTTATATTTTTGAACATAATGTTAACTATTTTCAAAAAAAATAATATATTATACATTCATTATTTTAAATTTAAAATTTATCAATTTTAAAAAATTAAATATAATAAAATTGATTTCCAATTTACAATTACAATGTATTAATTATTTAATAAAAATATTCTAATTTTAAGGTGTAAAAAATTAATTACATTGCTAAGAACTAATCATCGGGTTGATAGTTATAATGGTAAGTAGAGTTAACCAAAGGGTTAAAAGGCCTAACTTGTTAAAAACATTATTATATTTGTGTGTTTTAGGCATGTCTCAAAAAAAATTTATACTCCATTATTTTCTATTTTTTTCTTCTTGACATGTGAAACATGTTTCCTATATATATTTAGATGAAATCTTTACAAAAATTCCATTATCACCACTTTTGAAAGGGGCATCTCACCACACATTAAAAATCACTACCAAATTTTAGTTTCCACTAAAACCTATTACATTTTTCGTAAACATATAAAAATTCACAATTTATTATTATTCTGGTCACAAGTAGTTATCCTAACTCCTACATTTCAAAGTATCACTTCAAGGGAAAACTCTTGTTCTCAACCCGACTACTAATCGTTCCCATTTTTTGTTTTTCTAGATTCTTTTTCCAATTATAATTTTATATTTTCTAGATAATGAAATCTATATTGTTTTTATACTTAATTTTATAATTTTATGGTAAAAATATTTATCCAAATTTCTTTCTTTTCTTAAAGAAAATTAAAAAAATAATATGTGTGTTTGGGCGGGCAACCGCCTCCAAAAAAGTGATGTCCTCCATTTTTTACCACAACTTATATTATATTATTATAATGAAGTAATTAATAAATGATAAATATATAATTTAATTATGATTATTAAGATACAAATTCTAATCCAACTCTATTCCCTCTCACCCTTTTAATAAAATTGAAATTGTTATTTGTGCATTTTTTTAGACTACCACCTCCATATAGTAACATATCTCAATTTTCATAAATTTTCTTCATTATATATTAAATTATGTTAAAATATTATTATATAACATAAAAAATTTATAAATAATATCATTATGGCTCTGTAATAGTAATATTAATTCTAAAAGAAACCACTTTCATAACCATAATCATCCATTAATTATTGTATGTTCATGTCAAAGTTAGTCTAATCACCAATATAAAAAATGAATGAAAATAATATTATAGAAGAATACGAGAGAATAGTTATTTATAATATATTATATAATTAGGTAAATAATTATTATATTTTCGTTTTGTATCATTAATATGTATATTTAACTTATTAATAAAGATACTAACATTCGTTCGTTAAAATTCACCAAAACATTCTTATCACTGATTTCATCATTGAGAATGGTAACAAAAAAATCACATATAATCAAATTATAATGTGATAAATAATTATAAATCATCAATGAAAACACTTTTCATGATCTATAAATGATTAACTGTGGGTTAAGAATTAAGAACAACACCATTATTGAAAAACTAGTTGGAAACGATCATGATTACTCACACATGATATTGGAAATAAATAATAAAAAGCAATATTAATGTAAATAATAATTATAAATTAAGGGTAAAATAATTTAATAATTATATAAATATGTTATTAAGATAGATATTTATGTTATTGATTATATTTGAGTGCTTTAGTGGATGTTAGGAATTTGGCTAAGGGGTTCTTGGTCTCAAATTTAATTTCTTAATATATATTTTATATTTTCACCATGATATCTATGATATGGTTTGATTACATAATAATTAATTTATTTTGACATGTTAATGTAATTTATGGGGTTTTACATATACCCTCAAAATTTCATCTCGACTTGACTCATATTTTACCTGAAGTGTTTCTTGTAATTGAAACTGGCCCTGTCACTTCTTCTTTGGTCATGACCCTCCATTTAACATGTCTATATTCATTGGAATATTTCTATAATGTCCTTAAATATCTCTAAATAATTTATTTCTGAAATTTTATACTACCTCTAAATTCATAAAAACTTTTCAAATGAGTTTTTAACATTTTTTTATGGTCTATTTTCTAAAAAGTATAGAAAATATATTTTTTATTAATTTTTATATGAAAACAAATTTTCATAAATTTTATATTTCTCTATAAAACATCATCTATAAAATTATTTATTAATAAAAGAAATTATAATATGAATTTTTTTTAAAAAAATTCTTTTTTCAAATATATATTTTTAAAATGTTGTGTATATTAATTATTCCCCATTGATTTTTAATTCCCCTCAAAAGTTTTTTCAACCACAAAAATATCTTTTAAAATATTTTTTTCATGATATACTATATTCTTCAAATGTTATAATCCAATTTTTTTCTATATGTGTCTTATAAAATTTTATTTTCTATAGTTGGAATGATCAGTCTTTCCTTTGGTATTTCCTAACCATCTATTGGGAATATGTACAATTTTTATTCTAATTTCATGGTTTTATGTTTTCCTTGTTTTTTATTTCATTGATTGAAGGGTTCTCTACTATATTTTATACACCAATTGATCATATAAAATTATTGAAAAAAATGTATACCCCTTATCTATATACAATATATTCCAAATAAGTCATTGAATAGAATCTACCATGAAGGTTATTTAGTATCATTGATACACATTTATAATCCATGGGTTTAACAGTTTTTATTATTTATGGAAATATGAATGGTTTCATTATGTGTTTCTACATGATAAGGATATGAAATATATTTTATTTATAGGCGTTCTTTATGATATGTTAAATTAATGATTTAAATTGTCCCACATACATATTGATTAATGAAATGTGGAGTCATATATATCCCTCTATTATAGTGGTTAATAGTTTATATCTCATGAGACATGTATACGTGGTAACAATTTAGTTTCTCTCAATAGTGAGAGAAATTGTGTGACTAACAGAGGTTATTTTTTACATGATAAAATTTATATCCCATTTATAATATATCCTAATGTTATATTAAAATGGATAATTTTATTATATAATATTTATAGAATATTTTGATTCTTGTATTATGTAATTCCAAGACTGATTCCACTACCCAGGATTTGTGATAAATTAATTGTTGTGTATGATTTTATTATTTGGTATCCATGTACCTACATTATACCCATAGTATAAAACTATACTCATTTAATATATTTTATTGTTATCTATTACGTTTTTCCTTACTAATGGTTTTAGATCAATACATTTTGTATGTGTCCATTTACATAGGTTTAGAAGGTAAGTGTGATTTATGAGAAGTCTTGAAGGGATACTAGTGAGGCTTTATTGCGGAGAAATTTTAAGAAATATAATAAAATAAGTTTCTTATGTAATTGATACTCAAATACAATAAACCTTTTGTTATTGTTATTGTGTGTTTATTTATGATAAGTAATGATTGACATATTAAAATTATGTAAAAAATATATGGTTATATGGGATATAAGGAATCAGCCTTAAAACATTACTTATTCTTTAATTTTAGTTTACAATATACATTATTACACATTGAGGGTATTTCAGGTTTAGAATTCTAGATAATCAGGATACCATACATACATAACATACCATATTCATATAATAGGATACTACAAAAAAACATTATCCATTTTTTCAAAATATAAAACATTAAATCTTAAAACTATATTTCTTAGAAAACCCTATATATCATTCATAACATATACCTTGTTAATTTTACACATCCTTATATCCTGTGAAAAACATTTTAAAAAAATTTGATGAGTATAAAACTCAGTAAGGGATATAAAGAAAGAAATCGTTAGTCAAGTGATAACCTAAAAACCATTAAAACCCATAATCATAAAAACTCATATTAAAAGAAAAATAATGTAGATTCCTTGGGATATATTTACCTTATCACTCTTACTTTCTGTAACACCCCGAGATTTTATGGAAAATATTTTTTTTAATTTCATTAA
This sequence comes from Viscum album, assembly GCA_963277665.1. Taxonomy (NCBI): domain Eukaryota; kingdom Viridiplantae; phylum Streptophyta; class Magnoliopsida; order Santalales; family Viscaceae; genus Viscum; species Viscum album. Next base: position 271,874,995 of record OY728119.1, on the reverse strand, counting down.
TGTCTTGTGTTGTATGCTACACCAAAAGGAGCTTTCACAACATGCATCTCTGACCTAGCTTGAATTACACGCAATCACGACCTTCCACGATAGCATGTGTTGTACACAACACCAAGTTTCGCTAAACAACGATATGCTATTAAAATATTATTAAAACGAACCGTTATGAATAGTAATAACCACTTTTTTAAATTATGTAAATTTTATTTTTCAAAATGGAATTCATTTTTGGATTCGGAATATCGAAATTAGCTTAGGGTGAAATTTTGGTAATTTTCGGATAACTTTCATATTTTGATGAATAGTGAAAATTACTAATTTTTAATTAAAAACAACTTTTTCAATCGAAATAATTAATTCTGATAAATTATTAATTTGAGTAGTTTTTAAGTATATTTAGAATATATTTTTACAATTTAATACAATTTTGGTCATTGGATGTAATGTCACATTTAAACCAGTTATAAACAAGTGTCAATCTTTTGATAGTTATTATCTCTTAAAAACACGCAATTTGTTTTGACGATGGGAATTAATTTTTAAATTAGTTAATGTAACTGATATGTTTTGAATTTGGTAAAATAGACATCATTTTTTAGTTCATAATATCAAATATATATTATGCCTAATTTTTGGTATTTTTCTGAAAACTTTCAATTTTTGATGAATAGTGAAACCACTAAGTGGTAGTTAAAAAAACTAATTTTTTCATAAAACATATTTTTACCGCTTCTGTGAGTGGAATTTCGAAAATCCGAGAGACACAGTTGATTTCAGTAAGTAAAATATGGTTCAATGAGTAGAAAATAATTTTTTGGTGAATAATAACTTTTTACTTTTTTTTACCACGGTTAATAGTAAATAGGGTAATTAAGGGTAAAAATGATATTATTATTACCCTAACACATGTCCTAATTCTATTGTACAAGTGTAATTCGACCAAAAACAACCTTAGGAATAAAATATGACCATTTAGGCCCACTTGGACTAGATTAGGACATTTATTATTAATTTATTTAAAGAAGGGTTAAAATAGTTAAAATCAATGTTTAATAAGTAAATCATTTTTAATATGGAGATATACATAAGATAAATTCAACTATAAATATTCATTAGAAAGATAAAACGATTTCCTACATAATGGTATTTTATTTCTAATTTTTAGACATTAAATAATTTAATTTATTTGTGACACAATGATGATGCAGTAATTATCTTATTAATGAAATATTGACATAATTGATGTTATAAATGCCCAAATAAATATAATTTGAGACTTTTTATGAATTCCAATAATTTTATAAGTTAATATGCAATGTTAGTATTGATTTAATTAACTTTTTTAGAACTAATCATTCTGTTATTATTTTCACAAAAATCAATTACTAAATAGTGTCAAAATTGAAATAAAATAGTTTTTAAAAAAAATATTATATTATTAATTGTTATTTTATTCCTAAAAATCTAAGGTTCGGCCAAATAACTTAGATAAGGTTATATATATTAATAATAAACAACTTGGGGTTCTTTTGTCTTCTTATAGTAAGTTTATTAACCTTATAGTATAAGAACACAAGAAGACACGGTAGAAGTAAAATTATTTAACTTAATGTTAAATCTAAATGATAAGGTTATAATAGGAACCTAAACTTGTATAGATTCTATTTTATGAGAGGATTTAGACCCATACCAACCTCATCCTCTAAATAAATCAATTTGGAGCTATTTAAAACCGAACTTGACTTTATAATAAAATAATATTTTTAGTTATTCCAAAGGTGCCCCTCTCCTCCCTTATAAAAGGGCACCTCCTCCCTCTCTTCCTCACACAACTTTGAGCCTTCATGCTCGGAAAACCCCTGCCAAATTCTGTTCTCCACTTACCTAGAAACATCCTAGAGGTTTTGGTCTTCTTCAAAGACCCATTTTAATGCCCTAAAAGGAGGTCTCAAAGAAGCACCTCAAAGAAGAGGTAATGTCCGTTACCGATTCTTTCATCTTTATTTCTTCTTCCACTTCTTTTTATTTAGTTGTTTCATTATGAAGTAATAACATCAGTATCACTCATATACTGATATGTTATTATAAGTATGAAACAACCCTATTTCACCATCTATCCATCCCACGGAAAAATAAATCACCGCGCGTGTGTACGTATGGAATATCGTCTCCACGCTGTGGTGTAATCTATTTTCCACCACCACCTTACTTGGATGGGTATAATGGTGTAAATAATAACTATATATGATAATTTTAAAGTGATATTGATTATGAAATAGTATACATACACTCCAATACAGTCCCACAATCATGATAACGATATCATCGCTCGTGCGTACGTACGGACTACCGTCTCCACGACGCGATGAGATTCATTCTCCACGTTAACCATTAATGAATGATTATAAAGTATATATAATAAGTAATCATTAAATATATTACATAATAATGATACTGGATTTATGTGTATATATATGTATATCATCTACTTAATTCCATTCAACTCAATAAGGAAACGAAAACCGCGTTCATGCGTACGTACGACCTACCGTCTCCATGAACGGTGTATTTCTTTCCATTTACTGATTTATTATATATATGTATATTCTGAATATATATTATATATAAATAATGTTTTATATTCTGGAATTTAGTAATCATGATCTAAGTAATCATATGAATAATTACAAGTCAAAACACGGACGACAAATGAAACAATTTCACCCAATACGCTCTGTAACATGGAATTTACAAAAGAACGGGTAATATAAAGTCATAAGTGAACCATATATGATATCATAACAATGAGTATGATTCTGTAATAATTCAATGACATTATTTAAATCATTATACAGGAGGTTCGGACACTTATGAAGCAAATCGGACCTAAGGTAAGAGAAATATCACAATCTCATTTTTATCCGAGATTGTTTATACTTTGGTATTTACTGGGGTGTATTTATCATCCACATCCATATTTCCTCAATATGTAATATTTATATCCTTATAAAATATTTTATATCCAATTTTACCCTTCGGTGAGTTTTTAGTAAAAGATATGAAAGGAATCTTTTATCGTTTTCCGTACGAGGTACTTTTTGACTTTTCCAAAAAAAGTACGTGAAGAATGTTTTTTTTAACTTATACGGCATGAATGAAATTTTAAAACATTATTTCCAAGAACCTTCCTTTACAAGTTTTCAAGTTTATTTTTAATCAACTTCTTTTAGTTTAAAATTTTATGACATGTTAAGAAAGGAAAATGTTTTTGAAGTAGAAAGGATATTTTCCTCAAGAATGGAGTTCAAGTGTTTTATTAAAATTATTTTCCATCTAAGATAATATAGGGTTCTATTTCTATCCCTATTATTACATTGATTTGATTATGTTGTGATGGAATTGATTTTATGAATTCCTTTATCTTATATGAATTTTTTGACGATGTCATGATGTTTACGATTCCCATTTTTGTTACATGGGTTATGCAATGATGTATGATTTAAGATTTTGTGGCACACATAATAATGGTATCATTATGAGATGGGTGGGACCTATATCTCCCTCCAATGCATTGGGTAAAGATTTTATATCTCATGAGATATACATGGCTGGAACGATAGGTTATATCGGTTCAGTGAAACAGGACTGAAACGAGGGTGACTAGGTTCAGAAATGGACTTTTTCCACTAAGATAGTCTTGGCAATGAGTCTTGACTAATAAGATATGATTATCTATGATTATGTGTGTATGCCACAAAGTTTCATGTTTTAGGTTATGATTATTGGGATTTCATTTCACTACTATGATTTATCCCATGTTATGAAATTATGATCTCTTTTGCAGGTTAAGATTTCCAAAATGTTATGTTCTTATGAATATGATGTGATTGATATTTCTTTTGTTTACCTTTACTGAGAATTTGAGCTCACCCTTTTATGTTTTCTTTTCCCAGGATATAAAGAAAGGTTTTAGGTAAAAAAATGAAGATCTTTATGGGAGATGTTGAATATCTTTCACCACTATTAGAATATTTTATTCCGAGTTTCCAAAGACACTAAACTATTACGATCCTTGTGTGTGTGTTTTTGTTATATACTAAGTATTCCGAAAAAGTAATGTAATGTCCATGTACGTTAAGCTTCGGGTCTCTACAGTTGGTATCAGAGGAAAGGTTTAGTCAACCTTTGGAAACTAGGATGCGAAAACGTTAGTGAGATCCCTTGAGATATTTCTATGTTATGTCTAGGGATGCCCCTAAGGATAAGTATACATATAGGATATAGTCCTAGAACTATGGTGACGATATTAGATTAAACCAAAGATGTTAGATATTGAAGTTACTCCCCCTTTATTATGATTTTTGCCTCTCACACTATTCTTTTTGGGTTTTAGAAAATGGCTGGAAACAAGATGTTCTACGATAATGGAGGATATGATGGACAATATTCTTCCTGAGCAACCAAATGAAATGGGATTTGGAAGTCCAAACATCATTATTATGCCGAATCAGCAATCTCATAATATGATCAATAAAGGAAAATTTGGTAAGTTTCCTGACTCGGCTAATAAGAGAAAGATGGAGTTTCATGATGATCATAGAGGAAAAAAAGTTCAATTTCCCCTATGTAAATCATGTGGGAAGAGGCATCAAGAAGAATGTTTCAAAGGAACTGGAAGATGCTTTAGGTGTGGAAAAGAAGGACACAAAGCCAGTAAGTGCAAAGGAAAAGGTTCAGTTAACACCAAGGATGAGGATAATGGTGTTGCTACGACATCAACAATGGTTAAATTTTTTAAATGTGGAATGTACGGGCATTATGCAAACCAATGCCCTAAGGGAAAGTCTCATGAAGAGAATCAGTACGGCCGTATGAGTAGTATTTATGTTGATGATGATGAAGAGACTACAAATGATATGTGAGTTGAATGAATTGTTGAAGCTTGATCAGTGGTTTAAGAAGGTAGTGGAATGATTACATGTTTATCAAGTGTAATGTTGTATAAGTAATCTCATGGTACTATGGAATAAAGAGACATCTAAGGATTGTTACACTGTTGTCTTTCCTTGAGTTTTGAAAGTGTATGATTAATGTTACAAGTATACATGAAAGGTTATTCAGATATTTTGGAATATAGATTATATGTGCATAATGAAGGGATAAGGAGAAAATTACATGTTTGATAGTATTCATGAGCTCATGACTGATATAAGGAGAAGGTTATATCATGGTTTGATTATATAGAATTTTTGTATTTTGGTATGTGGAAAGAGTTAACTTTTGACAGCCTTCATGTTTTCACTAAGGTTTAATGGGTATTCATTTTTCAAGAGATTACATGATTAAGGTATTCAAATGATTGGAATGTGACCAACAATATATATGGGGGATAAATGATGGTATTCACATTCTTGGTTGATGACATTTCAAGTAATAATTTTCTTTATATTATGAGCTTGGACCGAAGTATTTTAGATAATCCTAAAGATTGGAATGGATTATGTTGGACATAAGTTAGTGTTGTTTAAGGATAGAACTTTTGATATTATTTATGTGATGTTATAGTAATGTAGTTTCAGAAAAAGGACAACCTACAGGACGGGTGACAGCCCATCGCGTCGGACAAGGCTGTGGGAATCGAACCCACAATCGAAGTGTGACTGACCTTTATCGCCTACCACTAGCCTACAGGAAGTCACTGGTTAGTATAACCTAGTTTTATTTTATTAAGCGGTATGATAGATGAAGTATATGTCCATTTTGGAACGATATACGATACATGGACTTATGTATATTTGATAACTTTTGCTAACATTTTCTTTGAAACAGATGGAATGACCCATCATTCTATCACATGATCTATTAACACTTCATGAATAAAAAATTCAACTTCATTTCTTTAAGAGATGAAGTGGAAATTGTTCAAAGCAAGAACAACAGTGAAATTGTACCAAAATAAAGTAAGTATTTATTCTAATTAAAATTCTTCAACTTTAGGGAAATGATCTTGAAAACCAAAAATGTTGTCCTAGTGGTCTTATATCAGATTAATCAGATGGTACCTTAGTTCGTCACAAATTTATGGCTTTGTGATTGCTGGCTTTTCCATAGCCATGTTCTCTACCACTCTCCATCAGAACATGATGGTTAGATTTCTCTTCCATATCCATATTTTCACCTATGTGGAAACCTAGTGATTAGTTTATTTGGGTAACTGTTACATTTCATACTTTTGTTTTTAAATATTTGTTTTGGTATTCCTTTTTACGATGTGGGTTTCTATCAAAGAAACTTTCGATTATTAAACCATTTATAACCCCGACGAATTTCGAGGGCGAAATTCATTTTAAGGGGGGTAGAATGTAACACCCCGAGATTTTATGAAAAATATTATTTTTAATTTCATTAATGTCTTGTGTTGTACGCTACACCAATAGGATATTTTACAACATGTATCTCTGACTTGGCTTGAATTACACGCAATCGAGACCTTCCACGATAGCATGTGTTGTACACAACACCATGTTTCGCTAAACAACGATATGCTATTAAAATATTATTAAAACGAACCATTATGAATATTAATAACCACTTTTTAAAATTATGTAAATTTTATTTTCCAAAATGGAATTCATTTTTGGATTCGGAATATCGAAATTAGATTAGGGTGAAATTTTGGTAATTTTCGGATAACTTTCATATTTTGATGAATAATGAAAATTACTAAATTTTAATTAAAAACAACTTTTTCAATCGAAATAATTAATTGTGATAAATTATTAATTTGAGTAGTTTTTAAGTATATTTAGAATATATTTTTATAATTTAATAAAAAGTTGGTCATTGGATGTAATGTCACATTTAAACCAGTTATAAACAAGTGTCAATCTTCTGATAGTTATTATCTCTTAAAAACACGCAATTTGTTTTGACGACGGGAATTAAATTTTAAATTAGTTAATGTAACTGATATGTTTTGAATTTGGTAAAATAGACATCATTTTTGAGTTCATAATATCAAATAAAGCTTAGGCCCAATTTTTGGTATTTTTCTGAAAACTTTCAATTTTTGATGAATAGTGAAACCACTAAGTGGTAGTTAAAAAACTGAATTTTTCATAAAACATAATTTTTTCACTTCTGTGAGTGGAATTTCGAAAATCCGAGAGACACAGTTAATGTCAGTAAGTAAAATGTGTTTCAATGAGATGAAAATAATTTTTTGGTGAATAGTAACTTTTTACTTTTTTTTACCACGGTTAAAAGTAAATAGGGTAATTAAGGGTAAAAATGATATTATTATTACCCTAACACATGTCCTAATTCTATTGGACAAGTGTAATTCGACCAAAAACAACCTTAGGAATAAAATATGACCATTTAGGCCCACTTGGACTAGATTAGGACATTTATTATTAATTTATTTAAAGAAGGGTTAAAATAGTTAAAATCAATGTTTAATAAGTAAATCATTTTTAATATGGGGATATACATAAGATAAATTCAATTATAAATATAAATTAGAAAGATAAAAAGATTTACTACATAATGGTATTTTATTTGTAATTTTTAGACATTAAATAATTTAATTTATTTGTGACACAATGATGATGCAGTAATTATCTTATTAATGAAATATTGACATAATTGATGTTATAAATGCCCAAATAAATATAATTTGAGACTTTTTATGAATTAAACTAATTTTATAAGTTAATATGACATGTTAGTATTGATTTAATTAACTGTTTTCGAACTAATAAATCTGTTATGATTTTCACAAAAATCAATTACTAAATAGTGTCAAAATTGACATAAAATAGTTTTTAAAACAAATATTATATTATTAATTGTTATTTTATTCCTAAAAAACTATGGTTCGGCCAAATGACTTAGATAAGGTTATATATATTAATAATAAACAACTTGGGGTTCGTTTGGCTTCTTATAGTAAGTTTATTAACCTTATAGTATAACAACACAAGAAGACACGGTAAAAGTAAAATTATTTAACTTAATGTTAAATCTAAATGATAAGGTTATAATAGGAACCTGAACTTGTCTAGATTCTTTTGGATGAGAGGATTTCGACCCATCCCCACCTCAGCCTCTAAATAAATCAATTTGGAGCTATTTAAAACTGAACTTGACTTTATAATAAAATATTATTTTTAGTTATTCCAAAGGTGCCCCTCTCCTCCCTTATAAAAGGGCACCTCCTCCCTCTCTTCCTCACACAACGTTGAGCCTTCATGCTCGGCCAACCCCTGCCAAATTCTCTTCTACACTTCCCTAGAAACATCCTAGAGGTTCTGGTCTTCTTCAAAGACCCATTTTAATGCCCTAAAAGAAGGTCTCAAAGAAGCACTTCAAAGAAGAGGTAATTTCCGTTACCGATTCTTTCATCTTTATTTCTTCTTCCACTTCTTCTTATTTAGTTGTTTCATTATGAAGTAATAACATCAGTATCACTCATATACTGATATGTTATTATATTTATTAAACAACCCTATTTCATCATCTATCCATCCCACGGAAAAAGAAATCACCGCGCGTGTGTACGTACGGAATACCGTCTCCACGCCGTGGTGTAATCTATTTTCCACCACCACCTTACTTGGATGCGTATAATGGTGTAAATAATAACTATATATGATCATTTTAAAGTGATATTGATTCTGAAATAGTATACATACACACCAATAAAGTCCCACGATCATGAGAACGATATCATCACTCGTGCGTATGTACGGACTACCGTCTCCACGACGCGATGTGATTCATTCTCCACATTAACCATTAATGAATGATTATAAAGTATATATAATAAGTAATCATGAAATATATGAAATAATAATGATACTGGATTTATGTTTATATATATGTATATCATCTACTTAATTCCATTCAACTCAATAAGGAAACAAAAACAGCATTCATGCGTACGTACGGCCTACCGTCTCCATGAACGGTGTATTTATTTCCATTTACTGATTTATTATATATATGTATATTCTGAATAGATAATATATATAAATCATGTTTTATATTCTGGAATTAAGTAATCGTGATCTAAGTAATCATATGAATAATTACAAGTCAAAACACGGACGAAAAATGAAACAATTTCACCCAAAACGCTCTGTAACATGGAATTTACAAAAGAACGGGTAATATAAAGTCATAAGTGAACCATAAATGATATCCTAACAATGAGTATGATTCTGGAATAATTCAATGACATTATTTAAATCATTATACAGGAGGTTCATACACTTACGAAGCAAATCGGACCTAAGGTCAGGGAAATATCACAATCTCATTTTTATCCGAGATTGTTTATACTTTGGTATTTACTGGGGTGTATTTATCATCCACATCCATGTTTCCTCAATATGCAATATTTATATCCTTATAAAATAGTTTATATCCAATTTTACCCTTCGGTGAGTTTTTAGTAAAAGATATGAAAGGAATCTTTTGTCGTTTTTCGTACGAGGTACTTTTTGACTTTTCCAAAAAAAAAGTACGTGAAGAATGTTTTTTTTAACTTATACAACATGAATGGAATTTTAAAACATTATTTACAAGAAACTTCCTTTACCAGTTTTCAATTTTATTTTTAATCAACTTCTTTTAGTTTAAAATTTTATGACATGTTAAGAAAGGAAAATGTTTTTGAAGTAGAAAGGATATTTTCCTCAAGAATGGAGTTCAAGTGTTTTATTAAAATTATTTTCAATCTAAGATAATATAGGGTTCTATTTCTATCCCTATTATTACATTGATTTGATTATGTTGTGATGGAATTATTTTTATGAATTCCTTTATCTTATATGAATTGTTTGATGATGTCATGATGTTTAAGATTCCCATTTTTGTTACATGGGTTATGCAATGATGTATGATTTAAGATTTTGTGGCACACATAAGAATGGTATCATTATGAGATGGGTGGGACCTATATCTCCCTCCAATGAATTGGGTAAAGATTTTATATCTCATGAGATAGACATGGCTGGAACGGTAGGTTATACCGGTTCAGTGAAACCGGACTGAAACGAGGGTGACTCGGTTCAGAAATGGACTTTGTCCACTAAGATAGTCTTGGAAATTAGTATTGAATAATAAGATATGATTCTCTATGATTATGTGTGTGTGCCAAAAAGTTTCATGTTTTAAGTTATGATTATTGGGATTTCATTTCACTACTATGATTTATCCCATTTTATGAAATTATGATCTCTTTTGCAGGTTAAGATTTCCAAAATGTTATGTTCTTATGAATATAATGTGATTGATATTTCTTTTGATTACCCTTACTGAGCATTTGATCTCACCCTTTTATGTTTTCTTTTCTGAGGATATAAAGATAGGTTTTAGGTAAAAAAAGGAAGATCTTTATGGGATATGTTGAAGATCTTTCACCACGATTAGAAGATTTTATTCCGAGTTTCCAAAGACACTAAACTATTACGATCCTTGTGTGTGTGTTTTTGTTATATAATATGTATTCCGCAAAAGTAATGTAATGTCCATGTACGTTAAGCTTCGGGTCTCTACACTTTCACCCTTACACATTGAATAATTTTTTGGTCAACTTCCATCTCTCGAGTACCCAATGTGTTGGAGAGCTATAATGTGGATCACTCATCATATCTGGAGCTATAATGGGCTAAACCCAACATAGCAAGAGCTATAATGGGATCAAATAAAAATAAATAATGTCCATGGAACATATAATGGTAATAAAGTATCTTGAAAATTAAAAGAAACTATCAATTCCATATACATATAAAAACAATCCTTTTGAAATTAATTAAAGGGAGTTTTAAAAGGATTTTAAAAAGAAAGTACCTTAAATTATAAATGGAGTGAGAATTAATAGAATGGGATGGATATGTGTATACACTATAAATACACATAGTTAAATATAATATAAACAAAAAATCATCACACCAATAATCTTAATATCATATAAGGAATAAAGAAAAAGGTTTGCCCAAAGAATGGAAATTGGGTTAAGAAATCTCATACCTTGGGTTCTTCTTACATGAAAAGTGTTTCAACTTTATGTATAATGGTTAAAAAAGTGTTATTAATATCTTAATTAAACATATTAATGTTTATAAAACCTTATATTATAATATTAGATAACCATTCGACACATTTATTAGTAATATTTTGTCATTTACATTGTGTCGGGTGCGTTCTTTACATGGTTTCCATGATTAGTTCATGATGGATATTCTTGTCGATTGGAAGTGAAAATCAAGAATTGGAATTAAATGGTAGTTTAATATTTAAAAATACATAAATTATATTATTTATCATTTTGAATTTTTAAATAAGGATGATTCATAAGTTAAGGCATTGATGATGTTCGTTTAGATCATTTTTGTGGTTCTTTGATAATAATGACCTCATTTTGTTTTATAAATTAAAACCATGTATAAAAATAATTTCAGAAACATGGATGAGAAATAATACATATAATTTAACATGGCTCAATCAAAAAATTGGTTTTATGACCAGACTTGAAATAATTAAAAATAATTGAAATCACATCGCCCACGATGTTGGTAATTCAACACATCGGAGACAATGTTTTTATTCCTTGAATATGTGGGACAGGAGAAGAGGAATGATGATGAATTTTCCATGAACAAGAAAAAATCCAGAATATACATGATTTATAGAGATTTCATGCCTCCTGGATAATTTGAGGTAAGGATACTATAATGAAAGGAAAGGAAATGAAAGGAAAACACATGAAAATGAAGAGGATTTCATACCTCTCGATCACTTCTCCTTAAGATCCTCCCAAAGCCCTTTGATTTTGGTATTTGGGTGAGACCAAAAGGTCTTGTACGTGGGGAAGGATATTAGGGAGGGATTTTTCAGAAATTCGAAGGCATAATACGTGATAGGTGGGTGAGGATGAGTGAATTGATGGTGGTATTTATAATGTAGGAGAGGAGGTATTTTACATTATTTAAATCATTATTATAAAATATTTTCTCCAGACTATGAGTTATCCTAATTAATGTGACCCCAAATAGTAATAATGGCATATGAGTTGGAAAAAAATGTTATTAAATCACTTATGATGTCATAAATTGTGTATTTAATAGATAATTTGAATATATAGTATTGTACCATATTTCACTATTCATCAAAAATTCATGAATTTCAAAAAAATCCCAAAAAATCACCCTAACAATTTTTTGAAATGTAGAATTCAAAAATGAACTCTATTTTTTAAAAATAATTTTTTAAATATTATTAATTTAATTTTTAAATAAAATCACACTTAATTCAAAAATTAACAGTTTTAATTCTTCAACTGTTTTTATATCACACTGAAAAATGAACAAAAATTAAATTATCTTAGATCCTTAAGAAAATAAAATATTAATAAAATTTACTATTAATTAGAATCATATTACTATTCATATTATTATTCATAAGGGTATGTTACTATTCACCAAAAAACAAGTTTCTTCCATCAGACTCCAAATAATTTACTGAACAGATTTATAGATGAATATTTTTAAAATTAAAAACATAGAAGAAAAAAAATTATGTTTAAATGATATTTATAAATATATACATAAAACATAGTTTCATGAATTTCATTTATTTTTTAAAACCTTGGGGTGTTACATTATCCCCACCTTCTAGAAATTGCGTCCTCCAAAATTTCATTACTCATTAAACAAGTGAGGGTAATTTTCCCTCATAGAATTTTCAGATTCCCATGTTACTTCTTCAACATTGTGTTTTCTCCCAAAGACCTTTACCTGGTGGATTATGTTATTCTACATCACATGTTCCCTTAGATCAGGAATTTGAACTGGTTTCTCTTCGTAAGAATGGTTCTCTTCTAATTAAACTGTAATTGGACTCAATACATGTGATAAATCTCGGACATACTTTCTCAACATCCAAACATGAAATTCATTATGTACCTGAGATAAACTCGGAGGAAAAAGCTACTCATTATGAAAATGGTCTAAGATTCTCCACAATTTCAAAAGGACCGATGAATCATGGACTTATATTTCTTTTCTTACCAAAACATATTACACTTTTCCAAGGAGAGATTTTAAGGAAAACATGGCCACCTACTATGAAAGAGAAGTCTTACCTTCTATTATCTACATAACTTTTTTTCCTGCTATAAGAAGTTCTCATGTTCTACTGGATCATCTTCACTTTCTTAGCCACTTCTTCTACTAATACTGGTCCCATCATCTTCCTTTCCCAGACTTCATCCCAAAAAGATAGAGTTCAACATTGTTTCCCATACAATTCATCAAAAGGTGTAATCTATATACTGGAATAAAAACTATTATTATAAGATAAATAAACTAAAGAAATATGTTGATCTCAACTTCCTTGGTAGTCCATTAAACAATATTGAAGCATATCCTCCAAAGTTTGAATCTTTCGTTCTGACTACCTATCTGATTAAGAACAAAAAGTTGTACTGAAATTTAATTTTGTGCCCAATGAATTTTAAATCCCCTTCCAAAATTTAGAAGTGATCCTAGGATTTAGATCAGATACAATGGAAATAGGCACTTCATGTAACCTGAAAATCAATTTGAGGTACTTTCAAGAGAGGTGATCCAATGACATTGTATCTTGAATAGAAAGGAAGTGTGAAAATTTCGTCAGCTGATCAACAATAACCCAAATCACATTGTTACCACAAGAAGTCTTAGGTAGTCTTACTAAGTAGTCCAGGGATATATTCTCCCATTTAAACTCTGGCATGGAAAAAGGATGAAGTACCCCCTTTTGTAACTGCCACTCTACTTAAACATGTTGACATGTCAAACATTTCACAGTAAATTCTGCAATATCCCTTTTCATTCCATTCCACTGGTAATAATCCTAAAGGTCTATGTACATCTTAGTACTTCTAGGATAAACTGAAAATAAAAAACTATGACCTTCACACAACAAATATTTCATTAACTGGGAATCACAAGTCACACACAACCTTTTTACAAATCTTAAAACATAATTTTTATCAAGGGTAAATTCTGGAAACTTACCCATTTTAACAAATTCTACCTTTTCTAATTCTTACGATCTTCCTTCTGCACTTTCATAATTCTGTCTCATAACGATGACTGCCCTAAACCTAAAACAAAACAAATTTATTCCTTTCACCAAAAACTTTAAAGCCAAAATTCATCAAATCATTAATTAGTGGATCATGTTCCAAATGTAACTTGGTTAATGATGTATGATTTTTTAAACTCAAATCATTTTCCACATTGTTTGGTTTTACTAGATGGTAATTGATCATGAAATCATAATTCTTTATCAGTTCAATCCATCTTCTCTATATCATATTTAATTACTTCTAATTGAATATATACATTAGACTTCTATGGTCAGTATATATTTGACATTTGGATCCGTATAAATGGTGCCTCCAAAATTTTCAAAGAAAAAACCATACCTTCCAATTCCAAATCATATGTGGGATAATTTAATTCATGAGGGTTAGTTTTGTTGAGACATAAATAATTATCTAGTAATTCTACATTATAACACAACCAATTCCCTTTAATGAAGCATCACTGTAGATGAAAAAATCACTATTTCATGAAGGCAAGGCAAAAAATGGAGCATTCACCAATCTCTTCATTAGTTCCTGAAAACAAACATCACATTCTTCTATCAAAATAAACATCACCCCTTTTGTGTTATCTTAGTTAGAGGGCTAGATAACCATTAAATTGATTTAACAAAACATCTGTAATAACCTTGTAATACAAGAAAACTATGGATATTCATAACATTTTTAGGTATTGACCCTTCATCAACCACTTTTGTTTTGGTAGGATTAACTGTTATTCCATCCTTATTTACAATGTTAATAATAAAAGAAATATATTGCAACCAAAAATCACCCTTTTTTTAATTTTATATACATTTTATTTTCTTTTATGGTTTTCAAAACAACCCTTTGATGTTTTCATTCTCTTATTTACTTATAGAATATACCATAATGTCATTAATAAACACAACCACAAAATTATCCAAGAACACATGAAATATTCTCTTCATATGATCTAATAATATAGAAAGTGCATTAGTTAAACCAAAATGAATGACTATAAATTCATAATGACCATATCTAGTACATAATGTAGTCTTTGGGATGTCTTCATCCTTTTCTTTCAATAGATGGTACCCCTACCTCTGGTCAACCTTTGAAAAATATTGTGCTCCTTATATCTAATCAAAAAAATCATCGATATGAGGAAAGGGACACTTTTTTTAATAGTAATGTTATTCAATGATCTATAATCAATGAAAAAATCTCATTGAATCATCTTTTTTTAACAAACTAGATAAAGGTTTCACATGGTGAAGTTCTAAGTCGAATGAAGCATTTATCTAATAATTATTGCAACTGGTTTTTTAATTCCAAAAGTTCCATTTGGGCTATTAGATAAAGAGGATTAGAAATCGGATTATCAATATTAACTAATTAAACAGTAAACTCAACCTCTCAATTAGTAATAACACCAGGAAAATCATCAGGACAAACATATAGGTATTGATTTACCACTGGTATGTCATTAATCTGGATAGTTCCCTTATCTTTAAAAATATGTGCGATATAACTTTCATTTCCATCCATTATCAGTTTCTTAGATACCTGATATATTATTAATGGAATGTATTAATTCTTAAACATAAACTAAAATTCCTTCTGAAAAAAAACTTCTTTTTCTCTACAATTTATCATAACATGATAAAAAGAAAGTCATTCCATACCCAGAATAACATCAAACTCTTCTAGACAAAAAATAGTAAGGTTTGCTGGTAAAATAATTCCATAGACAAGGATAGAGAGATTATTATAATATCTTTTTACCACAATATATTCTCTAGGAGTTTTACCATGAGATCTGGTTTCATTTCATGAGATTGAATTTCTATTTTTTTACAAAATTCGTAGAAATGAATTTATTTCTAGACCCTAAATCAAACAGCACATTTGTGAAATATGTAAAAATAAACAACATACCTGATACCACCTCATTTGATAGCTCAACATCTGCTAAAGTGGTTGTAAATTATTTTACCAAACCCTTCTGCTTTCAATATTGCTGATTATCTTCTTGAGTTACTAGCTTTTGGAAAACATTAGAAAAATTGTCCAAATCCTTATAGTTAAAGCATCTCACCAATGACTTATCATTAATTTTCGGATCACATTACTTGCAATCATGATTCATTTTTCCAAACAATCCACTTCAGTATCATTTCCTAGAATTTACAAGACATTCACCAGGATTCATTTAACCACACATTTCACAAGAAGGGAAATTCATTTTCTTACCTCCATACTTCTTTGACGAGTTCATCCCCAATGACTTCCAACCTAACCGCTTATTATTCTTGTCACCAAGAGGAACATATGTGTCAAAAAACTCTATCTCAACTTTTTCATCACAACGAACAAGCTTTTTATAGATTTTAAACTCTCATGAAACAAAGTACCTTCAAAAAAATGGTTTTAAACTAGAGTAAAATCTATTAATTTTACTTTCAAAATCCCAAGTAAAATCTGGTACATAGCTATCCAGTATTGTAAAATTGGATTCACCTACTACCAGAGAATCATCATCTTTCTGCTTCAATTCTAAGAATTATTTCTCCATTCTTAGTTGAAAATATTTTTGAAAATATTTTTCCAGAAAAAGACTCTTAAAATCATCCCATTCCAGACTGTCAAGATCATATCTTTCTATTGTATTCTTAACCAAATACCACCATTTATTGGATTCTCCTTCCAAACAATAAATGTATATTATTTCATTTTTACATTCTGAACATCCCATGACGTCAAATATATTTTCTTCAGCATTGATCCATCATCCATTGATGACTAGATATGTGCTTCCACTAAATGGTGGAGGATGTTGCCTCATAAAATGCTCCAAAAAGGACTTGTTTCATTGTGTCTAATCATGTTCCTCTCTATCATGGATACCACCCCAGATTATTTCTTGATTCAACAGAGCCATTGCTGTCACAAACTGATTGGTTCCGATTCCCACCATTTCGAGCTGCAAATTCAAACAGACATCAACCTCTTGGTTATGTCCTACATCAGCTTCCCTATTTCTTCAGTGGAAAACCATTATTTAAAAACATAACTGAGATGAATCAAAATGGTAATCCTTAAATTCTATAACATTTAAAATTACCATATAGTAAAAAATGTTTATAGTATTCTGTTAATATCATCCCTAACCCTCAAAATATCTAAACCATCCTTTGATACCAACTATTAGGACCCAGCCTTAAAACGTTACTTAATATTGAATTTTATTCAATAATATATATTTTACACATTGAATATCATTTCGGGTTTATATTTCTAAAGATTTATGATACCTTACATTAATAACATACACATTCATACAAGAGGATACTACTATGAACAATATCCATTTTTAAAAAATATAAAATATTAAATCTTAGAAAAGAGTTCATTGATAACCCTCTATATCATTCATCACATCTCCCTTATTTCTCTTCCCCATCCTTATATCCTGTGAAAAACATTTTAAAAACTTTGGATGATTATAAAACTCGGTAAGGGAAATAAATAAAACAATTATTAGTCAAGTGATAACATAAAAACCATTAAAACCCATAATCATAAAAACTCATAATCATTGATATATAATGTAGTTTCCTTAGGAAATATTTACCATATCACTCTTACATTCCCCCTTACACATGGAATAACCTTTTTTCAACTTCTATATCTAGAGTACCCAATGCATTGTAGACCTATAATGGGGATCAACCATCATATATTTAGTTATAATGGGCTCAACCCAATATATCTTACAATATAATGGGATCAACCCAACAAAAATAATTTTCAGTGAACATATCATGGAAATAAAGTATTGTGAAACTCAAAAGAAACCACTCATTTCAAACACCTAAAAAACAATCCTTTTAAAATTTATTAAAGAGAGTTTTAAAAGGATTTTAAAAAGAACATCCCTTAAAATATAATTGGAGTGAGAGTTAATAGAATGGAATGGATATGAATATACACTGTAAATACACATAGTTAAACATAATATAAACCAAAATCATCACAGCAATAATCCTAATACCTCATAATGAATAAAGAAGAAGGTTAACCAAAATAATTGAAATTGGGTTAAGAATTCTCTTACCTTGGGTTCTTCTTTCTTAAAAAGTGTATGAACCACCTGTATAATGGTTAAAAGTGTGTTATTAATATCTTAATTATACATATTAATGTTTATATTACCTTATATAATCATTTTACAACATCATTAGATACATTTAATAGTAATATTTTTTATTTACATTGTGTCGGGTACATTCTTTACATGGTTTCCATGATCAGTTCCTGATGGATATTCTTGTCGATTGGAATTGAAACAACAAAATTGTAGTTAAATATTTCCGGAACCATAAATTATACCATTTAGCATTTTTAATTCTGAAATGATGAAGATTCATAAGTTGAAACATTAATGATGTTCGTTTAGATCATTTTAGGGGTTATTTGATAATAACGACCACATTTTGTTTTATAAATTAAAAACATGGGTAAAAAGAATTATGGAACCATGGATGAGATATAAAACATATATTATAACATGTTTAAACCATAAAAATAGTTTCATGACAATAATTGAAATAATTAAAGCAATTTGAAATCACATCATCCACGATGTCGGTAATTTGACACATCTTAGACATTTTTTTGTTCCCAAAATATGTGGGAGAGGAGAAGAATAATGATGATGAATCTTACATGAACTTGAGAACATACATAATATATAATATTTATGGATATTTCATTCCTCTTAGATAAGAGTTGGAGAATATACTATAATAAAGGAAAAGTACATGAAAGGAAAACACATGAAAATGAAGAGGACTTAATACCACTTGATCTCTTCTCCATGAGATCCTCCTTAAGGCCTTTGATTTTGGACTTTGGGTGAGACCATCAGGTCTTGTAAGTTTATAAGGATATTGGAGAGGGAATTTGGAAGAAATTAGAAAATTATCATGTCTTGAGAGGTGTGGGAGGAAGATGAAAATGAGGGTGGTTTTTATAGTGGAGGAGAAGATGTATTTTACACTATTTAAATCATTATTATAATATTTTCACTCAAGGATATGAATAATCTTAATTAATGTGACCCTAGATACTAATAATGTAATGTGAGTTCGAACTAAGTGGTCTTACATCACTTATTATGTCATAAATATTGTATTTAACGGATAATTTGAATATACGGTATTCTACCGTATTTCACTATTCATCAAAAATTCAAGAATTTCAGAAAAATACCAAAAATTAACTCTAATAATTTTTTTACATGTAGAATAAAAAAATGAAATCTATGTTTTAAAAATTATTTTTTAAATATTATTGATTTAATTTTTAAATAAAATCATACTTAATTCAAAAATTAACAATTTTAATTCTATAATTGCTTTTATATCACATTGAAAAATTAATCAAGATGTCATTTTCTTAAAGCCCAAATAATATAAAATAATATTAAAATATAGTATTCGTTGGGTTCATATTACTGTTCATACTACAATTCATGAGGGTATGTTACTATTCACCAAAAAAACAAGTTTCTTCCATCAGACTCCAAATAACTTATTGAACACAATTGTAGATAACCATTTTTTGAAAGTCAAAACATAGAAGTAGAAAAATTATGATTAAATTCTACTTATAAATATATATGTAAAACAAAGTTTCATGCATTTTATTTATTATTTAAAACCTTTGGATTTTTTTAGTAGATTATGTCACTTTATATGAGAGTTCGTGTCTAATGAATGTTTTTTAAAAATTGATTATGGAGTGTTGGTCTAGGGAACCTCATGAGTCGGGTGTTGGACCTACTCAAAATAAGTAATTTTATGGAAAAAGAGACCACATCATGGACCACTGTAAGATTTCCATGAATAGAAAACGCTAATGTAGTATGCTAGGATCTAAAATAGAATCCATAAAAGATATAGAGAAAATGATTGGATTATAGGTTAACACTAATTATGAAAATTTTGAGAGTATACCCATAATTGATAACTTTTGTTTTGATGAATTTATGTGTGGTAGATGTGACATAGAAGGAACATAGATTCCAAATTCATGAAATAGATGAAACAAATAATAATAAAATTTTAAATCTAAAGATAAATAATCAATGATTAATTGTTCTAATAAATCCACTATAAAGGGTTTAATAAAATAAAATATTTTTTATCATAATCCCAAAGATATACTAGTAATATATGCTAAAATTTTTAAAGTTTCTTTAATATTAGAGATTGATGAAAAAAATGTATTTCTCTAGTTACTCAAGTAAGGAATATAATTCTACATAAGAAGGATGTTAGATGAGAGAATAAAGGAATGCTTCCTAATGGTGAACATATTTGGGAAGTGAAGGGAATAACATGATATAGTTTCATGGGTTTAGAAATATGTCTCAACTTCATTGCTCAAACAAATAACCAGTGTTATGAACATCATTTCCCATATCTATTATATAGTGCTTAATTAATTTAATTTTAAGGTGATTATTAATGGATTTTATCCCTTGTGTGGGAGCCTTAAAGGGAGTCGAATATGCTACTAAATTTTCAGTTTCTAATAAATTTAGAATTATGGATAGTCCCTTCTAAATGAATTATGAGGTATTATTTTCATTATCCAAATTATGATATAATTTGAAAATTTTCTATTTATCAAGGGAGATTGATTATTTATAAAATGGATAATAAACTAATAAACATTAAATGTTATTATGTGTGTGTTCAAGTGAGTGGAGGTTCTTAGAAACTCTTGAAAATTGTTTTGAGTGACCCCTACTTTTTGAATTACAGATTTGTAATGTATATAATTTATAGATTCAAATATTAATTTAAAATTATTAAATTTAATTCTTTTTACCCAATAATTTTATTTATTTGATCATTTTATGTAATTTTAGAGTTTAAATAAAAATTTCGAAAAAAATGAAATTAAAATTTGAATTTGAAAAGAATATTTTTCTTGAGAATTAATTGTTATTTTTTTAAGATATTTGACAAAGTGATTTTTGCTTCATATTATAAGATGATCCTTTTTCACACTAATCTTAGGGAGGAGAAAAATTAGACTAGACATCAATTAAATGAATGGTTTGATGCATAGGTAAATTATGATGTATGTAGATCATGCAAATGGTTGGCCAAGGCCTATTGGTCCAGTGCATGTTGGAAAGATACCATGAATATTAGGTGTTTGTAATGTCTGTGGGAGCCTATACCCACTATATTAAACTAATCAATTTAAGAAATGATTATATATATAAGTAAAAATCCATCTAGATAAAACTTTTATGTGGGATGCGGCTTCATTTGGTACTGATCACCATTTAACAAAAATGATGATGCATCGACTCAACTACCTAACCCTTTCTCATACATTTCCCCATCACCATCAGTGTTAATTATACCTCCCAAACCAACTATACTGAAATTACATGTTTATGATTGACTCCATGGATGCCTCTATGCAAGATTAATCTTGATCATAATTCCATCTTCAAGGGCTAAAAACCCATGGATCACCACTAGAGACTTAGGATACCTCCTCAAGGATATGTGAACACCTTGGAAGGTAAGATAAGCTCAATCCATAAAAAATAGATTTCATATAATGATGAAGAAATATACAAACTCTTCTACCATTTGGTGAAGCTACCATTACCATTACTAGTGCCCTTACTACCACTTTTTAGTATTACCGGTGAATAATACAACTAGTTGCTTCTTCAAGATTGTGTTTGTTAGCCTTAAAATACTATTTTCCACCATTAGGAATTACTAATTATTTTGATACCCAATACCATGGCCTTATATTTCTACTTACAAACGCTACCATCAATTGCTACTTCCAGACGTGCTATCGGTCCTCTTTTTTCTCCTACTGCTAGCTTCTTCCCTTCCATTTCCAACCGCCTGTTACGATTTCCATAATTAGATGTTCATACCTATAGCCCTTCGTCTTCCATATTCATTGGATTTCTTATTTATCTCTAAGATCCATTTCAACCACAACATGACACTGCCACATTTTACCACTTTATTTTCCTCTATAGAATGATGCTTCCACCATCATTATACCATCTTTAATCTTCATAATCACATTACTTTTACTAGTCCTGCCTCTATGCTCTTCCACCTCTACATCCATTATTTAGACATTCCACTTCTATGCTCCACCATCTATAATTATTCCTCCATGGATTATGAGGATGATAAAAATAAACCTGATTAGATATGATTTTCTCATCATGGTTTAAGGATGTATGCATTTAATGTGAACATTAAATAGATATGGTACACCATGGATAAATTAAGGAATACATTTGAAGGGAGAAGGGTAAATCTAGGGTATGCGCCTAGATAATATAAACAATGAAGTTAAAAATTGGGGTTATATACCAACTCCAATGAATATGATATTGAATCAAGATTTTGTAAAATTTAAAGGAGTATGACATGTGGGATCATGAAAAAATTAAGGGAGTTCAAAAAATAGATTATGAGTAGATAAAGCTGATATTAGAGATGTGAAATTAAGGTTAAGTCACTGTTATTCCCTCTATCACTTATATAGTTAGTAAAGGGATATCTATTTATGGAATTAAAATAGAAAACATTTACAAAATTCAAAGTGAATAAATTTTCCAAGAATTTGAATAGAGATTTTAGATATTCAAAAGGGTCAGAATTTGGTCTGTAAATTCTTATAAATTCAGATTCCATTCTGTTGTGGAGGGTATCAACCACTCAAATGGTACTTGAGATGGGGTTTCTTCTCCTTTATTTTATATTTTATATATAGTTTTATTTATTTTATATTTAACTGATATTAATGTTTTTAATCAAGTGTTATTAATTCGAGACTCACTCTCTCTCTATATATATCTCTTACTATTTCTCAACCATGATCACTTGTACTCGTAATGATGTGTAACTGACCTGAGTAATATCCCATGGGATTAATCCATTTCTTATACTAGATTCAATGTTTAATTTCTTCTTTATAAAATATAAATATAATGTGTAATGGTTTTAGTCCTCGCTATCATTATCCAAGGGTTAACTTCTAATTTTACAACAATTATTCATTGATTTAGGAGGCAGATATACTGTGTAATTTTCAATTATTAAGTGGAATTTAAAATCCAAAATAGGGTGGGATAAGATGTTCACACGTAATATGGATTGTTTAAATTAATATTATTTAAAATATTAAAATAAAGGATCCCATTGAAAATCTATCTAGAGAGAGATTCCTTTATTTTCTTAACTACATTCATTTTGATTTACGTGGTATTTTCATGTTATATTTAGTTTTTCATTGAATTTCCATTCTACCCAAATTTATATCTGATTTCATAAAATAATAAAACACAAAAGAATGTAATTACTTAAATATGGATGTAGTTTAATTGACTATGAATCTAATCAAGTGAGATGAACCTAGTTCTCTACTATGTTACAGTAGGACACGTATTGTATCTTTTACATCACCCAACGACATGTGTGTCAAAACTTGGTTCCATTGAATGGAAGCCAAGTGGCCTTTCAATAACTATTCCTTTTCACAATTCTATAAATAATATTATTTGATTTCTCAAAAAAAATTAACTCACCTTGGTATATGGATAATATTGTTTCTTTATTTTCTTGTCTGTTGAGAAGAGTTTGGAAGTCAAATTATACAGAGTAGGAATTACAAAATCTTATTGAAGGCCTAAGGGAGGACACAAATGGCCCAGTATTTGAATCCAT
Source organism: Viscum album (assembly GCA_963277665.1). Taxonomy (NCBI): domain Eukaryota; kingdom Viridiplantae; phylum Streptophyta; class Magnoliopsida; order Santalales; family Viscaceae; genus Viscum; species Viscum album. Next base: position 271,851,079 of record OY728119.1, on the reverse strand, counting down.
TTATAGGCATCTGACCTAGTCCCCCCTTCTAAATTCCAATATTTTATTAAGAAATAGATGGGGCATAAAATGTATTTCCCTTATTCCCACCCAATTTTTCTGAGGAAATGAAAATTATTGATGCCTTGACTAAATACTTCCATAACCAAAAAACCTAAAGGGACATATTAGATAATTCCATTAAAATCTAGAGGATAATGATGATCAAGACTTAGATGATAATGTACATATGAGGGATCAATAAATTTATGATGAATTTTGGAGCATGTTTTCAACTATTTTAATGGTATATAATCTACCCACCTTCATGCAGAAGAATCATCACCTTTATATTACTCTATAGATTTGGAATAATAATCAATCCAAGTGGTGGAGTTTGAATAAATATTGGTGGATCCTAACTACATACCTCTATAAATTACCACCTAACCCAATATAGTTTTCCAATAAGGAAGAAACTGAAGCCATACCAACACAATGAGATGATTTTAACTTTAAATTGTTCTCAAGTAATTTTCTAAAATATAATTGAGTATGAGTTACCACTATTTTTTAATTTTTATAATTATCTAAAAAATTGATTAAATTGGAGGATGATGAAGAAAAATAACTTACACCTAATGAGTAACACATGGTTATACCTAAACATGTTGAAAATTTAATATACGAAGCACATGAAATATACAAGTGGATATTCCTAGGGAAATAGAGACAAATTATTTATACATTGATGGGGAATATTTTGAAATCAATTATTAATGATTTAATTTTATTCAAATATATTTACACTCATTCTATCCCTTTGATTATACCATTGATAAAACACACCTTAAGAAATAACTTGATATTGAAGAAGAGGTTTTGCAAGAACCAGGGCTCATTATTTATCTTACCCCACCACACAAGTTATATCTTATTTTTGTGGGGATTTATTTGGTGTACATTATCTATGGGTTCCTCAATAAAAAAATAATTAAGGAAATATGTTATTAATAAGTGTTGGTAGTTAAAATTAAATAAACTCTACCCACCATCAAATTTCAGTTAACATATGGTTCTACCTTACTGTAGGCATTCCAAATCATGGTCCCACATAGGGGATCAAAATAAGACTTATCCTTAATTTATTTTATTTTTATTATTGGAATTTACTTTTAAATTTTTTTTATTAGGAATTAGTTTTATGAATATATTAAGATTCATCCCAATTACTCTCTATATTTTTTAGCTATAATGACACAATCTTTATGATTTAATGATCAATTTTATTTTATAGTTCTATGATGTAGGCTTAAGAAACCCATTAACAAGGTCATGAAGAATGAAAAGTACTAGAGATTCATTAAAATTGTAGTTCAATTAGACATTATTTTTATTTTCACTCCACGTATTATTGTATTCAAGAATATTTTTATAGACTTAAAAGATAATTAACATGCTCTCACATAGACTATCTTCTTTACTTGACTGATCTAGGAGACATGGGTTATTTAAGAATCCCTTTATTCCATATTTTAGAATTATATGTTAATGATATTGAAAGAGTTAAGTAGGGGATTAGATGATTGATGTGAATCATATGATGTTAGTTTGATGAATCATAATTTGAGTGAATCTATTGATTCATGTAAACAAAATTTCCCTTCCATTCATCTTGCTATGAATTTATGAAATTCAAATGTATCGGTTTATTATTATTAATACATAATAGTGGTGATATTAAAAAAAATTACCATTACTAAGAGTTATTATATAAAAACTACTTCCCATTTATATCTTGATCATATTTCTTGAGATATATTGGGGAATTCCACCTACTAGAACATATATTGGAACTTGGCAATGATATCATTATACATAATCACATTTAAAATGACTGAGGAATTTTTATTTATTTATCCCTTATCCTTGAGACTATCATTCACATGTATTATGATTAAGGAAGAGTGTGTTTTTCTTTTTAGAGGGGTGATTTACATTACTCATTACTATTCATATCATGCATTTTGATCAAGATATAAAACTATTCTTGGACCCAAAATGATTTAAACATCATTACCTACCAAACCAAATCCACAATGTCATGAGAACCTTTATTAGAAAATCGTCATGATTTCATGTGATTTTTTTTATTACAAAGAGTTTATGGTAGCTTATTTATGTGTTCATCTAAAGTTACATGTATTCAAGGTATGATCATTACTCTAGTTTTAAATGTTACATTGAGTATTGATTGAATGAAAATTAAAATTGAGGCATCCTAGGACTTAGTGTTTTTAGTAATAATGAATTGATAAACATGAATACAAGGAAAGAGAAAATACATCACAATTAAAATAGGATAAAGTAAAATGAATTAATAACAAAGTTTCTTTTCAAAAATGTGCACTTGAATTATTATTTTATGTGGATCTAGAAAATTTGATCTTCCCTTTAATAATTATTTATTTTTGTTCGAAGTTTAAATATTGGAAACATGGTGTAACTATTTAATTTATTATTGATATTATAATAGTGAGGATAAGTACAGTTCAATTGGTGGGGTATTTTATGTATATAATTATTATAGAATAATTTTAATTAAAAATAAGTAATTGAAATAAATTTTACACAATAATTACACTAATTTAATTGGTTTTTTTAATTTTATAGTATAAATAAAAATTTTGAATAATATAAAAAATGGTAATTTTAAATAATTATTTTGGTTGAGAATTAAATGATCATTTTTAATGAAATTTCTAAAATTGAATTTTTTTTCGTTTTAGAAAATTGGGACATTTCAATAATAGGGCATGGGAGGATAAAAATATGACCATCCAAAAATAATAATTATGGGTAAGTGTATAGATGTATAAGACTATACATAGGGAGTACAAATGGTGCGATATGGTTTTGTAGGCATGTGAATGTTGCTAAGAGACTATAAAAATTAGGTGTGTACAGTGTATGTGGGAGGACATCTCTATCGCAGGATTAAGATCCATAAAATAAATGACCACATACCTAACAAAGTTACCATTTGGATAAAACTTAATTGTGGGATGAGATATCCTATATTATTTTTCACCATTTAAGAAAAAGGATGCTATATCACTTCGCCTACGTGGATCCCACTCATACATTTACTAGATTCCACCACTGACATTCCCACCTTTGAAACCCACCATATTTCCACTGCATGTCACCAATGAACACTATGTACACTTCTATATGAGTTTGAGATTAACCATAATTCCACTTTCAAGTCTAAGAATAACCATGGATCACAACTGGAGCCTTAAGAGACCTTTTTGATCTTTTTTTCCTACCTTAGATGGGTGGAGAAGCTTGATTAAACCACTATAAAGGCCAGATAATAGAAATTAAGGAAATTGAGTCTGCCACCATTTTTGATTCTACAATTGGCAATATATCCTACAACTATTTATGAGTCCAACCAATGAGTGTTACTGCCATTAGCTTCTACCAGCTTAAAACTGTAGGCCTACTATCACCAATTTCCACAGTTATGATGTTATACCACAATCTCTACACACAATCATTTCCCTATAATTCTACCATCACATTCTACCACCAAGTTCTCCAGTTATACATGGTATTGGTCCACTTGGATCCTACCACAAATCCCTTCAAATCCATCTCCTACCAGTAGCTACTACAACTAGTATCAGGTGTTGATGCTACCATCCCTCTATATACTATCCTGTATGGCTTCCTTTACTTCGATTGAACTCCTCTGTAGATCATTTATGCTACAACCACAAGATACAACTACTACTACCATCATATCATTCTATCACCATATTTGTAGTACCATAGTTTCTTGTAACCATAATGATACCTCCACCATTCCTACCTCTATATTATATTACCTCTCTATCTAAGGCCTATATTATTCATATCTATGCTAATTTAAGGAATCTTTTTTATCAAAAAAAACCACTAAAAATTTTCTCCTTTAAAATATAGCATAATGTTGACGATAAGGTTGTCTCACAAGGTGTTTGTAGGCTATGTTACCAAACTATCAATTTCATAATTTTTGTATTATTAAATTGAAATTAGAAGTGGGGATTTCAAAAGAGTTAAAAAATTTAAAAAAATCATATTATAATTATAAATTGATGTTATATATTAAAAATTAGAAGAAATATAGATTGAAAAAGGGAGACAAAATATAATAGTAGTGGAAATGCTTTGATCCTTAGACAATGCCTTTATCATTGTATATAAATGTTTTCAAATTTAATTACCCAATGTATACATGAAAACCTAGAATTATACACATAAATATCCTGGGAACCATATAAAGACCTCAAATATGGGTTTTTATCCAATTAATAAAGTGATTATATTTCCCAAAAAAACTATGAGCAACAAAAACTAATCAAACATGATGTTCTCAAAAGGGAGACCTTACCTAAAGATGTTTAAACAATGATAAAATTATTATAAAATAATAAGATTATAGAAAATTTATAAAATAATTGAATAAAGTAAAAAATTATCAAAAATACCTTATTTAATAAAACAAAACATTTTGAGAATAGTTAAAAGGAAAAAAATTACAATTAAAAGAAAAACTAAAAATGGGTATACCTTCAAATCTTCTTTTCCCACCGCCAAAACTATTTCATACAAACATGGAAATATTATCTCCATTAGAACTCATCATATCTAGAATATCCTCTCATTTTATCCAACTTCATCCTTCAAACAATCATCTTGAAAGTAAGTGGAGTTGAAAATATATAATGATCAGGGATAGATAAAATGATGTTTTGATTCTATCCATCTGAATATTTCCCAATTCATTCATAGTTAGAGTAAAAATATCATAGAGTAATTTATTAAAAAAAATCACACAACTTATATCTTCACTCATAAAATTTTATAGACATTACCAATTATATCTGACGATTCATCTTTCAATTTTGTATGATTTGATTCGGTATCACAATGGTTGATTCAGTATTAGTCCAAGTTAGAATAAATTAATCACAAAATCCAGAGGAACCCACCCAAAATGACTTTTGATAAAAAAAAATTCTCAAAATACTAAAAGTGATTAAAAACTACTAAAATTCAATAGTTAGGGAATTTTAAAAATTTAACTCAAAACTAATCAAATTCAAAAAATGATGCAATTTCACATAAAAGGAAAAAAAATTAAAGATTAAATCATTAGAACCTGAAAAAAATGCATTGAAAATATAATCTCAATTAATACTCTCGCACATAGCACTTGGACTCTTGGAAAAGTGAGCGCTTAAAATAAATTTAATATGAAAAATTCAAAGCACACGTCAATGAAATTAACATAGCATAAATTAAAGGTACCCAACTTATAATTCCTTTTAAATATATTCATTTTCAAATTTTCTACTATTTTAATTCATTTAAATCCTATATATTCCATTCCTTCATGCATAAAGATTCATACCTCTCTTATTTTCCACTCAATACATGATTTTGAATTTTAGAAACGTTTTCCACATCTAAAAAAATTAACGGGTCACCATATTCATGAAAATTATCTAAATATTCCCCAATGTTTTTTTAAATGATTTTATAAAACATGTGGACTTATAAAGTTTTGTTCTAAGGTTTGATGGTTGGTTAGTTTAAAATGTAAAAAATTATGTGATAGAAGGAGATGGTCTTGATCTTTGGAAATAAGTATTTTATGATGCCAGTTCCACTCAATCATGGTCATATCCTCCTTCACTATGGCATAAAATCATATCCAAAATAAAATCAACACTTAAGGAAAATTCAAAAATTATCCAATTTAGAAGCATTACCATAATAATGTCTTTCCAAAATTTCAAAAAATATTAAATCTCAATAAAGTATGAACATTATTTTCCCTAAAATCTCAATAAAATAATAATATTAAATAACATTAATTATCTATCCATCCTTTAATTTTTCTCTATCACAAAGTATCAAATCATTGTATAGATATTAAAAAATTATCTCCTCCACACTTAATCATTTCTAAAATCACACATTATACTAGGAATGGGTTGGAGTCAAAAAAATAGATTGTAATTAGGATAACTAAATAGACATTTCATGGATAATAAGTGCTCAATAATGAAAAATATTAAAGTTCATCCAAATAAATAGAGGTTGTTTTCTATAGTACTTCTAGTCAGAAAACAATTTCCTCAGTAATTTTGAACATATATACATTAAATCTCATAAGTTTTTAAAAAAATGGAAAATTAATTTCTAAACAAGACTTATTTAATTCACACAATTAGTGGTATTACTACTAATAAGACATAAAAATTTTAGATTCCTAGACAAGTGATTTTTAACTTTGGATAACAAACATCATATGAAATTTAAATTTGAATATTCTTTTCATGAACTTCCACAATTTTGATCCCGAATAGAGCACATTCTAAATGACATTTATACTTAGTTTCATGAATCATTTTTGTTCTTTTAATAAATAATATTTTTAAATTAAAATAGTTAATAACATTGAATCTCACATGTTATATAAAAATGAATAATATTTAAAATAAAATAAAAAATCTAAAGAAAACCCAAAAACCCATCTAAAAAGGAAACATGAAAATTCCTAATATACCAAGGCTTATCTTCCCCATACATATTTTTTACAATATTATTATTTTGAATAGTTTATAGGAGAAGTGAAAATCAAAAATATAATACATAAAAAATAGGATGGAAAGAAACAACATGGTTTATATTATGATGGGACAGCCTTGAGTTGTCCTCTAAAAATATGAAACTCAAAAACCTATATGAAAAAAAATCCAAGAACCAAACTTTTATTGAATTTAATGAATGAAAAATAAAAATAATGTGAAGGGAAAAGATCCTTGTTTTGAACCATAAATTAGGTACCAGTTTTTGACTACATAGAGTTGTATGTTCTAGTAGGATATCCACATTATAGAGGTGGGTGTGTTTTTATTCTAAAACCCACCCAAATGAAATTTTCTAAATATTTATTTTCCTCTAATAGTTTTAGAAGATCCAAAAACCATATTCATTGAGGTATCTTACTATGAATTTTTATTCTCGTGATGTTGTGGGTGAGGGAACAAAATATAAGGTCATCCTCTCTCCACGTAATCCCCATAGATGTCCTCCATAGATTATTGAAATTTAATTTCATGATATATTTCATATTCAATTTCATCAAAAAAAATATTATTTCTTCATGTTAAAGTATCTTGGGGTTATTATCCTCATGTATTATAGTGCACTCTTAAACCGAGCGTACCATTATTTCTTCAATTTGATTGTTCACTTCCTTTTCAACCAAAAAACTAGTCCAATCAAATGTAATTTTAATAAAACATTCCTTAGAAGAAGTAGTAAAACATTTATTATAAAAATAACATGAATAAAATTGATCAAAATTTAATACTTTTTCCTATTAATGTTTTGGTTCCAGCATTATTTTTGAGTTTAAAAAAGTTGTATTGAAAGGGGCCATCAACTCAGGCTCCTCTAAATGTTTTCAAAAAAGAATCGTTCAACTGTTTATTCTACTTTAAAAAATATTGATATATATAAGTTCTAATTTTTCATAATCAAAATAAGGGATTCCACATGAATTTTTATTTTCAAAAACATTATCCTAATTATTTTCTAAATATTTTTTATTACCAACATTAAAACCTATAGTATTGTTAAGGTTAATGTTTCAGTTGAATCTAAAATACAAAATTAATGGTTGAACTCAACCATCTAGTCATCCACATATGGTTATTCAATATAAAAAATTGGTGGGATAATATTTTACTTTTCTTGGGTCTCTTTTTTAACTTTAAATTATTTACATTATTCTATCGTAAAGATAATAATTTTAATTTTTTGATTCCTTCTTGAATCATGAAATCATTACGTTAAATAATTAAACCAATTTTTTTGTGTTATGAATGAATTTTTCTAGAACATGAAACAATTTTGTGGGAGTATACATTTTAAAAATTTGTCATTACTTGAATCCTAAAATTTTTGATAATTTGACCAAGCATTGGAGAAGTCACTGTGAAAATCCATTTTTCATTGATTTTTTAAGACACTAAATTATAGGATTAAAGATAATGAATTTAAAAACTAAATAAAAAACTTAAGAAACCTCCTAGAAATAAATTATATTCTATATGAGGGTTTTTCCATGAATCCTATATCAATAATTTTCTCTTTACAAGTTTAAAAAGGGTTGAAATGGGTTTCTCATGAGGTGATTGTAGACTAAGTTATCGAACAGTAACATTGTTAATTTTTTTCGTTAAATTAAAACAAAAAGTAGGGATTTGAAAGGATTTCAAAAAAGTTAAAAGGAAAAAATATTATTTATAATATAAATTTATGTTAAATTTTATAAATTAGAATCAATATTATTTTAAAAAAGACTAAAGATAACAATAGTGGACAAGCTTCGATCCTCAAACACTTCCTTCATCGTTGTCTACATATGTTTTCCAACTAAATTACATAATGAATAATGGAATAAATAATATTATAAAAAATATATTTTATACCATACCTATACATAAAATATGGGTACTTATCTGCTTATGAGAGTGATTACATTACTCAATATCTTTGAGCAACTCAAACTAATTGATCTTATTGTGCTCTATGGGAAGACCATGCCCATAGAAGTTTAAACATCAAGAAATTTATTTTAAACTCATAAGTTAACAAAAAATATAAAATAAATTAGAATAAATTTAAAATAAATAAATAAATATAACTCTTTAAATAAAGAAAAAAAATTGTAGAAAATTTCAAAAGAAAAGTGATTACAATTAAAAGAAAAACAAAAAAGGGATATTCATTTAGATCTTCATTGCCCACTTGAACATAGAATTCAACCAAACAAGGATATATTATATCCATTATAACAACTCTTATCAATCATATCCTCTCATTTTAGGAATCATCATTCTTCTGACCATCCTACATAAAATAAGTGAAGATATAAATATATCATGAAGAAGGGTTGAAAACAATTTACATCCAACCAAATATTTTTAGATTTATTCCTAGTTGGATGTATAATATCACTGAGGCCTCCTATTAAATTTTTTAACAGGATTATTATATATCTACTTTCATAAATTAATATCCATTTTAGATGTCATGAAAAATATATTCCTTATTTAAAGAAAATAAGTTTTATAGATGAATAGACTATTCAAATTCATTATATTGAACATTCCAATTATCCATATTAATGAGATAATTTGAACATGATATTTAATATATAGATTATATAATAAGTACTATTTATTATCCAACTAGAATCACCCAATATAGAGTAAATTATCTATGGTTATGACTTATTTACTGAAGGTAGATCAATTATGCCCGACCATTCATCTACTAATTTTGACTGATTTATTTGGGCCTTAACATTTCTAATTTTGAAATAGGACTAGTTTTAAAAACTAAATCCTATGGGAAAATTTACCCTAAAAATAATTTTGATATTTTAAATTTTTGTTAAAAATATTATTCTCAAAATACCAAAGTGATAAAAATACAATTAAAATTCAAAAAAATGTATTTTCATAAATTATCACAAAACTCATCAAAAATCAAAAAATGATGCAATTTCACATAAAAGGAAAATTTGGTGGGCATTGAATTGCTAAAATACATATAATAATTATTTAAAATATCATCTCTATCCATTCATACACACTAAACACAAGGACTTAGGGATAAGTGAGAACTCAAATTAAATTTCATATGAAAGAATAAAAACACTTGTCAATAAAATTAACAAAGAATATAATAATGGAACCCAACATATCATAAATCTTCTTGTAGCTTCAATTCCAAATTATTCATTATTTTAATTAATTACATTCACATTTCTTTTATTACTCAATAGATAATGATGCCTACCTCACATTTTTTCCTCTTAACACACGATTTTGAATTTAAATAACGTTTTCCTGATTCAAATAAATGTAATGGTCCAAATAATCTTGAAAAAGGTTTTAAATATACAAAAAAAATTGAGTTAAAGACATGTATCATTCATAAAAATAGTGAAATTGTGGTTCTGATGTTTTTAATTTGTTGGGATTCAAATTTCAAGAATTCTGAGGCAAATGGAGATGAATTGGATCTTTGTTGAATCATGATTCCATGATTCATGTTTCCACCCAAGTATTGTCTTATAAACATTATTTGTGCTATAATATCAACAAAAAAATAAATTCAAAATTTATTTCATTGATAAACCATATAATTTATAATCCAATATATTTGCCAGAATAATTTCTTCCAAAAGATGAATTTTTGTAAAACCAATAGAAAGGAACATATTTTTTCTTTGAAATATATAGAAATTCATAACATTAATTTTTTCAAAAGATCCAAAAATTAATATATTTAAATATAACCAATTATCTCTCCAAAATTTTATTTTTTTTTCACTCCATTTTATCATAACATAGTATATGAAGATATAAATAGTTCTCCCACACTTGAGCATTACTAAAATCATTCAATGTACATCAATGGCTAGTTGGATAGGGAACTAAGATTGTAATTTGGACAACTAAAATTGTGGTTAAGGGCTAGTAAGGTCTCATAAAGATGAAATGTAAATTTATTATGAATAAATATAGTTCAATTTTTATAAAAAAGGCATTAAATCACAAAAAAAAATTACTCAATCATTTTTTACAAAAGTTCACTAAAGCTCACAATTTTTGACAGAAATTTGGAAATTTATAGTTAGAACAATAATTATTTGGTTCAAAAAAGAAGTGGGATTATTTAAAACAATATTAAAGATAGATTAGTTTCCTCACATGCAAGGGATTTTCATGGATATCATTCATGGAATTGAATTAAATATTCATTGGTATTTTCATGAATTAACAAAATTTGAATGTAGAACACTATACATATAATAATCCATTTTAGTTTAGTTCTATGAATAAAGTTGGTTCAATTCACTAACAATAGTTTTTAATTCATAAATCTAATTACATTGAAGTTCAAAACATAAAAGGACGATGACACTTGAAATAAATCACTCAAAATTTGAAAGAAAAAATTGTAAATAGAAACTTGAAAATAAATCACACAAAATCTTTATAAACCAAGAATATTTTTACCCAAAAATTATTTCATAAAATTTCCTCCTTGTCCATAGTTTATTTGACAAATTAAAATCAATAATATATGACATCCCAATAAAAAGTGATAAGGAATTACCCATCATGGGTTTTTATACAGAAATATCCTTGTGTTATCCTATTTAAATATGAAACTAGGAAAACTAAATGAAAAACAGAAAACATTATTTTATTGAAGGAAAAGAAAGAAAAATAAAAATAAAGAAAAGGAATAATATATTTGATTTGAACCACCAAGTACGCACTGATTTTTTGACTGCCTATACTAAGAAGTTGTGATGGATTATCAATAATCATAAAGTGGGTGTGGTTTATTTCTCAAAAACCCCCAAAATGAAATTTCTCCAATAGTTTTCAACCCCCAATGGTTGTTGATGATCCATAAATTAGATTTATTTAGGATCCCATATATATCTTATTTATTTTGATGATATAGTGTGTGAGGAAAAAAATAAAAGCAATTGACCAACACTTTATTCTCACAAATAACCACAACTGGTTGTTGAAATTTAATTCCATGATGATTTTCATCATTAATTTCTTCTTTCAAATTAATTTATTCATTAAAAAATATCTAAGTAACACAATTATCATTTGTAACATTATACTATTTAATTGAGCATACCATTATTTATTCAATTTTAGCCTTCACTTACTCTTTATCTGTTAAATTATTTCACTCAAAAATAGTCGGAAAAAATATACATAATAAGTAGTAGATATAAATTTATTATCAAATAATATGAAAAAAATGGTTCCAAAAATTATACTTCCCCATGTGATTGTTTAGGTTCTATCATTGTTTGGGAGTGGACAATAGTTATTATGAAATTACAAACAATCTCAGGTTCCTTAAAATGTTCTTCAAATTTCAATGGATCAAGTATTTCTCATTATTTGGAAAAAGTTTGATAAAAATGATATTATTTTTCATCTTCAAAATAAGGTATTTCTCATGAAAATTTATTTTCAAAAAAGTCATCCAAATAATTTTTTGAATCTTTTTTATTACAAAAATTCAAATTAATAGAAATGTAAACATTATTTCCCTCTATTAAATATAAAATAGAACCTTAATGGTCCAATACATCTATCAGTTCATCCATAAAAGGTTATTAAATATAAATAGTTGGTGGTATAATATATTGATTTTCTTGGATATCTTGTAGATATTAAAATTAAATATTTTCTTTTATAGTAGTTGTAATAATTTAAATTCATTTACTTCCATCTAGAATCAAGAAAAAATTGTGATGAAGAATAAAATATATTTTTTGGATCATGAAAAAATATTTTAGCTCTTGAAAAATATTTGTTTGCTCTGAGATTTAAAAATTTATCCTTAATTTTTTCCCTATGTTGTAGATAATCAAACAGAGGATAGGAGTAGTCACTGTGAAAAAACTATTTTTTAAAGAATCTGAATTAATGCTTAAAATCTAATAAATTTTAAAGGAAATTAAAAAATAACGTAGGAAACCTTCTTAGAAATGATGATAGTTTATGGAAGGGTTTTTTTCATGACACCTGAATCAGTAATTTCTCCATTAAAATGTAGCACAACGGTGTCCATGAGGTTATCTCGCAAAGAGGTTTTAGACTAAGTTATCAAACTATTTATTTTTTAATTTGTTTGTGTTAAATTGAAACTTAAAGTGAGGATTTAAAATGAGTTAATTAAAGTTAAATAAAAAATCAGATTAATATTGGATATTGAAGTTATATATTATAAATTTTGAGCAAGAAATATGGAAAAGGACAAACTAAAGAAAATAGATGTGGACAAGCGTTTAACCTCATACACAACCTCCTTCATAGTGTAAATTTTTTTCCGATTATATTACCAAATGTATAGTTCAAGACCTCAAAGTATATTTTTGAATTTAATATAAAATATATCAAGACTTCAAATATGGGTTTTTTTCTCTTATAAAACTAATTCAATTTCCTAAAAACCACTATATATCCAAAACTAATTTAACTCATTTTTATCAATGGGGAGACTTCACCCAATGATTTGTAAAAAACAATAAAATCTTTTTTTAGACATAAGTTGATAAAAAATATAGAAAAGAAAATAATAATGTACAAAAAAAAGTAAATAGACCTCTTTGAATCTTGAAAATTGTATCAATGCTACTTCATAAGTATAGAGTTGAGAATTAAAAGAAAAATCCAAAAGATACATGCCTTTATATATTTGATACCCACCTCCACTTGAAGATTAACTAAAATTTGATATATTCTCTCCATTATAAATCATATTCTTAAATATATCCTCTCCTTCCATCCAAAATCCTCCTTCTAAAAATCTTCTTGAAAAGTAGTAGAGATACAATTATATAATGATTAGGGATGGAAAAATTATGTTTTGTTTCTCTCCATCCTAATATTTATCAATTATACCTAGTTGGAGTAAAAATCTAATTAAGGTCCCCTATTAATAGTTTTTTAAACCAGTCTTAGATCTTTAATTGAAAAACGTGATTTCCATTAGACATGTGGTGAAAACATTCTTGATTTACTAAAAGAAATTTTTTATAATGAACAAAGAGTATGAATTCCTCATATTACATATTCCCATTGTCCAAATGAATGAGTAAATTTCAACATGGTTTTTAATTTAAAGATTTTACCACAAGTGATTTTTTTCTATATCTAGAATATCCTCATTTAGATTGTTTCATCTCATCTTATTCCTTATTTACATAAGGTATGTAAATTTTGTCTGACCATTCATCTACTAATTTTGATTGGTTTATTTAGTCCCAAAATGGTCAATTCTCCAAGTGGTCTAGTTGCAATAAGTAAATCCCATAATCTAAAATAAACCTTTAAATAATTATTCTGTAATTTGGATCATGGTTTTAAATTTTATTCTCAATATTCCAAATCGATGAAAACTGTTAAATTTGTATAATTAAATAATTTTCACAATCTTTCTCAAAACACATCAAAATTCCAAAAATAATATAATTTCACAAAAAAGGTCATATTATCGGGGATTAAAGTATTTAAGTACATATAAAAAAAATTATAATTTTATCTCTATAACTCCTCTATCGGAAATTATATCTCCATGGATATAGAGGCTAAGGGAAATTGACATGATAAAAATTGAGTTCTTATTCATGGTTGAAGGCTGCATGGTTGAAATATGAGGATAAAATAGTATGTTACTAGATAGATAAATTTAAGAACCCTTTTTAAGGGTAAGATTGAAAAGTATGATATTCACACATAGAGAATAAACACTAAAGTGAATTATTGGGATGAGAAACCCACTCCCATGATTGTCATACTGAATCAATATTTTGCAAAAATAACTAGACTATAACTTGTGGGATCATAATAATATTATGGGAGTTCAGAAATAGATTTTATGAGTACATAAAACCAAAGTTTGAAATATAAAATTAAGGATAATTAAAATTCATGGTATCTATTTTGATAATTATTTAATAAAGATCTCTATATTGAAATAGAATAGGAATGTTTTATGAATTTTAAAGAGAAAAATGTTTTGGAATTTGAAGATATATTTTATATATTCAAAAGGGTAAAACTTTTCATTAATAGTGATTATAAATGAAAAGGATATCCTTCTTTGAAGGGGATCATACAATCAACAAGGATTCTAGTGGGGGATTATGTTACTTTATTTATAACTAACAATTTAGTATTACTAAATTCACTTGTAACTCATATTCATGTTTCATTTCAAGTGTTGTTCATTCTAGGTTATCTCTCTCTCTAAACTGTGATGTCTTGTATAACGATAATGAGTAACTAACCCAATTAATATCTTAGGGGTGTAATATTATGCTTGAGCTAGAGTCCAAAATTAATTTCTACTTTAGGTAAATCTAAATATGATCCACTGTGGTTGTAATCATTTTCATTGTTTTCTAAGTATTGACTTCTTACTCTAAAGTCATTCTCCCTCAAATGATGAGATGTATGTGTATTTTACATGGTTATTTTATAGTTCACAATATAATCTCTACTGTGGAAGGATAATGTGTCCACTTATATGGTGGAGTGTGTACATTAAGGAGGTTTAAAACAAGATAATGAAGTTTCCACCTAGAAAACTCTATTGGAGTTAATTTTTATTATTTTCTTAACTTAATTATTATTGGTTTTTGTGGAATATTCATGTGAGGATTATTTTAACATTTCATTCTCATTATAAAATTTATTTTCCTTTCTTTCATAAAATAATATAGCACTAATCATAAAATAACTGAATCTAATATAGTGTGTGATTGACTATGAAGCTCCTCAATTTAGATAACTCTAGTCAGCCAGTATGCTGAACTAGGAAAAATATTATTTTTTACACCTCCCTACAATAAGGATGAAATTGTTTTACCACATTAGTGTTGGATAGTGGATAAATTAGTTAACTAAACTAACCAATCTTGTTTTCTACTCCAGGATAGCCCATATTGACTTAGAGTTGGTTTGTTTATGACACCTTTCAATTAATTGGTGTGGTTCCTACCTTCTCTCCTAGAAGATGGTGACAACATGGAAGTTGGATATACTCACATGGAGAAATATGTGCTTCTTAATATTAGAATAGATTTTTGGAGATAATAAATGCTTTCTTATTATATTAAGAGGTAAATTATTCTCTCATTTTTTATTCCCTTTCAAATAGTGGGATAAAAGTTATATTAAATTTAGAAAAAAATAAAGAATTGAAAAAAAATGGTGAAATTTAATTTCCATTTAATTTAAATAATGATGTTTAATATTTTTTTCCAATGTAATGAAATTAAATTTGTATCAAATAATAAATAGTTGGCTTCTATGGTCTATTCAAAAAATAATTCATCACTTATTATCAAAGTAAATAGATGGTCACAATATGTCATTGGGTAAAGGTGTTTGATGTTTTATTCCATTGAATACTTATATTTATAGATTTTATTTTTAATTCCATAAATAAAATGATTATAAGATTTGTTTTTTATATCCATGATAGGTGTTTCGGAGTTCAAAATAAAGTTGTTGTATGTAATAGTTTAAAAAATGATGGATTTTTTTGAAACTGTTAGTACCATAAAAAAGATTTCATTATAAATGTTAGTGTCTATTTTTATTAAATATATTTATGATCTAAGATATTAAATATTTTAAATAAATAATCCTTGCATTAAGGTGTGAGTATATCAGAAGGATAGTGCTAATAATGAACTAATTATTAAATTTGGATAGAATAGCATGGTATAACTATGTTTAAATTTTTCAACTAAGTTAAATGTATCATAGGGAGATAGATGAAATTTATAGATAAATAATGTTATTACTAATAATTTGGGTTCATTCAATTAGTGTGTAGAATAATTGTATGAGGTTTTAAGATGTCTAATAAATCCCTAGAGCATTTGAAAATCATTATAAAACAATTTTATGAAATATAAAATTTTGGAGTTCATTTAATTATTTTCAACATTAGGATCATATAAAGTTGTCTATTGATTCTTATGGTGTCACTATGACCATAATTCATTTATTGTTAATCCCATAACTCTTCCCTATTATAATACTTTTTTACTTCAGTGGAGTGTAAGTATTTGGATGCCCTATCTTATGTGTTTCCATGCATAAGTCTTTTGATGTTTTGAGATTATAAACCATTTCCCACAAGTGTATATCTCATAGACCAAGAATTTGTTTCTAAATAAATCAAAATATTAATAATATCAATATATTACTTTTCAAGCATTATCCTTTTCCATGAGTGTAATTCAGGGCTTAATATAATCCTTTGAAGTTCACAACATATGTCTCCCATACTTAGTAAATTTTTATATTGATGTTCAAATTTAAATCTGAGGAACATGGAATTAATTTGGGATGATGAAAGAGTGGTTCAATATTTATCTAAACGTTTTAAGCAACTAAAATGGTTTTTTATTTAAGAAAATAAAGTTCAAAAAGATGATATTCATACATTGAAGTAGAAGAGTAATGTTACATGATAAAATGAAGTTTCCAATTTTTTTGATTTCTGATGAAACTAAAAATCTTATGGTTCTTTCATTTTTATTTCTAGTTTCAAATGTTAAATTGATTTAAGAATCCATGATACATTCCATATTTGATAAAGAAACACTACCTGTATTTCTTTATGAAGAGAATGTAATTCTAGGTTTTCAAGAATATTATAGATGAACTTCCAACGAAGCTTGAGATGTTCATCAAAGCTTATATTATTGTTCTCTATTCTCGTAATAGTGAAAATAATGAGGAATTGATATGGAATGAATTAAATTTTCACAATCCTAAAAAGAGAGAAAAATTATAGATTTCATAAATCTAGAAATGAAAAAATTAGTATATGAATGTACTATTATTTTAGTGGATTATATATCACAACATGATTGTGATTTAATATCGAGGAAGAGATGCAGCTAAAGCTAATATATGGTGGGTTATTCTACAAACTACTCCTTTAATATGAAAGAAGATGTTTCAACCCCAAAAATATGAAGTGGAGTGTAATTTTTTCATCTAACTATGAGGTTTTCTATTATATATTTTTTATGATACATTTTATTTTAATAAAAATATGAATCTGATCTGATAATAGATATTCAATAAATATATTTTTGTCTGAGTTTAAAAGATAAGGAGAATTAATAAATGCTCTTCTGGGAAAAACAATTGAGTTAAAAAAGGGGCATGAAATATTATAGAATTCAATTTTTGGTATTTAATAATCATAATTTTGGGATGGAAACTAAAATAGCACCTGATGTTAAATTTATATATATTGGTAATTATAGGATCCATTTAATGAATTCGTCCATGCATGTGAGTTTATGAGAGGATATAGGACAGGAAAATAGAAAACGAAATAAGATTCTACTCCATCTTATACTAGAGATGATATAAAAGCTTTTTATATATAAAATCTAGAAGAAATATCTCATGGAAAAATATAAAGAAGATCCAGACCAACCTATAGTGAATAACCATTTATTTTTGATATAGTACTAAAGCAGAAGACGACTGTGCATCAAATCAAAAGGAAGAATAAGTAGTCAACCATAGTTTTGATTTCATCTCAGGATATCCTATGAAGGTATAAGTATTAGAGTCAATTTTTGTGCCAATTTGTTATGTAGTTCTTCATTTATTAGTGTCTAGTAGTTGAAGAAGATAGGGAGTAATCCAAGTTAGTAGATTTTTTAAAGAGATATAAAGTTGAGGTTTCACTAGAGACTAATTTGTATCTATATTTCCAAAAGTGCTACTGGAATTAGTAGAATATACTATGAGTTAAAGGATATCATCATCATTGATGTAGAATTATTCTGTACAGAAATGGTGATCGAATTTCAAGAGAGAATATAAAGGGAGAACTTCCACATACCCAGTGGCACTCAACCTGTGTGACTTCAGATATGCAAGGATAAAATGTAGAGAAATTATTAGTATAGTGAGAATTTGAAGTATCTTAGCGATAGGCTAGGAGGAGGAATTCATATGAGACGTAGGAATTTATATATTTTACTTTTTTGGTGAAGATATTAGTAAAAATATGTAATTGGATCAAGACTGAACTATTCTATGAGGTTAAATTAAAATAATGTAATTTGTAAAAGAGGCCACTGATTTTCCCATATCCTTTTAGTGGTACACTAGTTATTTTTTGCATTTACTTTGTTATGAGACTACATTTAAATGTTTCTATGGTTTAATAAAAATATCCTATTCCTATTTTTGTGGGAATTTTACTTTTATAATTTTATGAAAATAAAAGGGTATTTTCTCAATTTTTTATTGAATTTTTCTAATTCCATTATAAATTTATTTTTCAAATTTGTCAAAATCCACTAAATATTGATTTGTTTCACTAGGGATTGATCTTATGATACCATTCACTTCTATTCCCTAGATGGATTATGATGATTACTTTGGAAATGTTTTTCCCTAAAACTCATTTTTGCATGGGTTAATTAAGCTACGATGAAATAATGAGTGTTTTTGTGATCTTATGGAATACATATATATGATATTTTATTATGTGACATCTGAGTACATTATATCCCTCCATTGCACTGGAAAATTTTTTATATGTCTCGATTTAAAAGGGTACATGGGAGGTCATCCCAATCACAAGATGGTACATGGTTGGTCTGTATAAGACCGAGAGGGTACACAGGTAGTTAGCCCAAACCCAAGAAGGTATAAGGGTGGTGATCCCAATCCTACCATGTAATGAATTTTAAGATGTGTAACCTTGATATATTATTTATATTCTTATCTTTAAGTCAAAAACATATGTTTTATGTTTATGATATACTCTCATGGCTTACAACTAGTTATTAATGATTCTAAAGTCTTGGGACTCTTGCCTTTTGTTAGGACAAAGCCTTGCACATGTCTCATTATTTATGGTATTTCTATTATTAAGTATGTTTCCATAAGTTTTGTTCATATTCTAATACCTTTATTATTATCTACTTTACACTTATGATCATTGATTAAAATCTACTATATTTTTCATTAATGTGTATCTAAGCCCACCTTTTCCTATTTTTACTTTTCCCTAGGTTATGAAGAATATTTTTAAGTATCATATGTCTAATAATGGTCCTATGTGAGAAGCAATATGTATGATATGTTGAAAAACATTAAAGAAATAATTTTATTATATATATAGTCACCAAATATTCCAATACTTTATTGTTCCTAAGTCTTTTTTTATGAGATGTATTATATACGTAATAAAATGATGTAATATTTAGGTAAGAAATGATCTGACTTCTCATGCCCCACGACATGCCTCATCTTACTACATCCAAAATCCTTGACCAACTCCAACTTTAGATGGACACACATCAATACTAAAATATTTCCTCTATACTAAAATAAATCGGTTATATATTTACACCTCCACTATATCTATCCCTTTCACATCATGACTCAAATAGAAACTTCATGATCTCTTACTCCCAGATTAAATTTATACTCCTACCATGCTCTTCCCACTCTAAACTCTTCCCAACAACTTAAGCACCCAAATATCAAAATGAAATGGGATGAAATAATCCTATCCATTAGAATATAATCCTCATCACATAAAAATATGACAAAATAAATATTAACTATAAAAATTAATGTATTAGTAGAATAATTGTTTATATACAGGTTTCTACAACCTTCCCATTTTGAATTTTAGTTTTTGGAAGTCATAAAACATAGCATACAATTCTCTTGAATCATATTTTAGCCCATATAATTCATTCTTACTCTTATATATCATACTACCATCTTTGTTCACAATTAAACATATAACTTATGTAATGCACACATCATCTTCTAAAACTCCATTCAAACATGCTTGATTCACATCTATATGATATAATTTATAGTGTTTATAGGTTTTCACTAAATAATTATTTTACTAGTCTCCAGTGTTTAAACTGGTGAAAAATTATCCTCAAAATCTATGATTTTCATTTTTTAGTAACCCTTAAATACTAATATTCCATAGATTATTGAAATTTGAACATTTTAATTTACTTTATTTTAAATTCCTACTTGGTACCAATCACATTTTTATCATCATGTCTTAGTACAAATTCCCATGTACAATTATTCTCACTCTTTTCCAATTTTTCGGTCATAGAATTAATCTATTATTCATACTCAATTTATTCAATAATAGTTTATGACTCAACTTGTGATATAAGATATTTTTAATTTTCAATTCTTAATATCCTTCTTGTATGCATCAATTACTCTTTTTTGATAGTAATATTTTTATATTTAACATGTTTCTTCATTATATTAAATTTCTTACTTACATTTACATCACCTTTATATATATAATTGGTTTATTTAGATTGAGAATCAAAAAATCCTTATGCCTGTCTCATAATTTATGGTATTTGAATTTTTGAGTATGTTTTTATAGCTTCTGTTTACATTCACATACCCTTATTCTTATCTTATTAAAAATTATGATCTTCGATTTAAATCTACCATGTTTTTCATTATTCACTATCTAAGTTTTCCCTTTCTTATGTTTCATTATCCCTTGGTTATGAAGAATTGTTTTAAGAAGCATATGTATAAGAAGGTTACTATGTAAGAAGAACATTGTGGTATATATTGAAGAACATTCATGAAATAATTTGATTATATATCTAGTAACTAATGAAACCATAACTTTATGTTTCTAAAGAGTGTATTTTAAAGATATGAATTGAATATTGCTATAAAAGGATGTAATATTTATATAATAAATGTTATGGTTTGATCATACCCTACGACATGCCTTGTCACACTTCATCCAAACTCCCAAAATTAAATCTATCTCTAGTATGAAAAAAATTAGGAGAAAAATATTTCCTTTATACTGAAAAACCTCAAATACAAATAGTCTCCTCCACTTTAGCTAACCCTTTCAAATTTTGACCGAAATAGAAACTTTTCAACCTCTTAATCCCATATTAAATTTCTTCTCCTACCACACTCTTCTCAATCTAAACTCCTCACAACACCTCAACCACACAAATTTCACAATTAAATGGGTCATAATGATCCTATCCACTAAAAATATAATACTCATAAAAAATGATAAAATCAATATTAACTATGAAAATTAAAGAACCAGTATGAAACTAAATTACATACATGTTACTACAACCTTCCCTTTTTGTATTTCAGTTTTATAAGAAGTCTTTGAACTTAGAATAAAGTTCTCTTGGATTATATTTTAGCCCAATTAGTTCTTTATTCATCCTATGTATCATACTACTATCCTTTTTCACAATGAATCATTCAACTTATTTAATTAACCCATCTTACTCTAAGACTCTATTAAAACATACTTATTTTACATCTATCTAAAAAAATTATAGTTTTTATAGTTTGTTAATTCAAATAATATTCTAATAGTATTGAGTATTTAAAATTTTGAACAATTATCCACAAAATATTTGATTTTTATTTTGGAATAACCCTTAAAAACAAATATATCCTTGTATCTTGAAACCTTAACTTTTTAATTTAATTTATTTTATAGACCCACTTGGTAAAAATAATATTTTTATCATCACATCTTATTAGAAGTTCCCATGTTCTATTCTTCTCACTCTGGTCGAGTTAGATTTTCATAAAACTAAAAATTTATTCATGCTCAGTCTCGTTAAAAATAGTTTATAGTCCAACCTATGGAATAAGAGCAGTTTGATTTTCAATTTTCAATAACTTTATTGTATTCATCTAAGCCTATTAATTAATAGTAATATTTTCATATCTAACATGTTTCTTTATTATATGAAATTTATTTCTCACATTTACATCACCTTTATTTTTATAATTGGTTAGATCAAAATCAACATCGATAAAAACTTGTTCTCTCTTATATTCTTCATAATTATATTCTTATGAGATATGTAGGTTTGATTATTAAAAATTATCAACAATTACATTATGTTTCATATATTTTTTCACATAATTATAATAATTTTCACATAAAAATAGAAAAATCATTTGTACTGCCTCTTATACCAACATTTGTATCCTCTCCCATTTGATAGGTATCTCATTAATATCACTTCTTCTAACTCCTCTTACAAATTTCCCTAATAAGTTTTGATGATAATAATGTAACAAGGGAAACCAAAAACATTAAATTAATTTATCATTGGATTTTTATTTTACCACATTTTATATTATGTAAAGTGTGACTTTAGTCTTAGAAAACACCATTCATAATGTGTATAGTAGTCAAAAACAATTCCTCTAGAGAAACATTGAGATATTGTATTCAGCAAGCACTATTATACCCATCACAACTAAACTTCTATTTTTTCCTTTTTCAACACCATTTTCTTGGGATTGTATAATGTGTTATATTGATTCTTAATTCTATATTTAGGAAGATGTAATTAAAAATAATTATTGGTGTAGTATTTACTATTGTCTGATGTTAATATCCAATGTCGATGGTTGATGAATGATTTTTTTTTCTAATATTTCATAATGAATTAATGTTAATGTATAAGGGAGATAAAGTTATCCATGGTTATTGATTATCACAAAAATATTATTTTATAGAAGTTGAAGTAGTGGAGAAATGATGCTCAGAGAATTTTTATAGATCCAATGTATACAATTATTGGAAATCCACCCTGAATATATAATTATTAGAGAACAAGTTTTAATGATATATACATGTGCCATATATTTTTGGAGGTTGTTCCTTGGTAAAATAATCGATGAATCTATTATATTAAATAAGGAATATATTGTTTCGGTGAAGTGGTCTTCTATATATTCAGTGAAGAAAATATTTCTATGAAAATATGTTCTAGTTGAGGTTTTATAAGAAATATAAATTGAAAAGTTTAATAGGGAATAAAAAAATATGATTTTGATTTTAAAAAGTTAAGAATTATGAAAAAACAAAAAAAATTGAGATTAAGATAATGAATTTTTTTGAGACATATTTTATTTGAGGAGGCTTATGGGATACCATTTCATTTTAAACATAGTATGGGATAAGTCCATGTCAGGATGGTCTGTGTAGAGAGGGTTTATCATGTTCAGGGGTTTGGCATAAGAAGGGGGGTGTGTCTATGAATAATTAGATAAATTATTCCATTTAATGGGAGAGGTTATTTTAGGTTACTATTGATACCCATATGATTTTAATGAGTAGGAAAGGGAGCTAAGATATTTATTAGATACATTTATTTGGTGGTTGAAACTAATATGGGATAGGATTTTAATTACTTGGAATTATTCTTCCACTTAAAAACATGAAAAACATGGATATATGATTTTAATTTAGACTGAGTCATTCAACATAGGATCCTTTTGATTTCAACCACCCACTTTATAATTTTTGTTGGGTTCAGGTCTCTACATTCCACTCCATTCTTGATCACGTTATTTAAAATTTCATTCCACCCACTATGACTACTAAAAATGAGTAATACTAGGGACACTATAAATTGATAAATAATGAGATGCTTGAATATGATTATCTCAATGTACTTCCATTTTTAACTAATGAGAATCTTGATCATGTTTGGTCAAGACATGATGCATGGATGTAATTCAGAGAAATTAATAGGGGAAGAAGAATACATAGATCCAAAAATACATGATCATCAACATCTTGTGATAGATAAATAGTGGCATAAAGGTGATAATGTTTCATGATGAGGTTCAAGGGAATAGGTTTTACATAGAGAACATGTAGTATGAGAAGATAACATGAGGTGGTGTATTGAAAAGTTTGTGTTTCATTCACATAAATAGTATATGATATAAAGGTGTATACAAACTCAAAATGACATGATTCTTAGAATGATTTAATATATATATATATATATTGACTCGCTACTATAATTTAATATTACCATTCCATGAAGAACACCACATGATGATTAGTACATGAAATAGAGTTTATATATTTTTCAGAATTAAATGAAGACAAAAGAATCAACATTATCTTTAAAATATAGAAATAATAATTCTCAAAACATAAGTTTTTTGAGAATATTGACAAAATAAAGTTTCCATGTTATAGGAAAAAGAATCCTAGAGCATGAAATATTCACAAATTTAAAATTAATTATTCAAAAAATAAAATGAAACCCATATAAATATTTCAAAAGTGATGAGAGTTTTGAATAATTTAAGCATATTTAGTCTCTAAATTTTTTAATGAATAGAATAATGTGAGGCAGTCTATAAATATGAAAAATTCATTCCAAAATATTTACGATCAAAATTAAGGGCACATAATACATAGAATAAGATTTTTATTTTCTTCGTTATGGTTAATCCATTTAGAATAAGAAGAAACTAGGTTCCATAAAATTATAGAGATAATATACATAAAGTTCAATGAGTATTAAAGCCTATAATAAAAGAGATACCAGGTAAACATCTTATGTGAAAAAGTTTTAGAAAGATTTGTACAACTCATACTCATGAGAAGAAGAATTAAGGAGATCCTATGAACCTTCTGTTTCTTGATGATAAATTAAATTCCTCATGATACACTTACTATTATATAAATAAAAGGGTTCTTGTGGATTTTTGGATTCATGATGAAAAAGGATAATCCCTTAAAATAATAACTATAATAAAAAAACAGAAAGTTTCATATCAAATATATGAATAACTGACACACACTTAAATAGATGAAGAAGGATTAATACTCAAATATTTGTGTGAATAATCCCTGAAAATAAATTTATTGCGTTCTTAAAATACACACTAGTAGAAAATGGTCTTTAAATTTTGTTTTTTTAATTTGAATGTCAGTTTTTAACAAACGGTGAAGTTTCCAATGTAAAAAATATGACATTTTACGTCAGTTTTTGTAAACCGGCACCAAAAATGAATTACATTTGTTTTTTTGCATCATTTTTGTAAGCAAATTATTCCAAAAAAATTAATTCATATCATATTTGGCATCGGTTTCCTTATAACCCGGCGCCAAAAAGTTTTAAAAAATAGTTTCGACGTTTGTTTTTAGAAAAAAGGGACACCCAAAATGGAAAAAAACTATTTTTGGAAACGGTTATTACAAAAAAATGATGCCAAAAAGTAAATTTTTCTTCTTCCATGTTTTGTAAAATTTCTTAAGCTTCGATTTGACAGGTCTTGGAGCAATAACAGAGTTACGGATCAAACATTATGGTCGTCAGAAGATGAACATGTCAATGTTTCTATTGGTACAACACATTTCAAATAAATTTTGATAAACATAAATGAAAATCACATACAACAAATGAAAATTGTGATTGATAATTAAATTTACACCACAATTGGTAAATCTCATTCGAATGTTCTATATTTGTAACTCGATAATAATAATAAATCATCTCTATAAGCAAGATAATCGAGCTTTTTTGAAATGAAGGAAAAGAATAACAAAGAATCTAAATGATTAGAATAGGTACCATGTTCAAATTTACAAATGAAGTTGCATTGAAAACTTGATTGAATTGAAAAGATTGAAAATGTTGAATGATGGATAAAATGGATTTATATATAGTAAACGATTGAAGCTGCATTTAATGGAAATGTAGGCGGGATTATAAAAAATTAAACGTGCGTTGTGAAAAAATTGAAATTTTGGTCTCGCGTATTGTCATATAATCTTTGGTGTCGAATTTTTTTGAAACTGATGTGAAAGAGGATTTACATTGGTCTTTTTGCGTCGGTTTTTTAGAAAACCAATGCAGAAAATTGCAAATCAATATCCTTTTTAGTGTCAGTTTTTAAACAAACTGATGCCAAAAAGTAAAAAAGAAGTTATTTTTCACGTCAGTTTTTTTATAAACCGACCGAAAATAGTAAAAACAAAATATGTTTTTGTGTCGGTTATAAAATAAACCGATGTGAAAAGTTAAAAAAAACTTTTCACGTCATTTTTTTAAAAAACCGACGCCAAAGACTAAAAAAATGTTTTGGTGTCGGTTTTTAAAAAAACTGATGTGAAAAATAAAAAAAAACTATTGGCATCAGTTTTAATGAAAACAGACAGCAAAAATCAAAAACAAAATAATACAATGTTTTTTATAATTTCTAAATCTTTGATTTTACTGGTCATAGAGCTAAAATGGAGTTACGGATAAAAAGTTATGGTCTTTGAAATATTAACTTCTTTAAGACTTCTATTAGAGAAGATCAAATTCCGACAGCCATAACTTTTAATCCATAACTCCGTTTTTTCTCCACTACAAGTCAAATCGAATCTTAAATAATACTATAAAACTTAGTAAAAGAAAATATAATTTTCAGCTTTAGTTTTTAGGAAAACCGATGTCGAATGTTTTTTTTTTATTTTTGGTGTCAGTTTTCCCTAAAACCGACGCTAAAACATTTTTTTATTATTATTCGCATCCGTTTTAACAAAAACCGATGAGAACAATCATCAATAAATGGGTTTTGGATTCGTTTTTACTGAAAACCAATGCCAACATGTTCCCATACATACTTTTGGCATCAGTTTATAAAAAAACTGACGTTATTACGTTGACGTTAAATCTCGTATTTCCACTACTGACATGTGAAAGATGTGAGTCTCAAAAAAAAATTCATAAAACTAAGAATAACTAGAAACTACTGAAGCAAGTTTAATGTGAGAAAGAATATTTCTTCTTGGAATAATTTAGTGAAGAAGGAATGTAGGGTATTTTGTATTCAAAAAGGTTAGATCATTTTGAGATTGATCTCAAATGTATCACCAACAAGCATCCAATATTTTTGAAATTATTTTTTCTGTCGCCAATATATTGATCGAGGAAGAATATATTTTTTATGTGATGCAGTAACATCCAAAGAAGAAGGGCCATCTTATTTAGGTGTTCATTTAGGAAAATATTTGATGAATTTTTTGTTCCATTATAAGGAAAAAAAAATGATGAAAAAGTGGTTCTAGTATATAAATAATGATTTTTTGATGGTGGATGAAACATGCTCGACACTTTTGGCATACTTTTACGACACTTTTCATAAATAAAAATTATAACGAACACAAAATCTAAGAAAAACCCATAGTTTGATCTTTAAAAGTATTATGTTTTATAAAAGAATATAAACCTTCTAGAAATCTTTAAGGGGTATATTTTTCTTATTACTTAAATTGCATGTGAATGTGATTGTTGAGAGTTCATATCAGATCAATTATTCTTAACTGGTGCATTCATTCATGTTTTAGAGGGACTAATTGAAATGAAATTTTAAACTTAGTAAAATTTAGGTGCACTAATTCACTATCCCTTAGTTTCCGTGAACTATCCAGAGGGATCCATAACTAGTATTAGAGAATAGGTATTCTTGTGATTGAGTTTAATATTTTTCTCTCAGTTATTTTTATCAGGCTCTAACAGATTTTCATATATTTGATAAATTTATAAAATCCATAGGATATATAAAATAGGATCTATAATTGTTAAGAATAACATTGAGGTCTCTTCTAATACTTTAATAAATGGGAATATGTGATAGTAATAAATTTGAAAAAAATAATAAAGTTACGAAAGATAAACCACTACATGATGATGATTATAGTTGTACGTTTTTACTCAAAAAATATTTTTAAAGTGATACTTTTGAATAAATATGTTTTAGTAATGGTGTGTATAAAGAGGTTGAGTCTAAAAAAACAATTTAATAATTATAATCTCAATTTTTAAGGTATGTGAATAATATTCCTAATGAAGTGGTGTCATATATACTATAATTTTTAAGGATAATTATTGATAAAAAGGTATATAAATAAATATTATATAAAAAATAGAGTACATATGAGGAAATAAATTCAATAGATTCAATCCTTGGAAGAAATGGAAAAATTTATGACTCTTTTCATGGAAAATATATCAATTATTTAAGGAATTTTATAGGGTAATGTGTGTGAGAAATAAGTGATATATATTGTTCTTAAAGAGTTTATCCATTATTTTCAAATTATTCACAAAATATCTATGAATATCAAGGTTAAAAAATCTAAAATCCAAGCCTAGTAAATCAAGGACATTTATGGTTCTATACATGCAAGTAGCAGAAAGAATGAAAATTGCATTGAGAAGTTAAATAAGGCCTGAAAAGAAAGTATAATACTGGTTTATGATGATAAAACCCCCTCAACCTGATTAATATTTAACATGGGGTGAAATTGGGAAATCAATAATTTTATTTATCATTCAATAAAATAATTACATTTATTAAGGTAAAAAATTAAACATTTGTCTATAATAAATTATTAAAAAAAATTATATTCTGAGAAGTAATTTATGGATGTAAAACATTGTTCAATGATTCCCTAAATGCTAGAAATTCTCAACATGAGGAAATAACTTGAAATGTAAAATATTGTGACAGGTTGGTGGAATAAAATAACATGATTAAAGAAGATCTTATTCAAAATATCCCTTATTTGAAAGAATAAAATGAAATTACTTGTAGTGTCAAGGAGAATTAATGTAACAAAAATCATGAAGATCAAACTAATAAACTAATAATTTAATGTGAATTCAGTCTAGAATCGATCAAAAATGAAATGATTTACCTCTATAAAAAATTTCTTGAATTATAATCTAACATGAGAAATTTGGAAGAGACGCATATTGAACTTTATCAACATTATGAAAAAAATGATATTTCTGTAGAAAATTTTGATCATAGTTTTATATGTAATGATACTTGTATTAGTGGAATGTTAATCATAAAAACTTCCCTTGAAATTTCTACTCATGAATCATGGAATAATTTTACTCGTAACCTAGTTAATATTATTTCTAAAAATGTATTCTCATCAGACATGGAATGTTGAATTTTTACATTTGGAATCATTTGGGTGGTTTAATATTCAAATAATTTAATCAATTAATTAATGGAATACATATTCAAATATAAGAAAATTAACTCATATAATGATGTTCCAAAGAAGGAAATTCAAAATGAAAAATGAAATCATTCTAAATCTATCCTAAAAAATGTTAAAACAAAAATAATAATATTCTTTGGATATTATTTTATCATCTATATTTTTGTTCATGAAGAAAAGTGTGTTGGAACAATAGGTTATTGTATAAATAATATAGAATGTTTCACCTTATACTTCCAATCTTAGATCGAGTAAAAAAATACATTCTTTACAAATTGTCTTTCAATGAAGGATAATTTTACACTATTTAAGAAACTGCATAATCTATAATTAGTTTACAAAATCTCCAAAAAAGATTTCACACATACTATAGTCTTCTATATATATATATATATATATCTATTTTAATTTGTTTCATAACCTGGGTAAATGGAATCAAAATAAGGGTTAACTCAAATGCTGAGCAAGGGGAAGGGTATATTAGAAAATATCATGGAATTAATAATATGGAATGAATAAATAAGAGTAAAATAACTATATATAACAAAACACAACAGCTTAAAATAAATAAAAGTATAAAATAATAGAATAAAAAATAAAACGGATTATAATATTGAATACATTCTGATGGAATGCATAATGTCGGACATCATGATCTTTACCATCAATGCCTAAACCAATACATTATTATTTCAATAATGTCTATAACTTAGAAATAATTCATATTTTGGGTTGGAATACACTTAATATCCCAACACTTTTTTTTATGAGACCGATCGATTCATCGTGGGGATACAAAATAGCAGACCCACCCATAACTTTTTTAAGATGAATGGATTCACCGTATGAAATATATTATTATCAATACTATTAATTGTCATCTTTTTTTATTACTTGATAAAAATATGTTCTGAGATACAAAAATATATAATTTCAATATATTTCTATTCAATAAATTAACATATTCCTTCTATACAATTAAGTTGGATGTTTGAACAACACATAATGAACTTACCTGAGTATTTAATGAATGTATATATTAAAATAAAAAGTATATATATTTTCAATATTTCCCTAACCAATGGATGTATGGAATCTATGTGAACACCCTAAAATCAATGGAATAAAATATCATGTGTGTATAGAAGAATGTCATTGAAATTAAAATCATGCATATAACAGGGGATAATTTGGAAAGAAAAGGTAGTAATGAATTTATGTGACTGTAATCTACCAAATCAAAATAATATGAGGTGATTTAAAATTTAATTCAAGTAAAATTTATACACCATAAAAAGGAAACAATTTGTGAATATAAATCATATCTCAATGAATTAAAATTAAGATTAAAATCTACTTACATAAATGGTAACATAAGAATCTATAGAATGTGAGAGTGATACCCTAAAATTCAAAAATAATGAAATGAAATATATTTATTATAATTTAATGTAATAAATAGATAAATACACCATATAAAATATTTTTTTAATATCAATCATTTATCATGGAATTGAAAATAGAGACAAGTAACAGTTTTCACATTAGAGACATTTAAATTAAACCCCATAAAGAAGATAATTTTAGATGGGACATTAAATATAGGAATAAGGACAGAATACTAATATATAATCTCAAAAGTTAAGTAAGTACACAATAAAATGTAGAACATATTTTCTAGTATAAATATGCATAAATTTATAGAAATATGATATAAATAACCCTTATGCCATTAGAATCTTTTGAATAAAAATACATTGATGGATATAATTTAAAATGAATCATTAAATACCATAAATCATGATAGGATCATGATTAAAAAATCAAGGGGTATTAGGTAAATCATAACAAAGAAAATACAGTGTGTAATAAAAAATACTTTTCATAGTGTGAAAATTTAGAAAATATACCCTTACATTAATTCTCAATGTCCACTAAAGTGATTGAATTTATTGTATAACAAATAACTATGATAAAAATATATTCAAAAAAAATATTCCTAGCTATTACCATTTATAAACATAGTTTATAATTATTCTCTAAAAGTATATTAGATAGTTATTATTTCTTTTCGATACTCTATGTGGGTAATATTGATTTTTTTTGAACTTGTTTTATAACAACGTTGTTATTAATTATTCTTCTCAAAAATTTCATCATTATAAAATCATAAAAGGTAATGAAATATACTTTTTATAATTATTTATAATGTTATAATTTCATTTTTGGTAGTTTTTTTTACGATCCTAAAACATGAAATCAGTGATGATCATATTTTGGTGATTTTATATGAATAGAAGATGATATCTTAATTATTGAGTTTATAATTTATATTAGCATTCTAGAACCAAAAAAATAATTATTTTCTAATTTATATAATATATGTTTAGTAATTAGGGTAAACTATTCATCAATGATATTATTTTATAGCATTATTCAATTAGGTGGTTAGGCCAGCTCAAACATGAAAATACTATAATTAATGGATGATTATGATTATAAAATATGTTTATATTGGGAATAATATATTTATTATAGAAGAATAATGATAATATTTAGATTATTTTAAGATTATGAATCATATTTTCTGATAGTTTAATAAATAATAAATAAACTAGATAAATAATGAGATATATAACTATATAAAGGTGGTAGTAAAGACAAGGCAGGATTAACATTTTAATTTATCAAAGGATGAGTGGGAAAATTGGTAAACTATAATTTTTATCACCATAATCATAATTATATTAAATGTGTCTCGTTAATACATAATTTTACACTTATAACCATCTAACATAAGTGGTGGTGAAAAAAATGAAGGCATCGCCTCATGGAAGCGGTAGACGCATGACACAAGAATGATAGTTTCATTTTTTATAAAAGAAAATAGAAATGGTGGTTAATATTTTTTTACAAAAAATAATAAAATTAAATAGAAAAATAATAATAATTTATTTTATAGTAATTAGAAAATTATATTTGGGAAAGTAAGATTTAAAAAATCCTTAAAAAATGTACTAGTGTGAGGACATGGGTTTTTCATTGGAAGACTCATTTGAAATGAAGGTATCAAGATAATATCAAATGAACAGAGGCTCAAAAAATGAATAGGATTCTAGGGGAAGTACAAAATGTCATATTTTCAATAGAAATATGAATTTTTAGCAAGGTTATTTAGGGGTGGTGAGATTCTCCTTTTATAATTTATTAGAATTGATTTTTTATAAATATATCAAATTAATTTAAAGAGAACACATATTTTCCATGTCAAAAAGACTCCAAAATAAAAAATAATGGAGTGGGTGATATATATTCTATAATCCCTCAAAAATAATTTTCACACAATTTTTAACCAATTATTAAGTATTTTACTATTAGAATTATCACTTTTAACATTTTTTGGTTTTACCATGGAAACTATTTTTTACCAAAGTAAAAAATTTCAAATGTCATAAAATAAAATGGCTCTAATCACATTTATTAGAACTAATAATTTGAAATATTAAATATATTTTTTCATTTAAAATTTCTATGTGTATGAAAAATAATATTTATCGTTATCACATATGAAGCATGAAAACCTATTTTTAGAATAGGATTATTTTCAAGATAAAATTTTATTTATAAGTAAAATGTATAAATTTTTATATTTTTCATGACATAAATTGTTTTATTATAAAATCAATAAAATATATTGGTCTATCAATGAAATTAAATATATATCAATAATTGTATTTAATTAAAATAAAATACCATAAATAGTTATTATTATAAAATATTACTTAAGACCTTAAAAGGTTAATCATTGATTTGTTAAATTCAATATAGTATTTTAAAAATATATAGATTTATATCTTAAATATTTATTTTAATAATAAAAATATTATATAAACTTTTATGACTTACTCAAATAATATAAAAATCATAAAATTTATAGTTTTGGTAAAAATTGTAATTTTTCAACATTAACATCAAATAAAGTATTTCAGAAAAAATACAAAAAATCATACTAATCTATTTTTTCTACTATATATTAAAATTTAATTTCAATTTATTTAAATTAAAATTATCAAATTTTAGAATATATTTTTTAAATTGAATCATTAATATATAATGAAAACAGTTTTCATAGGAAAATAACCTTTTTAATATATTTATTATTATTATTCATATTTATTGTCAATTAAAAATCATATATGGAATAAAAATATTATTTATATCAACAATATCATTTATCCAAAATATATATATATAGTAACCTTTAATAATGTGTATAAAAGATAATTTTAGAATGCATACATTTTAATGCACAAATCAGTCATATTAGCTATTTAGCTACAATAATTGATTTTTTAATAATGAACTAGTATTAATAATGGAATTTATTTTTATTTATAAATATATTTCATAATTTTTTGCTCTATTTTTACAATACAATTCTACACCAACATCTTATTAACATTCAGTTGTTTTTGTTAATTTGGTGTTATGTGTGAAGAGATCTACTGAATATATTAGGATTTAAATAAAATATATAATTTCAATTATTAGAGTGTTGCATTATCCCCCATTAAATAAAATATTTCTAAATAATTTTAATTAACATTAACTAATAAAATTAGTTAATGGTTTCTAAATGATAGACACAAATCAATATATAACTTCAAATGAGGTGTCTACCGTGTTTTCTAATGTGTGACTAGGAGACACCTATTTTCCATTCATTATTTCAATTGATTGCTTCCCTTTTCCTTAAAGAATTTATTTTTCCATTACCAATTTTTCTATAAATGATGAATCTTCCTGTTCTTTTGAGGAATTACCCTAGGAGATTCTTCCAACATTTTTGACATAATGTAAATTGAATCCACTTTCCTTCATTATCTTCATGACCTGTAATACCATAAGAATCCATCATTCTTATATTTAGTGTGTTTAGAAACTCAACCATTTTCACATTAGTAATGATAATTATTTATACCTTCATTGGTATAATCAAAATATTCTTTGTCTTAACTCTTTTCCTGTTAGGTTTCTCATTAAGAAAATATCTTAATTATCAATGGAAACCATGTTTATGTTGGTTAACTTAGTATTTATATATTACTAGAAAACAATTTCTTAGAAGTGATGAACACATAACCCCATAATAACATTATTTAGATATTCTTACATGAAAATTTCAAACTTGAAATGTCATATTTTTTGAAATTATTACTGTAGTTTTCTATTTAACTTAAATCAATCCTATCTAAATCTTGGCTTGATTCAATTGGGTTATCTAATATTCATTATATAAATTACATAACATAATATATCATTTTTAATGGATTATAATGAGAATTTCATTAACCAAAGGATATACCACAAGAGTTTCTAGCTAAGTGAATAGAATTACCCCCCCCCCCCCCCATCATGCACTAGGGTGGATATCATGTTGATACTGAACTAGTCTTTTTCATGGTGATTACCCTTAAGAGTATCTAATCCAAAACTACGTCCACTTTATAGTATATATATATGGATGAAATTTCTTAGATAACCTCAAAATATCAACCTTAAAAATACTATAGGATTCTATCCTGTATTTATACTTATCCCATAAACATATCCATTAGATTTTCAAAAACATTTATTATCTTAATCATGAAAATATTTAATATTACAACAAATAACCAAAATATTTATCTATACATTTTAAATTATGATGAACCATAACTTATCAACCCTTAAATTATCCTCAAATAGCATCCTAAGCTTTAATGTTATCTCAACCATGGTTTAATACAAACAATTTCACCCTGGTCTCTCACTCCCAGATATTGTCTAAATAACACATTTTCTAAATAATGACTTCAAATACCAACAATATAATCTTATAAATAATTATCCCATAATTTCATGAATTATAAATGATATTTTATTACATACATTCTACTGATCTTTTAGGTTTGGATATTTTGAGAATTAGGATAACTCTTTAACTAAAAAAATCACATATCATTCTCAAATTAGCGACATTGTTTCCACTATACGAGAAACTACTTAATCAATAATATTTCTTCAAAATATCCCACAAAATTTCCGCACAACGTTTTTTCATTACATATCATGTGTAATAATTTTATTTATAACTTTGGGAAGTGGATAATTAATAAGGATGATATCAAATGTTCAATACGGGAAAACTCATATTATAAGCTATAATGGAATTAATAATAAGGTATAAATAAATAAGAGTAAAATAATTTCATATAAATGAAAACATCAATTTGAAATAAACCCATGGATAACATAAAAATATTATCAATCACATGGATAATAATAAATATATTCATGGTGATAGAATTCGTAATATTTGAAATATTAATCTTTACCATCAATGTCTCTACCAAGTCATTATTCTTACCATCAATCCCATAACCCACACATTTATACTATATTTCTTAGGAGTATACCAAATATCGACACCTTTTTCATATTAGAACAACTGATGAATTGAGGGTCTATATAATACTGAGACCCACCCATCACTTCATTAAGCATAATAAATTCACCATATGAAGTATATTATTTTAAATAAAACTCATAATAACATTTTGTTAGGGTTCAATAAAACTCTTTATTGAAGTAAAAACATATAGAATATCAATAATTTTCTAGTCACAAAATGAACATAAACTATCTCGAGAAAAAATGTGGATAGTTAAACAATACATAATAGACTTAATTAATAATGTCACGACCCGACCCAATGGGGCTCAAGCCGCGACTCCCCAAGCCCACCTCCAATAGCCCAGGGCCTGGCGACCAGCACCGAGTAGGCTATCGCACACATGGGAGGCATTAGCCTAAGGTACCTGTACACATGCACCAAAATACACCTCTATGCAACAGTGGAGAGATAAAGAAAACTTAAAAGTAAATACATGCATACAATCTATCCCAAACCAGAGTGCAACAGCAAAAGTACAAAAGGGAAAAACAGGGCCCACCAAAAGAAAACTACAAAGCGCGTCCAACGTGCTCTGAAGAAGGGGAACGCTGTCACAAACACCCGCCGGAAAGCTCCCTCGGCACCGCACTGGTAAACACCCCGGTCAGTCTCTCTCACTCAGTTCTGCCTGCTCTGGGTCCTCCTGGGACTCCATCGAAAGGCATGTGGTCTTTACAAGACACAAACATGTGCGGGCAAAGCCCGTGCAGGGGTGAGTATAAACATACTCAGTAGGCACCCCAAAAACCCAAAACAAAAGAGAGCAACTGAAAGGAAATAGTCTGCTCATCCCAGCCTGAGGGAACCCAGATGAGAGAGAAACTCCATCTCGTGACCATCCTCGTCTAAACACAACTAGTCAGCTCAGCATAGGTGTATGCCCATACATACACCTTGAACAATACAAATATAATCAGCTCACGCAATAAGCCACATGAGATACCGACCTCAACACCAGCAACTGTCCACAACTAGGAGAGTACACACCACGAACATTGTCATCCCAGATGACACTCATATGAGAGAAACACTCCATCGGGTTTCTCACAAACCTCTCAGACGCTCACCCGAGAGATCACGCTCATCGGTTGGCATCACTAAGGAAACCTCGCTGAAACAACAGAACCACCAAACTCCTCGGATAGGGGATCGCTCCTAGGGTCCGCTAGGGGTTACCCGAACCCACTTTGGTATACGAAGCTCACAGATAGGGGATCACTCCCAGGGTCCGCTGGGAGATACCACGACCCGATCTGGCATACGTAGTTCTCACAGAGAGGGGATCACACCCAAGATCCACTGGGGGATACCACAACCCGATCTGGCGCTAGATAGAAGCACGTCACACAAATAGAGGATCATCGCCCATATAAAGGTGGTCACGATGATACCAGAACCCTATCTGGTAAAACTCGTGATGTAGGGGATCGAACCGACGATGCTGTAACCCTACTGAAACCACGCACTTAGTAGGGGATCGCATAACCAAAGATACTGCAACCCTACTATACACCTCATGCTGAGTAGGGGATCGTATACCCGACGATGCCACAACCCTACTGAGTATGGCCCACCATTTAGGAGATCATAATCCTGATGATGCCACAAACCCTATGGGGTTAATCTGCAAGATAGGGGATCTCCGCCCGTGAATAAGTAGTCACAGCGATACCAAGAACCCGATCTAGGGAAAAGATGCTAGAGGATCCCACTCCGGCCCCACCGGAGGGATGCCACAACTCTAACAGTTTAAACATCCCATCAAGAGGATCACAACCTATATGAAGGTTGTGATGCCACACGAACCCTCGTGGGAAGGAACCAAGGGAGTACCCTCAACCAGTGCTGGTCCAAAACGTCGCTATCTCGAGCAACCCACAACAACGCCACACTATGCACCTCCAAGGCCAATACCGAGGCAACCATCACAGTCTACATGGAAAAACACACAGGATAGGCTGTTTACTCGCCCGAAACGGAGCACCAGTGAAAAAGTCATTATTCACCATAGCTAGCTCGTGTGGGGCCCATACAACGATCCCGAAAACCATCGTGCGACCCATACCACGACGATCCCCTCGAAAAAACAGGCGGAATTGACTACTCGCTCGTCCGAAACGGACACCCGGTGAAAAAGGTACTATTCACCAAAGCCAACTCGGGTGGGTCCCACGCCTCGATCCCGAAACTCATCGAACGGATCACACCATTGAGATCCTCTCGGAAAAACACTTAGGATCGATTATTCATCCGTTAAAATCGGACTCCGGGTGCGAAAGATGCGTTTCTCCGCAAACGCCAAAACCCAGCCTCATCGGGCCCACACCCCGTCCTCAGTCTCAACACCCAGGAACCATCCCAAAACGTCCGTCGTACCATCAGGGTCTCAACGCCACTGACGGCATGTCATTCGGACACTCCGGGTAGAAGTTACGGCCGATCAAAGTCGAATAATAATTTAAATATTATTATTATTCGACGTTTCGTGACCCCAAGTCATGGACCCAGCCCGAAAAAAAAACCTGAACCTATCCCAATTGGTCCGTCTAAATGCCAGGGTCGCGTCGCCACAGACGGCACGCGAATCGGAAATTTGGATTAAACAAAAATGGTGTTTTTAGAACCCCCAGACAAAAAAAGGACCGGACCATCCCCATCTGGCCGGTCCGGCCAGCCCGAACCGGCCCACCCCGGCAGGTCCGGCCGCCGCAAGCCCACGCTTGCCGGAGGCCCTCCGCCACGCCGCCGCGCTGGGCGGCACACCGCCGCCTCACCGGGTCGGCCCGCCGTGGCCGTCTGCCATCCGTCGGCGCCGGCGCCGACGCGTCGGAGCCCAGCCGGCGGATCTTCCACGGATCGCCAGAAGCTCCCCGGTGGTCCGTTTTGCGATCCAGAGGCTTCTGCGCAACCCTCGAGACCCGATCTACACTGCTACGGCTTCAATTTTCAAGAAAATGCATCAAAATGGGATCGGGATTAAAACTCAAATCAGCCTACCTCGCGGGCGAAACCCCGACGTTCTGCCTTAGATCCGTGCTCCTGGAATGTCCGCTGTCGAATTCTGAGCTCGTGGGCGCTTTTTTTGCTCGATTCAGTAGAGCGGCGGCGAAGAACGTCAAAGAACGTCGAGTGGAACGATAGGGGGGCGCTGATATTTATATCCGCCGCCTGCCGGCGCCAAACCTTCCTCGGACCCGACACCTGATGCGAACAAAGGTAAGGTCAACCCTAGGGTAAACGCGTCGTTCTGAATGCAATGGCGGACTCATATTTTCAATCTGAGACTCCGTTCAGAAGTTATTCGAGCCGACGCTCGCACACTAAATTCTCCATTTATTTACGAAAATGCCCTTGGTGGCGTTTCTCACCGTAGGCCCGCGACCGCAAAGTTTACACCTCGCCTAGGGTAAACGGCACGTTCCGGATGCAACTAGGCCCTCAGATTCCCGTTCTGAGCTACCTTTTA
The DNA here is from genome assembly GCA_963277665.1 of Viscum album. NCBI lineage: Eukaryota > Viridiplantae > Streptophyta > Magnoliopsida > Santalales > Viscaceae > Viscum > Viscum album. The sequence goes on along the minus strand of OY728119.1, from coordinate 271,811,567 downwards.
GGAGATATCACACCCTCGCCACATGAACAGTATAAAAATACTTAATATTTTTATAAAATTTATTTCGGGCACACCGGGCCTCAGAATCACACGCCATCTTCACGCCTAGCTCTGGAATTCTTCGTAGAAATATTCCAAAGTCTGACAGGGCCAAAAACCCAAGTCACTACATCCTCCCCCACTTAGAACTTTTCATCCCCAAAAAGCCCTAAGCACGAGGAAATAGACTGGACTCTCAACTGGGTCTCGCACACTAGCGAGTTCGACCACAAACGCCCATGCCCGAACACATAATTCTGAGGGACTCATCCTCCACATCTCGATATTATCCGCTTTGGGCGGCACTGACTCGCCCGCACGTTTTTAATCGCGTCACAAAAACATGTCTCGGTGGGGGAAGGTTCCCTCTATTTCATGCATTCTAATCATGCCGAACAACACCCACACAGGGTCTTACCAACGCCCTGAACAAAACTCGAGCAAGCACCAAAAAGGAAAGGGTACCTCTAAACAGTTTCTAACAAACTAATGTAGTAAGTAGAAAAGACACAAGGCGTATCTCTATCCATCCGCAGAGCCTCTGGGTCAATAGCCTCCAGGGCATGCAGTTGTCCTCGCCCTCGGCCACTAGCTCCCTGAGCTTGGCGTGGACCACCTGGGGGTGGGGGTGGTGGAAACTGATACCGCCTACCACCTCCTCTTGCTACACCCACTCCGCTGCCACGCCCGCCTCCCTACGGACCTCCTTGCTCAAGATGATGCCTCTGAAAAGGTGGTCCATTGATCGTCTCCCTCTTAGCAGCACGTCGGGTAGGACAATATCTAGCAACATGTCCCCAACCGTTGCAAGCATAACACCACCTCTCCTGCGGCTGACCAAAACTGGCCTGCAAACCCTGTGAGTCCTGAGCCTCAGATCCTCCATCTTGGGGTTGCCTCCTGAAATGTCGACCACGTCCAGACCCCTGAGTCTGTCGTCAGCTACCAGATGCCGATACGACTGACGAAGTCTCAGCTCTCACGTGCCCAACACTAATAGGGGGAATCTTCCCATCCAGAAAACTCTCCACCACCAACGCTCACTCCAGCACTCCACCATAGGTGGGCAGGCACAAGGAAACCACACCTGCTCAGATGTCCCTGCATAAACCCTGCTCGAAGGTCTGAGCCCTATAGAACGGGTCTCGAACCATATCCGGGGAGTAGCGCGACAGGTCTGTAATCCTCATCGAGTACTCCGACACAGTCAGGCCCTCCTGCCGAAGCTGCAGAAGCTCCTAAATCCGCACTGACCTCAGCATCACCGGATAGAACTTTTCCCTGAAGAGCCGCTCAAACTCTACCCACGTGAGCGTCTCCTCGTCATGGTACTGCGTCGCCAAACTCCACCATCGCCCAGCCAAACCATACAGAATGCTCGCCACTAGGACCACCATCTGATCTGGAGGTGTCCTCACTAGGCAGAAAACTTGGATTACTGCCTCAAGCCAGTCATCAGCTGCCTAGGGTTCTGGATCACCCCAAAAACTCAGAGGTCGATGCCTTTGGAACTCGTGCAGTGCACTCCGCCTGCGCACAACCTTGTCCTGCACTTTTGGAACAACCAGCTGATCGACAGGAGGTGGCTCAACTGGTGGACCACCTGGAGGTCCAGCCTCAGAACCTACGCCCTAGTCCAGAGCCTCTGCACAGGGAGGATCGTCACCAAAATCCTGCTGCGGAACCCTCGCTGGCTGTCATCGTGGAGGCATCCTTAAATACATTCAAGACGCACCACAGTCAAAGAGTATATCTGGAGAGCTGACTCAAGAAGGACAAGGAAAACCCAAAAACTCAGTTTTATATGATGCATGTACCATTATGTCTCTACGACCAGTGTACGAATGTACCGAGTCAAAAGGCAGGTTATCAGAGTCCTAGTGTATGGATACATCGGCCACCGCACCAACACTATAGTCCCTGTCTGGAAAGCCGAACTCGAAACATCCTTACATTGACGCTATGAAACCCAAACCAAACTCACAGCTAGACAAACTACACTCTGAGATCCCAAAGGTGGAACCTCTTATGATACCACTCTGTCACGACCGGACCCAATGGGGCTCGAGCCGCGACTCCCCAAGCCCGCCTCCAATAGGCCAGGGGCTGGCGACCATCACCGAGTAGTCTATCAGACACATGGGAGGCATTAGCCTAAGGTACTTGTACAAACGCACCCACAAACACCTCCATGAAACAGTGCAGAGATAAAGAAAACTGAAAAGCAAATGCATGCATACATTCTATCCCAAACCAGAGTGCAACAGCAAAAGTACAAAAGGGTAAAAGAGGGCCCACCAAATGAAAACTACAAAGCACGTCCAACCTGCTTTGAAGAAGGTGAACGCTGTCACAAACACCCGCCAGAAAGCTCCCTCGGCACCACACCGATAAAAACCGCAGTCAGTCTCGCTCACTCAGCTCCGCCTGCTCCGGGTCCTCCTGGGACTCCGTCGAAAGGCCTCTAGTCTGCACAAGACACAAACATGTGCGGGCAAAGCCCATGTAGGGTTGAGTATAAACATACTCAGTAGGAACCCCAAAAACCCAAAACAAAAGAGAGCAACTAAAAGGTAACAGTCCGCTCATCCCAGCCAGAGGGAAACCAGACAAGAGAGAAACTCCATATCATGACCATCCTCAGCTAAACACAACTAGTCAGCTCAACTCAGGTGTATGCCCATACATACACCTTGAACAATCCAGATATAATCAACTCACGCAACAATCCACATGAGATACCGACCTTAACACGAGCAACTGTCCACAACCAGGAGAGTACACCCCACGAACACTGTCATCCCAGATGACACTCATCCGAGAGATACACTCCATCGGGTTTCTCACAAACCTCTCAGACGCTCACCCGAGAGATCACGCTCTTCTGTTGGCATCACTAAGGAAACCTCGCTGAAACAACAGAACCACCAAACTCCTCGGATAGTGGATCACTCCTAGGATCTTCTAGGGGATACCAAAACCCACTATGGTATACGAAGCTCACAGATAGGGGATCACTCCCAGGGTCCACTGGGGGATACCACGACCCGATCTGGCATACGTAGTTCTCACAGATAGGGGATCAAACCCAGGATCCGCTAGGGGATACCACCACCCAATATGGCGCTAGACATAAGCACGTCACATAGATAGAGGATCATCGCCCATATAAAGGTGGCCATGATGATACCAAAACCCTATCTAGTAATACTCGCGATGTAGGGGATCGAACCGACGATGCGGCAACCCTACCGAAACCACGCGCAAAGTAGGGGATCACATAACCAATGATATTGTAACCCTACTATACACCTCATGCTGAGTAGGGGATCGTATACCCGACGATGCCACAACCGTACTGAGTACGGCCCACCGTGTAGGGGATCATAATCCCGATGATGCCACAAACCCTATGGGGTTAATCTGCTAGATAGGGGATCGCCGCCCATGAATAAGTGGTCACAACGATACCAAGAACCCGATCTAGGGAAAAGATGATAAAGGATCCCACTCTGGGCCCAACGGAGGGATGCCACAACTCTAACAGTTTAACCATTCCGTTGAGAGGATCACAACCTATATGAAGGTTGTGATGCCACACGAACCCACGCGGGAATGAACCAAGGGAGTACCCTCAACCACTGCTGGTCCAAAACGTCGCTAACCCGAGCGACCCACAACAACGCCACATTGCACACCTCTGAGGCCAATACCGAGGCCACCATCGCGGTCTACGTGGAAAAACACACAGGATAGGTTGTTTACTTGCTCAACACGGAGCACCGGTGGAAAGGTCACTATTCACCGTAGTTAGCTCGTGCAGGGCCCACACAATGATCCTGAAACCCATCGAGCGGACCATACCACGGTGATCCCCTCGAAAAAACAAGCGGAATCGACTACTCGCTCGTCCGAAACGGACACCCGGTGAAAAAGGTACTATTCATCGAAGCCAACTCGGTTGGGGCCCATGCCTTGATCCCAAAACTCATCGAACGGATCGCACCATTGCGATCCTCCCGAAAAAACACTTAGGATCGACTATTCATCCATCAAAATCAGACTCCGGGTGCAAAAGTTGCGTTTCTCCGCAAACGCCAAAACCCGGCCTCATGGGGCTCACACCCCGTTCTCAGTCCCAACACCTAGGAACCATCCCAAAAAGTCCGTTGTACCATCAGGGTCTCAACGCCACCGACGGCATGTCATTCGAACGCTCCGGGCAGAAGTTACGGCTGGTCAAAGTCGAATAATAATTAAAATATTATTATTATTCGACGTTTCGTGACCCCAGATCATGGACCCAGCCTGAACAAAAAACGTGAACCTATCCCAATAGGCCCGTCTCAATCCCATGGTCGCTTTGCCACATACGGCGTGTGAATCGGGCCTTTGGATTACACAAAACGGGGGTTTTTAGAACCCCCGGACAAAAAAAGGACCAGACCGGCCCCACCTGGCCGGTCCAGCCGGTCCAGCCGCCGCTGCCACCGGCCCGCGCCGGAAGGTGGCACTCCGCCGTGCCGCCGCACCCCAGGCGGCTGCCACCGCCTCACCGGGCCGGCCCACCGTGGCCAGCCGCCATCCGCCGGTGACGGTGCCGCCGCGCCGACAGATCTTCCGCGGACCGCCGGGAGCTCCCAGGTGGTCCATTTAGCAATCTGGAAGCGTCTGTGCGACCCTCGGGACCCGATGTACACTACTACGACTTCAATTTTCAAGAAAACGCAGCAAAAACAGGATTGGGATTAAAACTCAAATCCGCCTACCTCACGGGCGAAACGCCGACGTTCTACCTTAGATCCGCGCTCCAGAGCTTCCGTTGCGTGCTCCTGGAACGTCCGTCATCGAATTCTGAGCTCGTGGGCGCTTTTTTTTTCTTGATTAAGCGGAGCGGCGGCGAATAACGGTGAAGAACTTCTAAAGGAACGAAAATGGGGGGGGGGGCGCAGATATTTATATCAGCCGCCCGCCGGCGCCAAACCCGCCTCAGACCCGACGCCCAATACGAACAAATGTAAGGTAACCCCTAGGGTAAACGCGCTATTCTAAACGCAACGGAGGACTCATATTTTCAATCCGAGACTTCGTTCAGAAGTTATTCGAGCCAATGCTCGCACACTAACTTCTCCCTTTATTTACGAAAACGCCCCTGGTGGCGTTTCTCACCGCAGGCCCGCACCCGCAATGTTTACACCTCATCTAGGGTAAACGGCATGTTCCGGACGCAACCATGACCTCGGATTCCCGTTCTGAGCTACCGTTTAGGAGATATCACACCCCCTCCACATGCATAGTATAAAAATACTTAATATTTTTATAGAATTTATTCTGGGCACACCGGGCCACAGAATCGCACGCCGTCTTCGCGCCTAGCTCTGAAATTCATCGTAGAAATATTCCAAAGTTTGACAAGGCCAAAAACCCAAGTCGCTACAAATAATCAATAAACACCCATATCAGAATAAAAAGTATACATATTTCCAATATTTCACCAATAAATGGATGTATAGGATCAAGGTTAACTCCCTTCAATCAAAGGAAATAAATATAGAGTGTTCAGAAAGGAAAGACTTTAGAAGATAAATAATTCCAATAAATGATGATCATTTAGAAAGATAAATTTAGTGATGGATTTCCATGAGTTTACTCTACTAAAAGAAAAATAGTATAAGAGGATTTATTCATAGCCAATAAATACACCAAAAAATGTAAACAAATGTGAATATGAATCATATCTCGGTGAAGTAAAATTCAGAAGAAAATACCCATATGGTAATTGTAACATTAGAATCAAAAGAATATAAGTGGGATTACATGAAACTAAAATATATTGAAATGAAATATATTAATTATCATTAAAAAATGGTAGTGAATAAACAATATAAAATAAAATATGGTTTGTAATATCAGGCATATCTCGTGGAATTGAAAAAAGAGGAAAATAAAACTTAAGATTTTGGAGGCCTTTCAATTAAAACTACTTGTAGGATATAATTTAATATGGGACATTGAAAACTAAGAATGAATACAGAATAATGATATAAAATAAAAAGGGTAGTAATTACACATTAAAAGGGAAAACATGGTGTCCAAAATAAAAATGTCTCAAGTATTGAAATTTGTAACAAGACCCTTAGGAAAATATAATATTTTGAATCAAAAAAAGTAAGGACATAATTTGAAATGATACATTAAATTACATGAATAATTAGAGGTTCATGATACAAAATATTAAATTGGAAGTAGATACGCTATGAAAAAAATATGGAGTATAATTATAAATAAGTCTCAAGGGGTCAAAATAGAGATAATAGACCCCTGGCTAAATTCTGGACATACACTAAAGCATGTGAATATGATATATAAAAAATAAATATATTAAACATCTATTTTTAAACTTATTCATAAATACAACCTTTTATGAACCAAATTTATAACATTTCTCAACATTTATGTTAGATAGTTATTCTCAATTTTTTATAACATATGTGAGTAATATTTATTTTATTGAATGGGATTCATAATAGGAGTGTTTTTATTATTTATTCTCCAAAATTTAATCAATAAAAGATAATACAAAGTAATATAGATGATGTTTTAAAATTATTTATAATTTTATAATTTCATTCTAATGTAATTATTTTTTTTATCCTTAAACATGAAATCAGTAATTAGCATGTTTTCTTGATATTTCACAAATAGACATTAGTATATTAATTAATGGGTTTAATAATTAATGTTACCATTGATGAAACAAAAAAATATTAATTTTACAATAAATTTCATATTTTATTAGTAATTAAGTTCTCATATCCATAGATGATATTATTATATAGCATTCTTTATGTAGGTTGTTAGACCACCCAAACATGAACATACCACAATTGGATTATTATGATCATGAAAGAATTTTTTTTGAATAATATCTTTATTATAGGACAATAAATATATTACTTATATAAATTTATGTTTTTTAATTATATTAGAATATATTTTAATAAATAACTAGATGAAAAATGTGATACTTTACTTTATGGCGATGGTAGTCCTAAAAAATACATAGTTAATATTTTCATTTATCAATGAATGTGATAGAAAGTAGGTGGATTATGATTTTTATATTCATAAACAAAATTATATTAAATATTTCACAATAATTATTAAATTCCATCCCTAAAACTAGAAAAAATAGTATGTGGTGAAAATAGAAGTTTTCCTTTCATAGAGGTAATAATACACACAATGCACGAATGATAGTTTCATTTTTCTTAATATAAATTGGAAAACATGGTTAATTCTTATTAACATAGAATAATAAATTTATTATAAAAAAATATTTTATTATATGGTAGTTATAAAATAATATTTCAGAAATAATTAATAAAACGAAAAGAGAAGAAGAAAAATAATCGGTATTGAGGACTTGGGATTTCCATTAGAAGACTCCTTGGAAAGAAATATCTTAGGAAAATATCATGTTAATATAATATTAAAAGAAAAAGAATATTATTATAGGGTATGTAGAAATAGTAGAGTTTCAAGTGGAAACTAAATTTTTTTGGTGGTTCTGAAAGGGTGGTCAGAGGTCCCTTTTATAAGCAGTGAGAATATAAATTTTTGTAAATATTTCAACTTAATATAAAAATGGTGCACGTTTCACATTTTAAGAAGACACAAAAATGGAAAAAAAATGGAGAGTAGGTTAATATAAGGTTGATAATATCTTAACTATTCATTTTACACATGTTTTACAAATATTGTTTGTCCTTACACTTTGAATTTCAACATTTACAATTTTTACTTTTACCATAGTAACGAGGTTTTACCAAGTATATAATAATTTATTCCGGAAAATAATATTTAAATTATTACATTATTTATTACTACTGATTAAAAATATTAAATCCATTTTATCAAATAAAATTTATATGTTTAATAAAACTCAATTTAAACATTATGACATGTGACGTGTAAAACCCTATTTTTTTGAAAATGTTTATTTTTATTGTAAACATTTATATGTATTGTAAAAGTATCAATGTCATTGATTTTAATAATATAAATTTTCTTATTATATGAAATAAAAGTTTTGTGTGTTTCAAATAAATCAAAAATTAATTTTGAAAAAAATAATATTTATATACAATAAAAGACCAAAAATAGTTTTTATTGGAAAATAATATTTTACTACTTATAATGTTAATCATAGGTTATATAAATTCAAAATTGTATTTAAAATATGTATACTTTTACATACATAATACATTTTTTACTAATAAATTTTTTTATAAAATTTTTGATATTTTTTTATTATCATAAATTCAAAAAATTTATAGTTTTATAAAAAACTATATTTTTTCATTATTCCCCTAAAATTAAACGATTTTAGAAAAATTCCAAGAATTTTTACTATGATAATTTTATTATTATAAAGAAAAATATGAAGTCAATTTATAAAAATTCAATTTCTATAATTTTAGAATATATATTTTAAATTAAAATATTAATATATATTGAAAACTTTTTTCATTAGAAAATAACTTTTTTTAATTTAATTACAATTATTATTCTTATTTTCTTTCAATTACTAATAAAATTAGGTGTAAAAATAATATTCATATCCGTAAATATTTTTTTCCATAATAAATTTTGTTTCCAAAAATAAATTACATAAAATATAATTTTAGAAGGGTTTCATTTTAAAAACATGGATTAATATTATTAGTTATTTATCATTTCTAATTGAATATTTATCAATTCATTATTATTAATAATGAAAATTATTTTTATTTTTTCATATATTTTAAAATTATATGAGTTCTTTTTTTCCTACCGATTCTGCTGTTATATCTTAATGGTTATATAACATTCCATTTTTTATTTTGGTTTCGTGTTCCATATGAAGAAAGATATTGAACACATTAATTTCTTAAAATATATGTGTAATTTTAATTCTTAGGTTGTTACACAAAAGCCTCTATTTTGGATGAGTTGACCTACTATTATGAATAAATATACTCTATAGAGATAGATTCCATGGAATAAGATGAATTTGTAAACTAGAATCATATTTGAATGACTTAAATATTTATATTATTTCTATAACATAAGTGGACATAAAGAAAAGGATTGATGGTATTCACTATATATGTATATTTTTTATTTCTATGTTAAGATAGGACCACAACTTAAAAAGAAGTAGGTCAGAAAAAAAAATATGTACATGTTTTCTTCAGATAAGAACAAGTAAATAAAGGTATTAAATAGAAGAAAATATTTAGAAAAACACATATAAAGTATAATAAGAAGAAAAATTCCAAGGATTAATTTTTAAGAAATAAAAAATGCTCTTATTTTGGTAAAAAGGTCACACCATGGATAATTGTAAGAATGGTGTGTATATCAAAGTTTAGAAATGTATGTATAAAAAAAGTGATGAATCATTCTATAAGAGATACAAGAGCATTGGTTTAGATACTAAAGGAATCCCTAAGGATGAATTTACAAGGATTCCCAAAAAGGGTATCCAAAATATTGTGAAAGGGTTATGTGGATATTCGAAACAGAATTTTTTATGAAAGAATGATTAATTATTTTTGTATAATCAGTTGCAGGATTCTTGAGAAAGGAAGAAATATCAAGATGAAACATAGGAAAGTATAAGGGAAAATAGTAAAATAAGTTGTTCCACATGAATAGTAACATAGATTTTATGAATGGTTTCCAATAAATTGAAGCTAAGGAGTTTTAAAAAGTAGTACATTAGGTGAGAGAAGACTGGACATAGTGAAAATGAATGTATGACTGTTCTAATTTCTCATGAATATATTCTAAAGAATGGAAATATAGATTCTATACTACTGGATAAATTTCAGTATTTTTTTTTAAGATAGACACAATAATTAATAACTCTATGCATGTTAAAAATATAAATAAATGAGACTCTAGGTTTAAATCTAATTCCCATCCTTGTGATTCTTAATAAGAAACTTGGTAGAGTTACACCTTATCCAACAACCTTTTGTTTTATATTTTTTATCTTTCTATATATATATTTTAAGGATATACTATAAGATTGGAATATATAATAACTTTTCTATATCTAATAAAATATTGAATTATTACATCCCAGTGGATCATAGACATGAATATCCGGAATTCTATCTAATGGAACTATCCACAATGATATAAACAAATGGAGTGAACCCATTTAGTTGGAGATAAAATGAAAGAGATAATACCAAATATTTTTCCATGAATATTCGATAGTTATGTTCATTAATTTAAGACATATTTCAATCACACATTTTACAATTTTCTTGGTTATATCGAACTTGTGTACAAAAGAGTACTGTTGGAAGATGAGTAAACTTATAGAAAGGGTGAATTTGTTATTTCTAACTTATTATTTACTATTTATATTTTTAGTAGAGTTTAGTGTATAAGTTTCATAAAGATATTGGATGTACTACCCCAAGGATGAGAAGTTTAGAAATGGTATCACATACTAAAATTTTCAGTGGACAATATTATTGTCTTAATGGAATAACTATTTTTTTCTATAGTAGGTTATCCTATGTAGACTTAGAGATAACTAACTAAAGGATCATTATTAAGATAACATGTAGAATAATTATTCTCTCCAAAAGTGGATCATATGATGACTTATTGATGAGGAGGGAAAATTAGTTACGCATAATATAATTATTTTATCAAGATGAGAAATGAGAATATTACTATGATTCAATCTATTCAGCTTCTTTTCATTTATTTTCAATTAATAGGAAAATAACATTGAATTTATTTAGTGAAGTGGTATTGGAAATAATACAAGGGTGATATTGAACATCCCATGTGGATACTAGATGAGTAATGTTTTATTTTTAATAAATATATCATGAGGAATAAAAGTCATTGTGTTAGTAAGATGATGTTCACCATGATTCTTCAATATCATTAAAAGTGTGTTTCAAAGAATATAACATTTTTGAGTTTTGATCCCTACAGGATTGTTATGGATTAATTTTATGTCATTCTTGATAGTAATACCTTATTATCAATTGATAAAAGAGATAATATTAATGATTAAAACTTGTGCCAATTATTTTTAGTGGTTTAACATTGGATAAAAAATCAAAAGAATCAATCCATGTAAATTCAAAAAATGTTATTTGGGAGAATTTTTGTTTAGTATATTAAAATAAGGAATGATTTTTTAAGATAAATTAAATTTTAAGTATTAATAGAAATTTTAAGAATAATAGTTCTAAAGGAATTACAAAATATGTGTTTTATTTTAAGAGAATGATAATTGTGAAAAAAGAGTTTATAAGAATGTGTCGAGAGATTTTTTTGAGAAGTATTTTATATTAGGATTAGTATTGGATACCATTTCATGTTATACTTATCTTGTTCCAATTCCAAGCCTAGATGACCCAAATAGATATATAAGAGCACGTTCAGTGGTCATGCATAAGAATTTAGGTGTGTAGGTTAGCGCATAGGTGGTTAGATTTTTCTATGTGGGATAACACAAATGATATAAGGTGACAACTAACACCCATATAATTCCAATGATTAGTAAAGTGACCATGAATCCTTATTTAATAGATTCATTTTGTGGAATAAATTGATATTTGCATGGGATTTAAAATCAAATGTATTACTCCTTAGCAAAAAATCTACACACACTTGTCGTTATGTTTTTTAATCAGTTGATGTTGTTATACTCAGACACCTTTCTTCTTAAATCCCCCCAATAACATTGATTTTCCAGTTTCAGGTGTCAACATTCCATGCCATTAATAATTAATCAATTGAAATTTTGATTTTACCCACTATGAATGTTAGTCAGGAGTAATACTAGAGATTACATGCTTTGAGATAGATTTAGATGCATGTAGATGAAGATCATGCTACACTTACACTTTTATATCACATAAATCTCAACCATATATGGTCTTGACATCATTCATGGATGCAAGATGAAGAAACACAAGGGATAAAATAATTTTTTAGAGCAAGGAAGACTTGATATTTAGCATCATGTGATGTTTAAAATGTGTTTACCAAGTGAAAATGTTACCTAATGAGGTTCGGGTGATTAATGTGGTACAAATAGAACATAAAGTATGAGAATATAGAGGGATGTGATTTGATCACCAATGATGTATTAAATACATAAATATTATAGGGGATATATAGGTGTATGTGATCTTAAAATAACATGATTTTTTGAAAACATTACAATATAGGACGAATCACCATTATATTCAGAGGTTACCATTCCATTAAGAACACCATCTGACGATTAGTATTTAAAATAGAGAAAAATTATTTATTAGTATTTAATGAAGATAAAATAATCAATATTTTCTATAAGTGATAAAAAATAAATCATTAAGACATGTAATTTTTCAAGGAGTTTGAGTCCAAAGGTGTTTCCTAGATTTTGGAAATAGAATCTATATAAATGGGGCATTCATTCATTTAAAATGAATTATTTAAATTATAAAAGGAAATCCATGTAAGGAGTTTGATCTTATAATAGTTTCTATAATTAAAGGATGTAAAATCACCTATTTTTGGAATATTCTAATTGTGTAAAGCAGTCTAATATATATATATATAATTCATTTTTATAATGTTGTGATGAAAATAGTGATCTTATAGAAACTTGAGAATTATTCATATTCACTATCATTTTTTTAATCATATATTAAGAAGAAGAGAGTAGGTTCCGTGAATTGGGGTTTAGTGGATATAATATAGGGAAGGTGATGTGAGCTATAAATCCCTAATGAAGATGTTTGGAACACATATTATGTGAATAAGTTTGAGAAAAATCCGCTCTTGATGAACTCATGAAAAGAATAAATAAAGAGATCTTGTTCACTTTCTATTGTATTATGGTAAAACTAGATCTGTATCATATATATACTATTTCATGATGAAAAGGTGGTAGAGATATTTCTTGGTTCAATTAGGCATAAGGATAATCAGAGAAGAAAAAAATCACAACAACAATAAATATAATAAAAACACCACCAACAAAAAAAACAACAACTACAAGAATAATAATAATAATAATAGTGAAAGGATCATAAAAATTAGAATAATAAGTCACATATAATTTCAAAAAGTAAGGATAACCCTCACTCATATATTTTTTTAAGACTCCACCAACATAAATATAACCCCCAATATTTAATTACAGTAATTATGCTTTTTTATTTCTATAGAAACAATATAATAAGACTTATAGATTTAGTTAAGATTTTTATTAAAAAATAATTTCCCAAAGTTTTAAATAGGATTTGATGAAATAAATTTTAATTTTTAATTAGGCTTATAAAAATTAAAATAGGGTAAATTTTTGGTTTTTTCTGAAATAGTTGATTTTTTTATGTACTCTGAAAATAAAATAAACTATCAATCTATGAAATTATAATGATATAAGTATAACTTGAATTTTGTTTGAAACTGTTTTTATAGAAAAAAAATATATATATATATAATAAGTAATATAATTTATATAAAATTTAATTTTTATCTTAGAAATATATTCTTATTATTTTGCAAATCTAAGTAATGTTTTGGTTTAAACAAACCATTTTTAGTTCTTCTAACTTAATCAAGTATTCATAAGGAAACCATTAGTGTTTGTTTTTTTTAAAAAAATATTCCTAATTTTAATTAATATAATTAAATTAATCCCATTAGATTTAATATTTTATTTTATTGTACTATAAAAACAATTTTTATGGTTAAAACATGTACTTTTTGAAAAAATAGTTCTCATTGCGTTTTGAGAACATATATTAAAAATTATTTATTCCACTTCCAGAAGTTAAATCATTTAAAGATGATTAAATATTTTGAATAAATTTAATTAATATTATTTGGTAAGGTTGGATTATTTTTTTCATAATGAATTGTTTTAATGTAAAATAATTATCACCTCAGTTAATGCTAAAATGATTTAAAGGGGTTAAAAATGGACATGGATTAAAGATAACAAAAAAAATTAAACATAATTATTAGGATTGATGTAAAATATAAACACGTCATTTTTTAATATATGATAATTTTTTCCACTTTATTAGGAAAATAAATTTATATTATTTAAGTAATTTATGTAATTCCATGAGTTTCGCTCCCCTCGGTTATAAAATGACACCTTTTCTTCTTTATTATTCAAAAACATTGGACCCTCTGTCTCACACATGAACTACCCAAAAATCTTCTTATCTTAATGTAATTCATTATTTAACCCTTTTTATTACCCTAATACCATCTGAAAAGGGCTTAAGGATTAAACTAAAGGAGGTCCTTCCATGAAGAGGTAATCATTGTAACTGACTCTTTCAAACATTATTTATTCTTATATTTACACTAAATATATTATATACATCTTATAATTATTACTCCAATAAAAATAATAAATTGATATTTTATTATTATTATTATGTTAAAATAATTCCCCCTATTCATTCAATCCTATGAAAAATGAAAGCAGTTCTCATTCAAACACACGACCTACTATCTACATGTAGTGGTGTAATTCATTTTTCATCACCCTTTTCTGGGATGGTTATAAAGATAGAATTAGTAAACCTATAAATTAATTATGAGATTTTTATTATTCCCAAAAATATAATATATAATTTAACTTCTTACCCCTCCTTCCATTGAAGAATGATAACATCGCTCATGTATATATGTGTACTACCACCTCGAAAAAGTGATGTGATTTGTTCATATATTACCATAATGAATGGATGATAATAACATTTTCTATACAGAATAATAATTATATAAAAAAAATTCTTAATATTATATACATAATGAAAAACTTTCACAACTCTTTTAACCATGATCCATATAACAAAGAAATTTTTTAGAAATTAACCAAACAACCTTAAAGTGCTTGATGTAGGAAAGAAATATTCTATGAATGGATTTAAAATGATTATAAATGGACCATATCAAATGAAATATAGACGAAAATGTTTTGTTAATAAATTATTTAAAAAAATTAAATTCATTAAATAGAAGGATGAAGCATAAACAACTACATAGAGACCTGAGGTAAGGGATTTTGTTTTGTAATATCATTTTATTTCGGGATTGTTTGGGTTCATTTTTTCTTTTGTAAAATTATATGATAATAATATAATAAAATCCATCTATTTTTTTCTCCACTTTTTATATTCAATTTCAAGGTCCTTTTAAATGTTTTTAAAGAATATTATTCCTTAAAATAAAATGATTATTTAAAGTAAATTTAATCTATAATTTAATATAATTACAAAATTTTAAATGTAATTTTTTTTTTCATTTTTTCCAAGTGATTTATTTTTACTTTTTAAAAAACTTTTGAAAGGAATGTTTTTTAATGTTTACCGCAAGAACATAATTTCCCACTATTATGACCATTATTTACAATAAAAATTAATATACTTGTTTTCATAGTTTTTTTTCAAATAAAATGTATTTATTGATAATTTCTGATTTTTTTCTTTAAAATATTATCAAAAGAAAAGGGTATTTTTTCCTTAAAGTAATGAAAAGAATCTTGGAATGTGATTTATAACTCCATTGACACAAAAAGATACAAGTAAATTATTTTTAAGGATTTATTTATTTTTCCTTTCTAAAGGTTTGATTTCAACACAAAACAGTCATCTATGGTGAATCAATTGTCTTGAGCAACTCTAAAATGAAAATGGATTATAATGTACTTTTGAGATAATTCATCTTCTGTTGATAATGTTCTCAATCACTCTCTATTATTAATTATACGTTTTTTTCTCTTTAAGGGTTGTATTGTCAATATCATCGATAAATTTTGTATCATGTCTATTAAATTAATGATGTCTTGATGATATAACATTTCCATGTACCGTATCAATTAAAGGATGTTTATTAATAAATTTTTTTCATTATAAGGGGAAACATTCTGTATTCTTGATTCAATATGGATATTTATTGATTTATAAAGAATTTTGAGAAAGAATTATATTGATCATTAAATACATAAGATAATTTAAATGGGTGTGGAAGTGATGGGTGGGGCCCTATAATAGAAATCCCCCCAATGTATTGACAAGTCCCATGAGTAAAAATATCATGCATTCAATATTAGATTCGTTTATTATTTTATTCTACCAATTTATTAAGAATAATTTATTGGATATGTAATTGATGGTAATACTAAAAATAAATTCTTTTTAGGTCATGATGTAAAGATCATGAATGTCCATATTTATGCATTTCATTTATTAAGAATCCTTTTCCCATTATGTTTTTGATTTATTTGTTGATATTAGTCATGGATGGATATTGATCTCAAGTTGTTGATTGAATGAAATGTGTTTTTATTATCCACCGTTCTATTTTTATTATACATTATTTATTGATAATTATTTTTTATTCAAGAATATTTGATATTGAATTAAATTACTTTTTTGATTTAAATTGTTTATTCATTCTTGGATGATTGATGTGTTTCTTATCTATGATTAGACATCATGATTGTTCAAAAATGAGCAACAATATCGTAAAAGATAATTATTTACATAATGGGAAGACTTAAATTTACATAGGATGACCATATGATGATTTTATGGATTGAAACTGAAGAAACAAGGAAAACATAGGAAAACTTATTGGAAAATTTCAATTAACATCATAAATGTGATACGGGGAATGAAAAAAACTCATTAAATAAATCATGGTGTGATGAAATGGTGTCGGGAGTGGAAACCAAGGAATGAATAGTTACACACACATATAATTCCGTAAAACATACCACACATATCCACATTCTATCGAACTAACTTTGAATTCGATGGAGACTTGTATATTCCCATAGGGAACATGCATAAATAACTTGGATTGACCCAGGTTCCATTAATTAAAACCTTAATGTGTGAGTTAATTCTAACTTGAGAATCATTGATCCCTATAAATAAGAGTATTAGGTTTTTGATCCACTGATTCATTCAAAAATGATACTCATATCAATAATAGGGGCTACTATGGGGATAAATAATTTATACCGCCATAATTTTAATATGGTTTTTTATTATCCTACCCCCTCATAGATAAAATGAGGTGGGAACCCATTTTTAAAGAAACTAAAATAAAGGGGGATTAAATTTTTTGATGTATTCTATTTTTAATATAATTCATTTCGGTATTGTTCTATATGCCTAAATTATTTATTCTCTTTTTTTGCATGACTGTTGTGTGATTAGTGCGGTAGTGATACTTTTAATGCATTAATTAGTAGAAGACCCTCACCAAGACCATTGAGTGGGTTGTTATATATGATTAAACATGGTTCCAAGCCACCAAACAATTTAAAGTAACAAATTAATATGTTCATTGTGAAAAGTGGAATTCTATTATTTGGGGGTTATTTACCATAACCATTGGATTCACCTAGACTCGGTTCTAACAAATCATGTATTCTAATTTATTGTTTTATTCATTAATTTACCATGAACCAATATTTTCAATTGAGAATCATGTTTTCTAAATTTTTTAACATTAAATCCATCACTATTATTTCTTCAAATAAATTAGGTTAACCTTATTTTAAAACATATTTTATGTCTTTATTATTAAATTATTATTTTCTATATCATTGTATTTATGGGTTCTACCATAGATATTCATGTCCTATACTACACTGTAGTTTGGTTATTTGTTTGTTCATGATTTTAAAATTTCTAAATAGGGTAATACCATGATAATTAATGAAATCCTTAAGGCTTAAAAATTTTTGGAACCATTTTTAGGGATAGGTGTGGATATTATTCTTGTGAAATAACATGAAAAAATTATTCACTATTGTTTTAATTTAGGATTTTATTTTAGGATTTTTCATTTTATAATTTTTTTTCTTTTATAATACTTTTTTATTTTTTGTGATTTTGGTGGAAGGGTTATAGAGAAATTTAACTACCAAATATAGGTATTCATTCATTTTGAAGGATCTAGAGTAGTAAATTAAAGAACATAAAATTATGAAATGTCAATCAGAACAGTGCCTACATCAGTACCTGATCAAGGAAGAGGAATTACAACACAGCCTTGAATAAAATATAAAATAGGTGCAACATAAGAGATAAATAACGGTCATTGAAGCATCGGTTAGTACCTTTTTTGAAGATGATATTTTTCCTTGAAAAGATGCCCACAAGTTTGTAGGTTCAGTGGATGAAGATGAAGGAAACCATACTGGTGAACTTGACTGGGACGATTCAAAATTAATAAGATAAAAACAAGATGATGACATGGAATAATAAGAAGTTACCTTGTATAGTGATTTATTTCATATGTTTCTTGAAAAATAGGGATCAAAACGTAATAAAGAAGAAAAATTAATAAATATAATGGGAAAACAGGGATGTCACATTGTCTACAGAATTTCGTGATGATATAAGAGTGTCATATGAAGAAAAATAAGTATATGTAATATCCCCTAACAATATAGAAGAAAAATAAGTGGAAATAATAGAAGAAATTGATTATTTGGATGCTAAAAATAAATTAATCATTAAATAAGTAGAAAAAATGTTTATAATAGTCAAAAATGAGGAAATAGAAAAATACTAGATTGATAATTAATTCTTTATACTTACTTTTACACTATCCAGATTATGGTCACATCTAATGAACGTCATATATATTTTATTGAGGTGGAGGAAAGTTAAGCTAGATCAATAAAAAATTCATGATTAGGTAAACATAAGATGATTATATTTATTCCACACTCCAATAATCTAACTTGGTATGGTAAAAAAATGAACATTAATAATGAGATTCTTCTTAGAGGAACCCCGATTTTCTATTTCACTTACAAGTATTTGATATTTATTTGTTTTCTTAGGATTTAAATTTATATTAGGATTTCATTTCAATTCCCATTATATTTTTTAATTTTATAGAATAAATCTACACTTTCACATATTTCTGTCCATTTTTGAGGCCCAATATAAAATAACTAGAAAGTAAGCATCAAAAATAATGTGAATAGGATAGCTATAGAAGATTTATGATGCAATAAAAATTAACTTAGGGAGATAATGATTAAAAATGTAAAATTCAATTTTTCGAATTGAAATGATATGCCCAAATACATTTCACCCCATTTTTTAATCAACAATTAAAGAAGAGTGTGATTATAAATAGATTATTTAATTCTTCACTAATTATTTAAAATTTTAAAGCTCAAAAATGCCAACTTTCATGCTCAACCTTGCCTTTTTCTCTTTAATCTACTAATCCATGATATATAAATATCATAGGATAATTACCATGCCATGATATAAATAAATGTTTCAATAATTTTGATCATAAAAATGGGTGGAGGAATATTTAAAGATGACATAGTGTTCTGGATTTAGCAGATCATTTCTTAATAAGACTAGTTCATTTTTGTAAATGATATTTTTCTATTATTTCAAATGACTTAACATTATAATATTTGAATCGATTGATTTTATTCTTCACATGAATTTTCATCAATAATTGTACCAATATTTTTACCTCTTTCTCGATAGTATTTCTAATCAAATATTTTCCATTCTATCTATAGTAAATTTCAGGATAGACTATATCATGTTGTCTTTTAGAACATATTTTTATTCGTATCAAGTAAATAACTAAATTGAATCAATTTATATATGATTTAGGAATTTTATTTTTTGCCATTTTTCCTTGTATCCAAATTATTATTGAATCTTACTTTTTACCATAGAATACATGAATGACCAAAATAGAGAATGTTCTATGTTTCGGGCCTATTATATCCTTTCCTGCATAAATCTAAATGTGTTATATTATATTTAGAAGAATAAGTGTGGGAGAATTTTTCATACATGGTGGATGAGGATATACATAATTGGTAAGGAATTATTGGGGGTTTTATCATGATTAGTGGAGAGAGAAAGTTATCATTCATTATAATTTATTATTTAACTATCTTGTGGAACCAATGATGATAAAAATATGGGTTATGTCTTAGGGGGTTCAAAAATTACAATTTCTAAACCAATTCCCTTTTTATAGTATGTGGTTTGGTGGTGGATGTGAGATTTTTCTTGAGAATAACCTTCCAAAAATAATAACAATAAAGAGAAAAGGAGAAAAGAAAGAGAGGTTAACTCGTTCATTATTATTAATTTTATAATGTGTCCAATTTGAGCTTTAGTGGAAATGTATATGAAATATTAATCATTATATAAGTATTTCATTGGGATTATTTTTTGATATCATGCACAATGTACTATAGTAAAGCCTCAATTTTGAGACATAATGTTTTAATACCCACCTACCTTAAACCTCATAGATATTTAAACCTTAATGAAAAGTATTCATGATTCACTATAATCTCTTTATTTATATGGTTGAGATTCTAGATTCCTTTAAATACTTTAGTAAGGGACATGTACTTGACATATGATACAATTTTCACATATATTTATTAATGTGATCATTTGTGGAAAATTAAAGTAAGATAAATTAAAATTGGAAATCATATTCATATTTTATTGAAAAATAAAAATGTAAAAATGAGAAGGTGTGACTATTTCGAAAGAGTAAAATATAAAATTCTTGGTTTAATTTTTTCCTTTAAAAAATGATGACTTAATGAAATTTCACAATATGATTATCAAACATGTAATTACCCATTCAATAAAATGAGTTTATTGACATCTCATTTAAAGTATGGTAATGTGAGAATCCATTTTTGTTGGTTGAGATTCCATCCATGAAGAAAACTCTAAATTCATTTATGGGGGGATTTTATACTAATATTTAATGAATTCCATTTTTATGTTAAAATACAGAACTTTATTATTTAAATTTTTTATTATTTCTTTTATGTTTAATGATTTTTTTCATTTATCGAATGATAGATATATTGTTTTGAAATGATAAAAAAGAAAACAAATAATAAATATATGCATAATGGTAATACTTACATCGATGTGGGAGGACTACAGAATTATTTTAAGTCTTTAAATATAATAACAAAGCTAAAATAGAGGCAAAAATACAAGAAAATGGAAACTCATGTCATGAATGTGAAACAAGAAATAAACAAAACTCATGAGTTGAAGCATGGCATGAAAAAATAGATATGGGAGTGGTGACTAATGAAATAAAGATGTTTCATAGATGTAACATAGTGAAACATACCAAGTAGAATTATATTTTTCTAGGGTGAGGTGGAATTTGATGGAGACTTTTATTTTTTTGCATGAAACTTCTATGAATCACTAATATGGACATGATAACCATTTATAACCAAATTAATGGGGGAATTAAATCCAAACTGAGAATCATTTATCCTTATAAATAAAGATATTAGGATACTACTCCATTCATTTATTCAATGTGAGACTTAAAATAATGGGAGGTGTTATTGTAGGAATTAGAAATTGAAAATGCCACGATTATAATAGGTTTGAAATTTTCCAACACCCTCATATATATGATAATGGGGTAGAATATTTGGATAGTAACTAAAATATTTGCAGGGATTAATGTATTGAGGAATTTTATTTTCAATTTAATTCATTCAGATCATTTGTATCATGAATGAATTTAAAAAAAAATTATTTATTCATGCCTGGATATTATGTGACCAGGGAGGGAGTGGTATTATTAATTCATTAACTAGTGAAATTCCCTAACCAAGACCATTAGATGGGTTGTTTTCTTTTATTACACATGGTTCTGAGTCACCAAATGTTTCAAAAAATATATCATGACCATTATGAAAATGAGAATATTTTGATTTGGGGGTTGTTTACCCTAAAAAATGGATGTACCTAGACTCAATTCTCAAAACTCATCTTTTATAATTCATTATTACATGAATTAATTAATAATTACCTATATTTTCAATTATCGAGCATGTTTTTTAATTTTTGAATTTCAAACCCATTGTTATCCTTTCTTTAAATTTAATAGTTTAAACTTCTTTTACAATATACTTTGAAATGTTATTATTAAATATTTATTTTATACTACCCTATATCTATGTGATTGAACATAGACTTGAAATTATTATACTAACCTATAATTTAGTGATTTTTTGTGAGTTTTTAAATTTACAAATTTGGTAACTCTATCTAGATTAATGATGGTCATATTTTTGTCATTTACTTTTGATAGCATTCGTTGTACATAACCCTTTCTGAGAATCTTAAAATACCCTTTTCCTTTCCAAGGACATGAAGAAGTATATTTGGAGTAATTTTAAGGTTGAAATAATTTTTATTATGATATATATTTATTTTTTTGATATAATATGAGAATAAGGAATGCATATGGTTTTCTAATAATTGTAAAACAAAAATATCCTATATGGTGTAATTCCTTATATTTTATAATAATGTAATAAAGTAAACACCTACTTTGAATTATTGGAGTTAGTTTATTATTGTTGGTATTAATGGAAGATTACTTGGAACACAAGAACTATAATTTCAATTTATATTACTAGAATAAAAATTATTATAACCCCTTAACGGAATTTTTGAACTTTAACCATTATGTGGATTGATTTTATAGAATAATATTCATGATGATTATGAGATAACTCATTTTATACAATTTTAGAGAGTTTGATTCTATTATAAGGATGGGTATCATCCCTTGTAGTCAATGTAGTGATTTACCTACCAAAAAATCCAATCCCATTGGTGTTGAAGATGAGAATACCATGCATATAATAGAGAAATTCACTCATGTTATAACAAATAATCCACCTATATAGAGTAACATGTTTCTCTATAACATGATTTAGATATGTTATATCACACGATGCGAGAAAAGCCTCTATATTTTAATGGAAATATTAATCTATTGGTAGACGAATAATAAATTATGTTCATCAAATAGATGTTAATATCCATGGGAATTTATGAAATAAAGAAGGTTATTCTGGAAGTGTATTTTCTAAGAGGATATAATGATTAATATTGGTAATTGATCTGGAACACTAAAATACGTTGATTATATAAAAATTGTGGAATGGAGAACTTTTAAAGTGATATTATTTAAGAAACAATTTCCTTCAAAGTAGTGAGATTAGATGGAGAGGTAGTTCATCACATTAAATTATAAGGAAGAATAAAGTGTTTCAGAGTTTGAGGGTAATTTTACAATATTATATAGATATACTATAGTCTACATACACAATATGAAAATTAATATCGATCGTTTCTCTGACAGGATAAAGATAAGTCTTTGAAGGGAATTATTTTATAAAATACTTTCTCAAAGGATTATATAGTAATATGCTCCATTAAGATATAGAGAGAATTTAATAGGATTTATATATTAAAGGGAAATCAACAAAAGAATAGGTCAATTGATCACTAAGAAAAAATACAAATGTCAAGGAACAAGAAAGGGAAGATGAGATTTATAACATGTGATGATTTTGGAAATGAAAACCCAAGTAATTTTTTAATGGGAACACGAATAAATTTTAAGTGTAGAGAAATGGGTTATAATGATAATGATTGTAAGCTAATGAAAGAAACAACTACTATCTAGTGATTTATATATAAATAGATTGTTCATTATTCAAACCCATGTCCTAATCATCAAGGCAACCTCTCATAAAAAAAGAAAATGGTAGATGGTCATGATTATATAATTATTAAATATGGGGTCAAAATTTCTAATGATTTAGTGGAAGGTAATTTCAATACCACATATTTAGATATTGAGTTAGTTAATCCTGGATATTCATACTCATTTATACCACCCATGTTCTCCAAGAAAATAAGATATTTCCCTAGTACCTTACGAATGGAGTTGTTAATCCAAACTTATTGTGAAAATCTTATTACAATAATTATGTATATTTCCATTCCAATTATGTCACATAGATGTATCCTATTTGAAAACATGACTATTATATCTACAGTTGGGTTTGATATAATAATTTTAATGGATTGGATTTGAAATTAGAATACCAAAATTTATTTCTAAGGGAAGGATATTAAAATTAATAATGAATATGTGTAATCCATTATCTTCATATTGAAGACTTCCAAATCTAAATCATATCTAGATCCACCTCCATATTCTTTTATTTTTTAAATTAATGGATAATAATAGTAGAAACAACCTATAAATGGGAAAGTTATCATTTTCATATAGGATTTATCTATTGTTCATAAGTAAATTTATGTTTTTCCTAAATAAATACCTATATATCCACCTAATCATGAAGTTTATTTTTCCTATATTCTCATGCCTGATGTAAAAACATTATCTAACACTACATGTAGTATAGACACAATGGAATTAGTGGAACTGAAGAAAAAACTATTGGAGTTATTTGATAAGGTATTAATACACCATATAGTTTCACCTTTGGTATCCTCTATTCTTTTTGTTAGGAATAAATTTTCTTCTATGAGGTTTTTCGTTGATTATAGGAAAATAGTTGGCACTATCACAAAGAACAAGTATCTTATTCCCCACATTGATGACATGTTTGATCAAATATAATGAGCTCAATATTTTTCAATGATTATTATTCATTATGGGTATCTTAAATTCTTATTAAAGAAGTAATATATTCCAAATATCATTTAATATGAGGTATAAATATTATAAATTTATAGTAATTCCCTATGTATTAACTAATTCGCATGTTATTTTTAAAGATCTGATGAATATTTTATTCAAGGATTATCTCAATAATTTTTTCTGGTATTTATTTTTGATATATTTGTATACTTAAAAATATATTATGTAAATAAGTTTCATTTATGATTACTTCATAAGACTCTTTAAGTAAAGGATTTATATGAAAAAGTCAGGAAATATGAATTATGGCTTCGGGAAATGTTTTCCATGCCCATGTTTTATCAAATGATGGAATGGCCAACACAAAAGGATATGACTATAATTACTCAAGGACTATGATTTCTCAAAACACAACCACTTTAGGAAGGAAAATAATGTGGATAATGCATTGAGTATGAGGGATCATATGATTTTGGTTAAAATGGGGATTTAAAGAGATAATATATTCATGGATTTAGTAGTCTTGGATATAGAAAACATTAAGGAAGGGGAATTGCCACATATATTCCAAATGATTTCTAATACATCCTTATTAAAGAATATATAATGTTCCCATTATTATAATAATAATATCCAAATGAAAATGAAAGTAGTGAATGATGGGAAGTTTGTATACATCATCTATGAAGATGGTATTCTAAAATTTTGAAAGAAATTATACGTTACATCAATGCCTGATCTGAAAAGAAAATTTTTAGATGGAGTTCATAACTAAAATATCTCTATACATCTTGGTAGCACTACAATAAATCAGGATTTCAAGGAACATATTTTGTGATATAATATTAAACAATAAATTTCTTACTATGTATATTGTCCTAGGAACAACATACATGGATATTAAATCATTTTGTATGAATATTAATCACATTGAAAAACTAAATGCTTGAGGAAAATAATAGTTTATCGTCTTTGGAAACTTGGAACATAATCTTCTAACTTGGTGAAAGATCATCAATTTTTACTAGAAAGACCTTCCCATTTAGTACTCATACTTAAATCATTTCTTCATAACCTGGGGAAAAAACATAATAAATGGTGATCTTGGATTCTTATTAAGGGTAAATAAAGGATATAAACAAGTATAACATAAGAATAAGGGAACGGTAACATGAGAATAATTTTATAAAATCATACCAAACATATCAAATAACATCAACATGAATCATTGCATGATGATTTTAAGTTCATAAGACATGAATCATATAGGTGATAAATCATAATAAATAAATCATTAACCATTAGATCATGTCATATAAGTGTATAAACATCATAAATATAGGAAAATCATTTTTTAGAGTTTAAATACAAATACCATCATTATAGTGGATCAGGACACACATGTTTCCCATAGTGGATCTAGATGCACCCATTTTGTATTGTGGATCAAGATGCACCAGTTTCCCATCATTGGTCAAGCCCATAGAATTATTTCCCATATTTACCTCATGAGATATAAATATTTACCCAATTAATTAGAAGGATATATAGGTCCCACCCAACATATAATTAAATCATACATATTTGTGCCACAATTTAATAAAACATTCATCATATCATGACACATAAAAGGTAATAGTTTTATAAATATCATATCATAACCCATGAATTTAAATGTGTATCATAAAAATTTTTCTATATCATAACCTGAAAAAATATAAAAGTTTCATAATCATATAATAGCGAGTGAAAATAATTGGGTTTCATAAGAATATAACTCAAAATAAAATAAATGGGTTTTATAAACATCATTCGATCAAAACATAAATCATTCATAAAAAGAATATGAATGGTACCCTTGGGTAATGTCCCAATTAAGTTATAGGTGACACCAATAGATTTATTATTATATGGAAAATAATTTTGAAATATCTTTTAATATCATTTTTTTGAGTAAATTATCCTTTTCACTTTTAAAATTCTTTTTATAATAAACAACATTTGGAAAACCTTTTTCATTGAAAATAACAATTAAAAAATATAATGAATGATTCAAACCCCACTTGAAATAATCCTTAAAACATAAAAAATATTTTAAAGTATTATCCTTAAAAAGGACCCTAAAATATCATTTAATAACATTTTTGAAAAAAAAATATAGAACTTTATTTTTGAATAAAATAAACTTTCGACCGAAGAGAGATATAAGGTTAGATCTTCATAAAAACACTTTATTAATTATCTTAAGTACCAAGGATTAGAAAATGGTAACACAACTTGAATATTGCCTGAATAACATTATTAGAATAAAATTCATGATATTTCTTTAGATATGGATCATAATATTTCATCAATGGATGTGTAATCATAAAAAAATCTTGATATATGATGAGATTTTAACAACAAAACTCTTACAACTTTGGTAACATTGAATCAAAAATACCAATGAAATAATAACATTAAACGAAGCATAAAATGTCATGAAAATAATTATATCCATGATATATAATTTCAAATTGAATTATATACACCTAGTAAAAGAATGTTTGGGTCTATTATTTCATGCGTCTCAATGAAGGCAAATTGAGACAAACTTTCCTTACCGATTTGGTAACTTTTGAACTATAAACCCAATAAAATAGAGAACATAAAGTGGATTTGTATATACCTATAAATTTAAAGATAATAATAATATAATATATTCATTTTTTTATATACACTACTCAAAATAAATGATTTTTCAATAAGGCATATGTCTCGTAGAAATAAGAGTTAGATTAGAAATCTTCTTATTACATCAATAAATTTTGAATCATGAGATATGTGAAAGAATAACATCAATTGAAAATTTTAATATCCTAAAATAAATTAAATTATTTAAATAAAACATAGCAGGTCATTATATTCACCACACAACAATAAGTGGTGAATATAGTATATATCCCATAGAAATAAAGTGAGATGAGAAAACTCTTACCTTAACTATTGGCATTCAATGTACACATTCAAACCTCTTGTATAATAAATATAAGATTATTATAAAAATTGTAAATAACCATATTATTAATATATATCATATCATATATGAATTTATTATTACTTTTAATTACCTTTTTATTAACAATTTCATTTTAAAGTTACATCTTGGGTAATAACCACTTTGTTTTTCATATATCTTTTGACATGTTATTCTTGATCCTCTTACGTATATAATGATTTACATATTTACAAAAATTAAAACATGATATAATTATAATCTATATTCATTATATATAATTATATATAATAATCCATAAAATATATAAATATGAAATGAAATACAATATTCATGGAGACGGTAGGCTGTACATACGCACGAATGTTGTTTCCATTTTCTAGTTGTGTTTAATAAAAATGATATATATATATATGTGTGTGTGTATATATGTATATTATATTAAAATTATATTTATTATTTAATATATATAACATATTTTTGTTAAACTCATCTTTATTATATTCTATGTAAATCTTTAAAAAGTCACATTGCTTTGAGGAGGTGGTTGTCCCCATGCCCACCAAAACATTTATCGAATTCCCAAAAAATAGAAAGAATTATGGTCTGTGTCATATAATAATAATATATTAATAAATAAACCATAAATAATATATATATATATAACATATAAAAATAGTTATTATACTATTATTTCCAACCCTGAGAGGTGGTAATGGAATAATGAACTACATCGGATTGTGAGGCGGTAATCCACCATACACAGGAACGATGATTGTGTATCCCATTTGATAGAAGTGTGTGAAGGTGTAGGCCATAACATTAATATAAAAACCTATCAATATATTTATTTTAATTAGGTTATTATATAATCATGGTATAATAGTAATTTAAGGGGTGGAGAAAGAAATAAAAAAAGATTTCTCATTGAATAAGGTTACCTCATCATTGGGTATCTCTTTTTTATTTTCACTGAATGCCTTCTATTGTTATATTAATTCACAAAGTGTGGCTTATAGGTTGATATAAATTAATTTTTTAGCTTATTTTTGTTGTGTTTGGATGATAAAATGTGATTTAGAGGTGTGAATAAGTGAGGGGGTGAGTTCCCTTTTATAGTTGAGGATTGGCGTTCTAGAAAATAAAAAAAGGGTAAACACTATTGAGAGGTCTGTCTTACATCATGTTCCTAAAATAAAGTTCTATATTCAGTAAATTTGATTATATGGTCTAACTATGTCCATAAATATATTTTGGACATGTTTCAATATTATTTTCCCCCTCCAATTAATGTTTATCCACTAAGTAGACTTATTTTTACCTTAATCACTGTGATTCATTTTAATTACATTCAGTAATATTTTTTGGTCCAAAACTATGTTGAATTTACCAGAAGATATAAATTATTATAATTTCCAATATGAAATCCATTTTTTAAAATTAAAAAAACATAAGTGGAAGAAATTATTAAAAAAGTAATCCCAATGACGTGGTGAGACAACATGTTTTTAAAGTGAAATTTTAAAAGTTTGAAATTTTTTTATATCTAATTTAAATTTCAAATTAACTAAAATGAACTAAATTGTGTTATTTTTTGTATAAATAATATAAATATAATTTAAAACCAATTTAAAATATAATTTAACTATATAAATAAAATATATGAAAAATAAGTTATCAATTAAAATTCAGTGTTTTCGTTATTCATCAAAAATGAAACTTCTCAGAAAAATTCAAAAAATTAACCCAAAGTAAATTTTGATATTTTTTTTGAAAATATTGTTTATATATTATAAAATATAAATTATCAATTGGTCAAAAATTTGATGTAAAAAAATTCATTAAAAGGCGGTAAAACATCCTCTTAGAAAAATATATCTTTTAATTATAAAAATTCGATTAATTCTTATATTATGTCTATCAAAATTATTTTATAAATATAAAAAAACATGGTTGAATTTATAATACATATAAATTTTATTAATATATATCACTAATAATAATTACTTTAAAATATTAATATAAAATTATTCTGTGGGAATAAAAATAGTTTTCCTAAAAATGCATCCTTTATATTAAATTTGTTTTTATTTTCATTTATAGTTAATTGATAGCTATTGATTAAATTTTCTAAACATGTGTAAACCATAGTTTTTTATTTTATTTAATTTTTATCATACCTTACATTCCAAGAGTTAGGTGATAAAAATAATAATAATTCAATAATAATATAAATAGATTATAGTAGTTCGGTAAAACTCTGTCATGCATGTAATGAAGGATATCAAAGGAACTCATAATTGTGTGTAACATATAAAAAAATAGTTTTTGTTATGCCAAAATATATTATAAGTGTTTCATGAAGTAAAATATTAAAATGGATTTGGGTATAAGGAAGGCATAAATTGTTGTAGCGTGTAATGAAAGTCATTAATGCAATTAAATTAATTCAGAAAACAATTACTTAAAAATATTGGTGTTACATTCTACCCCCCATAAAATGAAATTTTTCAACTAAATTCATCTGGATTATTAAATTTTTAATACTCTAATGTTCCTTTCATAGGAACCCACATTGAAAAATTTAATACTAAAATATCCTTTAAAAAATAAAGTCAGAAACGTAATGATTACCGAATATAACTCACAAATAGGTTTACACATAGGAGAAAATAAGTTATAAGGGAAGATTAGAAATGTAATAAAAGTGTAAATAATTGTATATCATGATTGGTTTTTGTATATCACAAGAAAAATAGTGATCAAAATAATGTTAAGGGCCTCCAAAACCATAAATCTATGATAATTTATAAGACCACCGGTTCAACAGAAACAAAGGTATTTGGATAAATCCTTTTCAATATAATTTTCATAGAGTTTAGAAATTATTTTTCTCTCTAAGAACATAAGGAAATATACTCACATGATTTAATTCCATTTCATATGCACAATCTCACACTTTGGTTTTTCCTTGATCAATTTCTACATCATCTCTTACTCTAAGAACTAAAGGTGAATTTTCCATTCCTAAAGTATTAATGGATCATTAGTACCACGTATAGACCGATAATTCATTCTTTATATCTTCATGTATCATCAAAAAAAAATTTATCATTGATTATTAAATTTTCATAAATCTTTTTATGGAGAGATAATACCTTAATCTCTAAAACCTCATCTGAATTTTAATGTAAACCATTCCATAAATGGTTATCTATATAACCCTTCTAAATGATGAAAGTTTAAAACATTATAAATAATTAAGTAAATCTTTTAAAACTATATTAATTTTAATCCCATGTAAATTATAATATATCCCTTTTTTATGTCATAAAAACATGTGAATACCTTTTTATGTTTTCTCTTGATACATGGTAATAACATGAATTACAATAAATCCTTGATGAAAACATGCAAGATTTATTATTATAAATATTAAAGGATATATTTATGAAATCCAAAAATAGTTGTAAACATCATGAATGATAACATAGAATAATTTTTTCAACAAATTAATAATTTTTTTGTTGGTAATTTGTACTATCCAATTTAATTAATTCATATCAATAATCACTTTATCCCAGATAAACACAATTTTTTCAACATAAGGAATGCATTTAGGGTTACTTTACATTAATAAAAATATCTTATTTACATTAAATCACATTTCTATGACATCATCACCATTCAACATATCTTTTTAAATCATTGATGAAAATCTTATAATAAAAATTCTTATATATTTCATTATTTGTGTAACAAAGTCTTTTAATTCCAAAATATATATACTCTAACCATATAAATTTATTATTAAATCATTACTCGAGATTTATCATCTTATTCATTAATACCCCTTTCATAAAATATGAAATATGAATCATGTCATAATATTCCTAAACCTTAATTTAATCATTTTTCTTACTTTTAATGTAAACAATACTATTAGAACATCCCATACCTTTCACATGTCATTCACATTCTCTTTTTGTTTATCAGTGTTACAAATACTCGCACTACCTTCAGGATTATCTTCATGATATTTTCATATAGTATATTAACTTTCATAATTCCTATACATTCCACATCTAAAAATGTATTGTTAACCCAGTTCCTTCTAGTTCCCACTACTGTCTAAGACTAGAAGAACAGTGTGATAAACACTTATCATATTAAAAAGCCAAATAATTGTGAAAATTTACTAATATACTGAATACATCATGAAAACTTCTTTTAAATATATGAAAATTTTGAATTTTCCTTGGCGAAATCCCTATATATATCCTTATAAATACCCATATGTATCTCACTAATGTTATCCCATATTACTTTCCAAATTCACACTGAACCTTTCCTTTAAGACAAACCATAGTGACCTAGGATTAACATACAAGGATATTACATCATTTTAGATGAATATTCATTACATTAAAAAATTAAATGATCGAGGACCATCTTAGTTTATTGTATTCAGAAACTTCGAACACAATATTCTAACTTGGTGAAATATCATAAATGTTTCCCATAAAGATATTCCCATTTAGTACTCCTACATAAATCCTTTGTTCACAACCAGGGGAAAGGAAACATAAGAAAGGGTAAGACCGTATTCTTAGTAAGGGTAATAGGAGGTGATATATAACCATAACCTAAAATTAAGGGTATTAGAATATCATAATAGCATTAAAATATCATACCTTTCATATTAATGAACATAAACATGAATAATTTCATAAATATTAGAAGTTTATAATACATTAATCATATATTTGATAAATCATAAATGATCAATCCAGAACTAAAATCTCATGTAATATAATTGTTTCACCATAATAAGTATATAAACCCATTTCTTGTGACAATTTTAACCATGATGACCATCAATATAGTGGATGAGGACACACTTGTTTCTGAAACTGGATCAAGATGCACATGTTTCCCATCGTGGGTTAGGACGCACATATTTCCCATCATGGATCAAGTTTTTAGACTTGTTTGCAATATTTTTATCATAGGATATAAATCATTACACAAAAAATTGTAGCGCTATATTGATCTCACTCATCACATAATGAAATCATATATGTGTGTTCCATAAGTTAATAAAACAATAATCATGTCACAACCCACAAAAAAAGATGGGTATCATAAATATCATATCATAACTAAGGAAATTAAATGGTTATCAAAAACTTTTCACCACATCATAACATATATTATAGATACAAGTTTCATAATCATAGAATAACCCATGAAAAATTGCAGGTTTTATAATCATATAACCCATGTAAGATAAATAGGTTTCAGAAACATCATGCCATCAAAACATAAACCATTCATAGAAATAATACAAATGGTACCGTTGGATCATATCCCAATTTAATAATAGTTAAACCCAAAGTATTTCATATTATATGGAAAATAATTTTTTAAAGATATTTTGAAAAATATTTCTCGTGGAAAATACAATTTCCACTTTTCAAAATCTTTTTAAAACATAAAACATTTTGAAAACCATTTTCTTTAAAATGAGTCTTGAAAACTTATAAAAGAATATTTGAAAACTATTTGAAATTATATTTAAATAATAAAACATATTTTAAGAATTTTAATTAAAATTATTTTAAAAAATTATTTAAAAAAAATTAGAGAATATTTTTAGAGAACATGAATATTTGAGTAAAACAATTTATGACCAAAGAGAGAAATAATGTTAGATTTTCAAAAAAAAACATTTTCTTAATTATCTTAAGCACAAAAGAGTGAGAAAATGGTACCATTAAACGATTATATAATTAATAAATATATTTTAATCAAATTAATCATATCTCTTGAGATGTGGATCATAATATTTAATCAATGAAATCATAAAAATAAACAATCCCAATAAACAATGCGGTCGTAGGAGTTAACTCTTTACACTATGGTAACATTGAATTAAAATTCCCATGAAATAATAAAATTAAATTTTCTTAAAATATAATGAAAACATGTATATTCAGGATATAAAATTTGTAAGGTTAGTATATACTCCTCGTAAAATATTGTTGGTGCATAACACAACATGTTTCTCGATGAAGGAAAATTGTGGCAAAATTACCTTACCAATTTGGTAATATTTGAATCATAAAGAACATGAAAAAGAGATCATCATATAGATATGTAAATACCCATATTTTTTAGGATAATAATTATAGAATACAATCATTGTTATTATATAAACCACTCAAAATAAATGAGTGTTGAATAATATATAAGTCTCACAGAAACAAATGTTAGACTATAAATCCACTTATTACTTGAGTATCTATAAAATAATGAGATCCATGAAATAATAAAATTAATTGAAAATTTTAATATCATGAAATAAATTAAATTAATTATATAACATTTCATATGGAATTATACACACAGAAAAATAAAATATAAGTGATTAATATAGCATATATCTCACAAAAATAAAAGTGAGACGAGAAACCCCTTACCTTAAGTTTTGACTGTATTCATACACATTACAATATCATATATATATATATATATATATATAAGTTTATTATAAATATACAAATTAACTATATTATTATACGTAATTCTATATATGATTTTATTATGAATTTTTATTACCCATTCATTAATATTTTCATGTTAATGTTATGTTTCAGGTAATAACAGATTTGTTTTTCATTTATGTTTTGACTTGTCAATATCGATCCTCTTACTTAGATCCTGATTTAATTATTTCCATAATGTTAAAAAAGCTATAAATGTTATATATATTCATTATATAATTATTTATAATAATTTATGAAATTTTTAAATAATAAATAAAATACACCATTCAGGGAGACGGTAGGTAATACGTACACATGAATATTGTTTTCATTTTCTTATCGGAATTTCAAATAAAGACAAGTAAATGATATATATATATATATATATATTAAAAATATTTTATAATTATTATGTCTTATATATCACATATTGCTATTAAACGTTTCCTTAATACATTAAATGTAAAGTGTGAATGAGTCACATCACTTTGATGAGGCGGTAGTCCACACGTCCACAAACAAAGTTATCGTATTCCCAAAAAATGGAATGCATGAAGTTATGTGAAATATAATAATGTAAAAAGACTAAATACATAATAAATATCATATATTTCATATCAAAACTATAATTCCATCATTATTCCAAACTATGAGAGGTGGTAATTGAAGAATTAATGACATCGGTTCGCGAGATGGTAGTACATCATACACACGAACAATGATTTAGTATTCCATTTGATGGATGCGTGTGAAGGTGTAGGTAATAAACTTAAAATATGAAAATATTGGTATATTTATTATAATTAGTTTATTATATAGTGTTTTTATAATAATAATTTAAGGTGAGTACAATGAAATAAAACAACAGTGATCATCGAAGAACATTACCTCTTCTTCGGGTAACTCTTTTTGGTGTGCACCAAGGGAATTTTTTTTTATTTGGATTTATTCCCAAATTTAAGCTTCTAGGATTAGATTAAGGAATTTTTTATCTTATTTGTTATGGTTTTTGACAATAAAAATTTAATTATAGGTGTGAAGAAGTGAGGGGTGACTGTTCTTTTATAATGGATGAGGAGTGACATTCTTGTAAATACAAAAAAGATAAATACTATTGAGAGGACCCCCTTACATAATTTCCCTAAATTAATGATATATTTTCTATTAAATGTTGTATATAGTCTAAATATATTAACATTACATATTTTTTACAAGTTCATAGGTTATTAGGACCCTTAAGTTAAAGTTTAACCACTAAGTAAACTCATTTTTACATTATTCATTGTAATTAATTTTAATTACATTCACTAATATATTTCATAAAAAATAATTTCACATTATAAGAAATTTTAAATTATTATTATTAAATCATATTTTAAAACTATTAACAAATAAGTGGTAGAAATTAATTTGAAATTAATCCCACATTCGGGACGAGACAACATGTGTTTAAAGTGAAAAGTTCAAAAGTTTGAAATATTTTTATATCCCATATCAATGTAAAATTGATTAAAATGAAATAAATTTTATTCCTAGATTTATAAGTTTTCTAAATATACTTTAAAAAAATTAAAAATATAATTTAACTATATAATCAAATTAGATGAAAAAAAAATTTCAATTAAAATTCAGTTTTTTCACTATTCATCAAAAAATGAAACATCTCAGAAAAATACAAAATATTAACCCAACATAAATTTTGATATTATTATTTCAATAATAAAGTTTATTTGTTATAATTATATTTATAAAATTTGCCAAATTAAGTTTTTAAAAAAAATATTCCACTAAACGGTGGAAAAACAACCTCTTCAAAAAATATATCATTTTATGCATAAAATTGGATTTATTCCTATATTAATACTATAAAAATTATTAGATGAATGTCATAATTTTTTGTGGAATTTGTTATTTATAAATTTCATTAATATCACTCACTAATATTTATTAATTAAATTTGTTAATATAAAATACCTATTTGATCATAAAAACTGTTTTTCCATAAAAACGCATCCTTTTATATTTCATTGGTTTTTATTTTCATTTATAATTTATTGATAACTAAATAATTAATTATATAAATATGTGTAAACAATAGTTTCATATTTTAGTTAATTTTATTCATATCTTCGGTTCCAATGGCTATGTCATAACTGCGATAATATTTTAATAATAACATAAAATGTGTATTATAGTTCGATAAAACTTGGTCATGTGTGTAACACAAGATATCGAAGGTACTCGTCAGTGTGTGTAATAGATGAAAAATAAAATATTTCTTATTCCACAATATAATCTTGGTTCTATATGTAGTGAAATATTAACATGGATATTCATATAATGTAAGCATAACTTGGTGTAGCATGTAATGTATTCCACCAATGAAATATAATTTTTTTGAAAAAAATAATTCATAAAAACTAGGGGTATTACACTATGTTTCAAAAAGATTGGGTTTTTAATAGGTAATAGCTGAGATAAAATATCCTAAATG
Organism: Viscum album; assembly: GCA_963277665.1. Lineage (NCBI taxonomy): Eukaryota > Viridiplantae > Streptophyta > Magnoliopsida > Santalales > Viscaceae > Viscum > Viscum album. The sequence continues at coordinate 271,774,915 of OY728119.1, read as the reverse complement.
AGTAAGGAAACCATTATCTCTTTCAATATAGACATTAGAATATATTACTTTGGACTTTTTCACTAGATTGAATTTTAAAAAAAAAAAAAAGATCCCATATAGGTTATTATTGATCATCATGCAAAGAATGCATATTTCCTCACTATAGTAGAATATATACCTATTGAGTTCCTTTATGGACTCTATATTAATTATATTGTGATACTTTCTCATGAAAATATTCCAAATGAATATGATCATGACGTATTTTTTACATTGAAATTATAGAAAATTCGTTAGAATGATCAAGAAAATGAGCGATATTTGAGCAGTCTTTATCATCCATATGTTGATGGATAACATTAAAGGACTGTTTTGAAATTATAAGACATTTTTTGTTCATTTTAACTTGACTTTCATGGTACATGGGATCATTAATTAACTTTGGTGGAATTTTTATATAATAATAACATCCATTTAGGAATTCAAATTACACTATATGAAGTGTTTCATTAGAAAATATGTTTTACCCAAAATTTTGGTGATAAATTTGGTGAAAGGAATTTTATAGGCCTTGAAAATATTGATGATACCTAAATGAAATAAAATACTATTTAGAACATATTAAGGTAGTTTAAAATATAAAACATATATATAATTTTGGTTGAATGATATATTTAGAATTTAAATTTGGATATAATGTTTTTATGGTATATCCATGGAAGTGTGTTATAAGGTTCTACAAGAAAGTGAAACTAATCATTGTTATATTGGTACTTTTTAAATTTTAAAAATAATTAGAGTTATGTAGTCCTATTTGGAAATTCAACTTATCCACTCTAAAGTTCATTATGTCTGTTATATCTCTTTATTGAGAATAACAGTTCTAGAATGAACACATGTGTTCACCTATAAGTAAATAGAATTAAAACTTTATTTATCATACTATAAAGATCCTATCCAGATTCTTGCCACTAGAGAACTTGTGTTGGAGAATTAGAAAAGTTGATTGGTGAAGGAATTTTGGAAAAATATAAAATAAAAGGGCGAACATGGAAACCTAAAGAATTTATTATGAATAACTTCCCACATATATTCATGAGGTGTTATTATAGAAATTTTGACGATGAAATTTTAGAAGGAGGGGAGAATGTAACACCTCATCATCAATTAAAGTAAACAAACTTTTCTTTCTAAAAAAACAATATCATAATGTACACAGATTTTTTCAAGAATATGATTAAAACCTAAATTAAAAAATATTATAAATTGTATTTCAAAAAATTATTTAATTTTTTTAATTCATCATATCAATGATATCTTAGGGTTAAATTTTTATATTTTTCAGACTTTTCATATTATTGGGTAAATAGAGAAAAATACAGAAAAACTTGTCACATTTATGACATTATAATGATATAATAAAAAATATATTGTTTATGAAAATTATTTATATAACAAATAAATATTTTAAAATTTATATAATTCATATAAAAATATAATATTGAGAATATAAATATATTAATAACATTTTGGAAATATAAGTAATGTTTTTTTCAAATAAAAACTATTCTTATTTATTCTCTCTTAATCAAGTATTCACAAGGTACTGATAGATTTTGGATTGGTTTAAAATAAACATAAGTATCATTTAATTTTATATAATAGAGTTAATACCATTATAATCCATATTATACTTTATTTTTCAATAAAATTAATTCTTATGCCTCAATCAAGCATTTTTCTAATAATGGCCCCCATTACATTTTATTAACTTATATTATAAAACATTTCTCCATATTATTGGGTTTTAATCTTGTAAAACGGGTTCCATATTTTTATTCATAATAATTAATATTTTTTAATAAAATCAACTTAAGTTTTTTCATAATGAATAGTAACCATGGTATATATTTATTACCTTGGTTAAGGGTAAAACTGGTTAAAAGGGGTAAAAATAAAGGGTTAAGGCTTTAATAAAATAAAAAAAACTTAAATAAGATACATTATATGGTTTTATTTTAACCTTAAACTTAAAATCTTTTATTATAAGAGAATTTGGAGCGACATTCACAATAAAATGACTTTATATTATTTAAGTATTTTATGTAATTCCAGGTGAGTCCCTCCAATCACATATAAAAGGGAACCACTTCTCCTACATTATTCAAAAACATCGAACCCTCTATCTTAACCAATCCCTATTAAAATACTTTTTTTCTTCATTTTATTAATTATTTAGCTTTTTTTCACCCTAGGACCATCTTGACAAGGCTTAAATTTTAAACCATAGGAGGTCTCTCCCAGAAGAAGTAATCATCTTACTTGAATCATTAAAAGTTTATTTATTCTTATATTTTTTTCAAAAGATATTCTATCTATCCTAAAATAATAAATCCAATATCACAAAGATATTAATATTTTGTTTTGATTTCAGGACCACTATTCTCCACCTACATTCCATCCTATGGAAAATGAAAACATTTTTTGTGGATACATATGACCTAGAGTCTCCACATAGTGCTGAAATTTGTTTTTCATCATCATTTTACATGGATGGTTAGAATGATTTAAATAATAAATATATTTTATTTTTATGAAGTAATTATTATTATGTAAATATAATATATCATTTATCTTCTAACCCTTCCATCCATTGTAAAATGATAACATCGCTCATGTGTACATGTGGACTTCCATCTCCACGAAAAATGTGATCTGTTCTTTTATTACAACCATTCTTGGATGAATCTAATATTTTATTTACTGAATAAAAATTATATTGATGAAATTATTAACATTTTCAAGATTATGGATCAATTTTATATCTTCTTTAATCCAAACAATATACTGATATAATTTTGGAGAAATTGACTGAACGACCTTAAAGTGGTCAATGTAAGAAAGAACTATTGAATGAATTGATTTTGAATGATTATAAAAGGAAATAAAAAGTAGAATATAGATTAAAAATTTTATGAATCTGGTATTTAATAAATTTAAATTTAGTATATAGGAGGAATAAATATGTATGACTAATTAGAGACCCAAGGTAAAGAAATCCTATTACAATTTCAATTTATTTCTAGATTTTTTATGTTCATATTTCCATTTATAAAATTATATGATTATAAAAACATAAAACCCAAAATATTTCTTGTATTTTCATTATTTTCTAGGTTTCATAATTTTGTACCTCACTTGTTCGATCAAGAATCATCATGTAAGTTACATGTAAGGGACTCTTAATTAAATAAATTCATATCTTAATGTTTTACTTCCAAACTCATTGTCATCCTTTTCAAGGTTGTATTTTTTTTATAAGAATATTCATATTTAAAAAAATATTATATAATGACATTATCAAAAATATTTTACATTATTTAAAATTTTTAAATGGAACCATATTCATTTTTTTTCAAATGATTTTTTGTATACAATTTTTTAAAATGTAAAAGGGATATTTTTTCAATGTTTACTTCATGAATGGAATTTTCCACCATCATTATCATTATTTTACTTTGAGACATCCTTTACATGTTTCCATGGATATTATAAATAAGTATATATTTCTTAATATTTAATAAAATTGTATTTAAAATTATATCAAGAGAAAAGGAATTTATTTTATACAATGAATTAAAAGAATTTTAAAAAATTATTTATAACTACATTACTACTCATAGTTACAAGGATTTTATTTTTAATTTTTTTTATTTATTTCTTTTTTTAATTGTTATGTTTTACTAAAGAACCTTAATTTATCATGAACCAATGGATTATATTAACCTTTACTCGTAATTTATTATATCTTATTTTTTAGATCATTCACTTTCTTGTGATAATCTTATCTATCACTCTCCATTATTCATTGAACATTATTTTTCTCCATCATGTCTATATTTTCAATAAAATGGATGAATTGGGTATTATTTCTATTAATTTTTTAATGTATCAATCGCATGCCATTTCTATATATGGTATTAGTTAAAGGAATTTCGTTATGAATTTTTCTTCATCATTTGACGAAATATTTCATATTCTTGATTATATACGGATAATTATTGATTTATAAGAAATATTGAGAATGAATTGTATTGTTAATTTATTATATATGAGTAATGAATTGACCATGTAAGTGGTTGGTGGGGTCTAGTTATAGATATCCCCTCGATTCATTTATAGTTCCCATAAGAACAAATATCATTCATTCCATATTAGATGGATTTCTCATTCACACCTATCTATTTATTAAGAATGTTTTCTAGGAAATGGACTTGACGGTAAGATTCCTAATAAATTAGAACATTAATTGATATAAAGTTAATGAATCTATGTATTTATACATTACATTAATTAATAAATCAGTATCCATTATCCATGTGTTTTCATTGTGAATATTATCCATAGATTTATGTTGATATCACCTTTTCCTTCCTTTCCTGGGGATATGAGGAATTATATTTTGAATGATATCAATGATGTAAGAATGTTTCATATTATACACTTTTTATATTTCTAATTTAATATAAAAATCATGTATATATAAATTTTTCCAAGAAAACTAATCCAATAAATCTTGGGTGTGGAGATCCATTATATATTTTACCAACTTAATAATGTAACCACTATATCTGGGTTACTAGAGTCTATGTGTTACATTAATTTTCATATCTTTATGAAATACATCAACAATATTTAGGTATCCACAAATTGTGTGGTTATGAAACTGAGAAAGAAAAAAAATTGCTAAAGATGATTGAATGTGAGTAAGAATTCCATATTATTTTAGTATAATAATATATTGTGCAATAATGTTCATGGAATAATTTGAGTAAAACGTTAATGTGAATTATTTTTCATTTAAGAAGCATGGATCATTTGGATAGTGATCTGAAAATCTGGTACCAAAAAATATGAAATATCTTTAATAATACTTTAGCTTTCAAATAACTATTGGTTGAGGAAGAAGATATTATTCAAGTTGATACAAGGAAATATGAAGTGTGAGGAAGATCATTTTCTAGAGTTAAATGAGAAGATTCATTGAAGTACATGTGGAACCAGTATAAAAGACACCATGGAATAATCGGTGGTATGTTTTTTAAAAACAAATTCTAGGATGTCGATGATACTTGACTGTAACTTCATTGAAAATTATACTATACATTTAATCAATAAAAAATTTAGTTATTATAAAATTTGTGAAACACCTAAAAGTTTATAATTTAAAGGATTCAAGTTTCTATTAAAAGGTAAAATATTTAGTTATCATTGAGTGTTTTTGTTTATCTAATTATTTGAAAGACATATGCATGTGATTATTGATAGAACGTATAAGTTCCATTCTTATTAACCAAGGAATTGGTTTGAGTGTAGTAGGGGATAATTGAAAATAAAGTGTAAACTTTGTAAAAGTTGAGTAAAATATTTCATTTCCCCCTTAGTGACCCTACACAATCCATATGAGCCATATATGATCTCAACCTCTTTTTACAAGTCCAATATCTTTCCCAGCATGTATGATATTGATTTTGAACATTTCACGATCTTATGACTTATTCTTGATAAACATGACATTAGTCATATGATTTTAATCATCATTTAAAGCAATTTAATACATATCACCTCTAGTATAATTTTGTCTCATAGGTGTACATTAGTCACTTGGAATAATCTCACGTGGTCTAATGGATAAAATCTCCACTCCTTTGTGAGTACCTTGAACAATGTTCCCTTTATGAAAATTTTCACAAATATCATCTATCTCTATTTTTATTTATGATAGTTCACTCATAATAGCAAATTTTATAGCAATTCACCAACTTATTTGGAAGATATGAATTAGTGTTCTATTACACAACTAGTTTTCATATTTTATACTAAAATAAGTAGAATTTATGGGACCGCCATTTTATAATATATTAATATGTGTTCTTTTTCCCTTAAGTGACGATCCTTATATCCTTTCTATTTTATATTGTATATGATTCCTAATTTAAAATAATATATTATTCATAATCGTAGAGTTGATTAACACTTAAAAAATTGCGCCTCATCGCTTCAAAAAAATAAATATTTTGATTTTAGATTTTGGGCCAATATTTCTGAAGTTCAATATTCATTTTTCAGAGAATATTAATTTCCAAAATTTACTTCTCATCACCCATGATTTTTCATTATTCTTTTTTATTTAGTGTATCACCATTCATATGTGATGAAAATATACTATCATGTTTCCCTAACTTGTTTCTATTTCAAACATTCAATTCTACTTTAGAAAACCATAACTTTTATCCCCTCATTTTATGAATCCATTTTTCTTTACCACCATAGGAAAATTGTCCAGGATGGTTAGTCTCATAATAATTAGCACGATGATCTTAATGATCCCATCTACCACAAAATTCATCCAAGTAATCATGTCTATTTGGTGTTGTCATAAATGATGAATTATTTTTTATAGATTTATTACTTTGTGAATCTATTTATGTCATCTCAAAATACCATTATCAACATTCATTTTTATTCACTGGTAGTGAAATATTGTACCTACATAACTGGTTTTGGTGCCCAAAAACATACTAACACCAACAATATCCTCTAAACCATGATCTCTATACTCATAATAATTATATCTAAAATACTTTTATACTTTCCTTCTGTAAATTTTCCTTTCTTCTTTCAAGATATGAATGTTATTTTTGAGATATTATTGTCTTCCATTGATGTAGAAGAGGGTTTATAATTAATCTAGTTGAACTATACAAATCCAAATTTTGTTATGGAACCATCACTATAAGAGGAAACAAGTTTATTTATGTATTTTGTACGTGAATAATTTAACCACATACTTGGACCCATATTTTCACCAAAAATATAATGAAATGACATTGAATTATACTATTTTGTTTAAACCTTCACATATATTCTCCATATAATTATCAAATTCAATATCTTGTGTATCTTCTTACTTATATTTTCCCTGTTCAATTTTAGCTTCTCATTGATAGATTTCATGATTTTCTCCAACTCAGTGAAATTCATCCTGAACTTCCTTATTTAATCAACATAAGTTACTAATATTTTGATGTAATCCCCTTTTACTTCTGTATCCTTTTATATTATTTCTTTAAAGATAATTCTATAGCATGATTTTTTCATTCTTCTCAATGCATACTACTAGTTTAACCTTTATCATTTTCATAATATGTGTTAGTTCGCCTCTTTGTTTTTCATTTATTTAATTCTATATACATTTTTCAACATTTCCCATGATGTCTATAAAATTTTCAATGGATTATCTATTTTATTTGTTGCATGAGGGGAGTAAATTTATTTGTTTTTTACTTATAAATTTTTTTTGTTTACATCTTCAAAAATTTTATTACTCTCATAATTTCTGTTAAATTGTGTTGATCTTTTATCATATTTACTTATTTAAGGGTTCTTACCCTATTCATTTATCTCATATTTATCATTATTCTTATTTGTATAGTTTAATGTAAAATTTTAAATGCCACCACGTTTATAACACCTTGGTGGGAGTTGTTTATTATAATTGTTCAATCACTTTTTGAATTTATTTGATATGTGAGCTATAATTATCTTGTGATCTTAATTATCTTTCTCATCATCTGATTAAAAAAAATATTCAACTTTATATTATCTAATTCTAATTTTTCTCATGTCCTCAAAAATAAATTTCCTCATTTATTTTTTAAATTGTAGATATAATTCTCATTTTATAATCAATGAGAATTTTGTTTTTATTTTTCTAGGGTATGATCTTTTATATCTTTTAGAGAAGTGATATTAGGATCAATTCTACTTGGAAAATCCTCTATTAACTTATTCACAACCATATAATCTTACATTATTTATTCATACCACTAATATTTTTTACAGTATCATTGACTCTTGTATAGTAATAATCAATAGTTTCTTCATCATCCATTTTCACATCCTCAAATACTCTTCTCAATACTTTCAATTAAGACTTATTTACATTAAAATTTCCTTCATATATAATCTATTATATTCCCCATATTTATTTATCTATATTATGACACATGATTTTTAGGAAAACCATTTATGCTAAATACATGATAATTTACTTTTCAACTTTTACATCAACTTCTAATTTTGTATTATTAAAAATAAATAGGATAATTATTCTTAATTAGTGTAAATTTTATTGTTGTTCAATCCTAAAATTCTAGACCATGAGATAAAATATAGTGAAAAATCATATTTCTTCAAATGTTATAGTTTTTTTCCATAAAAAATATAAACACTTTTTCTATTAAAAACATTAAAATTAATTATTCCTAGAAATTTTAGATCTTATTGTTGGAATATAGATTTCCTAAATATATGTTAAATCACCAAAGAAGGGTGTTGCATCATTGAGGGGGGTATATCTAGTGGTAACTTTCAATTAATTTTCATTGAAAGAAAACATTTTCATTTGTGAGGAACCAATCCACTTGATGTATTTATCGTAGCCTAACCTAAATATTATAGTGAGTAAAAACCCATAAAGATAAGAAATGTTTGCAATGTTTTGTCTTAGTGGGGGAATCTATTTTTTATTATGATTAGTTATGGGCCTTGATTCATAGATGATACACTATAAAAAATTAGTTATAATGGATATTCTCGAAAACCAACAATGTATCCCACATGAACTTACCCTCCCCTTATGAGACCTAGTATCATTTTCGATTCACAACCCCTAACTACTATTAAAAATAATCATCATATCCATGTGATAATTATCCATTTTGAATACTTTTTTACTAAAAAAAATTGTTAACGATATTGCCCTTTTAGATTAAAATATGATTAAAAAAGAATAGTATCACTTATTTAAGATCTTCAACATATGATAATCACAATAAGATCAATTGGCCTTGCTCACTCTTTTTAGATCTTCAATGATTTTATTCATATTATTAAATAAATTAAAGCTCGAGATCTACAAGTTTCCTACTCACCTCTATAAAAAATCAATATTTCATTCTTTTTTTATTTTTCATTAATGTTATCACTCCCTATATTAATTAATCAGGTCATGTCTCTATTAAAAACACTTAAAAACTACCTCCACATAAACCTCTACATTATCATTAAAAACATACATTAGTTTTGATATGTAATATCACATCACAAATATATCATTGTTATATCTTCAAAAATACTAATTTTCTCTATGTATGAAAAATTATGTCAGTTTTAGAGAACATCTCACAACACAATGTCAGTTTGGAATCATATTATATACTGTATATTTTTTATGATTTAATATGTTTTCTAATTAAAATAAAATAAACTATTTTTATGATTTAATTAAATTAATATCTAAATTATGAAAGATTATTCCACCGAGTCTATATCTATAAAATATAACCTCTCTAACTCACTCACAAAGTATTACCAATAAACATTATTTTATATTGATACAACATTAACTACTGAACATATTCATGATGTTTAAGATTGTATTATATCTAAAAAAACATCTCAAAGATATTTTTAACTAAATTTTTATGAAGTATACCCTAATTGAAATTGTAAATTGTCACTATTATGGATCTAAAATTATTTTTATATGACATAATTTAATAACAAGGTTTTCCCTATGTCATTAAAAATCAGGTTCTTCTTTTCAACTACTTCATTTTTTGAGGCATGTATAGGTCTCTATATCCACACATAATCCCATAAAGCTCATCATATGATAAAAAAATTATCATTATTTTATTTATATATATTTTTAAGTAATGCCTTTTGATGGTATACCCCATTTGGTTTTTATCACATCACTTGATATTCTTAAACCTCTCAAGAGTCTATGAGTTATTCGTTATGAAATAGAAATTATTCACACAAGTAAAATCCGTAAAAAATAGTGATGTATTTATCTCATTTTTTATATTTCAATATCATTAGGCCATAAATATACAATTTAATTAATTCAAGTGACCTCTTTTTTTAGTTTACCCTTCTTGTGATTATTGTTCATAAATATTTATTTATGATATATATCTATATAATTTATACACTCTTGAGATTTTTTATATTTCACAAAAATATTCTATTTGATGAATTTTCCATTTTAAATTTTACCCAAATTGATCGGTATTATATTCCATTACTAATTATTTTTATTTAAACTCATGTATCATGTGTTTTTATCATTAAAAATTTGGACTAGAATGTAACTTTTTTATCCCCTTAATGATGATAGTCCTAATATTAAATATATTTATGAAGAAAGAGTTTTTATAGAAGATTACCTCCTTACAATTATCAAAAATCTAAGAAACACTTGTGTCTCAACCCATCATGAAAGAGAACCTCATTTAATTAAAAAAAATTATAAACATTGGTTCTTCAAAGACCATTAAAATTTAAAAAAACAATCATTTACAAAATGGAAGGATCCCTTATCATATTTTTCAACAAACCTTAAGATATTTATATTTTTAGTCATTTGTGATGAGAAATAAATATCTACAATCCACAGGTTTTTACCTTTTGAAGCTTTGTGAGCCCCAACATCCCCCATTTTTACTCTTGATATCTCATCTAATTAATAATTTTGGATTCATAATTATTATTCAATTTCAAAAAATGTAATTAGAGAAATTTTTTGTGATATTGACTGGTTGATTGAACATATCATAATCTTCTTAAATGGAATAAATATTATTATATTATTTTTCCTTCAATATTTAATTCCATATCAGTTTTCTTATCGTGTGTTTAACTTATCTCATCCTCAAATCGAGGCCTCTATTTTTGGGGGGGATGAAATGTAGAATCATCACATAATTTACATGTTTCTATACACTACTCAAACCCAATATCGTTTTTCAAATCAAGAATTCAGCATGATTAAAAACCATGTTTGTAAAAATCATTTCATAAATATGTCTTTGATTTTGTACTCTAACGATTTCCATTAGCTTCCTCATAAGTTAATGTTATTTCCTTCACCTTGGAATTAGGTTTATCTTTAAGAAAATTCATTATAAACACCATATTATTTTTATGATTATTAGAACAATTACTTGACGAAATAATAGGTGCATTTGTTTCTTCAGTGTCACTAAAAGTTTCTTTTTTTAGTTACATTGCTTTCACAAATTTTTTACATACTTCACAATATCCAGAATTATTAAGATGATATAATGTAAAATAATCATTTTTCTTTATTGCTTAAATAACATTATCTATTGTATTGAAGATACACCAATTTCATCGGTAGAATTTTTGAACTCATACTAAAAAAATAGAAGTTTTTAACTTCAATCATATTTATCTCAATGTCATTAACTTAAAAATTCATGTAAATAAAATTTTCAATAGTGATTTCAATAATCTAATAACTTTCCTCAAGTATTTATTTAGGATCACCAATATAACACATGAATATATCATTATTAATGTTAAGCTACTTAACAATAAATGTATCAAAGGATTTATCCAATAGATCATTCTAAAATTAAAATATATATTATCGCTATCCGGAATTATATTTTCCTTCAATAAAATCACAAGATCCACTCTAAATTATAAATCTCCAAGTGTTTATTCATTTTCACATTACTCTTCATGATATCCTTATTCCTCACCATTAAATTATTTATATTGTTTTGATTAATACATAAAATTTTCACCAATATTAAACTTCGATATTTCGTCATCATTTTATCTATTATTATCATAATATGACTCTTAATTTT